>CAMRHE010000236.1:2400000-3000000 GCA_947044405.1 Leptodactylus fallax | reverse complement strand
CTGCAAAAGGAAACCTCAGTCAAAAGTTCTTTTACACATGGATTTTTTTTAGAGGTAGGTCCCCTTCAGCCATAACCTACATACAGTTGTGAGAACTTATAACTTCCATGGCCTGTGTGGGAAGATGGTGGTCCCCTTGTCCCAATTCCTTTGCCCTCCTTCAAGACTTGAAGAACTGTCCTAAGGAAAGTTATTCTAGGATGACGAGACCTCCCAGGTTCTATCTTGCGGCTATGAGTGCTAACTGCTACATCTCACTTGCCTGAGGAAATTGCTGCAGTCCAGAGTAAATATTGAGACCTGGGACTGCCATGTCACTTAACAGACTGTATTGAGTATTGTCTGGAGAGTTATTCATTTCAATGTATGCTCTGCCTTTCCCTGTCCTCCCCTCCCGCCTCATGTTGCAAGGGGTTGTTTGATGATCAAGATTGGTATAAAGCAGTAAAAACCACAACTTAAGCCGCACCGCTGCAGTATATTGAGACCATGTCTCCCTAACATATTGCACAAGGCACTAGACTTTGTTCTTATGTTTGTATTTCAGAGAAGGAGAGAGACAGCAGCCATGGCATCCAGAAAGGTATACAGGAGAATGGGGATTAATGTTGGCGCACTGATCTCTGAGGTAAATGGCAGTGAATGTTTTAGAGATGTACTTTTAAAAGGAACCTGTCAGCAGGTTTGGGGCCCCTAAACCAGCAACATCTCTCTATGCTTCTGCAGCTTAGGGTCCAAACCATGGTGACTCCAGGTCCCATCTGTGGCTCTTCTTGCACATGTGCTAGGAGCTATTAGAGATGATTCCGCAAACCGGCTGACGGGTTCCCTATAACCATATATACTGGATTTTTTTTTTAACTAAGTTTTGTTGACAATTTTTCCAACATTAACAAAAACAAAAAAAAAAAATGGAATGTAATATGTTACACAGTAAGTTCAAGTACTTACAACAATCTGTGGATAATAAGAAACCAGCGGCAAGGCTATCAGACGAAAGACAGGCACAAGGGGGAAGAAGCAGGGAAGAAAAGAGGAAGAGCAAGGAAGGGAAAGGGAGGAGGGGGCAATTTTTCTCAGTATACAGTAGGTGTCCCACGGGGCCCAGATGGGATCAAAGGCAAGTACAATATTATTAAGAGAGGCAGTCAGGCATTCAAGACTGCGAACATCCTTGACCCTAGCAAGGAAGTCAGTGTCTAAAAATGGGGGGCTGTAGATTTCCATCGAAGGGCAATTTAAGTCTTGGCTGTTGTGCCCATCTGTCTAGGAGGTAAGTTGAGCAGGTACATCAGGGGATCAAGAGGGGACTCCCTGTATGAACAAACCATCTGTGATTCCCTTAACTCTCCTCCAAAAGTCACGTATGTATCAGGGGACAAGTCCAAACTATGTGGTAAAGCATACCCGACTCAGAGAGATCTCTCCAACAAACTTGGGGAATAGTGGGATTAAGGGAGTGCAGTATAGCTGGTGTATGGTACCAATGCATGAGAAGCTTGTACTGTGTCTCCCAGGGATGTCACACAGGACAAGGATTTTATAGCATGCGACCATATAATTTGCCATTAAGTGAGGGAAATCGGGTGGCCCAAAGCTTCCTCCCATCTGGCCATATATCTGTATGCTCGGGGAGGTGCCCCCTCTGGACAGGAAAGTTGATAAATGGTGGAAATTAATCCCCTTGGTAGAAGTGCCTCCCATGTTTAATTTCTCAAATGTCGTAGAGGGCGAGACCTTCAGGGGACCAAACAAGGTGGACGTAAAGTGTGGGATTTGGCGATCGTGTAGCCACTCGGTTCGGGGGATGTTCAACTCCACCATAAGATAATCAAAGGGCCTGAGCTCCAGTGTTTGGATCCACTAAACGAAAGAGGCCTGCCCTAGACCAGGGATTAACCATGGAAGAAGATAGGCCTTCCGGGAGGAGCTGGTTATACAAGAAGGAAATCGCCGAGGAATTTTGGTATGCAAGAGAGTACCATCTAGCAAAGATAACCTAGATGGCTCTAGTGAAGCTAATTGGAACAAGCATAGGGTACAGAGGGGGTAGGGGAGACCAGGTCCACAAGAGAGCATTAAAGTGCACAATGGCAAGCCACAGCCTCTCAATCTCTACCCATTTACTGAAGGCATGCAATGCAGCCCAAAATGGAATGGCCCAGTAATAACGGAGGAGATGCATGACTGAGAGTCTCCCAACCACACTACCTGCCAACATGAACAATCTAGGAATGCAATGTCGCCTACCATTCCAAATGATGTGAAAGATGGCCCGCTGGAGGTTCTGAAGATCCGAGCGAGGCACTGCCACCGGGAGGGTTTCAAAAAAGTACAAGAGTTTAGGAAGGAGGGTCATCATCACTGCGGTAATCCTACCCAGGGAAATATCTAAGGGCCACCACTTATCCTGGAGCGATTTAAGATCCTGGAACAGTTTAGGGTAGTTCACCGTGTACAAGGTAGCGTAGGATGAGGATAATTGGCCACCTATAACCATTTTATTGTGTAACATATACTTATCTTGCATCATACACAATGCACATGTGCAAAAGTTAAAAAATGCCTATTTTTAAAAATACAGTAAAATAAATTTATGTAGTAGCGGATGTGTTTTTGAAGTTTTTGTTCTGCACATAGCTGTTATTTTGATGTGTCTGCACAATGTTCACCTTACATGTACCCCATGTAATGTTCCCCTGGACACATACTGGATATTGCATCTATATTATGGAAGGGTTGATTAAAAATGTGAGTTTTTTGGGGGGGGTTGTACCAAATGTATTCTGTAAATGTTCAGAAGTATGTTGCTTGATCTTCTGGCATAGGGATTGTATATACATTTACATCATTTTTTGGCAATGTATGGTAACAATTTTGCTTATGTTTTGCAGGTGCAGTCCCGTCCTGAACTTTGGGACAAGAGTGCCTCTGGGTACACTGACCGACACCGTCGTCGTCGAGCGTGGGAATCCATCTGCAAGGCACTGTACCCGCATTGGGGCGGGTTCTCAGAGTCCCTGCAGGGGGTTATAGGTGAATATTGTGCTGTGCATCCAGTGTGGCATGGCAACACTGCAGTTCAGATGACGTTACACTGCCCCAATGATTATTAAAATAAAAATAAATTAATGTTTTACTTTATGAAAAAATAACACATTGACAATGCTGAAGATATCATGTCATAAATATGTCCTTAAACATTCCCACTAGAGATGAGAGAATTTTTAAAAAATTTGATTCGGACGAATTTTCCGTAATGATTCAATTCGATCCTAATTAATTTGCGGCGAATCGCATTAACACCTTCCCGACATCCGCCCTAATAGTACGGCGCTGCCAGGAAGGACTTCCTGCAAACCATGGCGGAAGCATGGTGCGCACACAGAAACTGTGTGCGCACCCTGCTTTGCGGGTGTCAGCCGTCCTGCTCCTCAGACGTCAATGCTGGGGCCTTTGATTGGGCCTCAGGGGTGACGTGGGGGCGCGATGACGTCATTACGCTGGTGCGCTCCACGTGACCGCTGGGGCCCAATCTCAGGCCCCAGCAGTACTTCAGACACTGGCCGGAAGAGCGCCGTAGTGGATGCTGAGCCCAGGAAAGGTGAGTATCAGTATTTATTTATTTTATTTTTTTTTTAGATTTAATCACCTCCCCTGGCCTGGCATCTAATGAAAAGGGGCCCGGCGATCGCCAGGCCTTTCTCCATTAGCAGTATGTATAGCGGTCGGGGAACCAGGCTTTCCCCAACTGCTATCATGGGGCTCCGGCACTTGCCCAAGGACACTGACCCTGTCGGCACCCCCCAATCTCGCCGTGGGGTGTGCCGAGGGGGACTTGTAGCATGGCGGAACCCCTTGGTTGCCTTGGTGTCCAAGGGGTTAAAACCCCCGATTGGAGCTGTGCGATTCATTACCACCAAGTGTGAGGAAATCCGGATTCGATGCGAATAGAATATTTCCTGAAATTCAGATTGAATTCCACTTCATCAGCTTCGATTCGCTCATCTCTAATTCCCACCCCTGTTCCTTCCCCTCCCCATGGGCACACAAATAGAATAATGAAAGGGGGGGGGGAATCCGTACCTTACTATAATAACTTAGTGTGAAGATGAAGGGAAGAAACCCAGCTAAAGATCTGCCAGACTTGGTGCCTACTGTCGCCCTACATCTCCACCGATTTTCAGCTAAGAAGGTTTCATATGTTATGTAAAGATTACCTTTGGCTAGTCCTCTGTTCACATTCATACGTTTATTTCCTTCCAGTTCTCTCTAATAAGCACTCCTGCAGCCATTAATACCGTGCTAACTACCCATCTCCTCCTTTCTGTAGGTCGAAGGATAGATTGAGAGCTGGCTCCAGCAAGGGGGTGTTTCTCAACCACAGATGATGGGGTTTTTTTTTTTTTTTTTGGGGTTATTTTTGGGCACTGCCACCACGTCTTGTACTTGAGTTTTCTCAACACATGAGCACCAGCAGAGATTAGATAAAGCAGGATAAATCCTTCCTACCTTTGCTGGAGATAAATGCCACCTTAATTGGATTTTACAAATTCCCTCAAAATGGTTAATGCAATAAGAATACATACTGGACCATATCAACACTTGTAACTGAGCGCTGAGATGGGGGGAAAGTCTTGTATAATTATTTTCCCCAAGTTATCGTAAAATACAGCTTACCAAGGGATTGAAGGTGCATGTTATCCATTTGCACACTGACCCATTCATCTCTGTGTCCCCATACACACACCCATGTATTATCATGGGCCCTTGTATGCAGCAGTGAGCCTGGGACAAAACTCAAGACTGGTCCTATTCCTGTCCATTGTGTGGCCCGGGCTCACTAGATGAAATGAATGGGTCTATGAAGGCATGTGTCATCCTGTGCCATTTGTTCCGTTTTCTAATGGCCCAGGAACATGCACACGGCCATGTGCGAATAGACTAAGGAAGAGAGACTTCTTAAATTAGAAATTAATTGTGATTTTTTGGAAGAGAATATCCATTCATTCATAAAAAGCTTTAACTATCTGACCTTTACATAATTCCTCCAGTGTTTAGATCCATAAGTTCGTTCAAAACTTCAAATTACAGTTTTTATTGCAGAGAGTGATCTACGCAAGAGGTGGAAGTCTGTGCGGGACCGATTTCTGAAGGAGGAGCGCAACGCAAGACGGAGTGGGGCCTCTCCCTCCCAGCGATCCAGAGTGCCATTCCATGATGAACTGCTGTTCATCCTGCCCAAAAAGGGATTCCACTCGTAAGTACATCATATTTATTGTTTTGGAAATAAGGGGGCATGGTTTACTGAAAGGAGCTTAACATAAAATACTACATTGTACACCAAAAAAGTTCAAAATTTTTGCATAAACTAAGCCAATAAATAAATCGTGTAAGGATACACCAGATTTATCATACAGCATGAGCCAATGTGATACATGTAGTTCATTTTCAGACTGTCTAGTCTAGGTGTACTCGTACTCTTACTATTAAACACTATTAATCTGCCTCGTGGTTTTTGCTTTAATGCTTTGTGTATTTTTTACCAACTGATTATTTTCAACAGATCTAAAGGTAACTCACGAGGGAAAGAAATCCTAACTACGTCCCCTACTGTTGAGGATAAACAGAAGCCGAAAAAGATGGAAGCCACTCCTTTGAAATATGCGGAGCCTACAGAGGATACGGATGAGGACATAGAAGACAAGCCAGGACCTTCGAAGGTTGAGTGGCCACCAACGGTAGCTGCAGAGGCAACCACACCATCAGTAGCCACAAGATCAGCTACTGCATCGGTAGACCCCACCACCACATACCCTGTACACTCTTCACGCACAATTTCCACCCACTGGCGGGGTCGTAGAACCCTCGGGAGAGTGGACCGGCAATTGGAGATTGAGAGTGAAGCCCTGTCGCTTATCCGTAGCGTTGATGACAATGACTTATTTGATTACTTTGGATACGGGATAGCATCTTGCTGTCGCCAAATGCGGGCCGAAGTCCAACAAGATTTTATATCGTTTGTTTATGCCGCAGCTGCATTCTTTAACTCTGTTAACCCCTTGCCTGAACTTGGAGATCTCATCAACAGCCTTTGGTCGGTTACTGGCATGCGTAATGCGGCTCCCCCTTCCCACCCTAGACCCAGGGTTGTATCTACCTCCACCCAAACGGAGCCTGTTACTTTTTCTCCCCCTGCCCATTGTTTGTTCCCAAGTTTATAGCACATCCTTCCTTCCCTGTACACCAGTAGAAGGTCCAGGCTACTGGCTCCTCCAGTACCAACCCTCCTCATCCCTTTTTATTTTCACTCATTTTGATTTTTTAATTTGATATTAACTTTAGGTCTGTAGGGAGGCAAAGTCTTTTTGTAAATAGTATTTACTGTACATAGTTTTACTAACACGTTTTATAGGGTGTATAGGAGGGCTAATTTGGAATATAAAGGGGTTTTCTCATCTCGGGATTTCAGCTGCCCTCCTGTCTACTCTCCTTTCCACGTCCTAGTTTTCAGCTCATCCCAGCACCCTGCTGGTGCTTGTTTGGCACAGTTATCTCTGGATTTACATACACAGATAACAGAATCTGCTCAAAAAACTTATCTAGCTCTTCTCAGGGCTCAAAACTGAAAGCAGTATGCAGGGAGACAAGAGAACATAGGTGACCGGGAGCAAGGACTGAGTCATCATTCCAACCTGCAACAAATAGGTCTATAACCTAGGCTACCAGCTGTAAACACTGAGGAAAGGGATTTAGTTGTATCTGATAAGTGGAGCAAGATGGATAAAGCAATGTTTTGGGTAAAACACTTCATTTAGCTTAAATGGTCACTAAGTTTTCACACAACTTAGTCTCATTTAATAGACTATGTGATTCTGGACCAAAATGTAATGTACTTTATATAAAATTTTTGCTGGTTTCTCCCTGAACCACCTCTCTAAAGTTCCTGCCACTAGGTGTCTCCCTTCTAGCTAGTTTGCTGTTCACTCTCTGTTACTGAGGAAGTTGTCCTTTGTTATTTTCAAAATCAAGATAGGTTCAGAGTGAATGGAGGGGCTGGTTTTCTTCACATATTGAATGTAGAGAGCAGGGGCTGATTCTCCTCACAGCCTCTACATTTCTTCAAACAGCAGGCACTGGGAGCATGCTACAACTTTTACAATGTAAGGAGAGTCTACTATGTACTTATATATACTTATAGCTGTTTGTGTTATTGCTGATGGGATATTTGTTATAGACAACAGTTTCTCTGTATGTGTCAGGGATCTGTTTAGCTGCATCATAACCTGGATTTGGAGTCCTGTGTCTCTGGATCTCCAGTATTTTATGTTCTCTTGGGTTTTTCTTAGCTATTTTACAGTTACTTCTGGCAGAGTTACATGTAAATAAATCAGTTACTACCAGTAGTAGTAGTAGTAGTAGTAGTAATGAATAGGGGACAGACTGCTCTGTATTGTACACACCCACAGCCTGATAGAGAAATTGACAGTACATCATGTATGAAGGCTTATACAGCCAGGGTACAGACTGCCCAGCAAGACCCTTTAAGCTAAAAGTCTGAGTATGATCCTTGAGATGGGAATACCCCTTTAAGGGGATACGGTTGTTGGAAGGGTGGGTAATGTGTATTTATACAAATCAGAAATTATCTTAAGTTATTTTTTTCTATTTTTGTAATAAATGTGTTTTTTCTTAATAAAAAAAAAAAAAATCTTAAGGCATGTTTTTTGATTTATGTTAATATATCTATAGCTTATTAATGTAAATCAAGTGGTTGTCCTGAGATACTTGGACGTATCAGAGGAGAAAAAAGTGCCTGCAATATGGTTGTGTGAAACTGGTCTTACATGGTTATACCAGGGGCCAAAATTGGTTGCCCCTTAGCTAATCTACATAATGCTGCACCCAAGCTAATGAGTTTAGTCAGTTCACACAAATGTATTGTACCATGGTGATGTACTGCCCTGAACTCGCAGCATTATAAAGATCTCTGATGCTATTTGGCTTAGTTTACCCACAGTCTGACTGGACACTTGTAATACCCTGGTGTGAAGCTGGCTGTATTTTACCCAAATGCCTCTTAGCCTGCATATGCAAAGACTGCAAAATATATTTTATTAATTTAAAAGAATTATTTTATCAAAAGAGCATCTTGACCTGCGAATATGGTAGTGAAATTAACCACTTTTACTGTATCATCTAACCAGATAGTCGCTTCATCTATAGCAGCCAAACCAACATTTTTTACACAACTGACCAGTTCCAAGCAAGACTGTTTTCCCATGACCCGGGGAAGGGGTTGGGGGAGACCTCATAGGATCTTTAAAATAGTTTCAGAGCACAGGAGCAGGGCTGGGGCAGGCAGTACTGTACATTATACAGGCCCAAAAACATCTAGCGCCAGTCTTGGATCCTGACAGACCTTACACGTTCATTGTGCCATTTGGCATGGCAGCTCATAGCCAAACACCACTGACCACATGTGAACACTGAACACCAGCCAACACCCATACACTAATACATCTGCTATAATGTGTCTGTATCAGCACTCCATTCTGATGTGACCACTCCTGTGGCTCCAGGCATGCCTCACTTGCCTTCCCAGGTGTACAGGACAATGAGCATACTACGGTATTTATGTATCCTTTAAGGCGTTTTTTGGCCATATCCGTAATACTGGTCATTTATTAAGCCCTTATTAACCCCTTAAGTACACAGTCTAAAAGTACCTTAAAGGGGTTGGCCAGGCAAAAAAAAAAACAACCCTTTCAACTTTTAAATCAGTCGGGGGCATTGAAAAAAATGTAAATAAAATGCATACTCGCACTGGCACGTCCTGGTGGCGGCTTCTCCCGGGTCTCTTCCAGAGTTCCGCTGAAGCCACTGATTGGCCTCAGCGGTCACGTGAATGCTGAGGCCAATCAGCGAATGGCATGTGATGTTACTACCTGTGGCATCACGGGTCCTATTCCTGAGGCCGCTGATTGGCCTCGGCGGCTTCAGCAGGGCCGTTTTAACACATTGGTGGGCCCAGTGCAAAGGTTTCATAAGTGAGTCCCCCACATCACCACCTGCTATTATACCCATCTGAAAGCTGCCAAAAACTTGGATTTTGTTTTATACGTTCATCTCTAGTAATAGTAGTTATTGCTATTATTTTAGCATGTAATGGATATTGCTAGAGAGGCGTTCGATGTATTTTACTCTATAAAGATCGGGTATGGACAGGGACAGCGAAAAAATGTAAACTTTATTGATGACTTTGAGTATGTGTTGTGCAACTCTTTTGGTGCTGCAACCTGGACGATGGTAAATATTTGGGTCACAGCACCAATAAACTTCCTGTTTATGTTCAGAGGGGTTTTACATAAGAATACCCCTGTGATTAGGCTCAGAGGGGTATTACATTATCCCTCTATGTGGCAATCAGAGAGCAAAAGTATAGTATGCTATCCCCCCCCGCCCCTGGAATCACATACAAGTTATGCACAGACGACGATTTCTCATTGTCTCTGTAGTCTGCAGCTCTGCTCCTTACTTTAGAGCCCCATATTTCAGGATCTGTTAGGGCTATGAAGATGAGCTTGGATTCATTTTAAAGCTGAAAGAGTTTTTATCTTTAAAATGATACCAAGATAATCATGATAGCCCTTACAGATTCTGAACGATTCACTGTTAAAAACGCTGTCGGGAATTGAGATCTGCGATGGGCTCTCAATGCCGAACATCGTTTTCACCAACATTGTTTGTATGCAACTGAGGCAGCCTCACGGGACAACACAGTATATCTCCCAACTTTCAAAGGATAGAAAGAGGGACAATATGTGGGGCACGCTATGCACGCCACAGAAAATTTAGCTCCACCCACTTCATTGATTCCGCCCATTCTCATCCATTTTTCTATGTGCCCCCACACAGTATAATCCTCCTACAGGCACCCTAACATTATATGCCCCCACATTATAATGTTCCCCCCCCCCCCCCCCCCCCCCCCCCCCCCCCCCCCCCCCCCCCCCCCCCTTTCCCCCTGCCCCCCCCCCCCCCGGCGCGGCCACCCCCCCCGGGGGCGCGGGGGGCCCGCCGCGGGCCGGGGCCCGGGGGGGGCCCGCCCCCCCCCCCCCCCCCCCCCGGTTGCCGCCCCCCCCCCCCCCCCCCCTTTTTTTTTTTTAAACTCGTTTTATTGAAAATTGCGTATCAGACAAAGGAAAAGAAATCAAAACAAATACATAACATGTTGCGCACCAAAAAACGAGAATTTCAATGTAAATTCACTCAACGCACCACATCCCACCTCGCCAGGTCCTCGTCCCATCCGGACCATATAACGTAGACTCGGTACAGAAAGAATATAATTAGGACATGCGTAATACTGTATACATCAGTTATCATGTACAAAACATGCAGTCAATAAGTCAAGGGTAACAACAAGGATACACTCCAAAATGAGAGGTCGTGGATACTCCTGGTGTCTCGCGCCCCTCACGGCATGAGTAAATTAATGGCAGAGCGCAATGAGGGAGCCGTATATTGGGTTACCGGAGAATTGCACCATGTTCCCCACACCTTATGGAATTTCTGAGGGCACCCTCTCCCTTTATACACAATCTGGTTATAAGGAAGAACAGTATTAACAAGTTTCTTCCACTGAGATACTGATGGGGGTTTCGGAGCCATCCATCGCAGTGCGATAGCTTTCCTAGCATAAAATAAAGACTCCCTCAAAAGGATTCTAACATGGTGTTGCCATATTTCTTCATCTAATACGCCGAAAAGGCATATCTCTGGGGTTAATGGTATAGGTTTAGCCAGAACTTCCGCCAGGAGATCCACGACCCCTTTCCAAAAACATTGTATGATCGGACATTCCCAAATCATATGCCAAAAGTCTGCCTGTGGACAAAGACACCTAAGGCATCCGGGGTTGGGCAGACGTCCCATTTTGTATAGACGGGAAGGTGTCAAGTAACATTGGTGTAGAATATACGTTTGAATCAGTTTGTTGTTAGCTGAAGGTGACACATGTTGAGGAGATTCAAGGATATCTTGAAACATCTCATCTGTGAGAGTTGGGATATTTATGCTCCATCGCGTCAAGGCCGGGGCGTCCAAAGTGGACACCTTGGCCTGTATCAGATGTGCATATAAAGTAGATATCAAACCCCCAGGGCCCTGTGAGCGAAGTATGCCGATAAGCGGATACTCAGATATATTGTCCAATCGATCCGGGAACTGAGAAGAAAGTGCATGTCTAATCTGTAGATATCTAAAGAACTGCGTTCTAGGGATGCCATAGGAGGAGCTTAGCGAGTCAAACGTTTTAAAAACCCCTTGTATGTACAGGTCACTAAGAGAGGACACGCCATACTGCGACCAGGCCCGGGCGCCAGGCAGGGCAAATAACGTCGGCAGACCAGGGTTGTGCCAAAGCGGGGTCTCCGCAGGTATATCAGAATAAGTGGACACCTTTTTCGCCTGACGCCAGACCTGTCCCGCCAGGGCATGGATGGGCAACAATTTCCCCCTAAACAAGGCCGGGTGTTCCAACACCGGCCACAGATTATGCAGACCCAGGTGGTGAGCCAGATGTGCCTCGGACCCCGGTAGGGAATCAGATGAGAGCCACTTCCTAATAAAACGGAGCTGTCCTGCTAGGTAGTAAAGAAACAGATCAGGGAGTGATGTGCCCCCGAGCTGCTTCGGTCGTTGTAGAGATGACAACCTAAGCTTAGATCTAGAGTTTCCCCATATAAAGGAGATAATGAGGGAGTCCATTTGTTTAAAAAATCTAAGGGGCACGGACACAGCAGAATGGCTTATAGCATATAGACATTTGGGTAGTACTATCATTTTAACTAGGTTGATTCTACCAGCCACCGACAAAGGCAGTGTAGCCCAAAGATTAAACTTAACCCTAAAGTGCGAGATGAGCGGAAAGATGTTCTGTTCCAAAAAACACCTATGGTCCCTAGATATAAAGATGCCCAGATATTTGCAGGTTGAGACTGTAGTCAATCCACATACCACATTCCCCTCAGCTACACTTGACGCACGGCCAATATGCATGTATGAGGACTTAGCCCAATTGGTCCGTAGGCCAGAATAATTACCAAATTCATCAATTATAGCCATGGCTCTGGGCAGAGACCGGGAGGGGTCGCTCATAAACAGGAGTAAGTCATCGGCATATAGTGCTGTTCTCTCCTCCCGGGTGCCTATCACTATGCCTTTATATATGGGGTCATTCCGAAGCAGTATTGCCAAGGGTTCCACCGCCAGAGCAAACAGTAGCGGTGACAATGGACATCCTTGTCTTGTACCCCTACCCAAAGGAAAGTAGGAAGACAACGTGCCATTAATGGACAGTGCCGCTCTAGGGGAACAGTATAGAAGGGAAATCCAGGTAACAAACCCCTCTCCAAATCCGTATCCTCGCAACACCTGCAATAGAAAAGGCCACTCGACAGAGTCGAACGCCTTTGTTGCATCTAAAGAAGCCATCGCCCAGTCATGTGAGGATGATGCCCCAATCTGAGTTATCACCTGAGCCCTTCTAAGATTATCCGATGTGGATTTTCCAGGCATAAAGCCTGTCTGATCCGGATGGACAAGGTCGAGAACAACAGAATTTAGCCTTTTCGCCAACATTTTAGTAAGGAGTTTATAATCTATATTAAGCAGTGATATAGGCCTATATGAGCCACAATCCAGCGGATCCTTGTCGGGCTTAAGTAACAGGATAATGGTGGCGTCATAAAAGGACTCCGGGGAGACTGCGACCCACAAAGGCAGCGTTATAACAGTCAAGCAACACCGGGAGAAGCAGGCCCCCATACTGGGCATAAACCTCCACCGGGATGCCGTCCGGACCCGGCGATTTGCCCCTTGCCATATCTGCCAGGGCACCCGATAGCTCCTCTAGCGTAAAAGGGGAATCTAAAAATTCACGTTGGTCTTCTGACAATGTAGGAAGGGGGATCAAGCCCAAATAGGTGGCAAGCTCTCCGTCAGTGACTCTAAGCTTGGAGAGGTATAACTCACTGTAATACCTATAAAATCTGTCACTAATGGCCAAGCTATTGGACAGTACCTCCCCCGTCTCTGAATGCACTCGTAGTATGGCAGGTGAGGCTGTGTTTTGATGTATTAGTTGAGCTAAAAAGCTGCTCGACTGGTTGCCGAGTTCGTAAAACTTCTGTTTGCTAAAAAACAGAGACCTACGTGCCTTGTCATGCAGTATATGCAGATATTGTCTACCCGTCTGCAACCATTGAGACCTAGCCTCATCAGTTGGATTAGCCACGTATGCGGCTTCGAGCGAGGCACACTGGGTCGCCAAGGTGGTCTCCAACAGCGAGGATTCCCTCTTTACAAAGGAAATGGAGGACTTAATACAACCCCTAAGATATGCCTTCATAGTTTCCCATAAGAGGAGCGGAGAAGTGTTTGGGGAATTAATGGTCAAAAACGTCTGAAGTTGATCAGGTATTCGATCATGTGGTACAAATAGTTTCAACCAAAATGGGTGGATTCGCCAACCCTGTCGTGGCTTAGCAGCTGTACTACTATTTAATTGGACCAACAACGGGGAATGATCAGACACTGCCCTGGGTAAATAGGATATGGTCTGCAACAAAGAATATGCTTTAGTATTTCCAAAAGCATGGTCAATCCTGGACAGAGTATGTCTGTTGGCAGAGTGACAGGAAAAGGTGCGGGCCTCCGGAAACCGGACCCGCCACAAATCCAACCACCCCAATTCACGGATCACTCCGGCCATTGTAGTAGGGCGAGGCAGAGAGGGGGAACCTGGCTCCGCGGAGAACCGATCCAATGCAATATCCATAACTTTGTTAAAGTCACCCAAACATAATGCAATAGCCCCAGGGAATCGGGTCGCAAACTGCGCAGCCTGCTGGAGCACAGCAAGATCAGACGCCGGTGGCAAGTACACACCCAGGATAACATACAGGACAGAGTCAACCCAGGCCTGGACAAAAACGTATCGTCCCTCGGGGTCCCTTACAATGAGGCCTGGCTCCCACCTGAGTCTACGATGCACCAAGATGGACACCCCCCTGGAATAGGAAGTGTGTGTAGAGTGAGCCGCCCACTGAACCCATGGCTTCTGAAGTCGCCTGGAATTATCTGGAACCAAATGAGTTTCCTGAAGGCATATGAGGTGTGGGTCAGCCCTCCTAATCTGAGAGAAAACCAACGACCTCTTTCGTGGGCTACCCAGGCCCCTCACATTCCAAGATAGTACACTAAAGGACGCCATGGTCGTCTAAGAGTGTAATGTAATCATGGCAATTCAGGACCCCAAAAGTGACCCGCCTATGAGTGTGTAGTGCGTGGCTGAGTGAGACACAAAGTGGTGTGCAGCAACCTAAGAACAATATACAAACGAAATGAACCATTACACCCCTAAAGGGTGTGAGACATACTACTGGCATAAACAAACAATATTTGTTAAATTAACCGTGGCTACAATTAACGGGGGAAGAAGTGCACCCAAAGTGGTTGGTATACGGGGCACTGTCTTAAAGGTAGGGATAATCACTAGGCTAGGAGATATACTATTCAACAGAGCCAGGTTCACATGAGTAAATGAGATACACCGGCGCCCCGGGGGTCGCCAGCCCAGGTAACTATAAGACTACAGGATACTATAATAACAGAACCGCACTTTTCATAAAACTACTTATGCAATAAACAAGAGCATCCCGTAATACATAAGTCCTTATGTATGGTCCGATCGGACCTCTCACCACACGCCGTCAGGATCATCGTCTCGGAGATCGAGGAAGAAGAGATAGCCAGTCCTCCACATCCCTCGGTGAAGTAAAGAAAAGGGACCTGCCGTCATGGACGACCCGAAGACGTGCTGGGTAAATCATGGAGTATTGTATAGCCTTTTCTCTCAACCGCCTCTTAACGGCCACGAAGGATGCTCGGGTCTTCTGGAGAGCCGCCGAGAAATCTGGAAACATGGCCACTGCTGCTCCGTTGTACTTAAGCTCGCCGGCCTGGCGCGCAGCCCCGCAACGCCGTATCCCGATCCGTGCTGTTAATCAGACGGGCCAACAAGGGTCGAGGAGGTGCGCCCTGAGGCGGCGGTTTAGCCGGAACCCTATGGGCCCGTTCCACTGCAAATATTGGTGAGAAGTGAGCCTCCGGCAGGACATTTTTCAGCCACCCCTCCACAAAGGCCCGAGGATCTTCACCCTCCGCCCGCTCCGGCAGGCCCAGGATACGGAGGTTGTTTCGTCGCAATCTATTCTCCAAGTCATCCGCACGCTGGGTCCACAAACTTGCAGCTCTCTCCAGCTCCTGGAGTTTGGCAGGAAGTGGGTTAACAGTGTCCTCTACCTGAGAGACCCGATCCTCCACCTCACACACCCTGCCTCGCAAGGTCTGAAAGTCCTGACGGAGCAGGCCCAGGTCGATTTTTACCTCCTCAATTTTCCCGGTCAGCGAGGAAGTGCCGGCATGGATCGCCTCCAGTAGCTGTCCAGTAACTTGCTTTAAAGTGGGCTCGGGGTCCTCCTCTGGAAGGGCAGGAGAGGCTGCCTCAAGCGATGGTGATGTAGAAGAGGATGCTGCCCTGGAGAACCCCCTCAGGCGATCAGAGACAGAGGTTGATTGCGGGCGACTCATTTTAGAGAGTCGGCGGCCGCTCTTCCTGCGTTCCGTACGGGTGGATATGTTGGCAGAGGAGGAGGTGTGATTGTAGCAAGACCTGGCCGGCCCCAGAGGATTATAGACAAGGTCTCTGGCTAATAGCAGTTGCACAGTAGGAGCCTCTATGTCAGGCCACAAGGGCCAATAAGCCAGCCGAGGACAGACAGTAACTCAACAGTCCAATAGTATCGATGGCAACAGACTCTGGATTATGAGCGATGTCTCCAAGAGAGAGCCGTCAGCAGAGTAATGAAATAAATAGATTGCCAGGAGGAACTAAGAGGGAACGGATGACAACTCAGCGATCCAATAGTGCCGATAGCAACAGTCACTGGATTATAAGTAAGGCCTCCAAGAAGGCCAGTAGCGAAGTGATGGAGTAGATAGATTGCCAGGAGGAACTAGAGGAGGACAGATGGTAACTCAACAGTCCAGTAGCACATACAGCAACCGTCATTGGATTATAAGTAAAGCCTTCCAGAGAAGCAGTCAGCAGGACGATAAATCGTACAGAGGCACACACCTTCAATGGGTCAGAGACAGTTGATGGCTGCCACAGATATTGCCTTGCACTACTGCCCAGAGGAGCCAGGGGATGGTCCTATCGTGCCCAGCAGCAAGCAGGAGAGAGGAATGCCGGCTCCCAAACTTCCAGGCAGGGATAGAAGGAACCGTCAGAGATAGGCTCAGCTCGCCAGGAACGCCAGACTCAGCGCCCCCTCATCAGCAGATGGCCAAACCGGTCAGGGTTAAAATGGCCGCCCGCCACGTGGAGAGAGGGGAGACCGCCGTCCGGGTGCCAGCAGGACCAGCGGCCCCAGCGGTGCCTGCACAGCCCAGGCCGGCCCACGAGCGCAGCCCCAGAACGGCAGCTCCACCCCAGCTCCAGGCCACAGCAGCGCGGGACAGAGCGGCTCCGGCAGCGGCGGTGGGGAGTGTATGGCCGCCGGCCACGTGTAGCGATCACCGACTACCACCAAACGGAGAAGGACACCGGCAGAACGGGAGCTCTGGAACCAGGAGGAGGGCCTCAGAAGTGCGTTCCAGCGGACAGCGAACCCGGGCACCGGTAAGCAAGGATGGATTTCAGGATGGATGAGCGGCTCTAGCCGGAGCTCCGCTCACATGCGACCGTCCATGTCGCGCGCTAGCCCCCCCCCCCCCCCCCCCCCCCCCCCCCCCCCCCCCCCCCCCCCCCCCCCCCCCCCCCCCCCCCCCCCCCCCCCCCCCCCCCCCCCCCCCCCCCCCCCCCCCCCCCCCCCCCCCCCCCCCTCCCCCGCCCCCCGCGGGGGCCCCCCCCCCCCCCCCCCCCCCCCACCCCCCCCCCCCCCCCCCCCCCCCCCCCCCCCACAAAACCCCAAATTTTTAAAATTTCCCCCCCCCCCCCCCCCCCCCCCCCCCACAACAAAAAAAGGGGGGGACCTCTCCCCTCTTCTCTTCTCCCCCCCCCTCTTTATTTTGCCCCCCGCGCTTCCCCCCCCTTAAAGAGGAAAAAGGGGGAAACACCCCCCCCCCCCCTTTCCCCTCTCCCCCCCCCCCCGGAAAATCCCCCCCCCGGGGGGATACACAGATGTGCGCGCCCAGAGGGGGGAAAAACGGGAGGAGTGCTATTGGGATTTTGGAGGGCAGATTTTGCTGGAATCTGTTTCAGGCACCATGTCGCATTTGCAGAACCCCTGAAGTGCCAGAACAGTTGAAACCCTCAAAAATGACAAATGACCCCATTTTGGAAGCTAGACCCCTCAAGGCATTTATCAAGGGGTATAGTGAGCACTTTGACCCTACAGGGTTTTTTTTGTTGTGTTTTTTTTTTTTTTTTTTACAATAAAATGTCACTTTAGCCCCAAATTTTTCATCTTGACAAGAGGTTAAAGGAGAAATTGCACCCCACATTTTGTTACACAATTTCTCCTGAACACAACAATACTCCATATATGCTGGTACCCTAATATACTGGACACATGGCAGCGCTTGGAACAGAAAGAGCGCTAACTGGATTTTGAAGGGCAGATTTTGCTGGAATAGTTTCCAGGCACCATGTCAATTTGCAGAGCCCCCAAGGTGCCAAAACAGTGGAAACCCCAAAATGTGACCCCCTTTTGGAAACTAGACCCCTCAAGGAATTTATCAAGGGGTATAGTGAGCATTTTGACCTTTCATGTGTTATGCAGAATTGGGCTGGGAAAATGGAAAGTGACATTTTTTTTCTATAAAATGTTGCTTTAACCCCAATTTTTGCATTTCCACAAGGGGTTAAAGGAAAAAATGCTCCCCACATTTTCCCTATTTTCCCACTAACTCCTAGAATTGGGGGGCATTCTGTGGGCTCCTTCCTTTATAAACCTAAATTTGTGGGTGTACCCTGAGCTGTTCTCGCACATTTTATACATCTTAATGTCGTACCGTGCCCTCTTAATGGGCAGGTATTGGAGGAATTTCAGCCTCCCTTTGAAACTGATCAGAGACTCATCTATTGCAATGTTCTGATCAGGGATGGAGGACGCAGCAAATTTGGCACTAAAGTGGTCAATGATTGGCCTGACTTTGTATAGGCGGTCAATATACTTTTAAAAAGTCAATTTCTGTGATCCTTCAGTCTCAATTTGGATTTCTGACCTGTCCACAAAGCCAGGAAGCTGAGGCTCATAATTTTCGGGGGTGGGGTCCACATTGGTTCTGCAGCTTCGAAAACTACCTCAGCAATAGTTCTGAGGTGCCTTCTATGGGGTCACTCATCACTGGATGAGGAGGAGGAGGAAAAATAAAGAAATGGGGCATCTTCCTCTTCTTGCTCCGTGGTGGTATCCATTTCAGAGGCCAGTAAGGCATACGCAGTTTTGGACTGGGATGTCTACGGCCCACCAGTGGAAATGTTTATAGGGGACCACCGCCAGGACCCCTGCTGATCAGCTATACCAAGACAGGGCAGCTAAAGGTAATATGTTGGGAGCCATGCTGCTCTCCCGCCATACGATGTGCACCACTGCACTACCTAAACCTTCTACTACACCCTGTATGGCAAGTGAACAGCGTGGCTCCTAGAATTGTTACCATTACCTGTAGCCGCACTGCCCTGTAAAAGCTGATCTTCAGAGGTCCTGGTTATTGTATCATCGCAGATGTAATATTGATGGCCTATCCTAAGGACAGGCCATCAATATTAGAAAGATGGATAAATCCTTTAAAGATAAAGTGAAATTCCAGATGAAGCACAAGTGCATAAATGAAAGAATGATCGAGCCAGAATGTAGCTCTCCTCACCAGTAAGATATAGTTTGTTCCAATTGCGCTAAAAAATGGTGATGAAGGAAGAAAGAACCAACTGGATACTCAACTGTTGGTTTATTAAAATAAAAAATAGTATAAAAATGTACAATGATGACGCGTTTCGAAGTATAAAACTTCTTTCTCAAATCAAACATACATGTGGCAATAAGTACAAGTGTTGTTTAACCCCTTAACGACCAATGACGTACCTGTACGTCATTGGTGACATGGGGGATGTGTGGAGAGGGTTCAGGAGCTGAGCTTTCTCTATACAGGGCGGATGCCGGCTGTATAACACAGCCAGGACCCACTGCTAACAGCAGAGATCAGTGCCTTCCCCAATCGCTGCTGTTAACCCTTTAGATGCTGTGGTCAAACAGGACCGCGCCATGTAAACTGCGCAGGCGCCACCATTTTTCACCGATCGCTGCCCTCCTAAACGTCATCAGAGGGCGGTGATCGGTTGCCATGACACTGGGAGCCTATTCAAAGGCTCCCAGGCATGTCATTACATTAGAGCTATTAGACGATGCCAGAAGGCATTTTGCTATTCACTGCGATACAGTAGTATCGCAGTGAATAGTATGAGCGATCAGACTCCCTAGGTTTCAAGGTCCCTAGGGGGTCTGATCATAAAAGTAAAAGAAGAAAAAAAAAAGTTTTTAAAAGTATTAAAAAAAATAAAAAAAAACACAAAAGTTCAAATCACCCCCCTTTCCCTAGATCAGATATAAAAGTAAATAAACAAAAGTAAACATAAACACATTAGGTATCCCCGCGTTCCAAAATGCCCTAATTATTAAAATATTTAACTATTTATCCCATAAGGTGAACAGTGTAGTGGTGAAAAAAATCAAAATGGCCAAATAGCGTTTTTTTCAACACTTTGCCTCTTATAAAAAATTGAATTAAAAGTGATCAAACCATCAGATCTTTCCCCAAATGATATCAGTAAAAACGTCATCTTGTCCCGCATAAAAAGACGCCTTACCCAGCTCCATACATGTAAATATGAAAAAGTTCCAGGTGTCACAATACATAGCTACATAGTAGATGAGATGAAAACATCATTCCATCAAGTCCATCCTATAACCCTACAGTACCCTACAGCGTTGATCTAGAACAGAGGTGTGAAAGATCCTCAGTGCTAAACCCGCGTTGGCCCACACCTGAGTCTTCTTTCATATAAAACCACACTCACCGCCAGTGAGTGCCGGGTTCACAAGATAAATACAAGACAAGCTTTCTAAATTTTATATATTTATTAACCCCTAAATGGGTCGGTATTAACATCTAACACATGCAGTTCAGAACAGATATGCAGATATATACAAGCATTAACAGTTACTAGTTACAAGATACAGCGCTTAAAATAAAAAGGGAATAAAGGTGAAATAATTACTTTACCACGCATCTCCTTGATGTGGCTCTATAATCCAACACTCACACATGCTCTGTCATGTGTGAATAACCCAGTGGAGGCTTCTTGGCATATGGCATTAACTCCTAGCATGTGGCATCACAGTATATTCCAGCCTGCATGCTCTCATCACAGTCTCTCAGTAAACTCTTGTAGTCTCAGCCCAATCTCCTCCCATTGCCTCTTACCTCATCTTTTATACCCTTTATGCCACCTCCCAGAATGAGGTCACCGGCGGCAGCAAGTCTGATTGAATAATGCACTCAAGTCCAGATTTTTTGTATAGAGCTGAGACCAAGTGGAATGATACAATGTTATCAGCCAGGTCTGATCTCCCTGCATAATGCATGTTTCTTTGATCACTCAGAGCTGTGTAGGAATACAATGGAACCCTGTTGGGATGGATACAAAGCCCTATTGTTCCAGTGTTGCTACTACTGCCAATATACACCTAGGCTTATAGCTGCGCACATTATGAATAAATGCAGGTAAGAAGGGAGATACTATACCCAGAGATCAAAATACATCTCTGAGTTATAGCCATATTTAAGCAGAATCATCACAAGAGGTTCCCAAGCTTTTTTTTCTCATAGACCACTTTCAAAATTGTACTGGTTTCGGTGGACCCCCTGCTACTACATTTTTACCATATTCCCAAAACTCGTCAAAAAATGTGAAGATTAGATAACGTAGACCCCCGTCGAGTCTCCCGTGGACCCCTGGGGGTCCACCTGGACCACTTTGGGAATCACTGATCTAGAGGAAGGCAAAAAAAACCATGAGGCTTATGCCATTTGCCCCATTTCATGGGAAAAAAATTCCTTCCTGACTCCAATCTGGCAATCAGTATAAAACTCTGGATCAATGTGTCCTTAAAATCTAAAACCCATAACCTGTAATATTGTTCTGTTCGAGAAAGGCATCCAGGCCCTATTTGAACTTGTCCAATGAATCCACCATCACCACTTCCTGGGGCAGAGAGTTCCATAGCCTCGCTGTTCTTACTGTAAAGAATCCTCTTCTATGTTGCTGGTGAAACTTTCTCTCCTCCAGTCGTAGAGGATGTCCCCTTGTCACTGTCACTGGCTTAGGGGTAAAAAGATCACTAGAAAGTTCTTTGTGCTGTCCCTTCATGTATTTGTACATTATTAGATCTCCCCGTAGACGTCTTTTCTCTAAACTGAATAACCCCAAGTTTGTTAATCTATCGTTGTACTCCAATCCACCCATTCCCCTAATAATTTTTGTTGCCCTTCTTTGCACTCTTTCTAGTTCTATCATGTCTTTCTTGTATACTGGGGCCCAGAATTGTGCACAATAGTCTAAGTGTGGCCGTACACAATTTTTTTTTTTCTATTTTGCACAGTTTTTCGTTTCTTAAAAGGTGTCAAAACATTACAAATACTATATAAATTTGGTATCGCCGTGTTCGTACAGACCCGCAGAATACAGGTACCATGTCAGTTTTACCACCCAGTGAACGCCGTAAAAATTAAACCCATACGAAGTTGGCGCAAATGCATTTTTTTCTCCAATTGCACCTCATTCTGAATTTTTTTCCAGCTTCCCAGTACATTGTACAGCATATTGAATTGTGCCATTACAAAGTACAATTTGTTTCGCAAACAATAAGCCATCATGTGACTCTGTGAACTGAAAAATGCAAAAGTTATGGCCCTTGGAATGTGGGGAGGGAAAAATGAAAATGCAAAAACGAAAAATAGCTCGGTCTTTAATGGGTTAAATGAGGGGATGGGGAGGAGATGGATGGGGAGGGAGGATGTAAGTCACATGATGGACAGCCCATCAACAAATCACATATAACAAATTTCAATAAAATGTATTAAAATTATAGTAAAATCTCTCAAAACACTAGTAAATTAGTAACTCTATAAAATAACACATAAAACCAAAGAGAATGCATAAAAAGAATTTTCTTCTCAGCCACGGCTCTCCCAGGCCACTTTATGGTGATGCTACATATGTTGGCGCAGGGCTGTGGTGCCAACATTGGCACCTTGGCCACACTTCACCTTTTGCCCACAGATTGAACATATGGCCATGTTCACCTTCCCCCGCGGCTTTACAAAAAACTGCCACACCGCCGAGTAGGTGATTTCACCCTCAACACTCCGCAATAACTGACTGCTACCGAATCTGCCTCCGTGAACCCCTGCACCACTGCTTTCCATGAAGGTAGGGAGTTGCGAAGCGGGTGGTCTACTCCGGGTATGTTTAGCTGTTTTTAAAAATGGCTTGCAACTTTATACTGGTAACAAAATGGCGAATATGGTGTTCCTTATGGGTTTAGACACTAATGAACACCTTTAAATAAGTGATGATAACCGCTAAGAATTATTGAAATATTGAATTATTATTGACAATACTGTTTTTAAATATTGCCTGCAACTTTATTCTGGTAACAAAATGGCGAATATGGTTGTTACGTCTTTCCCTACGTTAAAGGCATTTATTACAGATAAGTGCAGATATTATTGGATGTTAATTCAGTTTTTTTTGGCACAATAGTACTGAATAATGTTATGCTTTGGAAGAACAGTGAATAAGCCCCTTATAATAAACTCCTTTAAAAAGGCTTTTTTTACAGATACGTGCAGATATTATTGGATGATAATTCAGTTTTCTTTGCCACAATAGTACTAAATAATGTTATGCTTTGCAAGAACAGTGAATAAGCCCCTTATAATAAACGCCTTTAAAAAGGCTTTTTTACAGATACATGCAGATATTATTGGATGATAATTCAGTTTTCTTTGCCACAATAGTACTAAATAATGTTATGCTTTGCAAGAACAGTGAATAAGCCCCTTATAATAAACGCCTTTAAAAAGGCTTTTGTACAGATACATCCTGATATTAGTGTATGATAATTCACAGTTTTTTTGCTGTACTGCGCTGCAAAAGGCTTGTTGTGTTCCACCTTGAAGACACAGATATGAGTAATGAGCAGCACTATAACGGTAGTGAGTGCTGCAATGTGAATTATGCTGCAAATTCTTGCTGTAAATGAGCCTGCAACCACACCAAATTCTTCTCTCAATTCCTCCCTATGCTTTCCTTATAGTTCTAAGGCTCAGTCTCTTTCCCTGAACTTCTATATGTTTTCTAAGTCTTTCCCTAGCTCCTGCCGATGTCTGTCCCTACAGTAAGAGCGATGTGAAATGACTGTACCTAAAATAGCCGAGGGTTTTTATAGGGCTGTGACATCACAGGTCCAGCTGGCTGCTGATTAGCTGCACGCTTGGCATTGTGGGTGATCCCGCATTCCCAGAGTCCCTTCCCCCTTGTCCTAACATGTGCGGCGGCCATTTTATAAAAAAATGAGATTCAATGCATCAAAGCGTGAGGAAATCCGGAATTGTGGTGAATCGAAGATTTCCTGAAATTCGGATCGAATTTCACTTCTGCAGCTTCAATTCGCTCTCTCTATATATGATACAGTATTGCAGTCTATGGGAGATTTGAAATGTTACTATTGAGGTTGGTCATAGACCAGCCGCAATAGTAATATTGCTATGACAAGCCTGGGAGCCTTCAGTAGGCTCCCGGCTGTCAGAAGAACAGGTCGGCTCCTGCGATCTTGCTGCGTGGGAGCCGGCCTGGAGCTGTAAATGTACCCCAACCGACCCTGCAAGTGAGTTTTTCACTCTGGGGGGGATCCAGCACTGTAATGCCCGTGATTAGAGAGAACTCTGAATGTGGGCATTAGCTCTGGGTCTCCGCTGTAAAATACAGTGGAGACCCAGTTACGCTGCAGGAGAGCAGCCGCCATCTTTAAAGACCCAGTATCTGCTGTACTATTATGGCGGATGTCGAGAAGGGGTTAAATCCCTAGAAGTCATGAGCACCTTCTATTGGGCTCTTGCAGTATCCCAGAATGCTACTGCTTCTATTGTCTTTGTGCCTCTGGGTATGTTCTATGTCTGTATTGTGTATATGTTTCATGTATTTATTGTTTTGCAGCTTCCACTTTGTATTCCCTTTTTGATTTCCCCCACTGTCTGGTTTACCCCCATATTTGGTACAGCCCTGGCCTATCACAGACTGCTGGGTGTGGTCTGGAAGACTTTTAGTCTCCAGGAAATAGTGCCTCAGTTAGAGTGTAAGCAGTGTGTAGTGGAAGGCTGTCACGCTGAACCCTTTGGTTTCCTATACAACCCCTGAGGGAGAAGAGTGAGCACAAGGCTTTCTTAAAGACAGCCCTGAGACAGGGAAGAACAGCTGTCAAGTCTACAGACAGTGTTAGGAGTAGAGAAGGAGTTCTGACTGCCAGGAGTTGTTATCCGGGACTGTGAAGAATATCGCCTCGCCCAGCCACCTGGCACGCCTGCGATCAAACTTCTTTCTTAACCTCCCACTCACACACCGTGAGTAGACCGGGTCATAGGATAAAAACGAAATGAGCGATATAAATTTTATATGTTTAATAACCCAAGTGGGTCGGTATGAATTAATAGCATATACAGAAATATACAATATTAATATGATCAAGCATAAACATACAAGCAAAAGCGCGATGATACAATACACAAAAATAAACAGGGAAATTAAAAGATAGAGAAAATACCGGTATAGGCTCGTAGTCCGTTTCTCTAGGCCACAGCAGAGTTTTGGGCCTAGGGCGCAAGCTTAAGCAAGTTGCATAAAACAATCCTTCTACATGTTGTCCAGAACAAAGTGAAAGGCTTCAGGCCTCACTGCTAGGCCCTCAATGCATTCCTCAGTAGGGCAAGCTCTCTCCTCTTCTCCCAGATCAGAGTTCCTTACTGCCTCTTTGCTGAATGACCCCAGAATCCAGGTCTGCCCACAGCATATGGCTAGTGCTCCACCCACCCCTTGCACCCAGGCAGCCCCCCTTCTCCCACCTTTGCAGAACCCTCAGAGAGATGGGTGAAGTTAAGGCTTGCTATCCCCCATCCCATCTGGCCAGGGATAATAAAAGTGCCTGGCTATAGCAAGCCATCTCCAATGAACACACATAAAACCAGTGAAGCCTATCGTCCAGCAATGTGGACTCAACTAAAGCACCGCATTCCAAGTGGGGGAAGGACTGACCTAAGCAAGTAAAACACACTTCCAAGAAAGATATAAAACTGAGGGTCGGTTCATCACAGGGACCCACCTTAAAAGGTAACGGCCCAGACAGAACTTCCTCTACTTACAGTCCCCAGAACTACTTACTGCTGAGAGAGTTGTTGGAGTGGAGTACAAGCCACTTAAGCCTCATCAGATCTGGGCATCCCTCAACACCAAGTCTGTACATACCTACTAATGGGGACACTATTACCCCCATCGGGAAGTTGCAAGGTTCACAGTTTACAGTTGCCACAATAGGTTCATCCTGTTTCACTGCATCATTGCCTCCTGAGTCGTTCCTGCTTTACCATCAGGGCCCTTCCTAACACCATCACATGGCTCAGGGTAAGAAATGACCCCTCTCCAACTGGAAGTGCCCTGGAGGACTTACACTACCACCACCACCATCCAGTAGCATAGCAGGTCCCCCTTGTTGGTGCCTGGCGAGATTGGTTGAGGGCACTCGGCCTATCCAGTGACACAGTTATCGCCACTACTACTCCCATCCTCCAGTTCTCTCCATCTGGGCTACGGCACTCTTACTCCTCACTTTTCTAATGAACCCCAAAAATATTCTAAAATGGAGTAAAAATTTGAAGAGGATACGTAGTTATCAGGTCTCAGAATAATACTGAAAGCTACCTCATGTACAAACCACCATGAACTCTATTACAAACTTCTTTATAGGTGGTATTATACTCCATACATCTTATCTAAAATTTACCCTTCCTCATCTCTACTCTGCTGGAGGATTGTGGACAAATCGGCACTATTCTCCACCTTTTTTGGGAACGCCCACTACTACAACCTTTTTGGAGTTCTATAAATTTTGTAACATTCAAACTAAAACTACTTCCCATTCCTATCTCCCCTGAATTGGGCCTACTGGTTCTGGGATTAGATAACATACCCAAACCATACAGAACCGTACTTTGTCACATAATCCTATCCACCTTATCTACCATAGCCCTTAATTGGAAATTAAACAATATCTCCAGCACCATTTTGAGGTTCCAAAAATGTTTTAATTAGCTTTTATCTTTTTTTGGAGAGTCCATGTGAATTTTTGTGCATTTTGTTTTTACGGCGTTCTTTCTGCATTAAAAATGACATGGTAACTTTTCCTGGTGGGTCATTACGATTTCGGCGATACCAGATTTATATTGGTTTTATTATGTTTTACTGCTTTTACAAATAAAACGTTGCTTTTTGAAAATGAAGGATTTTCCTGGGGTCACCGTATTCTGACGCCTATAACTTTTCTACTGTTTTGTTGATGAGATATGTGATACTGTATGTCAGGGCTCTTTCTTTGCAGGGCAAGCTGTACTTTTTATTGGTACCAATGTTTCATATGTATGACTATTTTTTGGGGAAATCGAGGTGACCAAAATACGTTCATTTGCGCATTGCGGATTTTTTTTTTTTTCAGGGTTCACCATACTGGATAAGTAATGCTATTTTTGGATCGTGAGGACTCATACGCATATGGGCACTTAGGTTCGCTACTGTGAATGTGCATAGACAGTCAGTTGGTTGTTGCTCGGCCTCCTGGCTGCCATGGCAACCCCTCGGAATCCATGATCTTATCCTCTGGAGGCAAATAAAAAATAAATAAATAAAATATAAAAAATTGAAGTCACCTGACTTTCTCTAGAACACACATAAAAATAGACAAAAATAATCACATTAGGCATCCCTGCGTCAGAAAATACCTGGACCATAAAAATATTTACGCCATATGGTGAACATCGTAGCAAGAAAAAAAATTATTAACATGGCCACATTATTGCTGTATTTTTGCTGTTTGGTCAACTAAAATATTTGAATAAAAAGTATCAAAATATTACATTCCCCGAAATTAGTATCTATGAAAACAGTATCTTGTCCCACAAAAATAAAGCCCTTACACAGCTCTTTATTCTGTGGGTAAATACAATCAAAACAATACCAAGTTTATGTGGAAAATTTAATATTATTAAAATTTTTATTTCTAGGAGCCCAAAGGCAGCAAATAAACTGGGGTAAAGTCTACTCGCCGCCAGATCAAAAGGGTTAACTAGTAGCATGCAAATAAGTAAAATCAATCAGCGAATCAACAACCTCCTATAACATACCCAAAGTCCAGAGTAAAGACACAGAGTTACAAGTAATATACATTTATTTGGTGAGATATTGTGCTGACTTTCAAATCAAGAAAATGAAAATTTCAGGTAAGTAAAATTTTCCAATTTCTTTCCATTCTACAGCATCGCCTATCCCCAGGGATTTATAAAGCAGTGTGTATAGGGACCAAAGGTTAAGGCCTGTTGCAGATGACCATGCTGTGGGTCAGTGTGCTATCCATGTATTTCACGGAGAGCACACAGACCCATTCTTTTCTATGGGCCTGTACACACGACCATGATTTTCACGGTCCCGTGTGCGGGCTGACAGTCTGGGCCGCATCGAAGAAGAATAGGACATGTCCTATTTTGTGGCCCATGCTTCCGTGGCTCCTATTAATTTAATGAAAGGAGCCACGGAAGCATGGCCCGTGCACAGTCGTCTGCAACTGGCCTTAGAAGCAGTTTTGAGCACTTGTTTAGTAAAGACTAAACCCTCAGCAGGAGCAGATAATGCTTCACAAAGGTGGATGGTGATGTCCAGGTTGTTGCCGATCAAGGGAGAGATTACATTTCTCAGCTCAGGCTCTCGTTTCCAGGACATGAGGGTTCTCCATTTTGTAAATGAGCTGAAGGAACACTTCTTGATTGAGGCTCCATTCTCTGGGATGTAAAGTATTCCGACTCAAGCAGTCCACCCTGTTCTTAAGGTTGCTTCTGATGTGGATGGCTGACATAGCCAGACAGGTGTTTTCCACCCATTTCATAATCTGGCTGAATGTCCTGGCTAGTAGCAGGCTCTTGGTGCCTCCCTGCTTGTTTACATAGAATACACCAGACAGGTTGTCGGACTGACTCTGGACGGGTTGTTGAAAAGCAGATGGAATTAATGCAGGGCTAGTTTAACAGTTTTGATCTCCTTGATGTTGGAGAATTGACATTTTTCTGTTATGGACCACCATGTCCCTACTTGAGCACCTCAGCCCAAGTAGGAGGCATCCATAGTGAGGACTAGTAGGTGGAGAACCATGAGGGACTGTGCACTGGAGAGGTGCTGATTGGACAACCACCACCTGAGATCCTATTTGGTCTTGAATTAGACTAATATGCTGAGCTCTACTAATTCGGGTTCTTGTTACATGACTAAGATGATTGACTGGGGTCCCAAATGTGGGATTTGGCCCAACAAACTGCTGTGATGTAGGGTAGCAGGCCCAAGACCCTCATGGTAAAGGGAATGGAAGTCTAATCTCTTCCTGACCACTTCTGTAAAGTTTCAGATCTTGTCCTCGGACGGGAACCATTTTGTCTGTAGAGCATCTATGACAGACTCCAGATATTTCAGATAAGAGGATAGAAAGATATGGGATTGTTGTAGTAGATTAGGAATCCATGGTTCTGGAGCATCTGCAGGGTGTATGGAGATGATCCTGAAGGACTTCCTGGGATGTAGCTGGAATGAGCCAATTGTCCCGGTATGGGTTTACAGACATTCCTTTAGTCCTGAGGGCTGCTGACAACACCTCTGTCACTATGGGATAACCTGTAAAGTAAGGATAGAAAATGGAAACTGATGTCAGTCAGTAAGAACGATAAGTACTCTACAGGTCCAAGGTAAGTAAATTTATTGTACATGAACCACAGGACAACATACTTCTTCAAGTCCATATACACAGTAACAAACAGAAATGTCACATGATCAGGTCGAAGGTTACAAATTTCATTACAAAAGATGTAAATTCACTTAACCCCTTCCTGATATCTGCGGTAATAGTAATGCGGATGTCGAATATTTAAATATGACGGCCACTGAGGAGCTGAGTGTCCGCCATAGCCACCGGGTATTATACAGTAGAAACCCGGCGTTAATGCCCACGATCAGCTTTGACTGAGGTGAATGCCATAACGGGAAAAAAAATCAAAAGTGTCAAACCACCGTTTTTTTAGCTGTTTTGCCTCTGATATTGATCAAAGCAATAGCAATTCCCCAAAATAATATAACTAAAAAGTGCACCTGACCCTGCAAAAAAGATGCCCTATGCATGGTGAATATGAATATGAATATGGTGACTTTTGGAAAAAATTATTTTTTGCAAAGTTTTAGATTTTTGTTATGGGGTTAAAATGAAAATAAAAGTCTATAAATTTGGTATCCCTAGAATTGTACCGAAACATAGAATACAGGGGACATGTCATTTTGGCGGTAGAGTGAACAACATAAGAACGAAGCCCGTAAGAATTGCAGGGGGGGGGGGGGGGGGGTTGTCCTCCTCCAGCTGCCACCAGTTTAATGTCCGACTCCAGCTAACCCCATGGTTTAATGTCCTCCTCCAGTTGCCCCCAGTATGTCCCCCTCTATCTTCCCCCAGAAGTTTAACATGAAAAAAAAAAAATAATAATAATAACACTGATTCTCACCTCTCCTCGGTCCCCTGATGCTCTGTTAGCCATCTCTCTGCACCCAGAGTGTTCATGGAGCTGCAGACTCGATGTGCGAGACGTCATCATATCGTGCCTACAGCTTCCAGGGCCGGAGCACACGACTCCTGCTTCACCACTGTATTCAACTCATCTGCATCCTCCTGTATGTATAGAAATTCTATACTTACACAATACCATTGCTTTTATATACGTAAAAGAACAAAAACATATTCTTAAAACAAAGTTATATATTTCTATATCAACTAGAAATAGTATACACTAAACTACAAGATGTCTCAATAAACTACAAGTACAGAAGGCAGGATGGGACAAACTTGAGGCAAAGCCTATATTCTCTTTTACCATTAGAGGTCCTCAGAGTACCTGTTGGTAGGAATGCTTGTTGTAAAGTTGAAAGGCCACAAGATGTCCTCCGACCTTTATTCTTGAGATTCCAACTAGCTTCATTCTCTGTTCCTAGTAGAACTGAATCGCTCGCCATTCTCCAAGTACAATGTAATATGTTCTTGAAGTTTTAGAAAATCAAAAAGAAACAGCGAAGAGAAGTCAGCATTAATATTGAGTAGGGGATTAACTTTCCATAATAATTTCACTAATTGTATTCAGGCATTTTGGCTCCTATCTATCTGTGCAAGTCTGTAGCCTGTACAATAGTCTGTATAATAGAATATAATCTGTATAATAGTCTGTATAATAGAATGGAATGTGTACAATAGTCTAATCTGTACAATAGTCTGTAGTTTGTCTAATAGTCTGTAACACATATTGAATTATACACACACATTACACATACTTTTTTTACGGCTTGCTAGTTTAAATGGAAATGGATGACATTTGTGAGAAATCAGTAGTTGGAGGTCCGGCAGGAGGACTAACATCCTTACTACGCTGCAGAGACACGGAGGAGGAGGGGATAAGGCAGCACAAGCAGATTTATCAAGGCGGCGCTATCAGCTGCAAAAGCTAAGTGCAGGGACCTTTACAAGCAGCTATTGCCCCCTTCTCCCGATCTAGTGGTTACATTCATAGGGGCAATATACCACTAGCAGGGGGCCCCTTTGGGCTGGGATCTTTGACAAATGGTTAAGTTTGCCCCCCATCCTCTCTAACGCTGGCCCTGGTGTCCCACAATGTCTGTCCTGGGTCATATTCTCTTAAATACTTTTGTAGGTGAGAAGAAAATGTAGATTTACTGGATAAATGGTCCAAAACATGGAAAGTGCAGTCCAATGTTACCTAATGTAAAATAATGTGGGGGACGAGCCCTCTATATGAGCATCAGATGATATACAGTATGGCCAGGTGAAAGCAAGTAGAATGCTTAGCTGTATAGCTAGAGGTATAACCAGCAGGAAGAGAGAGATTGTGATACCCTGTATGGACAAAAGGGAGCAGGTGCAAAGGTGGACTACAAAAATTGTGGAGGGCCCCAAAGCACGAATAGCATATAACATGAGGAACTTAGAGAGGGCCTTTCGAGGGGCATGGCCTAAACCGCGATGTGAGCGGTCACATTCTACCGGAGCTCCTGCCTGCCTACGCAAAATAGGGACCAACCTTGCATTCAGACGGCGTCCATGGCGAAGAAATTGCTCCGTGTAGCCTCCTCTGGGACCCCAGCACCACCGGCTGCTGCCTCACAGCTGACCCTCTGCTCTTACCTCCGTCCGGCGATCCTCTCCTCCCGGATCTCCACGAGGCAGCAGCCACCTTGCCAGGACTCTGCCTCCGATTCTGCCGACGCGGCTCCAGCAGGGGGCGCTGCTGCAGCAGCATACACCAGGGCAGCTGTATTGTGCGACGGTGTCCCCGCCAGCGGCCCGGTCGGCCCCATCGGGTGCCGCTCATCAACCATCAGTGGAGGGCATCATGATTGGGAGGGCATCTGCGTCGGGGAGCCCTTCCAGGCAGGGGAGGGGGGCTCCCCACCGGCTTCCAAGCTGCCTGTACCCCTGGGAGCACATAGCCCTGCTTCATCCCTCCCTGCAGCTACTACCTTGACATCAGGGGCAGAAGGGCCCACTCCACCAGCCCAGACAGGGGTTGCTCCCCCACTGCATGAAACTCAGCAGCCCCTCCAGACTTCCCCGATACCTCCTGGAGGTGATGGATTGGTAGGAGAATCTCCCAAAAAATGAGGTGTGGGGGACCGCGCTTCACCAAAGATGCTTTATTATACTCAAATAACACAACGCGTTTCGGGGAAATCAGATCCCCTTTATCAAGTGTACAAGAGACTAAACATAAAAACAATAAAAGAATACACATGTAAAGAGTCAGTAATTGGAATTTAGAACCAGTGAAATTAATGATACCATTCTATGGGATAAAAGAAAAGTATCCCACCAGATAGTATTGTCATGGATAGATAAATAAATAAATAAATGAATAAATAGTGGTAATGAATGTACTCAAAAAAAAAAAAAAAAAATTAATAAATAAGTAAAGCTAAAAGGCTAATAAATGCAATATAAAATCAAACTGCACATAAGAGTAAAAACTATACATAAAAAGGTTTAAACCAATGTTTTTTGGTACTTACCAGCCTGAGGAGGTAGGCTGTGAGATCTGAAGTGAGTGAGAGGCAAATGTGGAGATCACTTTCAGAAAGGCTTTTTAACCTTTTTATGTATGGTTTAAACCTTTTTATGTATAGTTTTTACTCTTATGTGCAGTTTGATTTTATATTGCATTTATTAGCCTTTTAGCTTTACTTATTTATTAATTTTTTTTTTTTTTTTTTGAGTACATTCATTACCACTATTTATTCATTTATTTATTTATCTATCCATGACAATACTATCTGGTGGGATACTTTTCTTTTATCCCATAGAATGGTATCATTAATTTCACTGGTTCTAAATTCCAATTACTGACTCTTTACATGTGTATTCTTTTATTGTTTTTATGTTTAGTCTCTTGTACACTTGATAAAGGGGATCTGATTTCCCGGAAACGCGTTGTGTTATTTGAGTATAATAAAGCATCTTTGGTGAAGCGCGGTCCCCACACCTCATTTTTTGGGAGATTCTCCTACCAATCCACTACCTGTATACCGTCTGGATGCAGGAGATTCTGACGCCTAGAGGTTCCGCAGCTCACATATACCAAAACATACTCTGGATCCATCCACTGTGTTAGTTGTGGGCCAGCACAACTTGAAAAGGTGAGAACCCACCTATATTAACATCCATAATATCTAACTATCCTGGTTGTGAGATCACCAATTGAAGGGGTACTGTTTACCATCAGACCCAGCCAGTTGAACACTCACTATAATATAGACCAGTGATTTTGTGCTACTTAGTGGCTTTCTACCATACTTTCAGTTAATGATCCTTGTTGTTTCTCCAATCATTTGACTACCTCCTGTTCTCAACACAATTATCTATGTACAACCTATTTTTTAAGCAATATCACGCTATGTGCCGCTCGGCGTTGTTGTTTTTATTTTTGTTTTGAAGTATCCTGGAGGTGATGACGTGGATTTGGGGGCGACCCCCTCTCTATCCCCCTTTGCTGAGGCCTCACCTGAGACGCCTTCCTCCAGTCCTTCGCCTGGGGCCCATCAGGGCCGTGCACCTCCAGCAGCTCCTGATCCGTCTCAATGGCACCAATTGCTTGTTAACTTACCGTCAAGGGATGATTTCCAGTCTCTTGTTTCTGAAGTCAAATGCGCTTGTCGGGCAGAAATTCGTGCGGAAATCTCAACGCTGAGAAAAGACCTCCAAAATATCACTTCTAGGGTCGATACCCTGGAGGATGACCACGATCAGACACGCATCTCAGTCTCTCAACTTCAGGACTCTGTTTCTACCCAGTGCCAAGATATCACGGATATGCAGCGCCATCTGGAAGATCTGGACAACAGAGGCAGGCGCAATAACATTAGAGTCATGGGCCTCCCAGAGGCTACCCAGGCGGAGGATTTACACACCACATTAGAGGCCATATTCAACTCCATCTTGCAGGAGCTTCCATCCCACAAGATCAAGCTTGATCGAACTCATCGCACCCTACGTCCTAGAGGCACTGGCTCTACCCCTCGAGATGTCATTTGCTGCGTGCATGATTTTGCTCTAAAGGAAACTATCCTGGCCAAGGCCAGGCAAATCAAGGACCTTGACTTTGAGGGTACAAAGATTCAGTTGTACCAAGATCTCTCCTGGATTACCCTCCAGAAGAGAAGACATCTTCGCCCCTTGCTACAGCTTTTACAGGATGATCAAGTACCCTATCGCTGGGGCTTTTCGTTTGCGCTCACAGCCCGGCGGAATGGACGTTCAGCCGCTCTCCGTTCGCATGCAGATTTGGGAAAGTTCTGTGAAATTCTGGATATCCCTCTCCCGCATTTGCCGAATTGGGACTTAGCGTCTCCTCCACCCCCCTCCTCTGCCTGTGTGGACTGTCTCAACATCCCGAAGACGATCCCACCCTCCCTCGGGCGCAGCTCCCCGAAGACAACGGATGGATCCTCCACCTCCCTTGCCCCGCTCGGGTTGTTCTTCATCCCCTCTCACCCCCTTAAGAGACGCTGTTTAGTTTTTAATGCTTATTATGGTTGGTCCCATAGCTATTTTCTCTAGCGCCCTATCTGGTGGGTAGTAACTCCCTCTTTAATCCATAATATATCTTTGCCACCATTGTTACCCCTTGGTGGCCTTAGTTGACTCTCTGCCAACGGTTTGCCACAGCTCCCCGTACTAGGGGGTTTAGTCCAGCTGCAAGGCTTAGTGAGTAGGCCTCGCTGGGTGCACTGGTTGCACCTACTTGGATTGGGTACTTCTGCCCCCGTGCAGGAGATTTAGTCTTGCCCTTTTTTTTTTTTTTTTTTTTTCTTTTTTTCTCTTTCTTTTTTCCCTCCCCCTCTCTTTCTCCTTCCCTTCCTTCCCTCCCCCCCCCCCCCCTCCCCCCTCTGGGCCCCCCCCCCCCCCCCTCCCCCTCGCCCCCGCCCCCCCCCCCCCCCCCCCCCCCCCCCCCCCCCCCCCCCCCCCCGCCCCCCCCCCCGGGGCCCCCCCCCCCTCCCCACACCCCCCTTCTCTTTTCCCCCCCCCCCCCCCCCCCCCCCGCTAGGCCTTGCGCCTTGTGGGGGGGGGGCGGGGCCTCTTTTTTTACCTCACACCGCGCCGCCCCCCCCCCCCCCCCCCCCCGCGGGGGCCCCCCCCCCCCCCCCCCCCCCCCCCCCCCCCCCCCCCCCCCCCTCCCCCCCCCCCCCCCCCCCCCCCCCCCCCCCCCCCCCCCCGTGGGGGGCGGGGGGGGGGGGGGGGCCCCCCCCCCCCCCCCCCCCCCCCCCCCCCCCTACCGCGCCCCCCCACCCCCACCCGATGGGGGGGCCCCCCCCCCCCCCCCCCCGGACGTTATATTATACTAGAAGGACACCTTCGTGGCCAGCCTGTGGTCCTTTGTAATGTTTATGCCCCTAATTCCTCACAAATTCCCTTCCTTAAGTGGGTCCTGAGGAGGCTTCGGGATTTCTCTGGTGTGGCATTGCTTCTGGGAGGAGATTTTAATGCAGTCTTCTCTGAGAGGATGGACCGACTGTCTCTTACTGATACCCCTGCGAGTGCCCCTCGATTGCGCATTGCTCGGGAGTTCCATCGCTTCATCAGGTCCGCAGCCTTATATGATCTTTGGAGGGTTGACAATCCTACAGCACGCTCCTACACTTACTATTCCCACCCCCATGATACACATACTAGAATTGACTATTTTTTTGGCAATACCCTTACACTTCGTCTTATAACAGGAGTGGGCATTGGCCCTATCACGTGGTCAGACCACGCTCCTGTTCAGCTTTCTTTGTCTCCCAACCCACTCCCTACCAGGCACTGCCATTGGCGGCTTAATGAATCCTTACTGCATTCCCTTCCCACCCGGGAGGCCCTCCGAGCCCATCTCTTAGATTATTTTAACACTAACGTTGGCTCAGTCTCATCTGCTTCCACTTTCTAGGAGGCACACAAGGCTGTGATGAGGGGGGAATTGCATAGCTATGGCCACCCGCCTTAAAAAGGATAGGCTGGACGAGGAAGTAGCTGTGAGGGCTCGGATACGATCCCTAACGGAGCGTCTAGGGGCCCGCCCCTCTGCCTCCCTCCTGCGCCGCCTTCTCCTCTATAGCAGGCAGCGTTATTATGAGAAAGGGAATAAGGCCCACACCCTTTTAGCTAGGGCCCTCCAGGAGCGGCAGTCCTCCTCTGTCCCACATGCAATTCGTGACCCGAAGGGGGGTCCTTCATCACCACCCTGACACTATACTGTAGGGACTCTGTTTCATGAATACTACTCTAAATTGTATAACCTCCCTTCACCAGCCCTCCCAGGTCGGACGCTAGATTTGGAAACATACCTAACTGCCTGCCACCTTCCCACACTTCGGCGTTGGATTCTTTAAATGCCCCTGTCACCAGCAAGGAGGTTACAGCTATACTGAGGGACCTCCCTAGTGGTAAGGCCCCGGGTCCAGATGGGTTCACATATTTCTATTATAAGGTCTTCCAGGTTGAATTAATTCCCCATCTGTGTAGCCTTTTTAATTTATTTCTGGAGGGCTCCCCTATCCCTCAGACTATGCTCCACTCCCACATTACCTTAGTCCCCAAACCAGGCAAAGATCACACAGACTGTTAATTCCCCGCCCTATCGCTCTTTTAAATTCTGACCTTAAGCTTTTCACTAAGCTTCTGGCAACTAGGATTAGCGGTTGGCCCTCTCGTCCACAAGGACCAGGTGGGTTTCATCCCCTGCAGGCAGGGGGAAACAACACCAGAAGGGCGGTGGATTTGATTGACGTGGCCAACCGTTCGGCTACCCCTGCTCTTATCTTAAGCCTAGATGCAGAGAAGGCCTTCGATCGCCTTGACTGGTCTTTTATGTTGGCCACTCTTGAGCGTTTCGGCTTCTCTGGGGCTTTCCTAACGGCAATTCGAGCTTTGTATTCCACTCCCTCAGCAGTTGTCAAACTTCCTAACGCTACCTCTCCCCCTTTCCCGATCCGTAATGGGACTTGCCAGGGATATCCCCTCTCCCCTTTAATTTTCGCCCTCTGTATTGAATCCCTGGCATCCCGGATCAGGTCCAACCCAGATATTATGGGCATTGCGGTTCATGACAGGGAATTCTATTTGCAGATGATGTCCTTTTAACTCTGTCCAACCTCCATACCACCCTTCCGAATCTCCTCAGTACACTCAAAGATTACAGTAACATGTCAGGCTATAAGGTCAACCCTGCAAAGACTGAAGCCCTCCCTATTAACATTTCGGATCCTATCTTACAGATACTTAAAAATAATTATAATTTCCAATGGAGGGACCACTCGCTCCGCTACTTGGGTGCCCAGCTTTCTACGACCTATTCCTCCCTGTACTCTGCCAACTATCCTTGCTTATTCAATGAGCTCCACTCCCTTCTGGATAAATGGCACCCCCTTCACATCTCCCTATTTGGGCGGATTACAGCAGTAAAGATGACCCTCCTCCCTAAACTCCTTTACTATTTCGAAACACTCCCAGTGGTGGTGCCGAGGTGCGAATTAAGATCCCTTCAAAAGGCAATTTTCCAGTTTATATGGAACGCTAAGCGCCATCGTATCCCCCGTTCGGTGATGTTGGCCAGTAAGGCTGAGGGGAGTTTGGCGGTGCCACACATTTTGCATTATTACTGGGCTGCCCATCTTCGGGCCCTCCCGTTTTGGGCAGCACCCTGGGCATACACTAGGTGGGTTGAAATAGAGAAGCTTTGCTTGGCCCCAGTGCATCCGAATGCCTTCCTGTGGTGCCGCTTTCCCCCCTCGCCTGCTACTCCCCATTGGGGCCCATTAAATTTACGAGGGCAATCTGGAATACATGCTCTAAGCAATTTGCCTTAGCTTCTCGCTCCTCATCCATGATCTCGTTTCTCTATAACCCGCTCCTCCCGGAGGGACTTTCTTCTGCTATGGTGCACCCTTGGAGCAGGCTAGGTCTGTTCCGTATCCCGGATCTGGTCGACACCTCGACCTTGGAGCTCAGACCCTTTGATTATTTTACTTCGACCCTACACTTGCCAGCTACGGAGTGGTTTCATTATCAACAAATAACACACTTTGCTCAGACTCAACTTGGATCCAAGCAAGTCTCACTACCCACAACTTTTGAAAGGCTGTGTCGCGCTGGCACCTCTACAAAGGGACTTATATCTAATATATATAGGATTCTGTCCTCCCCTCTGGGGCAACCTCTCCCAGCACACAGATACATGACTAGGTGGGAGGAGGCTCTGCATAGGTGGGTCTCACCTGGACAGTGGCACACCATATGGTCCCAAGCTGCCAAATCTTCATCCTGCATTACGTTCCGTGAGACCCAATATAAAATCCTCATGCACTGGTATCACACGCCTGCACTGCTTCATACCACTAATCCTAATATTCCCTCCTTGTGTTGGCATTGTCAGACCTCGCTGGGGACGGTGTGTCACATTTTTTGGGATTGCCCCATCATTTTTACTTTTTGGACAGAGGTGCAACTTCCCACTGAGGCCCTCTTTACACAGGGGGTCCCCCTGGACCCCGCGACTTACTTGCTTAATCTGCCTCCCAGGCATTTCGGCAAGGGGGCGTCTAGGCTGTTTTTATACCTATGTACTGCAGCGAAGACTCTGATTGCCCGTCACTGGAGGGAGACTCTCCCTCCCACGGGGACCGAACTGTGTGCCTGCATGAAGGACATCCACAGTCTTGAATTTCTGACAGCTACTCTGAACCACACTGTGGAGGCCTTTAATTCCATATGGTCGTACTGGGACACCTATTCTATTTTACATGGCCTTTGATTCCGACCAAATTGTCCTCCCCCCTCCTGTTCTCCGTTTCCCTCCTTTCCCTTTTTTCCCTTGTCTGGTGTCTGATATTGTTCTATTCGTTGATGATCTTTGTAATCTATATATGCAGAGGATTTTGTTTCTGTGTAGCTCCATCTGTTGTGGTTTTTCCTCTTAAATGTATACCTTATTGTAAAATACTTTAATAAAAACTACAGTTAAAAAAAAAGAGGGCCTTTCATGTCCTCTGACATTAGCGTTGTTAGATACCATTTTGAAAAGCTGCTTTGCTGGTATGTGCCCCGGTGCCAGATATATCAGTGCTGTTAGGCACCCATATCCCTGCACTGTCAGAGGGGCGGGCCTTACATCTCAATGTCATCGCTTGTTCCTCTGCTGACCTGTAAGGCTGGCCCTTCCAAAACTAACGGCACTAAAATCTCTGCAACTGGGGCAGATACCGGCAAAGCTGACAGCGCAACGTCTGCTTTCCAGCAGTATAAAACACCACTGTTGTCAGAAGAAATGAAAGGTCCTCTTTAAAGGGAGTGTCACCAGAACCCAGCATATCAATCCAACCCTGCAGATAGAAGGTTAAAGTCACATAATTCTATCTAACAGTGAGATTTCTTGAGCAATATCGGCATTGACGTTGCTCCAAGGAGCAAAGAGGGAACACCATTGTTGTTCCAAAGAGCTTGTTTGTACATTGGCAATATGTCCGCAACGCTGGCACTGACTGACAAGATGAGAACATAATTTGATTCAGGGGACCCTAACCTATCTATCTGCTGGTTGATGTGCTCATTTCTAGTGACAGGTCCCTTTAAGGAACTACAATCTGTATAGCCTTTAGGGCAGAACCTTTAAGTGTGTTATAGGATTAAATAAGATCCAAGAAGGAAGGGATTTTTTGTTTTTGCCTTTTTTTTTTTAAATCAAACCCTAAACTCAAGAACAAGGCGCACAGTGTGAAATGAGTTGGATAAGATCAGAAGAAATGTCAGGAAACATTAGGTTTAAGAAAGAGTAGTTGTGACTTGGTTGGGAAATCAATGAGGGGATTTATACATGTCTGTCCTAAGATGTGAGATATGTGGCAACTAGATGGAGCGTGCGGTCTCTGCCATCAGTCTTCTATTATTAACTTCAAGGTTCTTATTTAGTTTCAGTAAGTGTCGACTTTCACACCCAAAAGAGTCAAGTGAGGAAAAAATAAGTTTCCTTCTCCATCTCAGTTCTCCACAAAGTAGAATGCTGAAGTCTAAGTCCTACTTTCTACTCTGTCACATTATTGGAAACTCGTCTTTTTACTTACTATTTTATTGTGGTGCATGTTTTAATAGCGCCCAGAACATGAAGCCCCTGAGGCAGAATAGACAACCACCGAGGGTGCCAATGAGAAAACTCAAGATATGGAAGAAAAAAATCCCTGAAACACTGACCCATCTCCAGTAATATAGAACACATAAAGCTACGTTCACACAGCCCCCTCCTGGTACATAGCCCAGCTGAGGGTGCGCATCATTTATGGGGAACCATGTGCCTGCTCATAAATTAGGCGCACTCTCCGTTGACTCCGTAGTAATGAAGACTTCGCCACTGTGTATTTCCCATGTCACAAACTATTTTAGGCCTAAAGACAAGAGTTATAAAAAAAAAATCCTAAAAAGGTTGCATTTCTAAATATAGATAATAGAAAGTTATAAAAAACATCACCAAAAATTGAAGAGCAGTACTACAAAAAATTTGCACATATATTATCTCCACACCTAACATCTGTATTTAACAACGCCATAAATAAAAAAGAATTGTTATCCGCCTTAATAGTAACACTCCCAAAAGCGGGAAAAGATCCCACACACCCAGCAAACCTCCGCCCTATCTCACTATTAAACACCGATGTAAAAATCTATTCTAAAATGATTGCCCGTAGATTACTACAAGTCCTGCCTAACATTATTCACCCAGATCAGGTGGGATTTGTGACAGACAGACAGGCCACAGATCTCATACAACATGCTGAGCTGACTCGATCGCCTTCTCTGCATCTGCCCCCCCACAAAAAAAAAAAAAAAAAAAACAAACAACCACAACCACCTACCACCCATCCCTCCCCTCCCCCCCCCACAAAAAAAAAAAACAACCAACCCCCCCCCCCCCCCATTCCTCTCTTTTTCTTTTTTTTCTCATCCTTTTTTTATAACAAAAACCCCCCCCCGGGGCCCCCCCCCCCCCCCCCTCTTCCCCCCCCCACCAACCACACACAAAAAACATTTTCCAAAAAAAAAAAAAAAAAAAACCCAAAAACTAAACAACAACCAAAAAAAAAAAAAAAGGGCTTTCCCCCCCCCCCCTTTTTTATACACCCACCCCCCCCCCACCCCCTTTTATAAAAACAACCCCCCCCCCCCCATTTTTAAATTTTTTTTTTTTTTTAAAAAAAAAAAAAAAAAACAAAACCCCCCCAATTTATAAACCCCGCCCCCCCCCACCACACAAAACAAAACCCCACCACACCCCCCCCCCACAAAAACCCACCAAAAAAAAAATTATTTTTGCATTTTTTTTACCCCCCCCCACCCCCCCCCCCCTTTAAAAAAAACTCCCCCCCACTTCTGGAAACAACACAAAAAAAACCACAAAACCCAACCCAAATACCATTATCATGGGCTGGCAAAATAGCTCTGATAAAAATGATAGTTCTGCCTTCCATTCTATACACCCTCCGCACTCTTCCCATAACCATTCCCAACATACAAAAAGAAAGAAATAACTTCATATGGTCAGGTAAACACCCCAGAACCAAATTTACAACTATGACAACCAACTAGAAAGAAGGAGGAATGGGTCTACCAGACATTAAAAAATACCATCAAGCCTCATTATTAGACCAATCTAAAACAAGGTGGAAAAATGACACCTCCAAAGTCTGGGCACAAATTGAAAACTACTACACGAACGGTCACTCCATATCAATACTCCAAACCTCAAAAAAAAAAAAAAACCTCCTACTCCCCCCTTTATACAGTATTAAAGCAACTGTAGGGCCGGGGAAAATGACACCAAATTGGCCAAACCCAACGACCAAATACCACTAAAATCTCTGCCTTTAAAGTATATGCTTACATTCATACCGCTTCTAGATCTTACAAACTGGGAAGAAAAAGGTTTAAATAACATAAAAAGACCTCTATGTTAACAACACACTTCTCCCCTTCTCCGAACTAAGTGAAAAATACCAACTCCCAACGCAAGACTTATTCAAATATTTACAAATCAGACACGCGCTGTCCTCAAGACAAGCGACACGTTGTCTGTTCCCCAGAATAGCGCACCAAGTCTTCTCCAACTCAGGCAAAATAATGAAAAGAATCTCCACCTTTTACAAAGAACTTACCACTCCATCCCAAGAGAACAAACCCAAACATATCCTGCAATAGGAAAAAGATTTTGGAAAATCATAGCCCTATAATGTCTGTCTCAAGGCCTTCAACTGGACCAACTCAATATCCAAAAGGTACACATCACCTTGAACTCTCCCGAAAATTAATACTAAGATGGCACCTAACTCCTTCAAGAATTGCAAAAACAAACAGGAACTACTCTGACAAATGTTGGAGAGGATGCGGCCAAGAAGGCCCATATCTACACGCATGGTGGAATTGTCCTATTATGAAATCCTTTTAGTCCAAAGTATTCAAGGCACTAAACAAAACTCTATCATTGAACATTTTTCCATCACCGGAACTTGCGCTCCGCTTCTTACAAACCCAAGAACTTGTCGGACATAAAAAAACTGTAGGATCTCACATAATCCTGACAGCGAGAAGCGTCATAACCTCAAATTGGAAAAGCACACAGACGACTTAAATCTCACAGAAGTCAAAAACAAAATATCCCAAACTAAAGAAATAGAATTAAACTATGCTACATATACACCTTCATGGGAAGAAATAAAGAAAAATGGATCCCATAGAAACCAGAAAATGTAATCTAAATTTATATAGGAACAAACAAACCAAGAGCTTGAACATAACCATGAATAGGAATTGACTGCTAAATTGTTTAATATAACTGTAAAATTTTACTTCAGTTCATGTTATACACATTACCATCCCCCCACCCACAACCCCAATACCTAATTACCTCAACATCCTCCTTACCTTTATGTCCCTTCCATCCCTCCCACCCCACCTCACACCCTCTTATCCAAAATCCTTCCCCCTTCTTAAATAAGAAAATATTGATGTAATTATTACTTTATTAAGAATGTTAATACGATAATTTATGGTCAAAAAAAAATTTAAAATTGAAGAGTGATAATAATGAAATTCTTAAAACTGGCTATCAATATGGAATCAGAGGGTGTCTGTGACTAAATTGTATTTAGGATGGAGAACATTGAGTGGCCCAGACATTCTGTGACTGAGACATTCAAGCTGTCCCCCCCCGGGCCCCCGGGCCCCCCGGGCCGCCCCCCCCCCCCCCCCCCCCCCCCCCCCCCCCCGCCCCCGCCCCCCCCCCCCCCCCCCCCCCCCCCCCCCCCCCCCCCCCCCCCCCCCCCGGGCCCCCCCCCCCCCCCCCCCCCCCCCCCCCCCCCCCCCCCCCCCCCCCCCCCCCCCCCCCCCCGCCGGGGGGGGGGGCGGGGCGGGGTGGGGGGGGGGGGGGCGTTTTTTTTTTTTTTTTTTTTTTTTTTTTTTTTTTTTTTTTTTTTTTTCTCTCTTTTTTTTTCTCTTCCTCCCCCCCCCCCTTCCCCCCCCCCCCCCCCCCCCCCCTTTCCCCCCCCGCCCCCCCCCCCCGCCCCTTCCCCCCCCTTTTTTTTTTTTTCTCCCCCTTCCCCCCCCCCCTCCCCCCCCCCCCCCCCCCCCCCCCTTCCCTTTTTTTTAAAAAATTATAAGCCCCCCCCTTTTTTTATTTTTTTTTCTTTTTATTTTTTGGCCCCCCCCCCCCCCCTTTTTTTTTTTTTTTTTTTACTAACCGCCCCCCCCGATTTTTTTCCGGGATTAAAGGGGTTTTTTTTCCACCAACCGAAAAGCGCCCAATCCCCTTCAACCCAAATTTCACCCGCCCAAAAATTTGGGTACCCTTATCATTTTATTGATTTGAATACTCCTAACTACTTTTTACTGACTTACTGAAGCACAAAATTGGTTTTGTAACCTCACTGAGCTTTGAACTTCATAGCCAGGTGTATCCAATCATGAGAAAAGGTATTTAAGGTGGCCAATTGCAAGTTGTTCTCCTATTTGAATCTCCTCTGAAGAGTGGCATCATGGGCTCCTCAAAACAACTCTCAAATGATCTGAAAACAAAGATTGTTCAACATAGTTGTTCAGGGGAAGGATACAAAAAGTTGTCTCAGAGATTTAACCTGTCAGTTTCCACTGTGAGGAACATAGTAAGGAAATGGAAGACCACAGGGACAGTTCTTGTTAAGCCCAGAAGTGGCAGGCCAAGAAAAATATCAGAAAGGCAGAGAAGAAGAATGGTGAGAACAGTCAAGGACAATCCACAGACCACCTCCAAAGAGCTGCAGCATCATCTTGCTGCAGATGGTGTCACTGTGCATCGGTCAACAATACAGCACACTTTGCACAAGGAGAAGCTGTATGGGAGAGTGATGCGAAAGAAGCCGTTTCTGAAAGCACGCCGCAAACAGAGTCGCCTGAGGTATGCAAAAGCACATTTGGACAAGCCAGCTTCATTTTGGAAGAAGGTCCTGTGGACTGATGAAACAAAGATTGAGTTGTTTGGTCATACAAAAAGGCGTTATGCATGGCGTCCAAAAAACACAGCATTCCAAGAAAAACACTTGCTACCCACTGTAAAATTTGGTGGAGGTTCCATCATGCTTTGGGGCTGTGTGGCCAATGCCGGCACCGGGAATCTTGTTAAAGTTGAGGGTCGCATGGATTCAACTCAGTATCAGCAGATTCTTGAGAATAATGTACAAGAATCAGTGACGAATTTGAAGTTACGCCGGGGATGGATATTTCAGCAAGACAATGATCCAAAACACAGCTCCAAATCTACTCAGGCATTCATGCAGAGGAACAATTACAATGTTCTGGAATGGCCATCCCAGTCCCCAGACCTGAATATCATTGAACATCTGTGGGATAATTTGAAGCGGGCTGTCCATGCTCGGCGACCATCAAACTTAACTGAACTGGAATTGTTTTGTAAAGAGGAATGGTCAAAAATACCTTCATCCAGGATCCAGGAACTGATTAAAAGCTACAGGAAGCGACTAGAGGCTGTTATTTTTGCAAAAGGAGGATCTACTAAATATTAATGTCACTTTTCTGTTGAGGTGCCCATACTTTTGCACCGGTCAAATTTTGGTTTAATGCATATTGCACATTTTCTGTTAGTACAATAAACCTCATTTCAATCCTGAAATATTACAGTGTCCATCAGTTATTAGATATATCAAATTGAAATGGCTGTTGCAAACACCCAAATATTTAGAACTAAAAATGATTAAGATTAATAGGGGTGCCCAAATTTTTTCATATGACTGTATCTAGAAAACAATCTGTAATATTTGTCTGTATAAAGTGGAGCCCCAGCAATAATGAGAATGGAGATCCTGTGTCCCCCATCATGTATGAGCGGACAGAAGTGTGTAAGTGACGCCACAGATGTCTGTGCACTCTCCATTCTGCTCACTTAGCCATCTCCTTATCTTCTTACATGAGTTGCCCCAGATAACAGCTTGCTATCGGCCCAGTCTTTCCTAGTTACCCCCTGTACATCATGTCCTGGCTTCCATTACCCAGAAGGAAACAGCAGGCAGGATTTACAAAAAACAAAGAAATAGATGAACAAACAGTCTCAGTTTTATAATAGATTTCCCTGGAATGGCGGCCACTGGTGGGGGAGGGGAGTACTTAGTGTAAGGAATGCTGGGTAAGAGCAGACAACTGGCTCATTGTAGTATAAATGTCGGTAATAACCTGGTTACATCGCCCCCTATAGGACATGTGTGCTGACACTGTATAACACTCCGCTCCTCCAGCCTTAAAGGGGCATTCCCATGAACATGACCATATCTATATTTGTAGATAAATAAAAGTTAAACATTTTTGCAAATATAAGTAGGTAAAAATTCTGCAGAGTTTTAAAGATTTTTTTCTAACCATCTCAGTGGTAACAGTCTGTTGTCTTGATTGGTTGCTAATGGATACGACAATGAATGCAGAAACTTTCTGTGGTCTGGGACGTGTTAGGAACCCAGCCATAATTTTCTTATTGTAGCTGTGTTATCAGGCAGGGACACTACATGTATGAGAAGATATCCTGGCCACAATAAGGAAATCATGGCTGATTTTCTGACCTTAGAAAGGTCGTGCATTCATGGTCATATCCACTGGCAACCGATCAAGACAGCAGAATGTCATATTTAGAGAAAATCTTTAAAACTCTGCAAAATGTTTAATTACTTTTATTTGCAAAAATGTTTAATTTTTTAATTATCTACAAATTAAAAAGTGGTTATGTTGGTGAGAATACCCCTTTAACATTACTTGGTAATTGGATCACAAAGCTGTCATACTGCACGGCGGCCACTAGATGGAGCCGCTGCCTAAATTTATTCCCCCCCTCCCCCCCCTCCCCCCCCCCCCCCCCCCTCCCCCCCCCCCCCCCCCCCCCTCCTGGTGTGTTCCTCTTGTGGCCCTATGTTATCATGTCCACCCTGTCAAATACTCAACGATGCTCCCTCGTCAAAAATCAACAATGGTCCATTGTCAAATGTCAGATCATGCTCCATTGTCATCACAATGGTCCATTGTCAAAGTCAACATGGTCCATTGTCCATGGTTAAAATCAACGATGGTCCATTGTTAAATATCAATGGTCCATTGCTTGATTGTCAAAGATCAACAATGGTCCATTGTTAAATCAACAATGGTCCATTGTCAAAATCAACAATGGTCCCTTGTTAATAGTCAAAAATCATCAATGGTCCACTGTTAAAAATCAACAATGCTCCACTGTCAAATTGTCAAAAATCAACAATAGTCCATTGTGTAAAATCAACAATGGTCCATGGTTAAATAGTCAAAAATCAACAATGGTCCATTGTCAAAAATCAACAATGGTCCATTGTTAAATAGTAAAAATCAACAATGGTCCATTGTCAAAAATCAACAATGGTCCAATGTTAAAAATCAACAATGCTCCATTGTCAAATTGTGAAAAATCAACAATGGTCCCTTGTGTAAATTCAATCAATGGTCCATTGTTAAATAGTCAAAAATCAACAATGGTCCATTGTCAAAAGTCAACAATGGTCCATTGTTAAATAGTTAAAAATCAACAATGGTCCATTGTCAAAAATCAACAATGGTCCATTGTCAAAAGTCAACAATGGTCCATTGCTAAATCACTGGTCCATTGTTTGTCAAAAATCAACAATGGTCCATTGTGTAAAATCAACAATGGTCCATTGTTAAATAGTCAAAAATCAACAATGGTCCATTGTCAAAAATCAACAATGGTCCATTGTGTGTCCGTGTCAAAAGTCAACAATGGTCCATTGCTAAATAGTCAAAAATCAACAATGGTCCATTGTCAAAAATCAACAATGGTCCATTGTTCAAAAGTCAACAATGGTCCATTGCTATTGTATATTCAAAAATCAACAATGGTCCATTGTTAAATATCAACAATGGTCCATTGTTTTCATTGTCAAAAATCAACAATGGTCCATTGTTTAAGTCAAAAATCAACAATGGTCCATTGTTTGTCAAAAATCAACAATGGTCCATTGTTTGTCAAAAATCAACAATGGTCCATTGTTAAATATTCAAAAATCAACAATGGTCCATTGTTAAAAATCAACAATGGTCCATTGTCAAAAATCAACAATGGTCCATCGTCATCACTTGTCAAATATCAACAATGGCCCATTGTTAAATAATCAACAATGCTCCATTGTCAAATGTTCCGCTTGTCAAAAATCAACAATGGTCCATTGTTAAATATCAACAATGGTCTATTGTCAAATTGTCAAAAATCAACAATGGTCCATTGTTAAAAATCAACAATGGTCCATTGTCAAAAATCAACAATGGTCCATTGTTAAAAATCAACAATGGTCCATTGTCAAAAATCAACAATGGTCCATTGTTAAAAATCAACAATGGTCCATTGTCAAATTGTCAAAAATCAACAATGGTCCATTGTTAAATATCAACAATGGTCCATTGTCAATTGTCAAAAATCAATCAACAATGGTCCATTGTTAAATATCAACAATGGTCCATTGTTAATGTTCAACAATGGTCCATTGTCAAAAATCAACAATGGTCCATTGTTAAAAATCAACATTGGTCCATTGTTAAAAATCAAACAATGGTCCATTGTTAAAAATCAACAATGCTCCATTGTCAAATGTTCACTGGTCCTGTACAAATCAACAATGGTCCATTGTTAAATATCAACAGTCAACAATGGTCCATTGTCAAATTGTCAAAAATCAACAATGGTCCATTGTTAAAAATCAACAATGCTCCATTGTCAAATTGTCAAAAATCAACAATGGTCCATTGCTAAATATCAACAATCAACAATGTCCATTGTCATTGTAAATATCAACAATGGTCCATTGTTAAATATCAACATTTGTCCATTGTTTCAACTGGTCCATTGTCAAAAATCAACAATGGTCCATTGTTAAAAATCAACAATGGTCCATTGTTAAAGTCAAAAATCAACAATGGTCCATTGTTAAAAATCAACAATGCTCCATTGTCAAATTGTCAAAAATCAACAATGGTCCATTGTTAAATATCAACAATGCTCCATTGTCAAATTGTCAAAAATCAACAATGCTCCATTGTCAAAATCATCAAGTTATCCATTGTCAAATTGTCAAAAATCAACAATGGTCCATTGTTAAAAATCAACACTGGCCCATTGTCAATAAGTCAACAATGGTCCATTGTTAAATAGTCAAAAATCAACAATGATCCATTGTTAAAAATCAACAATGGTCCTTTGTCAAAAATCAGCAATGGTCTATTGTCAAAAATCAACAATGGTCCATTGTTAAATAGTCAAAAATCAACAATGATCCATTATCAAAAATCAACAATGGTCCATTATCAAAAATCTGTCCAGACATTGTGCCAGGAGGAGAAAAGCAGTCCTGCTATCCAGGAACTGTATTCCGGGATCCACCTAAAAAGGTAACTGGGTCCAAAGGACTTCCTTACTGCCAGCCACCGGAACCATCTACTGGCTGAGGCTAGGGTAGCTAATGAGTGTTGGAGTGGAGTACAAGGCACGTATTTACCATTATGGTCTGGGCATCCCTCATCCCCAAGCCTGGGTGAACTGAACAGTTGGGAGACTACTACCCCCATCGGGAAGCTGCATCTGTTTATGATTGCACAATTTTTCTCAGTAAAGTTCACTTGTTTCAACTGCATCACTGCCTCCTGAATCGTTCCTGCATTCACCATCAGGGCCCTTCCGAACACCATTACACGGCTCAGAGTAAGAGAAGACCCCTCTCCAACTGGAAGCGCTGCGGGTGAACAACTACCACCATCATCATGGACCACACAGGCCCCCCTCGTCAGTGTCCAGCCTGGGAGATGCTCTTGAGGAGTTAGGTTGAGGGCCCTCGTTCTCTCCAGTGACATCGCTATAGCCCCTACTACTTCCATCCTCCCATTCCCTCCATCTGGGTTGCGACACTGTTACCTTTTTTGGGCTGTTGTGGTGTCAGGCACTCTCTTAGCCTCATCGGTGACATTATTTGCTCGGGTTCTGTATGTATTTCGGGGTCAGCTCTTCTTAGTATATCGGGCACATATGGCTGTCTGTATAACTCTGGGGCTACATATGGAGTCACGTCATATCCCTGGACACACTATTGGGGGCACTACATCTCTCGGTAATGAAGACTAAAGGGCAGCTTGCAGTAGCAGAGGGGGCAGCAGTTAGCAGCCGGGTGTGCACTGTCTCACAAATGCCAGTAGGTGATATGTGCGTCCACGTGATGACCTGACCTAGTGGCTCAGATGACTGGCATAACCTACAATATGGAGACTGCGGCAGCCTGGAATCTGAGAATGGATGTCAGACATGAGTCTTCTGTTATGTGAGAGTCCATGAGGTGGGATTCGCACCTATTAGACATTTACTGAAAATCCTGTATATATGGTAAAATGTTTAGGGTGACAATAAAGAACTGACATCAAACCAAAAACTTCTGTTCCTAAAGACTTTCCAGGCCATTAAGGGGTTAAAATAATTGTATGCTGATGTCACAAGGCCCATTGATAATTTCTAAGGATACAGAGTTATGATGTCACATGATGACATCGGGTCGGCGATCTGGCCACATTGTTGTGCCGCCTGGCCGGGACCAGTCCCGCCAGCACCCCCCCAGTCTACAGCACTATTTGGTGTATAACCCCGCCCCCATATAAACAAAGCCCTGCCCCTAAACCGCCTCCCCCCCTCCTCCCGGGCCGTGGTGCAAAAAAGGTTGGGGACCACTGATGTACACCATATAAAAAGTCACCCAATGTCCATATAGGTGATAGAATCCACTATATACATGTACACCATATAAAAAGTCACACAATGTCCATATAGGTGATAGAATCCACTATATACATGTACACCATATAAAAAGTCACATAGTGTCTATATAAATAACATCATATAGTCAGGATTATGTGTCATACAGCGCAGCGCTAGAAATTGTGTCATACAGCGCTCATATAGATAGAATCATACAGCACCATGTGAACAGTGACATAAATAGGTCCATATAAAGTCTTATGACTTGTATCATACAATGCCTATATATGTATATACTACTTGTACTTATGGTGTCAGACATGTCCATATATCTGGTGTCAGACATGTCATACGGTGTACGGATGTCACATCTTACACTGCCCACATACATAGTGTTATACAGACCCCCCCAGGGGGGTTGGCCACACGGGGCCATACAAAAACCGCCAAACGGCCCCAAAATTAGCAAAAAAAATATACCGCTCACCACCCGTAGATATTTTCAGCCGTCCATGTTTATAATAGAAATGGTGCCCGAAGGCGGAAGGTCCTGGACGTCTGGACTCAATGGTAATAAACTGCATAGGTAAAAAATTGTATTCAGCACCAAATCCAAGGCATATTAATATAAAAAATAACTTTTATTTTTTCAATAAAAAAAATCACTCCATAGGTTCAGTGGTTAGTAACAGCCTACGCGTTTTGGATCGGAACGATGCTTCCCTTACTCATGGCATGGCATGTCACCATCACTGACTGATGAACATACAGGACACGACACATGGCACTATCAGCACAGTATATACGAGCAGTGCTATAGGGCCCGCCCCTTTCTACTCAGTCACATGACTAGAGGAAGCTCGCCCGCCCACTTGATGCTCTCGAGAATGTGACGTCACAATCGAGCTGTAACGAACACCTGCAAAAGACGGCAGTCTAGACACTGAAGAAGGGGGAGCAGCCAAACGGAGAGCGCCCAACAGGAGGAGGAGCCACACCCAGGAAGGGAGCGCCCAACAGGAGGAGGAGCCAGGGCCGGGGGGGGGCCCCCCCCCCCCCCCCCCCCCCCCCCCCCCCCCCCCCCCCCCCCCCCCCCCCCCCCCCCCCCCCCCCCCCCCCCCCCCCCCCCCCCCCCCCCCCCCCCCCACCCCCCCCCCCCCCCCGGGCCCGGCGGGGCCCCCCCCCCCACCACCCCCCCCCAACCCCCCCCCCCCCCCCCCGGCGCCCCCAAAGGGGATTCCCACACCAGCCCCCCCCCCAAACCCCCCACCTCGCCCCCCCCCCAGGAGAGCTAGAGTGGAGTTTCTACAGGGAGGAAGCGGGGTTATGGGAGGACCAAACTGGCATAACTGGCCAAGAGGGACATTAGATATATATATATGATTATCAATATGAATGGAGGAAAAACACATTCCCGGACATATATACATATAGCACTCATAAATTATATGTATGTATATATATAAGTTATATATATATATATATATATATATATATATATATGTGACATATGTATATATAATTTGCACCATACCAGTTCTGAGACATCGTGCAAATATGGTCTGAACATGGCGGTGACACGTTTTTTATATCTCACGCCACTTTTTTGTTGTAAGTGATAATGGAAATATATGGCAATTCATAAATGACAAAGATCTTAGATTCTAACATATCGCTGTGTGCCTGATTTATGAGTATAAAGTTACTATAGGTAGGTTTACAGTCCTGGTGTATTCTGTAGTTGCTATAAGTAGGTCCCTACAGCAACTCCATTCTAGCTGTCTCACTACAGAATTGACTAGAATGGAGTTGCTGCAGGTAGGTTCATAGTCTGGGTGTATTCTGTAGTTGCTGCAGGTAGGTTCATAGTCTCAGTGTATTCTGTAGTTGCTGCAGGTAGGTCCTCCTTACAGCAACTCCATTCTAGCTGTCTCACCACAGAACTGACTAGAATGAAGTTGCTACAGGTAGGTTCATGGTCTGGGTGTATTCTGTAGTTACTATAGGTAGGTTCATGGTCTGGGTGTACTCTGTAGTTACTATAGGTAGGTTCATGGTCTCGGTGTATTCTGTAGTTACTATAGATAGGTTCATAGTCTCGGTGTATTCTGTAGTTGCTATTGGTAGGTCCTCTATACAGCAACTCCATTCTAGCTGTCTCACTACTGCCCTGACTAGAATGGAGTTGCTGCAGGTAGGTTCATGGTCTCGGTGTATTCTGTAGTTACTATAGGTAGGTTCATGGTCTCGGTATATTCTGTAGTTACTATAGGTAGGTTCATGGTCTCGGTGTATTCTGTAGTTACTATAGGTAGGTTCATGGTCTCGGTGTTTTCTGTAGTTACTATAGGTAGGTTCATGGTCTGGGTGTATTCTGTAGTTACTATAGGTAGGTTCATGGTCTCGGTGTACTCTGTAGTTACTATAGGTAGGTTCATGTCTCGGTGTATTCTGTAGTTACTATAGGTAGGTTCATGGTCTCGGTATATTCTGTAGTTACTATAGGTATGTTCATGGTCTCGGTATATTCTGTAGTTACTATAGGTAGGTTCATGGTCTCGGTGTTTTCTGTAGTTACTATAGGTAGGTTCATGGTCTCGGTATATTCTGTAGTTACTATAGGTAGGTTCATGGTCTCAGTGTTTTCTGTAGTTACTATAGGTAGGTTCATGGTCTCGGTGTATTCTGTAGTTACTATAGGTAGGTTCACGGTCTGGGTGTATTCTGTAGTTACTATAGGTAGGTTCATGGTCTCGGTATATTCTGTAGTTACTATAGGTAGGTTCATGGTCTGGGTGTACTCTGTAGTTACTATAGGTAGGTTCATGGTCTGGGTGTATTCTGTAGTTACTATAGGTAGGTTCATGGTCTGGGTGTATTCTGTAGTTACTATAGGTAGGTTCATGGTCTGGGTGTATTCTGTAGTTACTATAGGTAGGTTCATGGTCTCGGTATATTCTGTAGTTACTATAGGTAGGTTCATGGTCTGGGTGTACTCTGTAGTTACTATAGGTAGGTTCATGGTCTGGGTGTATTCTGTAGTTACTATAGGTAGGTTCATGGTCTGGGTGTATTCTGTAGTTACTATAGGTAGGTTCATGGTCTCGGTGTATTCTGTAGTTACTATAGGTAGGTTCATGGTCTCGGTGTATTCTGTAGTTACTATAGGTAGGTTCATGGTCTCGGTATATTCTGTAGTTACTATAGGTAGGTTCATGGTCTGGGTGTTTTCTGTAGTTACTATAGGTAGGTTCATGGTCTCGGTATATTCTGTAGTTACTATAGGTAGGTTCATGGTCTCGGTGTATTCTGTAGTTACTATAGGTAGGTTCATGGTCTCGGTGTATTCTGTAGTTACTATAGGTAGGTTCATGGTCTGGGTGTTTTCTGTAGTTACTATAGGTAGGTTCATGGTCTCGGTATATTCTGTAGTTACTATAGGTAGGTTCATGGTCTCGGTGTATTCTGTAGTTACTATAGGTAGGTTCATGGTCTCGGTGTATTCTGTAGTTACTATAGGTAGGTTCATGGTCTCGGTGTATTCTGTAGTTACTATAGGTAGGTTCATGGTCTCGGTGTATTCTGTAGTTGCTATAGGTAGGTTCATGGTCTCGGTGTATTCTGTAGTTACTATAGGTAGGTTCATTGTCTAGGTGTATTCTGTAGTTACTATAGGTAGGTTCATCGTCTAGGTGTTTTCTGTAGTTACTATAGGTAGGTTCATCGTCTAGGTGTATTCTGTAGTTGCTATAGGCAGGTCCTCATTACAGCAACTCCATTCTAGCTGTCTCACTACTGCCCTGACTAGAATGGAGTTGCTGCAGGTAGGTTCATGGTCTCAGTGTATTCTGTACAGGTTGGTCAGTATAGGGTCTATATCTAACACTAACAGTAATACACCACACAGTAATATTAATAAAACAAACATCGACATTTTAAAAAATATATTTGATTGAAATAAAACCCTCCGCACAACCCTCATTAACCATTTTATTTATTTATAAACCCACCTCCCCTGGTTTTCAACATAGTCTATAATACCCCAAAAAAATACGCCTCTGCCGATTTCTGCGGCCAATGTGAATTTAGCCTCAAATGAAGTCTAGTAACCCCCCTTTTTTGGTTATTTGAGCACCAGAATGTGAGGACTCCTACTGAAAGGAAAGTAACTCAGGATAGGTAACAATGCAGGGGTCCCCTACAGATCTCCGCTGCTGTACAAACTGTAGTGGCGAGTGTAGGTACCGCAGCGCTGCCCCATTAAAGTCTCTGTACCAGAGATCTGGAAGGGTATCAGGTGTTGGGCCTGGCCTATCCTGAGAAAGCGGATAAATCCTTAAGGGGGAGGCGCCCCATGTGGCCTATACGCCACGGTTTGCCAGCGGCAGAAATGTGAAAAAAAAAAAAAATGCGACTCCTGTCCCCACTTTACAGTAAAATACACACAGCGGACACACCGTCGTGGTTTTGGAAATCGCAGCATGTCAATTCTACCTACGGAAATGCCGGAAGCTTCCGTATGTGTATAATTGAAGCAGAAAGTCCGCAGAGGAAATCTGCAGCTTTTCCTGCAGCGCTTTTTTGCTGCAGGACACTACGTAGGCCCTTAGCCTGAACCACAGTCATGTCAAGCTTGTGATTAACTCCTTGGGTAATCAGCAATTCAATCACTTAGATGGAATCACTGATTGCAGGTGGTCTGGGGAGTCCTTGGTGAATACATTGTGGGTCAAGTTATATTAATGAATATGTGGGCAGAACACAGACAGCCTGCTATGCAAACAAAGTATAGCAGCCCTAATGTACCTTAGGGCTGCACCTGCTATACAGAAAGATTATAGTGACGTTAACATTTGTTAGAGTTGCTAACTCATGCACTAGAAAGGGTTAATTGCAGTCATAACTTGACCACAACTAAACCTAAGTGCAGGGGTTAGTCACGGTCAAGGGTTTACACTTGGTCAAGAAACACAGACAAGTTATGTCTTGGATTCGCCCCTTCTAATGCAGGGACTCCTCCTGCTCTGAAGGAGTCCCTACATTGTGGGTAACCTCTTTATACAGCAATGAGGGTCAGTTTGGTGCCAGCAATCATTGCAGGGTTGGACAGTGTTTATGCATACAGCTCACACCCTGGATATGAAAGGGTGATGCATTAGGCTTTGGGGGCCATTCTATTTATAATGCAGGAGGAGTAGGAATACATTTAGCATAGGGGCACAGGAGGGCACTACTGTATGTTATACCTCCAGTGTCCCTGTGCTATGTAACCAGAACCACGTGATTTACACTGCCCCACAACCCTGCCTACACACAAGCAGCCCCCCTCCCCCAGGACCCCCACAACCACCTCCTCCACACATGCAGGGACTCCACATACACTCGAAATGCGACACTCCCCCGGGACCCCCTCCACCAACACAAAGATGGCAACCCTCCCCAAGAACCTGACCCCCTCCCCCAACAACACACAGACGCAGGAGTGTAACTACCAGGGTATCAGCAGTAGCAGCTGCCACAGGGCCCAGGACATTTTTTTTTTTTTTTTAATAGGCTGTTACCTTCTGGAGTAACCCCAGCAGGTAACGGGCCCTATTTACTTACCAATTCCCGCTCCTGCTCATGGCCGCCTGCGCTTCCCATTCTGCGGAAGCGGAGGTGACTGTGAGCAGGAGCTGTAAGTGAGGCCGAGGGCCAAAACCCACAAACACTGCTATCATTATACTCTGGGGTCATTTCAGACCCCAGAGTATAATGATCGGAGGGCCAGTGGAGGTGAGGGAACATAAAAACAACATTACTTACCTCTCATACGCTCCAAAGGCTTCGGGCCTGTTTGGTGACGTTACGTGGGCCGGGCCTGCGTCATTGTGCGTCGCGATGCCGGCCCGACTCACGCGAGATCTGGTCCAAGCTGAAAATGGCCGAAGTAGCGAGGAGTGCGCCGGAGCCAGGAAGAGGTAAAAGAGGTAAGTGACATTGTTTTTTTTGTTTGTATCCTCCCCTGGTCTCCGAGCATTATACTATGGGGCATAATACTGTGTGCTGGGGCCTCTATGGGGCATTATACTGGGTGCTGGGGCCGCTATGGTCCATAATACTGTGTGCTGGGGCCGCTATGGGGCATAATACTGTGTGCTGAGGACGCTATGGGGCATAATACTGTGTGCTGGGGCCGCTATGGGGCATAATACTGTGTGCTGGGGCCGCTATGGGGCATAACTGGCCCACTGGACCCAGTGCAGGTGGTGGGTGACAGAAGGATACTGTCCGTGGTGAGCTCCATGCAGAAGAAGAAGTCCCATCCCATGCATGAGACTGTGATCGCGCTGAGCAGTACTGTCAGTGACCGACTGCTCCACCCTAGGTGTGAGAAGGAGCGCTATCGGAAGTCTTTCCTCCCCACCGCGGTTAGGCTGTACAACCAACACCGACCTAAGCGGAGATCATTACACACAGAGAACTGAAATATCTCTCTGCCCGTTATATCCCCCCCCCCCCCCTCTGCTACGTCCTATCTGTCTGTCTGCTATTAATGTAATGCCTCTCACCTTGGAACATTCCTGTACATGTTGTATTTGTATTTGCTTATCTTATCTTTGCTGCTGTAACACACTGAATTTCCCCATTGTGGGACTATTAAAGGACTATTATTATTATTATTATTATTATTAATACTGTGTGCTGGGGCCGCTATGGGGCATAATAGTGTGTGCAGGAATTCGGTTTGTGCGGGGGGGGCGGCGGTTCAGGGGTGGACCCCCATGTCAAATGTTCGCCTTGGGGCAGAGCCATTCCTAGTTATGCCACTGCACAGACGGCAGTCCCTCATGGATCCCCCACATGCACAGAGACAGCAGCCTGCCCAGGGACCCCCACAGCCAACCCTCACACACAGGCAGCACCCCCAGAGACCCCCCCACTTACATGAAGACAGCACCCCACACAGGCAGCAGCCTCTCAGGGACTCCCCTTCCCAAAGCACAAATGGCAGCCCCTAGGGACCAGAACCACACACACACAGACAAGACCCTAGGACTGGATCCCCCTAGCACACAGGCGGCAGCCTCCCAGGGTCTGGATCACAACAGCACACAGGCAGCAGCTCCCCAGGTACCGAAGACCCTAGCACACAGGCGCAGACCCCAGGTCCTGGAGCCCCAGCATACAGGTGGCAGCCCCCCAAGGACCAGAGCGCGCCCCCCCCTCAGCCCACAGGCGGCAGCCCCCCGGGAACCAGACCCTCTCAGCCCACAGGCGGCAGCCCCCCGGGGACCAGACCCCCTCAGCCCACAGGCGGCAGCCCCCCATGTACTGGAGACCCTAGCACACAGGTCCCAGACCCCCTCAGCATACAAGCGGCAGCCCCCCAGGGTCCAGATTACAACAGCACACAGGCGGCAGCCCCCAGGGACCGAACCCCCTCAGCATACAGGCGGCAACCCCCCAGGGACCGGACACCCTCAGCACAAAGGCGGCAGCCCCCCAGGGACCAGACTTCTCCCAGCACACAGGCGGCAGCCCCCCAGGGACCAGACATCTCCCAGCACAAAGGCGGCAGCCACCCAGGGACCAGACTTCTCCCAGCACACAGGCGGCAGCCCCCCAGGGACCAGACTTCTCCCAGCACACAGGCGGCAGCCCCCCAGGGACCAGACTTCTCCCAGCACACAGGCGGCAGCCCCCAGGGACCAGACTTCTCCCAGCACACAGGCGGCAGCCCCCAGGGACCAGACTTCTCCCAGCACATAGGCGGCAGCCCCCAGGGACCAGACTTCTCCCAGCACATAGGCGGCAGCCCCCAGGGACCAGACATCTCTCAGCACACAGGCGGCAGCCGCACACGTACACAGGTGGCAGCACCCCAAGGACCACCATCAGCAACCCCCCCCACACAGAGGCAGCATCGCAGGAACCCCCCACTTACATGAAGATGAGACCTGCACACCACTCGGACCCTCCACCAGCACCCCCTCACACACACAGTTAGCTCCCCCAGGGACCCCCAAACATGCACACAGGTGGCAGCGCCCTGAGACCACCTCCAGAACCCCCTCTCACACACAAAGTCAATACCCCAGGGATCCCACGCAGACACATGCAGCAACCCCCCCAGGGACCTGAAGCCCACAAGACCCTGCCCCCATTACATGCAACACCCCAAGTACCCCTGCCCCCCTTTAAATGCCAGCAGCACCCCAAAGAAACCCTGCCCCTCCCCCCTTTAGATGCCAGAAGTACACCAAGGACGCATGCTCCCATATTTAGATGCCAATGGCACCCCAGAGACCCATGTCTCCACACCCTTTAGTTGCCAGCAGCACACCAGGGACCCCTACCCCCCATCCATGCCAGCACATCCCCCCCTTAGATGCCAACAGCACCCCAAGGACCCCTGCTCTCCTTCAGATGAGAGCAGCACCCAAAAGACCCTGTCTCCCTCGATGCCAATGTCACCCCAGGAACCCCTATACCACCCTAAACATCAACCCAATCCCCCAGACTCTCCAGGATACAGTCCCATGTAAAACATCAGCCTCTTTTCAGCCCCTCAACTTACAGTCCCATGTAAATACATCACTCCCTCCCCTCAGCCTCCACCAACATGCAGTCCCATGCAAAACAATCCTATCACTCCCCTTCCATCATGCAGTCCCACAAAACAGTCCTCACAGCTTTCTGTTCTCCATCTACACGAGCTCCACTCCTGCTTCCTCTATACAGCACAGCCTTGTGATAGAAGAAACCCCGCCCTCATCGGAGAGGCTCCGCCCCTTCATGTGACATCATACCTACCAGGAGCAACTCCACTCTAGTCACGACCGACATCACCGCTGAGGCCAGGCCTCAGCCTTAGCGATCACGTGGGGCGTGCTGACAGCGTGCCAATCACAGGCCTCAGCGGTGACGTCCACAACGCGTGACGTCAGCCGCAGAGAAGAGGAAGCCGGCGCCGGCGGGGATAACGGGGCAGCGCGAGGAGGCCCAGGAGAGGTAAGACAAGGTGAGTATAACTGTTTGTTATTTTCCCTCACCTCCCCCGGGCCTTCGATTATTATACTCTGGGGTCTGAAGAGACTCCAGAATATAATAATAGCACTGCAGGGCCCCTGTGGAGCATTATACTGGGGAAGGGGCCCTCTGGATAGCATGTTATATTCTGTGGGGCCTCTGTGGAAAATTATAATGTGGGGGGGGGGGGGGGCTCTGGAGATAATGTTATATTATGTGGGGCCATTTTGGAGCATTATGCTCTCCAGAGGGGCCCCCCAGTATAATGCTTCAAAGTGGCCCCACAGAATATAACATGCTCTCCAGAGCCCCCCCCACTTTATAATACTCCATAGAGGCCCCACAGAATATAACATGTTCTCCAGAGGGCCCCCTCCCCAGTATAATGCTCCACAGTGGCCCCACATAGTATAATATGCTCTCCAGAGCCCTCCCAGTATAATGCTCCACGGTTTCCACACAAGCATGTTATACTGTTTTGGGCATTATACTGGGGGGGGGGCTCTGGTCTGGAGAGCATATTATACTGTTTTGGGCCGCTGTGGAGTATTATACTGGGGAAACCTCTCTGGGCAGTATATTATACTGTGTGGAGGCCATTTCTGGAGAATGTAATACTGAGTGGGTTCACTGTGGAGCATTATTCTGGGGGGGCCATCAGCAGAGCATATTATATTGCGTGGCGCCACTGTGGGACATTATTCGGGGGGGGACTAATGAGCATTATACTAGGGGGCCCTCTGGGGAGCATATTATACTGCGTGGGGCCTACTGTGGAACATTATACTGGGGGGACGCTCTGGGGAGCATAATATATTGTGTGGGGCCACCGTGGAGCAAAATACTGGAGGGGCACTGTGGAGCATTATACTAGCGGGGACCCTCTGGGGAGCATATTATACTATGGGCCACTGTGGAGCTTTATACTGGGGCAAGGGACAGTGTGGGGAGCCTGTTATACTGTGTGGGGCCACTGTGGAGTGTATTATATTGTGTGGGGCTTTTCGAGAGCATGTTATACTCTGTGGGGCCATTGTAGAGTATTATACTGGGGGGGGGGTGTGGGGAACATGTTATACTTTGGGGGACCACTGTGGAGGTCATATTATACTTTGGGGGTATACTGTGTGGAGGTCATTATGGAGCATGTTATACTGTGTTAGGCCACTGGAGCATTATACTGGGGGGGCATTGTGGGGTGCATATTATACTGTATGGTGCATATTATATTGTGTGGGGCTGCTGGGGAGCATATTGCACTGTCTGGGGCCACTAAGGGGTAGTATACTGTGTGGGCCACTATGGAGTATTATACTGTGTGGAGCCTTACATACCATGTGGGGCCACTATGGAGGGCTCAGGGGAGCATTTTATACTGTGTGGGGTCACTGTGGAGCATTATATACCATGTGGGGAAACAGTGGAGGGCTCAGGAGAGCATTTTATACTGTAGAGCATTATATACCATGTGGAGCAGCTCCCTCACTATAATCTTGCACATACGTGTAGTGCCCCATGGCCATGTCATTCCCCATACAGTACTCTGCATGAGCTGGCCATGGAGTTATTGGGACCTGCACAGTACTATAGGGGCTGACTATATTGGGAACATACTCAGTAACACCAGATAGTCAGCACATATGTAAGACTTCAGTGAAGGAGCTGAGGTGTAGGCTATTAGCAGGAAGCTGTTGGGTGCCCCCAGAGCAAGATCCTCTGGTGGGCCTAAGGCCCTTCAGTCCGACCCTGTATAACGGAGAACTATTATATATAAGGGTGGGTTACAATATATAATTGGATAACTTAGGTATGAGGGGGCTATTATAAGGGGGAACTATTATTTATAAGATGGGCTATTATTTATAAGGGGGGATCTATTATATATAAGGCATCCATTATAAGGGGGAGCTATTATTTATAAGAGGGGAACTATTTATAAGGGGGGTATAATTGTTAAGTGGGCTTATTTATAAAGGGGGCTATTAGTGATAATGGGGACTATTATTTATAAGGGTAACTATTATTTATGAGGGGGCTATTATTTATAAGGGAGCAGTATTATTTTTACGGGGTGACTGTTACTGATAAGGGGGAATATTACTGATACAGGGCACTATTTATCATATATAAGGGAGCTATTACTGATATGGGTGTAATATTATTTATAAGCAGGGACTATTATTTATAAGGAGGCGCTATAATAACTGATGACTGCGTGCAAAAATCTATTAGGGGGTAGAAAGGTGCTCATTTGAATTGTGTGTGGTAAAATGGGACTTGTTATTACTTTTTTGTTGGCAGAAAGGAGGCGTTATTATAGGGGTTGTCACTGGAAGACGATGGTGTTGTTTGCATATCAGCATTTGGGGCCCTGCTTTTAATTTTGCCCAGGGCCCCACTTTGTCTAAAACCGGCCCTGCCTGCCTGTAAGCTATGAGCGCCTCTCAGTGGACTAAAAATGATTTGTATTTTTTTCCTATACAACTTTATTACTGGTCCAAAGTGTTTCAGTACCCTCTGTAGCTATATTCTACAAAATGTCATTTATACCTGTAAGTATTTTCATGGTGAAAGTATATTTTTCAGATAAATAGTATATTAAAAGATTTACATAACATTTCTATATATTTCTGAAACAATTTTAACATTTTATTATGCAATAGAGCCGATATGCCGCCATATTCATAGTACATGTCTGGAGTGCAGATATATATATATTTAAATATATGATTGAGTATTATGGTATAATATGTTTCAGGCTTTAGCACCAGGTCCCCAATATTAACATATCTTCATCTTTGTCACCATGGACTGCAAAAGATTAGGTATTGTTCTGGGCTCTTAATGCTGCGCCGCTGATACATGCTATTGTGTACAATAGTGTATGGTCTGAGGTCATTTTGCTCAGCTATACACTGTTAATCCTCTTAGCATGTGGCAGCAGTGTATCTTTGAGGGCTAATAGCAGGGGTTGTCTAAATTTATTTAATTAAAGGGACACTCCAGACAAACCCGGTATGGTATGTTATACATAGTGAAAGACTGACGGGTGGACCGCAGCGAAAAGGCGATGCGGGGGAAAAACCACGGCAGAAACGCATTGTGATTTTCCCCACATCTCTTTACAGAAAGTCCACAAAGGTTTCCTCTGTGGACTTTCTGCTTCAATTATGCCTATAGGGAAACCGCCGGCGTTTCCATAGATATAATTGACATGCTGCGATTTCCAAAACCACAACATTTCCACTGCTTGTATTTTTCTGCAATGTGTGGATGGGATTCGCTAGTTAAAGTATATTAGAGTTGAACATCTCATCATACAGTATCATAAACTTCCCACCACCATTCTCCATCCATGTGTAAGTCAATAGCAAGTCCTGTGACATGTCATTACTAGGAACTTACCAAACAAGTGCAGCCCATCAGGGAGAAAACTAGCTCGGAAGAACTGGTACAGCGAGTTATAGGGTAGTAAATATTTGTATTCCCCATGCTGGATCTATTTTCCTTCACTGTGTTGAGCCATTCCTCTGTTATTCCTCCTGGAAATTTGTGAATAAATGAATGCTCCCATTTCTTTTGACCAAGGAGGAGGAGAACCCTACACTTGTCCAGTAAGTGCCATATCACTGTTCATACCCCAAGAAGAATTTTTTTAAATTTGCTATTAATCTTGTTTTTGCCTCTTTAACAACACGTGGCATACTATTACATAATGATGTCATGGGGGGAGCATGGAGAGGGCCAATGGAGACTCTAATGCAATATATATCAGACACTAAGACTTGGTGAAACATCGATTTCATGATTCTGATAAAAATCCCACTTTGAAATGGCAAACGAATCGATTTAATTTAGTGAATTGTCCAGCCCGAATTGTAACAAACACATCAGCTTGGTCATAAATTTCAGTGGGAATAATAGAGGAACGCCGCAGTGCAGGGGTGTAAGAAAAGATGGTCCCGAAACAAAGCATTTACTAAAACAGAAATGTCAGGAAGGCAAACAGGTCACCAACAAAGATGATCTTTCACATCTGCTGACATGCTCTTTTATGAATACGATACAATGATGTACTAAAACAGACCATTCTAAATGATCTTTAATGTAACACTGTATTGTGCTGTTCCTCTGTTATTCCTCTTGGAAACTAATGAATAAATTGACACTTGGTTGCTACCAGTCGGGGTGTGTGTCCCTCTACACTCTGACCCTGTCCACCTTTTTGACAAGAGGAATGGTAACGTCCAGATGTCAATTTATTTTTTAATTTCTAAGAAGAATAACATGGGGACCGCACAACACTGAGTTATTAGAAAAGATGATCCAGCATTATGTCCTGGGGAAAGCAAGCATTTACTAAAATGTCAGGAGAGGTAAGAGGCCCTCTTTAAATTTTAGTTACACAGGACTGAAAAATCTGCTTTAATGAAAGGAGTTTTCTGGCCGCAAATGGAGTTTTCATCCAGAGGATAGGTCATCCGTGATCTGTGGGGGTCAGACACCGAACCCTTAACAGATCAGCTGTTGCAGTAGACGGGGAGTGCACGCAGGCTGCTCCTTATTCACGTGACACAGCAGCCCATCCACTGTATGGCGGAGGTTCTTGGGAGTTGTAGTGCCACTTCTGTTACTTGAATAGGGGCAGTCTGCACCTGGACCCAGAGACTACAGGTTGCCGAAACAGCTGATCTTTACAGGGTTCCGTGTGGATAGTTCATAAATATGAAATCTCTATTTGGGGCCCAGAAAAACTACTGAAAAAGTTTTTTGTTTTTTTTTCTTTTTCCTTTATGTATTACTTTTCAAGTGTGTCCAAAAAATTGTGTAAAAAAATTGTCAAAAAAATGTGCAAATTCTTTGCATTATTGCAAGTTTTAATAAAAGTAAAAAAATAAATTAAAAATTGGTAATTTACTGTATTAGTGCTGATATGGATGTCAAGCAGGGGAATCCTCTCAAGTGTACATAGAACTGCTACAATGATATTGTTCATTTTATTTCTCATTAATGTACACTCAGCACCCCATCTTGACGGAAAAAAAACAGAAATGTAGATATTTTTGCAAATTTATTAAAAAAGAAAAACTGAAATATCACATGGTCATAAGTATTCAGACCCTTTGCTCAGTATTGAGTAGAAGCCCCTTCCTTTTGAGCTACTACAGCCAGGAGTCTTCTTGGGAATGATGCAACAAGTTTTTCACAACTGGATTTGGGGATCCTCTGCCATTCTTCCTTGCAGATCCTCTCCAGGGGAAGAGATGGTGATAAAACAAGAAGGGCAGCTTTTAGTCTGGCCCTAGAGTTTTCTATCGCAGTCAAAGCACTTTATTCACATTAGAAAATGTAAGTGCCTCTTTATATATATATATATATATATATATATATATATATATATATATATACAGTCATATGAAAAAGTTTGGGCACCCCTATTAATCTTAATCATTTTTAGTGCTAAATATTTGGGTGTTTGCAACAGCCATTTCAATTTGATATATCTAATAACTGGTGGACACAGTAATATGTCAGGATTGAAATGAGGTTTATTGTACTAACAGAAAATGTGCAATATGCATTAAACCAAAATTTGACCGGTGCAAAAATTTGGGTACCCTTATCAATTTATTGATTTGAATACTCCTAACTACTTTTTACTGACTTACTGAAGCACAAAATTGGTTTTGTAACCTCACTGAGCTTTGAACTTCATAGCCAGGTGTATCCAATCATGAGAAAAGGTATTTAAGGTGGCCAATTGCAAGTTGTTCTCCTATTTGAATCTCCTCTGAAGAGTGGCATCATGGGCTCCTCAAAACAACTCTCAAATGATCTGAAAACAAAGATTGTTCAACATAGTTGTTCAGGGGAAGGATACAAAAAGTTGTCTCAGAGATTTAACCTGTCAGTTTCCACTGTGAGGAACATAGTAAGGAAATGGAAGACCACAGGGACAGTTCTTGTTAAGCCCAGAAGTGGCAGGCCAAGAAAAATATCAGAAAGGCAGAGAAGAAGAATGGTGAGAACAGTCAAGGACAATCCACAGACCACCTCCAAAGAGCTGCAGCATCATCTTGCTGCAGATGGTGTCACTGTGCATCGGTCAACAATACAGCACACTTTGCACAAGGAGAAGCTGTATGGGAGAGTGATGCGAAAGAAGCCGTTTCTGAAAGCACGCCACAAACAGAGTCGCCTGAGGTATGCAAAAGCACATTTGGACAAGCCAGCTTCATTTTGGAAGAAGGTCCTGTGGACTGATGAAACAAAGATTGAGTTGTTTGGTCATACAAAAAGGCGTTATGCATGGCGTCCAAAAAACACAGCATTCCAAGAAAAACACTTGCTACCCACTGTAAAATTTGGTGGAGGTTCCATCATGCTTTGGGGCTGTGTGGCCAATGCCGGCACCGGGAATCTTGTTAAAGTTGAGGGTCGCATGGATTCAACTCAGTATCAGCAGATTCTTGAGAATAATGTACAAGAATCAGTGACGAATTTGAAGTTACGCCGGGGATGGATATTTCAGCAAGACAATGATCCAAAACACAGCTCCAAATCTACTCAGGCATTCATGCAGAGGAACAATTATAATGTTCTGGAATGGTCATCCCAGTCCCCAGACCTGAATATCATTGAACATCTGTGGGATAATTTGAAGCGGGCTGTCCATGCTCGGCGACCATCAAACTTAACTGAACTGGAATTGTTTTGTAAAGAGGAATGGTCAAAAATTCCCTGATCCAGGATCCGGGAACTGATTAAAAGCTACAGGAAGCGACTAGAGGCTGTTATTTTTGCAAAAGGAGGATCTACTAAATATTAATGTCACTTTTCTGTTGAGGTGCCCATACTTTTGCACCGGTCAAATTTTGGTTTAATGCATATTGCACATTTTCTGTTAGTACAATAAACCTCATTTCAATCCTGAAATATTACTGTGTCCATCAGTTATTAGATATATCAAATTGAAATGGCTGTTGCAAACACCCAAATATTTAGAACTAAAAATGATTAAGATTAATAGGGGTGCCCAAACTTTTTCATATGACTGTATATATATATATATATATATGTTCTGCATGATCTTGGGGCTGTTTCTGAAAGAGAGACATTTAGAGCAGATTCTCCAGTACTCTCTGCAGTGTATGGCAGCTAGTCTCCACCCGTCAGCTCAGAGAGGACTGCAACAAATCCTAGGCATGCCATGAACAGGTTATACACACGTGGACAAAATTGTTGGTACCCCTCGTTTAATGAAAGAAAAACCCACAATGGTCACATAAATAACTTTTATCTGACAAAGTAATAGTATATAAAAATTCTATGAAAATGAATAAATGAAAGTCAGACATTGCTTTTCAACCATGCTTCAACAGAATTAAAAAAACAAAACAAAACACTACACCCGGGCCCCCCTCCTACATTGGCCCCTGGGAATCTGACCTTGGTACCTGCCTCTCCAATGCCGACTGGGATAAGTCCTTCCTGTACACGCATAAACTCCCGTTGCCCTGCGGTGCGCAGGAAAAGAACTACAAAATACTGACCCGCTGGTACCGCTGTCCTGACCTCCTGCATAGGATCTACCCTAGTGTTTCTGACCGGTGTTGGCTCTGTGGTTCCGAAAGAGGCACCTTGTATCATATTTGGTGGGAATGCGCTGCCCTCAAGCCCTTTTGGGATGCCGTACGCTCTATGCTAAAGTGAGTGGCAGATCTGTCACACCCTCGCCCCAGCTTGCACTTCTCTCCATCATACCAGGGAGGGTCTCGGTTGTTAAGAGGGACCTCTTGCGACATTTCCTCACCGCCGCCAGAACAGTCATTCCCAAGCATTGGCGCAGTACTGCCGCACCTCCACTGGTGGAGTTTCTTCAGGAGCTTCTTCTTATCAGGAGAATGGAAGCCCTGGTGGCCGAGGACTCGCTGACCCCTCTAAATTTGAGTCCCTCTGGCGGCCGTGGGTGATGTTCCAGGAGTCCTCGGAGTTCTCCTCTTTCTTTTCTTGATGTGGGGTTGCTTTGCTCCTCTGTTGGTGCAGTGTTCGGCTGCTCTCCATAACCAAATTTTCCCTTCTATTCCTCCCCCCCCCCTTGCCCCAGTGTGTCCCCTCTGTCCTTGTCGTGTCTGTGGTCTTGTGTGTCCCATACACTGTGTACTCCCTATGACCCCCCCCCTCCCTTTCAACGTTTGCCTTAATCTACTGTTAGGCGGGTGGTCCTGTGGTGGCTCTCTACAGTTGGATTTTTGTTCTTCCAGCCATCACCCACCTATTGTTACAGTTATTTTAGTTGCCACTGTGTTATTCATTGCCGATTTCCTTATTGTGGGCTTCGCCAGCCCTTCACCTAATCCTTTACTACTGTGCCTTATATATGAACAGGGTGGCTTGGGTGACCCCCCCTGTCTTAATTGATACTGATACTATGGCATTGTACCCCCCTCCCCTTTTTTTTCTTCTGTTCTTATTGCAAAACCTTAATAAACTTGATTAAACATAAAAAAAAACAAAAAACAGGCCTGGACAGAAATGATGGTTCCCGTAACTTAATATTTTGTTGCACAACAATATACCAAGAAAAGGTTATATACCATACCTCCCTCATGGCCACCTTAGACAGTATATACTTATCTTAGTAGAGACATGGCGTCATTGTGCTATATCCCTCAAGTAGACGGTGTAATAGCCATTCTTGTTCTTAACCCCTGATATATACATAAAAGACAGAATGTAAAACACCTTCTCTATGTCCTTTGGAATATCAGTCATATCTAACTCCATGCGGGTACTTGAAGAGGCTCGACAAACTCATCTCTAATAAGGGACGACACCTCATCGTGTAATATTCCTATGTTATACCTCATAACTGAGAAAAAAATCTGAAATGAAACGTGCCTTGGCACCCCTCCATATATGTACATGGAATACTGAATAGAGAAATATCAGACTTCTGAATTACACTCATTTAAGCCAGCAACATTGTATCAATGCAAAATATAACATAATGTTATAGCTAGTTACCATTACCTATTGTAAATGGGGGATTCTGTTTTATCCATATAGAGATGTAACGCTAGGTTCACACCTGAGTTTGCTTTTCCGTTCGGGGGAACCCCAAGCGGACCCCCCGAATGGAAATCTAATCTGCTTAAAAAAGTGGTTACCCGCGGAAACCCGTGGACCCCATAGACTATATTGGGGTCCGCCAGGTAAAACGGTACCAGGCACAGTTGTGAACCCAGCCTAACTGGTAACTACTTCTATCTATGTATCAGGTGGAAACTAAAGGGCCCATATAATCTTCTTACAGTAGGGTCTGTGAGGTCTGGGGCCATTACTGTTGGGGGTCAAACTTTTTTATAAATGATGACACAACACAGTAAAGAGGACACAGACACAATGAATAAATGTAACTATCTTTATTACTATAATAAATCCCTATAAATTTTATCCATCCAGTACAATTTATAGATTTACTGCATAAAAAAGTGTGAACCAGAGGAAGGCGAAAATAACCCCCATATAAGGGGGAGAAAATTCCTTCCTGACCCCAAGTACTGGCGATCGGCTACTCCCTGGTTCACTGCAGTGATAACACTGGATGGGGCCCTGTACCATGTATACTCTATGTCTAAGCAATCTAAAAGCTAACATGTTTTCTCCTGTATTTTATGACTATACCTAAAGTATTATTATCTTATACCTATTTTTTGTTTCTATTTTACACTTATCATATCCTACTAATATCTAATATTATTCCTTTAGCATGCGGCTTATGTAAATATCTATCATTCTATATATATTTTATATATATATATATATATATATATATATATATATATCATTCTATATTAAACTTATACACTTATTATTGATTTTTTTGATTTTTTATTCTGTTATACTATATTTTATGACTACACTTATACTAATTCTATTCATGTAGTATATTTATATATATTATTTTCTATATAATCTCTATCATTTTATACTTATGATACACTTACTTTTTGCTTTTTATTTTTCAACTTTAGGCTATTTTTTATTACTACACATATTCTAATCTCTCTCCTGTGCTATATAGCTTATTTTATTTATAATATCTGTAGTTCTACACTATATTTATCTTAAACATATATTTTGCTATTTTTATGTTTTCATTCCATTCCATACTATTTTTCAAGACTATACCTATACTAATCTTATTCTTTATTCTATACTAATCTTGAATATTATCTATAAGTGTCTATTATACTTATCTAACATTTCTTTTCTTATTCTTATCTAATTTTAAAATATTTTTTTTATTTTTTTATTTTCATTACTATAGCTATAATTTTATCTTATTCTTGTCTTAGCCTATAGCTAACATGTAGCTCCTATCAATTTATAACATGCTTATTATATTCTAGACCTATTTTTGTTAATTTTATTTTACTCTTATTATTATTATTATTATAGTACTTATATAATTCATATCATACTCTTATATAACTTATATTTACAAATAGTACCTTATATTAACCTTATGATTATACCTATTTTTCAGATTTTCTTCCTACTTTTTTTTTTTTTTTTACTATGCCTATACTTTGCTATTATCATTCTATGTTCTAACACTATGTTATAATTCCTTTATCACCTACATTCCTATACTATTTCTAGTTTTAGTACTTTATTAAGACTATTTCTAACCTATACTTACCTAAATACCAAAGAAGGAGGCGATCCTGGCCCTTACTCTGCGGAAAATCCTCCTTGCAGGAATGCAGGACCAGGCGCAGCAAGATGTTTCCTCCTCTTCTTCTTCATCAGTCTCTGCAGCTGTCTCTTCTTCATCAGTCTCTGCAGCTGTCTCTTCTTCATCAGTTTCTGCAGCAGTCTCTTCTTCCTCTGTCTCTGCAGCAGTCTCTTCTTCCTCTTTCTCTGCAGCAGTCTCTTCTTCCTCTTTCTCTGCAGCAGTCTCTTCTTCCTCTTTCTCTGCAGCAGTCTCCTCTTCCTCTATCTCTGCAGCAGTCTCTTCTTTTTCTTTCTCTGCTGCAGTCTCTTCTTCCTCTGTCTGTGCTGCAGTTACAAATGAATATAAATCCTTTTATTTCAGATTAATGTGAAGATAAATGATGGCTCTTCATGATATAATATGATCATACAGTGACATTACTTACATCATCCAGGACTGTCATGATGTCATCGAGCTTCATGTAGATCCTCTGCAATAGATCAGGTAATGGTTAGTCTTCTGTGTCATGTAATATTATTACCCTGTGTAGTAATCTAGTGGATCTATAAGAAATGGTGAGAAGATCCTGCTCTATAGAGGATCTCTGGTGCTAACTCCTGAGCTCATGTGCTGGTGTAATGGAATGACATGTTATGTGCCAGGATCTGTATGTGATCAGTCAGTAACATATGGAATCACAGAATAAGAAGAATCTGCAGAATTATAGACTCTGAGATCTTCTGGACTGTGCTTCACATGTATGTATTACAGTCTATACTTTACAAGGTTCTTACCCCGTCCTCAGAGTCTTCATTTTCTTCATCTTTATCCTTGGAGAAGTAAAGAGATTAAATATCATATTAAATCTAAGGAGTCCTGGATATGAATCCAACCAAGTACACCATGTGCATAGAGTTTGCCTGTTCTCCTGGTCTTTACATGAGTTCCCTCTGGTTTACTCTACACTCCACAATATACTGACGTTCCTATAAAACTGACCCTATTGTCTATGTGTGTGAGATAGGGACATTATATAGTGAGCCCCATTGTGGGCAGTGACTGATGTGTATGATGACAATCTCTATAGAGCGCTATAATACAGCAAAATAACTAACACAATTGTATGATATTGTCTTATGTGGGGAGGGGGCAGTGAAGTGGATTTTCTGGAATATCAGATGTATGTGACAAATCTGAATATTATATAATATTATGTCCTATGTTATGATGATTTGCTGATATCACTTACGTAGCTCTCGGTGATCCAGAGTCCGATGAGTCTTGCCTGTCAAAAGAATATATTAATAACTAGAGGAAGGACCCGGCTTCGCACGGGTATATTTCATTTTTTGTTTGTGTAGTGACCCCATAAGAATTGGCCAGTTTTGCACTTGACATCCAGTATGGCAGTTCAGTATAGGTACAGTCTATTTATGGCTGTGTTGCTATGGAAACCTGGTAAATGAAATGTGAACTTATATTGGCTGATGCACGTCATATGACTGAATATTTAAGGACCTGCGAACCGCTATTGACTCATACAGGACATAAATAGCTTGGTTGCTATGGAAACCTGGTGTAAAGCTGTGTGTATGTCAAGACTGAACCTGCGATTTTCCATTGGTCCATAAGTGTCATGCGATCATGTGCATCTCAGTTTGGCTATCAGTGAAAAACCTGCGATCGGTTGTTATGGAAAACCTGGAGTAAAGCTGTGTGTATGTGACCTTGTGTAACAGTGTCATCCACAGCGCCCTGCCCCTTTAAAGCTGACCTACAGCAGTGAGGAAAAATGGCTGGGTTGTTATTGAAACCTGGAGTGCAGCTGTGTGCATGTGGCTGACAATGCTTTCTCAGATTGGAGACAGGCTTGGGTCTGCTGAGAGTTTTCATTAGCTCGAGCAGCAACCATGCGTTTTGCTGCAGGGGACATGAGTAGTTTAAAAAACGTTTCAATTTATAAGAATGCTGAAATCCAGTATGGCAGTCCAGTCAGTGGCGTAAATACCGGTTTAGCAGTGGTAGCAGCTGCCACAGGGCCCGGGACATTAGGGGACCCGGCGGGCCTTTGAAGTGTTTTTTCTTTTTTTTTTTTTTTTTAACACCAGCAGGTAACGGGCCCTATTTACTTACCAATCCCCACTCCTGCTCACTGCCGCCTGCACTTCACCTTCTGCAGAGGCAGCTGTGAGCAGGAGCGGGGATTGGTAAGTAAGGCCTGTGGGCCGTGAACCCCACAAACACTGCTATCATTATACTCTGGGGTCTTTTCAGCAGGCTTCGGGCCTCCTTGGTGGCGTCCCAGATGTCGGTGGGCCAGTCCGACATCATTATGCGTTGCGATACATGCCTGGCTCACGTGACATCTGGTCCAACATTGAAGAAGTAGCGGGAAGTGCGCATAATACTATATGAAGGAGCCACTATGATACTGTGTGCAGGGGCCACTATGGGGCAGAATACTGTGTGCAAGGGCCACTATGGGGCCTAATAGTGTATGCAGGGGCCACTATGGGGCATAATAGTGTGTGCAGAAATGCAGTTTGTGTGCGTGGGGGGGTTGCCGGGGGGGGGGGGGGTCCCATGTCAAATGTTCGCCTTGGGGCCCTGCCATTGCTAGTTACGCCACTGAGTCCAGTATAGGTACAGTCTATTTATGGCTGTGTTGTAATGGAAACCTGGTAAATTAAATGTGAACTTATATTAGCTGATACACTTGATATGACTGAATATTTAAGGTCCTGTGAACTGCTATTCACTAATACAGGTCATACATAGCTTGGTTGCTATGGAAACCTGTGTGCCTGAGGAGAGTAAGCGCCTGCGAGCTGTTATTGGCTGATAAGGGACATATGACCGTGTGTATGGCAGTTGGAATAATGAGTGAAAGACTTGCAGGCTTGTATAGACTAATGCTGGTCATTTTTTGGGAATACTGTATCTCAGGAACGGTACGTCCAAGAGAGCTGAGACCCAGTCTATAATATTCCCGGACACCTGATGTACATGTGTGCCAAATTTGGTGAGGATTGGTCCAGTCGTTTGGTCGCGCATAAAGAACAGACAGACAGATAGACAGACAGACAAGACAGACAGGAACTCATTTATATATATATATATATATATATATATATATATATATATATGAGATATAATATTAGAGTCACTTTCATCTACTGCAGCTCTAGATATAGATATGGATAATATAGATATGAGAAGAACATAAAACACTGGTATACAGGGAGACTTAAAGCAGGTAAAGGCTTGTTCACATCTATCCCCTGATACTCACAGTGTGACCATAGAAGTCTTGTTATGTGCAGCAGAAACATATTACCTGTACATACATGTGAAGAAGGTGTAAATGTGAATGAGGTTCTTACCTTCTCAACAGTGAATTCTTCCTCCTGTACAGTCCTGGAGAACTGGAAAGAGACCACATCAGGGGGAATTGGATAAACTTATTTTTTGGCACATGGGTGTTTTGAGCCAAATACATGCGCTACTTTATATTGATGGGTTAAGTCTCACATTGGTGGAGTCTGGCAGGCAGGTTACCACATGGTAAATTAGAGATTAGGATTGTATAATATAATGTATAAAGTGATATTTTACAAGGTTTTCTATGTCTATGTGTGATGATGATGTGATCACGCTGCTCTAGTGTAGTGTAGAGTTCGCTACTATCACTTATGTAGTTCTCGGCCCTCCTCATGATATGCTCCGTGATGAAAAGTGGAGGAGGCTGCAAGAAAACTTCTTATATTTAGTTGTTCTGTGTATCAGTTGCAAAAGAGGCCACAAATATATAAAGTTCAAAGTACTGATCGAATATAAGTAATGAAGTACAGGGCCACACTATAGGGAGGAGACATTGGGTACATATCCTGGGGCTTCCACCACTGACCATCCATGATGGCCATTCAGTTGTCATTTAGTGTGAGAAAGAAGTAGAGAGGTGACATTGTGTGTTTGCAGCTCTCTCTCCTAAACTCTATGGCTTCATTCACACGACCAAGTGTGCAGCCCGAGGGTCTTCGCTTCGCTCCATTCTGTTGTGACATTTCATAGGACTTGCCCTATAACTATTGGAATGGAATAGAGCGTCAGATCACATTTGGGCTGCACACTCGGTCTTGGCTTTCTCTATAACTCCCATAGACTTCAGTGGAGAGGGCCATACACATATACAGCCATTTCTCCTATACAGTGTATGGCGGTCATAGAGTTCAGGTTGGGTGTGAATTCATTACATTTCCAGAGCACAGATATCTTTAGATACATTCTTAAAAGAACTAAGGACAAAGATAAATAGGAAACTAAACCGAGCTTGGGCATCTCCAGTGTCCAGAGGTAAAAAGACCCCGGGCTGTTTAACAAATTTGGGCTTCAAATAGGATACATAAGATATAAAGTTCAGTGTAGAATACATATATACTGTATATATACTTCATTACATAAATAATACAATAAAACCTTTCTAAAAGATCACCTCTTTGAGAAGACCACCCTCTTATTCATACATCCTTCTTATACATCTTAAAGGTCACTTTTCAGTGCAGATTTGGGTGGTCGTCTCAAAGAGGTTTTCATGTATTTCTGAATTCCGTGTAGTGTAGACATGTTGTATGTGTTCAATGTTATAAATAGAAAGTAAAAACTACAGATAAAAGATCCCGACACTGACATTGTTGGTGGATCCGGCCAGCAGCGGGGATGCCATCACGGTGGGCACGTCGTGGGTCTCCTCGTCTTCAGGAAGGCGCTCCATGTCTCCTCGGCTTGGCTGGCTCCTGAGCATAAAGATATTGTATAAAGATATATAAGTGATACGAGATATGATACAAGATATGTCGTGTTCATGTAGTGTCATATATACAATTCTGCCACACATGGAATCTGTGAATGGGGTTACATGAAATCCTATTCACTAACATGTAATATCAATCTATTGCCATCAAATCTTTGACCTATGAGACATTTGGCATCAGGGAGTGGCTACACAATATCTCAAAAAGATGACAATATAAATATTATAAAAAGATGTATCTAAGTTGAATATTTCAGTTATTTTACATTGTATACACTTGTGTATACAAGTAGAAAATATGGAATGACTCTTATTTCTAGGAAACATAAGTGTATAGCCAGCCATAGTTTTAACCCCTTGGTGCACCACAATGTAACTTTATGTCTTGCTGAAGACTATCATTCCCCATTCCCTCTGCTCCGTGGACTGCCGGAAGTGCAGAGGGTCAGCTGACGCCTGCAGCCAATCACTGGCCTCAGTGGTCACATGTTGTGTTCTGATGACATCACCAGCACCCAATATCACAATATTTATAGTGATTGTTAAATGACGTGAATAAAAATGCTGCAATTGTTTATTTTATTTAATCTGTATAATATAGGGTCCAATATTATTATATAGGCTCTGAGCCTTAAGGCTAAGGCCCTACATAGTAAGCTGAAACCAAAAACCGTTTTAGAAAAGACCGCAGCGGAATCACATAAGGTTTTTTTCTGCAGCAGTTTTAACAGAAAGTCCGCAGTTTTCCTGCTTCCATTATACCTATACGGAAACCACTGGCGTATAATTGACATGCTGCGAGTGACAAAAACGTGATGGATATTTTTCTGCAATGTGTAGATGGATTAGCCAGAATCCCATCCACTTTACAGGTACTGTATAATGCCCTGTATATGCTACGTGGGGCCCCGGTTTAAAGGTTGTTCTGTACAGTGGGACCCCATTACCACTTCTGGTATGGGGCCCCATGGATACTTGTTAGACCCCTGCAGTTACATTCCACTGCAACATGTTTAACCCTATAAATGCCACAGTCTTCAGTGTATGAGGCGCCTATAGAGTGTAACAGTGGGAGGACGGTGTCATTACTTATTGTGGCCGTCCCCATAAGAATATACATCAATCTATCACTTATATAAACCTGAAAGTAGCTCTATAATGTGGTTCATCCCATAGAAAACAAGCCCGTTTGCAGATACACTAGAGAATAGTTATGTCTCTTGTAATGTGATGACACAAAAAACTCATTATTTTATGTAAAAATCTGTTTTTATTGTGCAAAAGTAAAACATATAAAACTACAGATATTTGGTATTGTTGTAGTCGTACCGAACCACAGAATAAGGGTGACATGTTATTTATGCCAGATGGTGACCAGAATACATTTATGTGAAAAACAATCATCCCAATGGTGAGACCCCCCCGTGATCAGATACTTCTAACCCTCCTGTGTATAGGGAATAAGTATACCATAGATGTGCCAGGTAGTGCCTAGTACATGCCCATCACATACCAGTCACATGACCTCTTCACTGTAGACAATTAAAGGGGTTGTTCCGGGATCAGAAATTTTAATGCAACCAGCAGGGGAGGGTTTCTAGAAGGTACATGTCCTGATAACTTACCTGCATCCTCCCCTCTGTTCTTGTGCTGGGCCGCCATTACCTCCACCAATCTGTTTCTATACAGAGTGGCTGATGTGTTGATGTCACATTGGCGGGGCCGGTGCAGTCAGTCTGGGCTCTCAGCAGTATACAGCTATAGCTATCCCACCACTGACTATAACTATCCCCACAAAGTCACATCACCACAGAAGACACTCTGTATAGAAACAGATCGGTGGAGGTAATGGCGGCCCAGCACAAGAACAGAGGGCAGGATGCAGGTAAGTATCAGGGCATATTTCTTGTATAACCCTCCCCTGCTGGCTCAATGAAAATTTCAGATCTTGGATAACCCCTTTAATATCCTGGACACATAAAAAACTGGAATAATAAACATCTGCAGTTTACAGAGAATAAATAGGAACATGTAAAGTGGTCAGAAGTAATAAAAATGTAACACTGAAATATTAGAATCCATCAGCGCCCCCTATGGAATAACCCTGTGCATGGTGCTGTGTATGTGCCAGTTATCTCTGCTGTGTGCAGTATAATCCAATGGAGGGCGCTGTTGGACGGTCTATAGTGACAACCTCTTTACAGAATCAGCTGAAGAGATCACCTTCCACCTCTGCTTGTATACACTGTGTACTGTGGATGTATTGCCCTATGTGTAGTGTATGTAATGTGTGAATTAGGACTTACCAATAGGCGATGAAGAATGTGCGGTATAACCTGCAAAAAAATAACACAAAGACACACACAGAACAACAGACAATACAATACAAAGAACAATAATATGCCTGGGCGGCTCTAAAATAAAGAAAGTCCAAAACGCTCCTTGGAATCTCAAATCGCTTCAATAGCACACGCAGACATATATATATATATGTAGAGGGATACCAGTAGCGGACCTGTATCCGAATCCACACCAAGGGACAAGAAGCAGGAAGGCTTGTGGAAAGACACAGCGCTTCACCACGGATGGTACGTCAAAATCACACTTTAATCCAGACACGAATAAAAAACACACGATGCCGGGATTGGCGTTTCGGAGCAATACCCCTTTTTCAAGTGTATGACTAATAAAACAGAAAATACAAACACCACAAATCTCATTCAGGGAAATACACATTTATAAATTATATACATAATATCCACATAAAAAATGTACACATGATGCCATTGTATGTATATAAGCTCATCCCAGTGTCATAAAGAATGCAGTTAGAATATATATTGTTACTAAAAAGAAAGGAGGGGAGAATAGCATCTAAAAAGTGTCTCACAGACTCTCCAAAGTGCAAGAATCAATAGAGATCATCTAATAACAACAGTGAGAGGACATGGATACATAAGAACGCTTATTAACTTCTAGAGAATGCTAGCACAATATCAATGTGATTTCTAGAGAACATTAGCACGGTATTGATACGACATAAGATAAAACCATAGAATAAGGATTGCAAGAAGAGACTTACCAATGTCAGTAGACAGAGAGACGTGGTTGGGTGTGATTTGCTGGGTAATATACCCTCTGAGTAGCGTCTAAAAATCTGCACTGCACATGTGCAAAAAAAAAAAAAAAAACTATACAAAGGATGATAGTAGGGAGTAAACCTATATATAAAAAACAAAACAAAAAAAAACTTTATACAAATGATGATAGTAGAAAGTAAACATATATATATATATATATATATATATATAGAGAGAGAGATAATAAATAAATAAATAGTATACATCAATGGAATTGTCCAATAATATAAAATAAAACATGTTGATAGACCATAATTACAATAACTAGGTGACGTAGGACATGACCTATGGCAATATGTAGATATAGGAACATATAAATATAAATTGGACATAAAAGAAAACTGGTATACATATGCCAAATACTCAAAATATAAAAACGTCAAGATAGATCAAAGCCAATCAATGTAAAGATCAAAAGAACATGTATGTATGCTATCATTATGCAAAAAACGTCTGCAACATAAAATCAACAATACACCAATGTACTGGCCAATGGTGTATTGGCCAGTACACTGGTGGTACAATATTATATATAACATGCAAATGAGATCGATATATACATGAAAATAAGCAAACGATACTCTATAGACTGAAGACATGAATGTATCAGTTGGTTATGTCTTCCAGTGCCTCATTGAGACCATCTGGAACTAGGGTACCCAATTTGTAGATCCAATAGATCTCCTTTTTTTTGAGTAGGTCAAATCTATTGAGTTGGCCACTGGGAATCTGATCTAAAGGTGTTACTTTGAAACCACTAAAGTCACTATTGTGATACCTCAGGGCGTGACGAGAAACGCTATGTTTCACGTAGCCATTTGAAACGTTTGATCGATGTTTATTGAGTCTTTCACGTAGGCTCATGATGGTCCGGCCTACATATTGTAGATGGCATGGACATTGGATAACGTATATAATGTAGGATGATGAACAATCAAGATGAGACTTAAGGTAAAACTTTTCATTTGTGGAGTGACTTATTATTTCAGTCTTTCTGTGGGAGATGTTATCACAACACTTACATTTGTTGTGTCCACACCTAAAACTGCCTGGGGTTGAACATACTTGTTTAATTTTCCTAGTGACAGTTTTAAGTCGACTTGGGGCGATCAGGTTCTTTAGAGATCTAGACCTCCTAAAAGTTATCCCAGGGTCCTTGGGTAATTCTGTTTTGAGATATTGGTCATTAAGCAAAATGTTCCAATTTTTTTCTAAAGATAGATCTAATATGTCCATGTAATCCATTATATGTTGTTATAAAGTTGTGATTGAAAGTGTGTATATTAGTTGTATTTTTACAACGGGGAACTAGACATTCTGATTGGGTGAAATTGTTAGCTTTTGTTTGTGCTGCTCTCACTATAGATTTTGGATAATTTCTCTCATTAAATCTCTTTGATATGATTTTACTTTGATGAAGAAAATCTTCATCTCTTGTACAGTTCCTGCATACCCTTTTAAATTGACTGAAAGGGATATTCTCCTTCCATTTGCGGTGATGTAAGCTATTAAAATCCAGGAGACTATTACAGTCAACTTTCTTGAAAAATGTTTTCGTTTGTATGGTATTATCAATGTTCATCAATAAGAGATCCAGATATTCAAGTTCAGAGGGATTAATTTTGCCAGTAAAATCAAGGCCCCAAGAATTTGAATTAAGGTACTGTGTAAAGTTGGAAAACGAATCAGATGTGCCATCCCAAATGAAAAGGAGGTCATCAATATATCTTTTGTATAGAATTATTGATTTTGTCCATTGGTGGGGACTAAATATAAATGATTTTTCAAAAGCCCCCATAAATAAGTTCGCGAAACTAGGGGCAAATCTCGTCCCCATTGCGGTTCCCTTGGTCTGCAGATAAATCTGATTTTGAAATTCAAATGAATTATGAGTCAGAATATAACGTATGCTTTCCAGAATAAACGTCTTCTGATTGGCGGGCATTTGGGGGTCTTCTGTTAGATAAGAGGATATAGCCTCTATACCCAGATCATGTTGTATGTTGCTATATAGAGCTTTAACATCTAAGGTGGCCCATTGGTAGTTTGGTTGCCATTCTAATTTCAGTAATATTTCAATTAAGCTAGGTGAATCCTTAAGATAAGAGGGTAAGGTGACCACATATTTTTGCAAATGAATATCAACATAATGTGATAAATTCCGACTAATTGAGTTCAGACCCGATATGATGGGCCTTCCTGGAGGGTTAAGGGGGTCCTTGTGTATTTTTGGTAAGTGGTAGAAGAAGGCCAGACTGGGGTTTTTCACCAATAAATAATCTTTTTCTTTAGAAGTAAGGATTCCCTGTCGATGGGCATCCAAAATTAAAGTGGTGAATTCCTGAAGATGTTCGGTTGTGTCTTTATGAAGGGGAATGTAGTAATTGTCATCCGAGAGTATGTTGAGAGCCTCGGTGACATATGCTGTTTTGTTCATAATCACAATCCCCCCCCCCCCTGTCCGCGTTTTTGATTACTATCTCATTATTACCCTTTAGGGAAAGGAGGGCTCTTCTTTCATGTAACGTGAAATTATGTGAACCCTGTGTATGTTGCGATATTTTCCTAAAATCTGAACTAACAAGGGCATAGAAGGTTTCAATGTGGTGACCTTTGTGGTAAGTTGGATTGAAAGTAGATTTAGGTTTAAGATTTGTATTAATGGGTTTATTTTGGAGGGTGGACATTTGGGCATCTGACTGTGAATCCATAATGGCAGAAGTCTCAGATCTAGTTTTATTAGTTATGGCAAAATGCCTTGTTAAAGTGAGCTTCCTCACAAATCTATTTAGATCCACAAATAATTGTAACTCATCGATTTTTTGAGAGGGGCAGAAGGAGAGTCCCTTGGACAGGAGACTTTCCTCTGCTGGAGTTAGTTGGTGGTCAGATAGATTAAAAATACAGGTTGTTAGGTTTTGTTTCTCTTGGAGCTGGGGCTCGGGGGGTCCAGGATCCTTCCTGTGCTTCCTCCCTCCCCTGCAGCCTCTGCGTCTCTTTCTTGGGTAGGTAAAGTTTGTGACTGGTCGTGTCTTTCCTTTCGTTTTAGGCTCAGGGGACTGTAATAATCGGATATTTTGGATATCCGAATCTGTAATGGAGTTTCTTTGGTGTGGTATATAGTAGTTCGGGTCAATATAGGAGGAAGGCCTAAAAAAGACTCTTTCTCTTGAGTGTTAGATAAATTTAGGGCCTGTTTTATTTGTGTGAGGGAGAGCGGGGTATTGTAAAGGGAATCATCTAAAATGGATTCAAGTGAAATATTAGCAATTGAACTGGTATTAGAAGTAACCATGGAGGGAGAGTTAGGTGTTAATAGAGATACAGTTGTGTTAGGCTTGGAGCTTTCTAGAATATCCCCAAATGTGGTTGCTGGTAAGCATAGAGTTTGTGTTGATTCAACTAAAGGAATTGTGGATGAATTAGAAATGGATCCATGTGTTTGTTTGTTATTTAAAAGGGGATCCTTTATTTGGGATTCTATGTGAAGACTATTGAATGGTGTCTTGACTGTAGTTTGTGTTAGGTTTTGTCCGGATCCAGATGATCGGGCTACATTAAAATCTTCGCTAAAAGTAGTAACCTTGTGTTTGTTCTGGATCTTAGTTTTAGGAATTAAGGGTGTTTGGGGGATCGCTCTAGAAGATTGGCCTGGTTCCCTCATAACGCTATATTGTTGTATGGCTTTTTTCCTAAGGGATCCAGAATTGTTGGTAGCCTTTTTTGCATTTGGATCTGTGTATGATCTCAAAGGGACCTGTTCGAATGTTTTACTGGAAGTGGTCCAGAACTGAATATTATTATTTTGAAAGTCGTGCCTGTCTCTGTTAAGTTTGTTACTTTTAGTTTCAAGCATATTTCTCACTATTTCCCTAAGTCGTATACGGAGTACATTCCTCATTCTAGTAAAGTCAGGATGCTTACTATTATCCTCGATTTTTTTGGTTAGAGCCAAGATTTTATTTTCTAGATCTTTAGCTAGGATTAGCCTTTTATGAGATAAACGGTCAACGAGACCAATTGTGCACTGGTATAAAAATTCATCCCATTCCTTTGAAAAGGTTAGATCATTGGGGAAGGGTGATGAAATTCTAATTCTCAACCCTCTTGGAGTAATATTTTCTTTCAAATATATTAACAAAAATTTGTGGTCTAGACTATGTCTAGTTTCATCACATAGTAGTCTTTCAAGGTCCCAAAACAAGGTACTCAATTGTTCGCGACTAATTAAGGGTACAGCCAATGGCGAAATGTTAACATTAGGTGTAATAGTTTCCTCCTGGGTAAAGGGAAGGGGTCTAGTATAATAATCAAACAGATCCTCCCTTTCCCAGGATCTATTTCTAATAAAATCCATTATAATTAGGAGGATAATGATAAACACAAATTGGTACAGATTACAGAATTTTGAGTAAAAAAAGAGAATAAAATCACTTATTTGAATAAAATGCTGCTCGTAGGTGCCTGGACGTATTTGATGACACACCGGTCACCGTTGTCCACTAGCTAAGGGTCTCCTGGTCAAAAAACCCAGAGCTATAGTGATGCAAAGAAAGAATATAGGGGTTGCACCGAGCTGCCCACACTGAGATATAGTCCAATAGAGTCCGGAGGTGTATAGATGGAAACCTCCTCACTTTCCTAGGCTGTGCAGTGGTTGGCAACAGCCTATATCCGTACAGTATATATATGTGTAAGATGGGAAAACAGCCCTCATGATATGAATGTAACTGTTTCTGTAGATAAGTTTATTTTTTTTTATAAACTGACATTTGTTTGTTTGACCACAATAGGCCACTGTTACCTCAGAAATAGAAGAGACTGTGATTCTGTAATTCCCTGGAGTAGTGACGTGGAGACCCTGTTCTGCAGAGGAGGAACAAGAAGAGAGTGTGTGTGTCTGGCAGCCATCTTAGCTGTGTGTGCTTCTGAGCTTTTAGAAGAAGAAGGGCTGAAGTGAGAGGGAAGAAACATTCTTAACCCCTTAACGACCTTGGACGTACTATTACGTCCTGGGCGCTAGGTACTTTGCGCACCAGGACGTAATACTACGCCCGAGGCCGGCCGCCCGCTCACTATCTGAGCGGGCGGTATCGGAACCGGGTGTTAGCTGTATCTGACAGCTAACACCCTGCTCCATAACCCCCGGTCGGCCATAACTTCCGATCGGCGGTTTTAACCCCTTGGATGCCGCGGTCAAACATGACCGCGGCATCCAAGGGGTTCCGCCGTCTTGCTGACCCCCCCGGCACCCCCCGCGGCGAGATCGGGGGGTGCCGATATCTCTAATCTGCAGCCCGGGGTCTGCCAAGTGACCCCAGGCTGCCTGGAGCCCCCAGTACCTGGTTGATCCTGCCGAGACATCAGGAAGTCAGCGCTGTGTTTCCATAGCGCTGACTTCCTGTATAGGCTGCAAGACACGTGTATGCTCGTGTCTTGCAGTCTATAGTGCTGAGCCAGCAATCAAAGCATTGCTGGCTCAGGTGTCCTAATGGGACACAAGAAAAAGTAAAAAAAAGTGAAAAAAAAAAATAATAAAGTATGTGAAAAAAATTTATAAAAGAATAAAGCCCCAAAAATTCCCTTTTCCTATATAAAATGAATTATATAAAAAATAAACCTAAAAATTAATAAAAACAATACATATTTGGTATTGTTGCGTCCGTAACAACCTGTACAATAAAACTGAAACCATATTTAATGTACACGGTGAAAGTCGGGGAAAAAAAAACGGAAAAAACCCGCCAAAAGTAACAATTTTTCACCATCTCACCTTACAAAATATGCCATAAAAAGTGATCAAAAAGTCATATGTACCCCAAAACAGTACCAATAAAAAGCACAGGTTGTACCGCAAAAAATAAGCCCTAAACCAACTCTCTAAACTGAAAAATAAAAATGCTACGCATCTTAGAAGATGGCGATGCAAAAAAAAATTAATTTATGTCCCCAAATGGGTTTTTGTTATGCAAAATTGGTATTGCATAAAAAAACAGTATAAATGAGGTATCGCCGTAATCGTACCGACCCGCAGAATAAAGATAACATGTTACTTACGCTCTACGCTGCATGGTGAAAAATTTAAAAGATAAAACGCAGTGCCAGAATTGATGGGGTTGTTTTTTAATCCACCAAGAAAGAGTTAATAAAATTTATTTAATAAGTTGTAAGCACCTAAAAATGATGTCATTAAAAAATACATCTCACCCTGAAAACAACAAGCCCTCATATGGCTACATCACCAGAGAAATAAAGAAAATATAGCTCGTGCAATGTGAAGACAAAAACCACAAAAATCGCCAAATCATTAGAACATAACTGGCTGCGGCAGGAAGGGAATGTATAAGCTGTGCGAGCGTATATTAGGGTACACCCCAGATTTAGAGCTTACGAGGGATAATAAACCAGAAGTGACCCCCAGAGTGACCCCCAAATAATAGGAACTACTGGGGAAATAGTAGGGAATTTAGTGTACCCAATGTACTACGCACAGATTACATATTCACTTTTCCCCATCTGCTGTGCAGTCACGTCTGGGATACTAATGCTTGCTACACCCCTTGATAAATTCTTTGAGGGGTGCAGTTTTCAAAATGGGGTCATTCCCAGGGGATTCCACTTTACTGGTACTTTAGAGGCTCTGCAAACATGACATGGCATCCAGATCCCAAACATCTGAATCTGCACTCCATAAGCCACATAGTGCTCCTTCCCTTCTGTGCCCTACTGTGTGCCCAAACTGCAGTTTATACCCACATGTATGACACTGGTGTACCCAGGATAAGGTACTTAATGTGATATATGGGTATAAACTCCTGTTTGGGCACAGAAGGGAAGGAGCGCTATTTGGTTTTTGGACGCCATTGCACTTTTGCAGAGCTGAAATGCCAGTACAGTGGAATCCCCTGACATGTCACCCCATTTTGGAAACTGCACCCCTGAAGGAATTTATCCAGGGGTACAGTGAGCATTTTTAACCCCCAAGTGTTGCTATAATTTATTATCCGTAAATGAATAGGCAGCTGATGATGAAAGGTGAAAATGACAATTATTCCAGGAATACGACATTTCTGTGCGTAATATGTTGTGCCCGGCTTGTATCAGAGATGAACGCTCCAAAAGCTGTTGTGCCCAGGATCCCCGCTCACCAGTTTTTGGAGTGTGTGTCTGTGCAGACATAAACTGGGCACAACATATCGGGCACTGAAATGGCGTATCTATAGAAAAATTTCATTTTTAACTTTTCATTATCAGCTGCGCATTCATTTTTGGAAATTAAAAGAATGCAACACTTAAGGGTTAATAATGCTCGCTACCCCACTTGATAAATCCCTTGAAGGGTATAGTTTCCAAAATGGGGTGACATGTCTGCGGATTCCACTTTACTGACAATTCATGGTCTCTGCAAAAGTGGCATGGTGTCCAAAAAGCAAACTGTGCTCTAAAAACCAAAATAGCGCTCTTTCCCTTCTGTGCCTGGCTGTGCCCAAACAGCAGTTAATACCCACATATGGCATTGTTAAGTACGTTATCCTGGGTACACCAGTGTCATACATGTGGGCATAAACTGTCATTTGGGCACACAGCAGGGCGCAAATGTGAAGGAGCGCTATGTGCTTTTGGAGCGCATATTTAGATTGTTGTTTTTTTGGACGCCATGTCACATTTGCAGAGACCCTAAAATTGCCCCTACAAAATGGGGGTCACTTCTTGGGGAATTCCAATTTACTGGCACCTCCAGCGCTCTGCAAAAATATCATGGCGACCAGAAAGTCCCTCTAAATCTGTACTCCAAAAGCTAAAAAAAACCACAGTGCTCCTTCCGTTCTGAGCCCTGCTGTGTGCCCAAGCAGCAGTTTATACCCACATATATATTTTTTTTGTCCCTGGGATAGCCCACTTAATAGTTTTAGGAGTGCATGTCTCTGATGCCACAAAGTGGCCGCAACGTATTAGGCACTGAAATTGGATATTTCTTTAAAAACTTTAATTTTCACTTTGTACATTAATTTTTGGGAAGCATTTTTAGGCTCTAAATGATAATACCCCTTGATACATTCTTTGAGGGGTGTAGTTTCTAAAATGGGGTCACTTTTGAGAGGTTTCCATTATATTGGTACTTTAGGGGTTCTGCAAATGTGACATGGCATCCAAAAACTATTCCAGCAAAATCTGCCCTCCAAAAGCTAAATAGCGCTCTTTCCATTTTGAGCCCTGCCATTTACCCATGCCGCAGATTACAACCACATAGGGGGCATTTCTGTGTTCAGGAGAAATTGTGTAACGAACTTTGGGGAGCTTTTTCTCCTTTGTCCTCTTGTGAAAATGAAAAATTTGGGGCTAAATTGACGGTTTATTGGAAAAAAAGTAATTTTTCATTTTAATGTCCCAATGTTAATAAAATCTGTGAAACAGCTGTAGGGTCAAAATGCTCATTATGTCCCTTGATATGTTCTGTGAGGGGTGTAGATTCCAAAATGGGGTCACTTTTAGGGGGTTTCCACTGTATTGGTACTTTGGGGGCTCTGCAAATGCGACATGGTACCTGAAAACTATTCCACCAAAGTCTGCTCTCCAAAAGCTAAATAGCGCTCTTTCCATTCTGAGCCCTGCCAAGTACCCATACAGCAGATTACGACCACATATAGGGTATTGCTGTGTTTAGGAGCAATTATTTTGCAAACTGTGGGGTGCTTTTTCTCCTTTAACCCATTGTGAAAATGAAAACTTTGGGGATAAAGTGACATTTTAGTAATGTTTCATTTATACATCCCAGTGTTAGCAAAATCTGTGAAACGAATGTAAGGTCAAAATGCTCACTATACCCCTATATGAATTCTGTGAGGGGTGTAGTTTGCAAAATGGGGTCACTTTTTGGGGTTTTCCTTTGTGTTGGTACTCTTAGGGGCTTTGCAAATGAGACACGGCACCTGAAAACTATTCCAGCAAAATCTGCTTTTCAGACGCCCAGTGTCACTCCTTCCCTTCCGTGCGCTGCCATTCGCCCAAACATCAGTTTACACCCACTTGTGGGGTATTTCCGTGCTCGGGAGAAATTGCATAACAAACTGTGAGATGCATTTTTTCCTTTAACCCTTTGTGAATGTGTTAATTTTAGGGCTAAATTAAGGAATTAGTGGGAAAAAATTAAATGTCTAAATTTCACCTCCATATTGTTTTAATTCCAGTGAAATTCTTAAAGGGTTAACAAACTTCCCAAATGTTATTTTGAATTATTTGAGGGGTGCAGTTTTGAAAATGGGGTGATTTATGGGGGTTTCTAATATATAGGCCTTTATAATCCTCTTCAGAACTGAAGTGGTCCCTAAAAAATTAGTTTGGGAAATTTTCTTGTAAATCTGCAAAATCGCTGTTACACTTGTAAGCCTTCTAACATCCAAAATAAATTACAGGACGATTAAAAGATGATGCCGATATAAAGCAGAGATATGGTAGATAATATGTATTAATGTATTTGGGTGGTATGACTATCTATCTGAAAAGCAGAGCATTTCACATTTTGAAAATTGCGATTTTTTTTCAAAATTTCCATCAAATTTCCTATTTTTCTATAAATAAATACAAAAATATTCATTAGTGTTTACCACTAACATGAAGTACAATGTGTCACGAAAAAACAATCTCAAAATCACTTGTGTAAGTTAAGACGTCTCAAAGTTATTGCCATATAAAGTGACACATGTCAGTTTTGAAAAACGAGGCCTGGTCCTTAACGCACTTTTGGGCTGGGTCCTTAAGGGGTTAAAGGATTACAGACAAGAGGTTGCTGAAGCAGAGACTGTTTGCTCAGACAGCATCCTAAGGTGAAGATTACTATCAAGGACCGGCTGAGAGGTGGCCCAGTCAGTGAGACTGCATGTTTGGATGAGCCCTGCTTTCAGATGTTCCAGAGAGAAACTGCAAGGTACCCCACAATACTGAATCAGTAAAAGTAGTAATCGTGCACGCACCGCAGTAGATTTTTGGCGCAAATTGCTTGGGACTGAATAAGGGCCTGTACTTAGATTAGTTAGGCATCCTCATCTTCACAGGCCACACTACTGGTGAATTATCTACTTATTCGGTAGTAAGGACTCAGAGAATTCCATTGTTGTAACTCCCAGAGAGGAGCTTCTGAGGAAGTCTAGAAGCGACATTGTATACGTTGTCATATTTCTTTGGCTTGCAAGCTGACCTACTATGATATTTATTCGGTTATACTTTGTTGGTGGGGAATAGAGGTATTTTGATAAGTTTGTAAGCTCTTGTGTTATACCGCCGGTGCCTCTATCACACTCACTGAATTGTTCCTGTGACTAGGGTGATAAAAAGGTAACAAGCGGCTGGTTAGTTGCAGCCTACAGATAGGTAAAAGCTTGGAGTTTATTGCTGTACACATGAGAAGGCACCGCGCTGTACAACACCAGGGTCTCAGCTTACTGGCTGAGTGTATGGAAATAGTTGGGAGTGTTTTTCTGGTAAATAGGTGTTACTACACAAAGTAAAATCTTGTTTTTTACTAAATTGACTTGGCGTTGCTTCCTTTGTTCGTGACTTCTCTGTATCCTGGGGAGCCTCCCCGGTACACGGCTTACATATATATATATATATATATATATATATATATATACATATACATATATATATATATACATATATATATATATATATATACACATATATATATATATACATATATATATATACAGTATATATATATATATATATATATATATACATACATATATATATATGAAATTAATTAATGTACTTATTTTTATCTATTTTTTTTCACTACAAGGTGAGCAAAGACCATCAATTCTGACATTGTGAATTTATTCTACTTTATGTGTTTTATTATTACAGCGCAATCAAACTCAGTTTCTTGATGGATGGTACTTTAGTATGGCCGTGTATTGGGCCAGCATTGTCTTCTTGGGATTTGGGAGCTTTAGCAAGGCTGGCGGCTGCCATGACAAGCAGTGGCTGGGAGGCCATTGGCCACCTCCCTGTGTCTAATGCCACAGATGCCATGGTTGTTGTTGACTGTGGCATCTGAGTGGTCTAAATAATTTCCATTCCTCACAGTTTCTGGTGGATGGATCTGTATAAGAGTATGTTCACACAGGGGAAATATTTATCTAAGAAATCTGATGAGAATAATGGCTGTGGAAATGACAGTAGAAAGCTGAGGTAGAGACTCAGGTTTGTGCCATGCAGGGCCGGTTTTAGACAAAGCGGGGCCCCAAATGCTGATATGCAAACAACACCATCGTCTTCCAGTGACAACCCCTATAATAACGCCATCTTTCTGCCAACAAAAAAGTAATAACAAGTCCCATTTTACCACACACAATTCAAATGAGCACCTTTGTACCGCCTAATAGATTTTTGCACCCAGTTATTATAGCGCCTCATTATAAATAATAGTCCCTGCTATAAATAATATTACACCCATATCAGTAATAGCTCCCTTATAAATGATAAATAGTGCCCTAAATCAGCAATATTCCCCCTTATCAGTAACAGTCACCCCGTAAAAATAATACTGCTCCCTTATAAATAATAGCCCCCTCATAAATAATAGTTACCCTTATAAATAATAGTCCCCATTATCGCTAATAGCCCCCTTTATAAATAAGCCCCCTTAACAATTATACCGCTCTTATAAATAGTTCCCCTCGTATAAATAATAGCTCCCCCTTATAATGAATGCCTTATATATAATAGTTCCCTCCTTATAAATAATAGTTCCCCCTTATAATAGCCCCCTCATACTTAAGTTTCCCAATGACATATAGTAACCCACCCTTATATATAATAGTTCTCCGTTATACAGTATCGGACTGAAGGGCCTTAGGCCCACCAGAGGAACTTGTTCTGGGGCAGCACCCAGCAGCTTCCTGCTAATAGCCTACACCCCGGCTCCTTCACTGAAGTCTTACATATGTGCTGACTATCTGGTGTTACTGAGTATGTTCCCAGTATAGTCAGCCCCTATAGTACTCTCAGTGGTGTAACTAGGAATGGCTGGGCCCCAAGGCGAACATTTGACATGGGCCCCCTCCCCCCAAAAAAAAAACGCATTCCTGCGCACACTATTATGTCCCATAGTGGCCCCTGCACACAGTATCATGTCCCATAGTGGCCCCTGCACACAGTATCATGTCCCATAGTGAACCCTGCACACAGTATCATGTCCCATAGTGGCCCCTGTACACAGTATTATGTCCCATAGTGGCCCCTGCACACAGTATAATGTCCCATAGTGGCCCCTGCACACAGTATCATGCCCCATAGTGGCCCCTGCACACAGTATTATCCTCCATAGTGGCCCCTGTACAAAGTATCATTCCCCATAGTGGCCCCTGTACACAGTATTATATCCCATAGTGGCCCTTGCACACAGTATTATATCCCATAGTGGCCCCTGCATACGCTATCATTCTCCATAGTGGCCCCTGCACTGAGTATTTTGCCCCATAGTGGCCCCTGCACACAGTATTATGTCCCATTGTAGACCACCCATGAACAATTATTATACTCTGGAGTCTTTTCAGACCCCAGAGTATAATGATCGGAGACCCAGGGGAGCATAGAAACATAAAAAAACAATGTTGCTTACCTGTTCCTCGCTCCAGTCCACTCCCAGCTGCTTCGGCCGCCTTCAATGTTGGACCAGGCCGGCGTCATGTGATGCGGGCAAGGCGTCGCGATGCAAAATGATGTTGGGGATGTCACCAAACAGGCCCAAAGCCTGGAGAAGCGCAGGAGAGGTAAGTACATTGTTTTTTATGTTCCTTCACCTCCCCTGGGCCTCCGATTATTATACTCTGGGGTCTGAAAAGACCCCGGAGTATAGCGATAGCAGAGATTGTGGTGTTTGGGCCGCAGCCTCACATACCGATCCCCGATCCTGCTCACAGCCGCCTCCGCAGAATCGGAAGAGCAGGCGGCCGTAAGCGGGACCCCGGGGATCGGTAAATATATAGGGCCCGTTACCTGCTGGGGTTACTCCAGCAGGTAACGGCTTATTAAAAATAGAAAGCATCGGGGGCCCACGGGGCCCCCTAATGTCCCGGGCCCTGTGGCAGCTGCTACCGGTGCTACCCCGATAGTTACGCCCCTGAGTACTGTGCAGGCACTAATAACTCCATGGTCGGTTCATGCACACTACTGTATGGGGAATGACATGGCCATAGAGCACTACACATATGTGCAAGATTATAGTGAGGGAGCTGTGATGCAGACATAGCACACGGGGCTGCCAGCAGGAATTTTGAGCCCCGCCCCCCCCACAGTATAATGCGCCACATGGTATATAATGCTCCACAGTATAAAATGCTCCCCTTAGCCCTCCAGTTTCCCCACATGGTATATTATGCTCCACAGTGGCCCCACACAGTATAAAACGCTCCCCTGAGCCCCCCATAGTGGCCCCACATGGTAAATAAGGCTCCACACAGCATAATATTCCACAGTGGCCCACACAGTATACTACCCCTTAGTGGCCCCAGACAGTACAATATGCTCCCCAGCAGCCCCACACAATATAATATGCTCCATACAGTATAATATGCACTCCACAGTGGCCCCACACAGTATAACAGGCTCCTCACACTGCCCCTTCCCCCCAGTATAAAGCTCCACAGTGGCCCATAGTATAATATGCTCCCCAGAGGGCCCCCTCGGAAAGGTGCCTTGCGGTCCCTTTCTGTATAAGTGTCCGATCTCTGGGGGCCCCGACCGCCTGGCCCCTAGTAATCAGAAGGATGGGGGACTGAAAGTCTCCCTAAATCCTGCTTCTGAATGGAGCGCCTGTGTGCTTGGATGACAGATGCAACACTCACTGCTATGGGGCTGCCGGACTGTAATTTCCTGCAGCGCCCTTATCCCCATAGAAGTGAATGGAGTGCTAGTCACGCAAGCACACTGGCGCTGTATTCACATGGAGGCTTTATGGGGATGTTCGGTCCCTCATCCTCCTGATCACTAGGTCCCTGTTGGAGCCCCAGCACTTAGACACTTATCCCCTGTACTGTGGATAGGAGATAAGTGTCTATAACAGCACAACCCCTTTAAAGGGTTTATACAAGATTAGAAGTACATGGCTGCTTTTTTTCCAGAATCAGCTCCCTACCTGTCTACAGTTTATTTGTGGTATTGCACCTCACCTTTATAAAACGGAATAGGGCTGAACTGCAATACCAGACACAACCAATGCACACATGTGGCGCTGTATCTGAAAGAAGTCACCATGTTTTTCTAACCTTGTGCAACCCCTAATAATAAATGCATGTATTGATGTTATATTAGTGCAGACAGTGGCGTAAGTAGCAAAGACTGGGACCCCCAGCAAACTTTTGACTTGTGGCCCCCCCACGGCATAGCGTCCCCTTTCCTGGCCTCCACACAGTATAATGTCTGACAGTGACCCCTGCACCCAGTATAATGTCCCATCAGCAGCCCCACTACACAGTATAATTTTTCATAGCGGCCCCTCCACACAGTATAATGTCCCATAGTGGCCCCTCCACACTGTATAATGTCCCACAGCGGCCACTGCACACAGAATTATGCCCCACCGTCGCCCCAGCACACATACTATTATGCCCCATAGTGGCCCCGCACACAGTATTATGCCCATTATGGCCCCTGCACACAGTATTATGCCCCATTGTGGCCCCTGCACACACACTATTATGCCCCATAGCAGCCCCACGAACACAGTATTATGCCCTATACAGTAGTGGCCCCTGCACACAGTATTATGCCCCATTGTAGCCCCCGCACACAGTATTATGCCTCATTGTGGCCCCTGCACACACACATACTATTATGCCCCATAGTGGCCCCTGCACACAGTATTATGCACCATAGTGGCCCATGAACACATTATTATGCCCCATTGTTGCCCCTGCACACAGTATTGTGCCCCATTGTGGCCCCTGCATACATACTATTATGCCCCATAGTGGCCCCTACACACAGAATTATGCCCCATAGTGGCCCCTGAACACAGCATTATCCCCCTTAGTGGCCCCTGCAAACAGTATTATGCCTCATTGTGGCCCCTGCATACAGTATTATGCACCATAGTGGACCTGCATGCAGTATTATGCCCATAGTTTCCCCTGCACACAGTATTATGTTCCACAGTGGCCCCTGCACACAGTATTATGCCCCATAGTGGAACCTGCATGCAGTATTATGCCCCATAGTTTCCGCTGCACACAGTATTATGTCCTACAGTGGCCACTGCAAACAGTATTATGCCCCATAGTGGACCCTGCACACAGTATTATGCCCCATAGTGGACCACCCATGAACAATTATTGTACTCTCGGGACTTTTCAGACCCCAGAGTATAATGATCGGAGACCCAGGGCAGGTGACAAACATAAAAACCAAAGTTACTTACCATTCCCGAGCTCTGGTGCACTCCCCGCTGCTTTTGGCCCTCTTCAATGTCGGTACAGAAGCCACGTGGGCTAGGCCAGCGTCGCGACGCTTAATGATGCCGTCCTGGCCGACGTGACGTCTGGGACGTCACCAAAGAGGCCCGTATACAGCCCTGAAATGCCGGAGCGCAGGAGAGATGAGTAACACTGTTTTTTTATGTTTCTCACCTCCCCTGGGCTTCTGCCCATTATACTCCAAGGTCTGAAAAGAACGCAGAGTATAACAATAACAGTATTTGTTGGGGTTCACGGGCCTGTGGCCTGATTTACCAATCCCTGCTCCTGCTCACAGCCGACTCTGCTTTTCCTTCTGCCCTCCAGGGGGCCCCAGAGACATGATATGGGACGCAGAAGGAAAAGCGGAGGCGGTCGTGAGCAGGAGCGGGGATCGGTAAGTAAATAGGGCCTGTTATCTGCTGTGGTTATTCCAGCAGGTAACAGCCTGTTATAAAAAAAAAAAAAAAAAAAAAAAAGCATCAGGGGCCCAATGGGCCTCCTAAGGTCCTGGGCCCTGTGGCAGCCGGTACTGCTGCTACCCCGGTATTTACGCCACTGAGTCCAGACAGGAATGCTATAAACCTATTATATGGTTATAATAGGGTTTGTACATCTCTTCATTCTGAATACGGACAATATCCCACAAGATATCCGCACTTTACTTGGGCGGAAAAAAAAACGGGGTCATATACCATGTGGGGAGCCAGGGAAAGGGGGTAATATACTGTGCAAAGGGCCAGAAAATGAGGGTCATATACCATGTCATGTATTGTGTTGTGGACAATAAAAAAGGGGTCATATATCATGTGGTGGGCCAAATAAAAGGGGGTTGTATATTGTATGAGGGACAAAAAAAGGGAGTGTTATACTACGGGGGTCCAAATAAGAGAATTTTTTTCTTCTGCCAATGAAGGGGGCGAGTCCTAATTAAAGGGCCCCATGAGGCAACCAAAGATAGCCAGGTCGGTATCTTTTTTTTTTTTTTTGGGGGGGGGGGGCGCCTTTCTATAGTTTGTCTCAGGCAGCAGAGAGGCTAGGTTCACCTCTGCATACAGGACAAGGGAAGTGGTACTGTGCAGTGCCCATGTATACATAATAAAAGCAGATACTGAGAATTACACCAGGTGTGCAGGACAAGAGAAGTGGTACTGTGCACTGTCTATATATACAGAATAAGAGGAGATACTGAGAATTACACCCAGTATACAGGACAAGTGAAGTAGTACTGTGCAGTGCCCATGTACAGGAGCATCTCAATAAATTAGAATATTGTTTAAATATTTATTTCACTAATTAAATTAAAAAAGTGACCTCCTATATTTTCTAGATTCTTTACACACAGAGTGTTCTATTTCAAGTGTTTTATTTCTGTAAATGTTGATTATGGATTACAGGTAATGAAAACATAAATCTAAGAAAATTTGAATATTGTAAAAAAGTTCAGTATTGTAAATTCAGTGTGTTACCTGCCAAGGTTTCCTAAGCCTTTAAATGGTCCCTCAGTCTGGTTCAGTAGGACACACAATCATGGAAGACGCTGATTATGAATTGAATTACTGAATCACTGAAACGAATGAACGTTTCAAAGATATTCTAATTTATTGAGATGTACCTGTATACAGAATAAGAGCAGATACTGAGAATTACACCCAGTATACAGGAGAAGAGAAGTGGTACTGTGCACTGTCCATATATACAGAATAAGGACTAAGAATTACACCCAGTATCAGTGGTGAACCTAGCCTCTTTGCTGCCTGAGGCGGACTATAGAATGACGCCCCCCCCCCCCCCCCCCCCAAAAAAAAAAAAACAAAAACTGAGTTTCCATGCTACTAGTTTAACACACTGTTATCGCACAATATACACAATACACAAAGTTATAAAACAGTTTTTAAGAATTCTTCTTCCTGTATTACTTCAGTATCAGATCAACAACACGGCATTAACAATGTAAGTAACTTCACACATCTTCTGTTTGGTGGATGGACGAGCCCACGTGGCCCCCATTCTCTATAATAGGGGCCCCGCAGATAGCTGAGTACTGGGCTTCGGCTATCTTTGGCACTCCCATTAAAGTGAATGAGAGCCACGCGGGTTCGTCCATCCACCAAGTGACACACCTATATATATATGGCTGCAGCCAGGCTGGATTCCCACCTAGTGGGGGGAAAAAAACCCAATTCTCAGGCTCAGTGGGGGACTCAGCAGACAGACCCCCATCAATCAGGTATTTATCCTCTATCATTTAGGTGAATACAGGGCAGTAACATTTTGTGACTTACAGGTGACGTCTCTGACTAATCCTTCACATTTCCCTTCTCTTCCCTTTGGACCGCCATGACCACTTCTTCCAGCTGTGACTTGTCTCTGTAAAGTTTGCAACACAGACATCTTTGGCTCCTCACTTTTCCAGGCATCCAACCCACATTGTCCTCACCTACACAAAGCCCCCATTCTGCTGCTACCCCCAATTATAAAATATATGATATAACCGCCCCATAATGAATAATACCCCCAAGTGCATCTTTATATTAATAATGTCCGTGTGTACTCTGTATAAATAGTGCCCCTTATTAATAATGCCCCAGGTGTTAACTAATTAAAAGGTTTTCCAGGTCATTAATAAACTAATCAGTGGGGTTCAAAAACCCAGGACCCCCACTGATCAGCTGTTTGAATGGTACCTGTGTAAGCGCCGTGACCGCTTCTCTGTTTACATAGTGTAATTCATCTCATAGCGGCCATGTAATGTAACTACAGCCTCGTCCTGTACATGTCTACAGTATGTGACAAGGCTACAATTACATCACACGGTCACTATAAACAGACAGCGTATAATATAAACAGGTGCCATAGCCCATGTTTATAGCGCCCCATTTACACACACCTATAATGTTCCACAGCAGCCCCTGCACACAGTATTACGGCCCGCAGCGGCCCCTGCACACTGTATTATGCCTCGCAGCGGCCCCTGCACACGGTATTATGCTCCATAGTGGCCCCTGCTCACGGTATTATGCCCTGCATTGGCCACTGCACACGCCGTATTATGTTCCACAGCAACTCCTGCACACAGTTTTATGCCCCATATTGGCCCCTGCACACGGTATTATTCTCCATATTGGCCCCAATGCCCCGTTTTCCCCGTCCCCAGCACACGGTATTATGCTCCATAGTGGCCCCTGCACACGGTATTATGCTCCATAGTGGCCCCTGCACTGGTATTATGCTCCATAGTGGCCCCTGCACTGGTATTATCCTCCATAGTGGCCCTTGCACTGGTATTATGCTCCATAGTGGCCCCTGCACTGGTATTATGCTCCATAGTGGCCCTCTGCACTGGTATTATGCTCCAGAGTGGCCCCTGCACAGGGTATTATGCTCCAGAGTGGCCCCCTTGTTTATCCCCAGGTGGCCCCTGTACAGGGTATTATGCTCTACAGTGGTCCCTGCACAGGGTATTATGCCCCATAGTGGACCACCCATGAACTATTATTATATACTCTGGGGTCTTTTCAGACCCCAGAGTATAATGATTGGAGACCCAGGGGAGAATACAAACATAAAAACCAGAGTTACTTACCTATCCTGGACACTGGTGCACTCCTTGCAGCTTTCTGCCCTGTTTAATTGCGCACACACGTCACGTGATCAGGCCGGCGACGCGACCTGATGACGTCACCAGAGGCCTCAAGCCTGCTCGGAGTTACATCGGATCGCAGGAGGTGAGTAACATTGGTTTTTATGTTCCCTCACCAACCCTAGGCCTCCGATTATTATACTCCGGGGTCTGAATAGACCCCGGAGTATAATAATAGTAGTATTTGCGGCCCGCGGCCTAACTTACCGATGCCCGCGGCCGTTCACAGCGGCATCCACTTCCCTTTCTGCGGCCCATAGCAGAAGGGGAAGCGGGGGCGGCCACGAGCAGACGCGGGGTAGGTAAATAAATAGGCCCTGACCTGCCGGGGATACTCCAACAGGTTACGGCCTATTTATATATATATATAAAAAAAAAAGTTATACTCACCTGCGATGCCTTGATGCAGCCGCCGCCTCCTCTTCTTGTCCGCGACGTCTGTGTCTCAGCGTAGGCGGCGTGATGACGTAATTGTATCGCTGCCTGCGCTGAGATGCGACGTCTTGTAAACCAGCCCAGGACAGGCCCCGCTCAGCTCTGTTTTTTTTTTTTTTTTTTTTTTTTAAAGCGGCCTGTCCTGGGCTGGTTTACATTAAATAGTAAAAATGCCGCCCCCCGGACAGTGCCGCCCGAGGGGGCCGCCTCAATTCGCCTCATTAGCGGTGCGCCCCTGCCCAGTATACAAGAGAAGTGGTACTGTGCACTAAATATATAGAATAAGGGCAGATACTGGAACGTACACCCTGTGTACAGGACAAGAGAAGTCTATACAGTGCCTTGCGAAAGTATTCGGCCCCCTTGAACTTTTCAACCTTTGCCACATTTCAGGCTTCAAACATAAGGATATAAAATTTTAATTTTTTGGTGAAGAATCAACAACAAGTGGGACACATTTGTGAAGTGGAATGAAATTTATTGGATATTTTAAACTTTTGTAAAAAATAAAAAACTGAAAAGTGGGGCGTGCCAAATTATTCGTCCCCCTTAAGTTAATACTTTGTAGCGCCACCTTTTGCTGCGATTACAGCTGCAAGTCGCTTGGGGTATGTCTCTATCAGTTTTGCACATCGAGAGACTGAAATTCTTGCCCATTCTTCCTTGGAAAACAGCTGGAGCTCAGTGAGGTTGGATGGAGAGCGTTTGTGAACAGCAGTTTTCAGCTATTTCCACAGATTCTCGATTGGATTCAGGTCTGGACTTTGACTTGGCCATTCTAATATCTGGATACGTTTATTTGTGAACCATTCCATTGTAGATTTTGCTTTATGTTTGGGATCATTGTCTTGTTGGAAGATAAATCTCCGTCCCAGTCTCAGGTCTTTTGCAGACTCCAACAGGTTTTCTTCCAGAATGGTCCTGTATTTGGCTCCATCCATCTTCCCATCAATTTTAACCATCTTCCCTGTCCCTGCTGAAGAAAAGCAGGCCCAAACCATGATGCCACCACCACCACCATGTTTGACAGTGGGGATGGTGTGTTCAGGGTGATGAGCTGTGTTGCTTTTACGCCAAACATATCGTTTTGCATTGTGGCCAAAAAGTTCAATTTTGGTTTCATCTGACCAGATCACCTTCTTCCACATGTTTGGTGTGTCTCCCAGGTGGCTTGTGGCAAACTTTAAACGAGACTTTTTATGGATATCTTTGAGAAATGGCTTTCTTCTTGCCACTCTTCCATAAAGGCCAGATTTGTGCAGTGTACGACTGATTGTTGTCCTATGGACAGACTCTCCCACCTCAGCTGTAGATCTCTGCAGTTCATCCAGAGTGATCATGGGCCTCTTGGCTGCATCTCTGATCAGTCTTCTCCTTGTTTGAGATGAAAGTTTAGAGGGACGGCCGGGTCTTGGTAGATTTGCAGTGGTCTGATGCTCCTTCCATTTCAATATGATCGCTTGCACAGTGCTCCTTGGGATGTTTAAAGTTTTGGCTTTTTCACAAATTTCTACTCCAAAACCATTAGTTGTCATCAGTCTTTACCATCAGTTTTTCCTATCACTTTTTACCATAAGAGTGGTGTATGCCTTGTACAGGGACAGTTTACTGTATGAGGGCCAATAAAGGAGGTGACATATTATATGGTGGCCAATAATAGGGAAATATACCATGTGTGCAGGCCTATAACTGAGGTTATACAATGTGAGGGTCACTAAACGGGGCATTATACTGAGAGGGGAGTGAGACAAAAGCTTGCTATGGAGCCCGGTCTTTCCTACTATATTAAGGTGCATTTGCAGTGTGAATGCAAAGTATTTTAGAAACAATGTACAGAGGGGCAAAAGTTCACAAACTAGGCTATAACTTGACCCATTTTATGTGAGTAAAGTAGGGAGGAGTTTAATTAATTTATAACACTGTACAGATCATTGCAAACAGACATTTGTGTATGCACCATGTGGCCCACAATAACTACTTTTAGTAGTTTTCCAAGACCATATTTTGGATATGGCTCCCATTTTCTTTCATTAATGATGCTTTTGAGAAGAAGGAAGAGATCAAGAAGAAGATATTGGGTTCACCCAATATTACAAAGAAACCCACAACTGGGAAATTTTGCATGTTTGTACCCAGAGCTCCGTCAGTATCCGGAGACATTTTACAGCTACATGAGGATGACTATTACATCATTTGATGAACTATTAGCTTTGTTATCAGACCAAACAGTGTGAAGACCATCCCATTACAGGAGAACTATTTCACCCGCAGAAAGGCTTATGGTGACACTGAGGTAATTCATGTTTAATTTTATACAGATTTTCTTAAGCCATAATAGTTCATTCAGTTTTAGGCCAGGGCTACAATGCGACATGTTGTAGAGCTACTGACTGATTTTAACTATTGCGTGACCACTGTAGGTGGCCATAAGATTCCATACAAATCAATGCATTCATTGTGACTGCAGGTAGAGCTCAACAGTTAAATAAAAGGGAGTCTGTCACCAGAAATGAGCATATCAACCTGGATAGGTTAGAGTTACCTGAATCAAAGGGTGTTTTCCCCTTGTGAATCTAGTGCCTCTGTTGTCAAGAGATCACCATTTTTGTAAATATGCAAATGAGCTATTTGGACCAATGAGGGCACTTCTGTTGTTCTAAAGATGTCACCCTTCCACCTTCCTCTGCTTAAGAGGACCAGGAGGTGTATACCTAATCATGTCCTTTTTGTCTCTCTATAAAAGGCTTTATACACATCCGTATATCACGTACCTGTTGTCTGTATGAACACTTAACATACCTATTAATTTCAGTGTTTATTCAGGTGGCGTCTTTTCTGGACAATAGGTGCTATCTAGTGGCGTAACTAAAGTCTTGTAGGCCCCTGTGCAAACTTTCGTTCAGGGCCCCCTGCTCCCTCCCTACAGCGAATTCTTGATAGTGAGGGTTACAGGTACTGCAGCAGTATCTCAGATATTTGAAAGGGACAGCCTGTAATAATAGTGCACAGCTGCTATAAAACAGATGGCGTGTGATGAGAATAGTGAAGGGGCCCCACACGGTATAATATGTTCCACAGTGGCCCCCACACATGTTCCAAGACCCCCCATTCCCCAAGAGCCAGTGCTATTATTATACCCTGGTGTCGCCTCAGACCCTAGAGTATAATAATTAAAGACCCAGGGTAAGTGATTAAAAATAACACTTATACTCACCTTGCTTTACCTCTCCTCATCTGACTGTCTTCAGCAACCTCTTAGGTCCTCTTCTGCATGCGACTGTAGTAAAAGCGCCCCAGACGTCACTGCTGGGGCCTGTAATTGGGCCTTAGCGGTCATGTGGGGTGCGCTGACTTCATTACGACAGAGAACCCCATGTGATCGCTGGGGCCCAATAACGAGCCCCAGCAGTGACGTCTGGGGCATGTGACCTCAGTCACAGGCCGGAGGAGCCCTGGAGTGGATGCCGGGAATCGTCAGCAACCCAGGAGAGGTAAGTATCTCTTATTTTTAGTCACCTCCCATGAGCTGACATCTATTGGAAAGGGTCCCGGCTACATGCAGGGCCTCTTTGCATTAACAATATGTATGGCAGTCGCACCCCCTGAGACTGTGATCGTTACGCCACTGGTGTGGTTCATAAATAGCACAGACCTCACATGCCCACATCTGCATTACAATCCACCACTCATTATTAGCCATGAAGTTTAGACATTTACTTGCCACCTAATAGACAGTAGAATGCAACTGTTAAGGTGATAGGACCCCACCCCCCACCGACTGGGACCCTGTGCAGTTGCACAAATGTTATGTCCACTCTTGATATAAAAGCTTATTTCTTTTTGTATTATTTTAAGGTTCCTTGCAACAGGAGAATCAATGTCATCCATGCATTATAATTTCCGGTTGGGGAAATCCACACTGTCTTCAATAATAAGAGAAACTTGAAAAATTATTTTGGGATGTTCTGCAACCTATTGTTCTTCAGGAGCCAAATCAGGAAATGTGGATTGAGGTCTCAGAAAAATTTCATAACAACACGCAGTTCCAAATTGCCTTGGTGCAGTAGATGGGAAACATATCAGAATACAAAAACCACCATGCACAGGCTCAGAATTTTTTAATTGTAAAAAATATTTCTCAATAATTCTTATGGCTATTGTCGACGCAGATTATAAATTCCTAGCAGTTGACATAGGTGGATATGGACGGATTAATGATTGTGGAATTTTTAGAGATTCCATAATGGGTCAAAAGGTTTACAGAAAATCCTTCAATGTACCTGAACCCAGGAACACAAGTTCCATCATTACCGTATGTCTTTGTGGCAGATGAGGCATTTACCATGTGTGAAAACCTGCTAAAGCCTTATCCTAAGAGAGTTTTAAACTACAAAAAGAAAATTTTCAACTATAGACTCACACGTGCAAGACGACTTGTAGAATGCACATTTGGCATTCTCACAGAAAAATGGCGCATCCTCTCCAAGGCTATCCAACTAAATACAGATACAATTGACAATGTTGTGAAGGCTTGTGCTGTATTGCACAACTTTGTACGTATCCATGAACCACATCATGTCCCTGAACAGCACATAGCCTCTAATCTTGAAGATGTTGGTGGTTCCGGCTTCAGAGCTACTTACGATGTAATTAACGTAAGAGACTCTTTTGCCAATTATTTTGTGAGTGAAGTGGGCAGAGTGGACTGGCAAGACAGAATGATTTAGAGTAAGATAGAATTTTAGCACTATCCATATCATAGGTGACAATATTCAGATCAGTGGGGGAAGGGTCCAACTGTTCAGAAGCTTAACGATCAGTAGAATGGGTGAGTTTTGTCCCCCATTATGAAATGAGCTGTGGTGCATTGCTGCATACATACTGGGACCTATGGGCCAAAACTCCCCTCTCTCCTGATGGTTAAGCTTCTGAAGGGTCAGACCCCCACTAATCCAAATGTTATCACCTATACTATGGATAGGGTATAAGAGTAAATACCCCTTTAAAGCTCACATTTACTTCTTTTTGTTCTAGTTTACTTTGTAGTGTATTATCAAGATGGATATTTGTGTATTTCAGTTATAAGAAATGTTTAGCTTTTTAGAATTAGCTGACGTGTACATGAGGAGTAACACTATATAACTAGTCATTAAATGAGTTATATTTTACAATTATATAGTAGTTTGCCCATCTGCAGGCTAGATGTACCGTTTTCATTTGTAACTGAGCTGGAAGGTTGAGTTTAGCTGCCATACACAGCACACAGTCAGTAGAAAAGATCTCTGATCCTGGGGTTGTTTCAAAGACAGTTTAAGTTTTATGGTTAGTTTAGGAAATGATAGCAGAGAAACATTCTGATCAAAGCAGAAAGAGGTATTTGTCTCATAAAACATTTTATTTTTTGTTTCTACTGTTCATTTATACAGTTTTTTGAAACAAGTGTCCACATTTTAGATGTATGAAATAAAGTATACCTATTGCTTTGTTAATATACACTATAAGTAACACACACTATAAGTAACACACGCTATAAGTAACACACTAAATAAGTTTTATGTAAATAACAGTAAAGAATCAGTATGGGATCAGCCATAACATTTAAATTCGATAGCTCACAAAAATTGGCCACTACAAAAAAATAATGAAATGAGATAGTAGGTGACAGGTTTAGGTCTGTCACAAACAGTAAGGCTAAATTCACACGGATCATAAAACCTGGTCCGTGTGTTTGCCAGATTTACTGGCCTGACCTTCAGTTATAAATGTATGATCACCGAGCATACCACTGGTGGTTTACCTACTGATCACTAGATAAAGCCATCAGGGTTGGTTGTCCTCAGTTATACATTTAGCCACATTCTTCTGCATAGGCACTAGATTTTTTATTTTTTTGTAGCTTAAAGAGGACCTTTCACGTCCTGATGTATATGCGGTTTTATATACCGCTAGAAAGCCGACAGTGCGCTGAATTCAGCGCACTGTCGGCTTTCCCATTATGTGCCCCAGGGCTGGAGATATTGGTGATCTTAGTTTCACCGTCCACCGTCAAAAGGGCGTTCCTGACAGTCTAGCTGGGCTGTGAGGAACGCCCTCCCTGACTGTGCTCGTCCATAGCCCTGTACGCCCCCTCTGACAGTACAGGGCTATGGGACAAGTACAGTTAGGGAGGGCGTTCCTTACTGCCCAGTGATGACGCTGAGCTGTGAGAAACGCCCCCCCCCAGTACAGGGCTATGGACGAATACTGTCAGGGAGGGCGTTCCTCACAGCCCAGCTAGACTGTCAGGAACGCCCTTCTGACGGTGGACAGTGAAACTAAGACCCCCGATATCTCCAGCCCCGGGGAACATAACGGGAAAGCCGGCAGCGTGCTGAATCCAGCGCGCTTTTGACTTTCTAGCGGTATATAAAACAGCATATACATGAGGACGTGAAAGGTCCTCTTTAAGCCTTTTAACACTGAACATTGTAAACATATTAAATATCAGCAAAACACTAAGACAAAAAGTATCACCTCCAGTCGTGATTATGTCCAAAGTGATCCAAAAAGATCGTCATATTTTACAACAGGAGAAACATTGGTAGACTAAGAAAAAAAAATAACTATTTCATATGCAAAATGCCAATAAATAAGTCAATGAAAAGTTTGGTGAGCAAAAGTATAATAGATAAAATCAAATTATGAAGGTAAACAACATTATGCATATAAGCATAGCCAAAAAAAATCTATTGCAATAAAACAGAATACCTACCAAAGTAAGTAAAAGTGCAAGTACCAAGGTTCAAACAAAACTAAGTTTGTATTGGCTCATTTGTTAGGCTCTATTCACAAACCTCAGTTTTGGATTTGAATCTACGCCTATGAGTCGATCTGATTCACTTCAGAAAGTCTTACTTGCACACAAACTCCTAGCATTATACTCCTCTATGATGCTGTGATTCCCTGCCTCCCATACAAAACACCACAACACAATTTAAGGGGGATGTCCAGCAAATAAAAGTTTTTTCCTGGAGGCCAGGGAAGTTGCAAAATAAAAAACCCATACTCACCTGTCCCCGGAGTTCCCCGCTGCTGCCCAGTCCAGTCCAGTGGCAGTCCTTGCTGCATGTTACCCCTGAGAACACCTAAAGAAAGGAGTATGTGTTTTTTTTTTTTTCTCTTTACCTTCCCTGGCCTCCAGGAAAAAAAAAAAATTCCTGGGCAACCCCTGCTACAAGGAACACAGTGACTCCTAGCATCATAGTTACTATGACACTAGGAGTCTGGGACCCAGTGTTAGAGGTGGTAAAGCCAGTCTACACATATTCATAGAGCAACACTGGACAAAGCTTGTCCAACTATTTCATCAATGGAGGAACCCATAGTTTGCCTAATGGGTGCCTGCATTGAGTCGGCATGGTTTACAGGGACATTGCCAGGCACCTTGAAAAGCATCTCTGACAGCACATTCATTATATTTACTTTCGTTGCCATACGTAACTCAGGAGCAATTTTCTTTAAGTATGGTACTATGCTCCTGCAAAACAACAAATCAGGAGCTCCTAGCTCCTCAAGAAAACGATTTTCTAAATGCTTCCTTTCATCTTTCTCCAGCATTCTCTCTCTATAAATCTGCTCTTCCAATTTAATGAGTGCTTGCATCAATAGGTCATCTCTCTGTTCATCTCTTCTTTTTCTACGAGAACGGACCCCACCTTCAGGTGTAAAATTCTGGACTACAGACCGATTACATATATTTGATACAGGGACAGCGGTTGGCAATTGGTTTGCAACATCCGTTGGTGCCTCAGAACCCAAGTCAGGAAGGGCAGTTTCTTCTTTTTGTTCTAGATTACAATTTGACTCTGTCCTATAGGAAATAAATGTAGATTTTAACAAATCAGTCCTGGCATAAACCACTCTTCCCCTAAAGGTAAAGACACAGACTAGCAATCTGATTTTTCCTTAGAACTCGTCGTTCCCTGCAGTGGACAATACTCTTTTGCTCCATAAAGACAGCAGCATGAGACCTCCCAGCTGTTTGACCATTTCAATTTACCTAGGTATCCCTATATGAGTAAGGAATTGTAAACTTTCAACAACTCTTAGTGGCTGCCATACAGGCGATCTTTCCCAATACCTACAAGGGGCAGCTATTTGTATGTGGAGCCAATTTACCTAGGTGTAAATTTTTGTCATGTGGGAAGAAACTCACGCAAACAGAGAAAACAAAGTCCATGCAGATGTTGCCCTTTTGTCATATTTGAACAGGGCTACAGTGCCAACCACTGAGCCACCATGATGAGATTTTTAAGCATATTCAAGGAAAAACTTTAAACTGCATCAAAATCTTGATCAAAACATGATTGTATAAAAGGTCATCCTTATGAACATGTGCTAAATACTTTATATAATTATAAACCAATAACAATTACCTATTATAATCCTGTCTCAATCACAATAACTTTCCACATCAGGGACTAGTTCTCTAATCACCTGATCCCAAGAACGCCGAGTCTCTACTAGGTCAGCATGGAGTGGGTGCCTGTGGTCCCAAAGAGGCCTTCTAGTCTCAACCAAATAAATTAGTTTTAAAGTGTCATAATATATTTCCTTTTCATCAGTAAATTTAATTGCTAAAAAAAATTAAAAAAGGAAATAAGTATTTATGGGAGAGAACCTAATTGTTTTTGTAAACAGAACAACCCGTATACACCACTGCGTACATTAAATGCTTTATAGAACTCACCATTGAATCCTGAATATGTTGTTCATCATTTGGTAGTTGGGCTCTTTATAGTAAAAATATTTTTAGTTATACAATAAACATATGAAATTTATGGCATATTCAGAGCATGTTCCATAAATGTCTTGGCTGAACCAAGTCAATGCACTTTAGCTTCCATTAGAAAGAATAGGAGCTGATCTGTAGCACATGGCCTGATAAGGTTCACAGAGAACAGTACTGTCTGCTTCCTGATCCATTCTATGTGCACTAGCTGCTTGAGGACAGTTGTTCAATGGAGGTGGACTCAAACTAATCTGATATGGATGACCTATCCTTAGATAGGTTATCAATATTTTTATTCTGGAAAACTCCTTTGAGGCTAAGACCCCACGTAACGAGTCACAGCCCCTATTATACCTATATATAAAACGCCAGCATTTCTTCTAGGTATAATTGACATGCTGCACACAAGCGTATTTGAAATTGCAGCTTTTATGCTTAAGATTTTTTTCTGCAATGTGTGGATGGGATTAATAATAATAATAATAATAATAATAATAGTCCTTTAATAGTCCCACAGTGGGGAAATTCAGTGTGTTACAGCAGCAAAGATAAGATAAGATAAGCAGATACAAATACAAATACAACATGTACAGGAATGTTCCAAGGTGAGAGGCATTACATTAATAGCAGACAGACAGATAGGAAGTAGCGGGGGGGAGGGGGGGATTTAACAGGCAGAGAGATATTTCAGTTCTCTGTATGTAATGATCTCCGCTTAGGTCGGTGTTGGTTGTACAGCCTAACCGCGGTGGGGAGGAAAGACTTCCGATAGCGCTCCTTCTCACACCTAGGGTGGAGCAGTCGGTCACTGACAGAACTGCCCAGCGCAATCACAGTCTCATGCATGGGATGGGAGTTATTCTCCCACATGGAGCTCACCACGGACAGTATCCTTCTGTCACCCACCACCTGCACTGGGTCCAGTGGGCTCCCCAGGACAGAGCTGGCCCTTCTAATCAGCTTGTCAAGTTTATTTCTGTCCCTGGTTGATATACTGCTCCCCCAGCAGGCCACTCCAAAGAAGATGGCTGATGCCACTACCGAGTTGAAGAAAGTCCTAAGAAGTGCCCCCCGGATTCCAAAGGCTCTCAGCTTCCTAAGCAGGTAGAGCCTGCTGTGGCCCTTCCTGTATAGGGCCTCCATATGATCTGCCCAGTCCAGCTTATTATTAAGGAGCAGACCCAGGTACTTATAGGTGTTCACAATCTCGATGCCCGTCCCCAGGATGTCCACTGGTTTTGGAGGGCATCTGCCTTTACGGAAGTCCACCACCATCTCCTTGGTCTTCCCCGCGTTAATCTTCAGGTGGTTCTGGTGGCACCAGTCCACAAAATCCTGGTTCAGTTCTCTGTACTCCCTGTCATCATCGTCTGTGATGAGGCCTACTATTGCAGAGTCGTCAGAATACTTCTGTAGGTAGCAGCTGGATGAGTTGCACCTAAAATCTGCAGTGTACAGTGTGAAGAGGAAAGGGGCGAGAACCGTACCCTGAGGTGCCCCCGTATTACAGATCACGGTACCTGACACACAGTCTTGGGCTCTCACGTATTGAGGTCGATTTGTGAGGTAGTCTAGGATCCAGTTGGAGAGGTGGTGGTCCACTCCAGCAAGGCCCAGCTTGTCTCTCAGTAACCTGGGCTGTATGGTGTTAAAAGCACTGGAGAAATCAAAGAACATTATTCTCACCGTGTTCCCTGGTTTTTCCAGGTGAGACAGAGCCCTGTGCAGAAGGTGGATGATGGCATCATCTACCCCAATGCCCGGTCGATAAGCAAACTGGAGAGGGTCCATAGCGGGGCTCACTAGAGGGCGAAGATGTGTGAGAACCAATCTCTCTAAGATCTTCATCAAGTGGGATGTCAGTGCTACAGGTCTGTAGTCGTTGAGGTCCATAGGGTGAGGTTTCTTTGGAACTGGTACCACACAAGAAGATTTCCATAATTCAGGGACTATTTCCTGCCTCAGGCTCATATTATACATATATGTAATTATACCACACAGCTGGTCCCCACAAGTCTTAATTAGCCTTGCACTGATGTCATCTGGCCCTGCAGCTTTCCTCGCCTTGATCTTTTTCATCTCCTTCCTCACCTGGGCCCGTGTGAAGGTCAGACTGTGGTCAGATAAAGACAGATTTCTGGATTTACTGGTCTGTTGGGAAGTAGCCACATGGGGTGAATGGGGTGAAGTCATTGTGGTGAGGGGAGCTGAAGGACATGCTGGGGTGGGAGGAGCTGGTGTGTGATCAAATCTGTTGAAGAATAGGTTTAGTTCATTAAGCCAGTTAACATCTGCCTTAATCTGGCAGACCGACTGTTTCTGACCCGAAATTGACTTAAGCCCCTCCCAGACCCCCCCTTATGTCTTTTCTTTCCATTTGCTTTTCCATTTTTTCCTTATAACTGGATTTTCCTTGCCTGATTAGATGCCTCAGCTCCTTTTGTACTTCCCTCAACCCCTCCTTATCTCTTGTCCTGAATGCCATCTTTTTCTCCTTAAGTAGTGTTTTTATATCAGAGTTAATCCATGGTTTGTTGTTGGAGAAGCACCTCACCACTTTTGTGGGTACTGTGTTGTCCACACAAAAATTAATGTAGTCCGTTATGCAGTGTGTGAGTCCTTAGCTAGAATACCATCCACTATGCAGGTAATAATAATAATAATACATTTTATTTATATAGTGCCAACATATTCCGCAGCACTGTACAATTTGTAGGGTTCAAGTACAAACAAAAAAAAAAAAGATACATTACAAAGAAATAGTCAATTCACGCAATGGGACTGAGGGCCCTGCTCGAAAGAGCTTACAATCTGTGACTGTAAAATGCTGCATTTTTTGCTGCAGAGGGCTGGATTTTCAAAATGTAGGGCCCCGACATAAATGTCAAGTTTCTAATTTTTGAATCTGTAAATGTCTAAATTAACCCCATAAAATTTACTTTTAATCATCTGAATCACCAACCTTAATCAGAGTTTTTGTCTTTCTCCGCAGAAAACTTTTAGGATTTTTTTTGTTTGTAGGTTTTTTCTTTTTGGTTAAACTATAATGGATCCGAATTCTGGAGGACTCCATACTATCTTTTTCTTGCTATAAAGATAAAAGTCAGAAGATTAGCTAATGTTATAAGGGGGTGTGAAAGATCCTCCGTGCGCCAAACCGCTTTGGCCACACCCTGAGTCCTCTTTCATATAAAACCACACTCACCTCCAGTGAATGTCGGGTTCACAAGATAAATACAAGACAAGCCTTCTAAATTTTATATATTTATTAACCCCTAAATGGGTCGGTATTAAAATCTAACATATACAGATCAGAACAGATATGCAGATATATGCAAGCATTAACAGTTACTAGTTACAAGATACAGTACAAATAAAATAAAGGGGATAAAGGTGAAATGATTACTTTACCACACATGTCCTTGATGTGGTTCTATAGTCCAACACTCACACATGGCATGTGTGAGTCACCTAGTGGAGGCTTCTTGGCATGTGACATTAATAGAATAATCCCGCCTGCATGCTCTCATAACAGTCTCTCAGCATTAGTCCAATAGTCTCTCTCAGTCTCTTGTAGGCTCATCATCATCAGCAGCAGCATTCCAAACTGCCTGCTGATAGTAGCATCTCAGTTAAAGTCTGTAATATCCTGTAGCATAATCTCCATAGCATCATCTCAGCACAGTCTTCATAGCATGATCTCCCTAGTGTCATCTCCTCCCACTGACTCTTACCTCATCTTTCATACCCTTTATGCCACCTCCCAGAATGAGGTCACCGGCGGCAGCTGGTCTCATAGAATAATCCACTCAAATCCAGATCTTTTGTATGTAGATGAGACCAAAGTGAATTGATACACTGTTATCAGTCATATCTGATCAACATCCCAGGCTTGAACAATGCACTATTGTTTGATCACTTGTATAGGAATACAATGGAGCCCTATTGTTCCAACCTGGCCACTACTGCCAATATGCACCTAGGCTTATAGCTGCGCACAGTATGAATGAGTGCAAGCTAGAAGGGAGATCCTATACCCAGAGATCAAAATACATCTGAGTTATAGCCACACTTAAGCAGAATCATCACAGGGGGTTTCTAAGGTAAAAGCTCCAGATGTTTAGCCTAATCCACTGAATGGAATCAGCATAGAAGAGATGATGGAAATGTTAGGAACCTAAGAGGTTTCTGTGGAAGATTGTGCAGAAGTGACTTGTGGCTGGAGGAATAGTTCATGGTGGTCTGTGCTTCATGGAGAAAATTAGGAACAAAAAAAGTGTGTTTCATCAAGAACAGCGTACTTTGCTTCTTGATATCCCATGTGCCAAGTCATAAGATTTTAATTATAACTTTTTTTTTCCAATTCAAAGTTTATTGGTTTTCAAAAAGACACAAAACACAGTGTAGCCCTATTTGGGGGGGGGTATGAGTATTATCCCTCCCGCAACAGACTCTGGCGCTGACCTGTGTGTATAATGGGACCTGAAGCCTTCGCTGAAGGGAAGAGTGGGAACATATATGAAATATATCAGTGCCTCCACCCAGGATAGAGCCTCTGTATTACAGGGAGGATCTCTTCCTGGGACTTACCCATGAAGTACAGTTAGTAGCCTTAACAAGGATCGCTGTACTAATCTCACAGTCTGAAGAATACATACAGATACCACATAAGGTTATAACAGTAGCTTTATAAGAATCAACAGGGTAATAATACATACATACAATATACTCAGAACACAGCAGTACTACAACAACCAGCAAGTCCTCAACCGTCTTAGGTTATATACCCGGGTATATATATAGATATATAGCAAGAGTCCAGTGCACAATACCTCCAGGCAACAGAAGAGATGCAGGGGCCCCTGTGGATGACTGTGGATCCTCGGATTCTTCCAGGAGATGACAGACAGCCGATCAGGAGATGATGATGATGGTGAGATTCTTCACAGGCAGCAAACAGGGCGACGGTGACGGCAGTAGATGCAGGCCTGACTACCCTAACACTGAGTCCTTAACCTGCCAGCTAAACTACTAGTGCCACCGGGCCTCTAACTAGCTAGTTGGCCTTCGGAAGCCTAACCTATCACTGCCCTGAACTATATATATATATGGATCCCTAACTACAGTTACTAGCTAGGTCCTGTGAGTATATAGGGGGTAACACATACCTAACTATATACTGTGAAGTAAAGAGGAACAAGTGGCTCTTAGACTCCCCCAGACATAACATGTCTGTCTCAGCAGCTCTGCTCACATCTCTCCCCCCAGCAGCTCTGCCTCACATGTGTCTGACTCACTGTATTTACAAAACAAAACTTGCACTAAATGCCTGGGGTCTCTGAAGCCAAACTGCAGGGGCAAAGAAGCCAGATACATTATATACTAGTAGAAATGGCAGTTCCCTACACTCTCCCTCTGGTGAAATCTTTACGTCACGTCAAAGACATACAAAGTCATAGTATACAGTCAACATTACCAATGACAATATCAATATGGTTGCTTTTGCATTTACAGAGTCACAACAGGTTAATAGGTATACATGCCAGCAGGAGCGAAAATTGGTAACATATTGACCAAAGTGGACACTGCACCCACCCAAGCATGGTATAAATGAGGCTGAGTAGTAAATCTGGGGTCCCCCAAACTATCATATGTCAGCATAGGTGGAGGGTGTCTAATTCTCTCTCCTCTCCGTACCTCTCTCTGAGGTAAACTAGCATGTCCAGGCCCTAAACTAGGGTTGTCTGCCATGGGAGGGGATGGTGCTGGTGGCGTAGGAGAGCTAGATCCCTGCTCATCTGTAGACACATATCTAGGTACGAATTCTGGAGTTTGAGGGTTCATAGGTCTCCCTGAAGGAGAAGATACTGGTGATCTAGGAACTTCAGGAGCCACAGTCCAATCACTCTCAGGAGTTTCAGGAAGGTCAGGTGGAATATCGGCTAAGGACTGTGGAGAATCGCAGGCCGAGCCATCATTGGAGATATCCATACCATCAATCTGAGGTACAGGCAACAAATGATTTCTATGCCAAGTCCTGATCCTCCCGTCCCATCCTTTTATCTTGTAGACTGGTATTCCAGGCAACCGATCTACCACTGTAAAGAGTTCACTCCGCCATCGATCAGCCAGCTTATGTTTTGCAGATGCTCCCAAATTCCGTAGCAGAACATGGTCCCCAGGGTTCAATTCTCGGTATCTTACTCGAAGATCAAATCTCCTTTTATTTCCTTCATTCACTTTGGCCGCATTTTCCTCAGCCAGCTGATAAGCACTCTTAAGCGTTTCTTTCAAACGTGCCACGTATCGGTAATGATCTCGATGACTGATACCATCGGTAGAGACTCCCAACAAGATGTCAATAGGTAGCCTAGGCTCTCTTCCAAACATCAGAAAGTATGGTGAATATCCTGTGCTCTCGTGCCTTGTACTATTATAGGCATGCACCATAGCCTCCACTTTTCGACTCCAGGATCGCTTATCCTCAATTCGTAAGGTACCAAGCATATCAAGTAAAGTCCTGTTAAATCTTTCAGGAAGGGCATCTCCCTCTGGATGGTAAGGCGTCGTCCGACTTTTGCGGATGTTCAACAACTGAAGTAACTCTTTGATCAGGTTACTCTCAAAATCCCGGCCTTGATCAGAATGCAACCGGTGTGGTAAGCCATAATGGATAAAATACTTTTCCCAAAGCACTCTTGCAACAGTGACTGCTTTTTGATCCTTAGTCGGAAAGGCTTGAGCATATCGTGTGAAGTGATCAGTCACCACCAATACATTTCCAAATCCTCTGGAGTCGTTGTCAATACAAAGGAAGTCTATGCAGACAAGATCCATGGGGCCCGAACTCTTCAAGTGTCCCATGAAGGCCGCTCGAACTGGGACAGTCTTCCTCTGCAAACATCTGCGACAGCACCTACACAGACGAGTCACGGTATCTCTCATTTTGGGCCAGTAGAATCGGTCTTGTATTAGGCCATAAGTCTTCTCAGGTCCCAAATGACCATGATAATCATGCAGACTTCGGAAAATCATCTTCTGAAAGCAGCTTGGAATAACTAGTTGGCGCCTTCCAGGGTGATCATGATACAGCACCACACGATAAAGTAGGCCATTGTCTATTTCAAACTTCTCCCAATCTCATAGAAGTTGACTGCATTCAGAGGGTAGGGATGTCTTTAACATTTCTCTGTCTTGAGAACTCACTGCTTGATAAAGAGGTCCAATTAAAGGATCAGTCTTTTGACTCCAGATCATTCGCTTTGAAGATATAGAACAACTCTCAAAGGATCCTAAAGCGGCAGGGTAGGCAAACATGTCTGGTACAGCTTCGGGACCTCCCCCAATAGAGTCAATAAGCCGAGTTTCAGAAAAGGCTACTCGGTCTTCAACTACAGCAGCCATGGCACACAAAGCTCCTACTCCAGGACTTGGCACTTCTTCCCATTCATCCACTACTTCCGGACTAGGTAATCCAGGCCGTCTTGATAGAGCATCTGCCCCAATGTTCTTAGGCCCCAATTTATACTTGAGTGTGAATTGGTAGTTGGATAAAGCTGCCAACCAGCGATGTCCTGTAGCATCGAGCTTAGCGGTTGACAAAACGTATGTCAGTGGATTGTTGTCTGTTCTTACTTCAAACGTGGCTCCGTATAAATAGTCATGTAATTTATCAACAATGGCCCACTTGAGCGCCAAAAACTCCAATTTATGTACTGGATAATTTTTATCGCTGGGAGAAAGACTTCGACTTATGAAAGCTATGGGCCGTAACCCGGCCGGGTATTCTTGGTGCAGCACGCCACCTAATCCTTCAAAGCTGGCATCTACATGTAGCACATATGGCTTCTGTGCATCAGCATAAGCCAGAACGGGAGCTTCTGTCAATTTCTTCTTCAACAACTTAAATGCTTCTTCACAATCCGCAGTCCACCTATCGCCAAAAAGGCTTTTGGAAGACCCTTTCTTCTTTCCCGGATCTCCTGCATCACTCTTCAACAGGTCGAGGAGGGCTCGAGCAATTTTTGAATATCCTTCCACAAATCGTCGATAGAATCCACAAAACCCCAAGAAAGATTGCAACTCCGTAATATTTTGCGGTCGGGGCCAATTCACCACAGCTTCAATCTTACCAGGATCGGTAGCAACTCCTTCAGCAGAAACAATATGACCTACATAAGTGACCGAAGATCTACAAAATTTGCATTTGTCAGCCGACAACTTCAGCCCCTCTTCTTTTAAGCGTTGGAGTACTCTCATGAGTCGTTCTTCATGTTCTTCCAGCGTCTTTCCAAACACAATAATGTCGTCAAGATATACAAGGCATTCCCGGGGCACTAAATCACCTAACACTCTTTCCATCAACCTTTGGAACGTTGCTGGCGCACCTTTTGTACCTTGCGGCATACGAGTGAACTGAAAGAAACCCAAGGGGCATATGAAGGCTGTCTTTTCCTGATCCTCAGGTGCCATTGGGACTTGATAGTATCCCGATCTTAGGTCCAGCACTGTGAACCAACAGTTTCCATTCAGAGCTTCCAGAGCTTCTTCAATTCTTGGCAGTGTATACTGATCAGGTAAGGTTCTCCGGTTCAGAGTTCTGTAATCCACACATAGGCGAATTGCTCCAGATTTTTTTTCTTACCACCACAATAGGTGAGGCATAGGGGCTCTTACTGTCCACAATGATCCCCTGACCTTTCATTTGCTGTAGAGTCTGTCTTAACTCATCAACATCCTTTGGAGCAACTCTCCGTGGTCGCTCCCGGAAGGGAGTAGAATCGGTCAATCGGAAAGTGTGTTGAGCACTTTTAGCACAACCTACATCCATATCATCCATGGAGAACACTTCCGATAATTCAGACAACTTCTGTGTCAGTCGCTGATTCCAGGCCTCTGGTAAATGTGGATCACTCAAGTCAAGATTGAGATTAGGGATTGCATCTCGGATTTGAATCCTGCACACTTCAGCGTATGGATTTACTCCAAGCACAGGGTAGCAGTGGGCCACATTCTGGTATGGTCCAATTACGATCGGATGCGGTGAACACCTCACTGTCACACAGGTAGATAACTCCACTTTATTTCTCCAGTCCTTTCTCTCCGGGATCACCATCCAGCCATTCTGGTTAATCATTTCTTCAGGGGTTTCCATAAGGACATAACTCCCCCCTTCAAGCAAATCGGGAGCAATGCTGGAGGCTACTCTCAGAACTCTCTCCCCGCCGGCAGGAACTTCCACGGTTCTCTCACCGATATGATATACCATTCCATGTCGATAGCCAGTAGACAGGGCATCACAGAGTTCTCTAAGATCAGAAGATATATTCACCGGCTGAGCTGCAGGGTTCCAATCTCTTCCAAGAAACTTCTGAAAAGCATAATGCACTGCGGGACAATTAGTGCCAAGTATCACAGGAGCTGCACAAGAATCCCCTGTATCAGGACAGACAAGAGCCGTAATCTTCATGGGAGCGACACTCTGATCTTCTAATTCAGGGACAGCTATAACTACTTGTAGGCTGCCATCTACAGGATATGATCCTGAATTAAGCCCCCACAATTTCATTTGTCCTGTAGACTGAAGAGGTATATCCCTCAGATACTTTTGGTAGAACGAGCGATAAATCAGGGTCACTTGAGATCCTGTATCAAACAGGGCAGGAGCGGCATGACCATTGACAGTGACTTTGACAACGGACCTGGAGCCCGCGATAGCGCCTCTGGTCTTTACTCGGCCCGCCTTCCTTCGGTGTCTTTGATTCTGAATAGAGAAGACAGCACTGTGTCTCAATCCCTCACTGTCCTCCGTACACTGTCTGGCAGTATGGCCCGTCTGACCACATTTATAACAGGTTCTAGCATCCTTCCTCCGTTGAGTGGCAGTGGGTGGAGTGGCGGACTGTCTAAGTTCTGACCGCTCCGCTGGTTTGTCCTTGTTTGAATTAGGAACAACATCTTCTTTAGAGATGCTTTTCGCTTTCTTAGGGGTACTAAAACTAATGTCAGCTTCTTGTTTCTTCACTAACTTCATTAAGTCAGGAAATGGAAGGACTCTATCAGATAGTAAGACCTTGAGTACTTGAGCAAGAGGATGATGAGGTTGTAACCCTCTCACCAACTGACTGGTTCTCTGAGCGTCTACCTCTGAAGTAGATATAGCTGCGTGGTACACCAGACGTGAAAGAAGTAGCTGTAAACGGTTAATAAAAGTAGAGACATTTTCCCCTTCTTTTTGACGAACCATTCGGTAGTCAGCAACCATCTGGGCAAGGTCATAGTATGGCTCAAAGTGATCAGACAGTACTTGTATATAGTCCAATGCACTCACTCCTTCATGAGAGTCTCTGTACAAGCGGATCAATTCTGCAGCAGGAGACCGCAAACTTTCACTGATACGCTGCCGCTTGCCTTCTTCAGAGCAAGACCATTCCTTCAGGCATTGGAGAGTATGTTCTTTCCATATCTCAAAGTTTTCCTCCCCTTGTGGTACTGGGACATTACCAGAGAATACTTTTAGTTTCTTGTAGTGAGTGGCCTGCAGGCCCTGAGCTAACATTTCAGTCAGCCTGGCTAAAGTGCTAATAGCACTGTCACTAGAGGAACTGCTAGCGACGGCCATACTGGGGGGGTAACTGGCTGAGCGGGGTTCTTCCTTTACCTGAACCAGGGGAGGAACAGGAGGTCGGTAATCCCATGTAGTAGCTAGTGGGAGGTTCCCCTCTGAGCTATATCGCTTCTCCATATCAATGACTATTCCCACTTCTAAATCTCAGCAGTGCCTCCAAATGTAGCCCTATTTGGGGGGGGTATGAGTATTATCCCTCCCGCAACAGACTCTGGCGCTGACCTGTGTGTATAATGGGACCTGAAGCCTTCGCTGAAGGGAAGAGTGGGAACATATATGAAATATATCAGTGCCTCCACCCAGGATAGAGCCTCTGTATTACAGGGAGGATCTCTTCCTGGGACTTACCCATGAAGTACAGTTAGTAGCCTTAACAAGGATCGCTGTACTAATCTCACAGTCTGAAGAATACATACAGATACCACATAAGGTTATAACAGTAGCTTTATAAGAATCAACAGGGTAATAATACATACATACAATATACTCAGAACACAGCAGTACTACAACAACCAGCAAGTCCTCAACCGTCTTAGGTTATATACCCGGGTATATATATAGATATATAGCAAGAGTCCAGTGCACAATACCTCCAGGCAACAGAAGAGATGCAGGGGCCCCTGTGGATGACTGTGGATCCTCGGATTCTTCCAGGAGATGACAGACAGCCGATCAGGAGATGATGATGATGGTGAGATTCTTCACAGGCAGCAAACAGGGCGACGGTGACGGCAGTAGATGCAGGCCTGACTATCCTAACACTGAGTCCTTAACCTGCCAGCTAAACTACTAGTGCCACCGGGCCTCTAACTAGCTAGTTGGCCTTCGGAAGCCTAACCTATCACTGCCCTGAACTATATATATATATGGATCCCTAACTACAGTTACTAGCTAGGTCCTGTGAGTATATAGGGGGTAACACATACCTAACTATATACTGTGAAGTAAAGAGGAACAAGTGGCTCTTAGACTCCCCCAGACATAACATGTCTGTCTCAGCAGCTCTGCTCACATCTCTCCCCCCAGCAGCTCTGCCTCACATGTGTCTGACTCACTGTATTTACAAAACAAAACTTGCACTAAATGCCTGGGGTCTCTGAAGCCAAACTGCAGGGGCAAAGAAGCCAGATACATTATATACTAGTAGAAATGGCAGTTCCCTACAACAGTGACAACAGATAGCTGCAATGGCAGCATCAAAATCCCATAATGTAGACAACGGGGAGATCCCTGAGTAGAGGCCAGAGGACGAGGAGGGGAGGGGGAGAAGAAAGGAGGAAGAAGGGAAAGGAGTCAAGAGGCAAGATTTTAATTATAACTTACTGCATTATCCCCATAAATGTCAGAGTTGTCTGTTGGTGTATTCAGATCACATTACTAGAATGGAAAGAATATATAGGATTTTTATTTAAATTCTAAATTATTAAGATAATTTTATCTGAGGCTATTTTTATATTTCATTGTACGGGGATGCATAGAGCATTTTTGTGGGGTCAGGTGTGCTTTTTTAGTTATACCATTTTGGGGAATGTCTATTGCTTTGATCACTTTTTATTCAAATTTTTATCAGTAGCTAAACAGCGAAAAAATGGTGGTTTATCACTTTAGATTTTTTTCCTGCTATGGTGTTAACCATACGGGAAAAATATTTTCTTAAGTTTGTAGAATGGGCATTTTCGGACACAGGATGCCTAATGTGTATGTTTTTCATAGTTGGGAGCGGGATTTGGGTTGCAAGGTCACCCACATGTAATAGTGTCCCACTCCATGGGTAATAGCCTCCTCACAAAAGTAATGCTATTACCTGTGGGGGGCACTATTACAGTAATAGTGACCTAATAGTACCCCCCTCCTTAGGTAATAGAACCCAACATAAGTAGTGCTGTTACCTGTGGGGGAACACTACTACTGTATTAGTGAACTAACAGCACCCCCCATAGGTAACAGTCCCCCTTCTCCACATACCATACAATATTGTTGCTCTGTATAGTTATATTGTACAGAGCAGTGATAGGGCAGGCAGGGCCTCCTCTTTCACACAGCCTGTGCGCGTCTTCTACTTTCGTCTTGGAACCTTGATCCCCTATTCTATGGTACCACTGGGAAGAAAATAGAAGATGCTCACAGGCTTGTGCTGGAGGAGGCCCCGTCCACTTCATCACTGTACAATAATTGTACTTTTCAGAGCATGGTGGAGGTCACCTGAGGGAGCCTCTGCTCTAAACAACATTGGGACATCATGTCCTGACACTGTTCAGAAACAGGATGTAATATGTGGTCTCCACAATGGTCCAAATGTTCTCAAATGGCCCCAAACACAGTATGATATGCTCCACAGTGGCCTCAAACACAGTATCACAGTGCAAAGACACACTTTGTACCTATCAACAGTTTGGTGATTTTCCCTGCTCCTCAGTGTCCTTTTCATCACAGTGAACTGTAAAGAAGCCAAACACTAGCCTTGCCTACTAGGAGGAGCTCGTGTTTGGTACCTTTACAGCTCCTCTGCCCATCAGTCACCAAGCATGTGGATATGGGGGAGGGGGAAGCAGGAGCAGGATGGCTACCTCACCCCCTCCATGATCCAATCACTGTTGAAGTAATTTCTTCCCTCTCCCCAGTGCTGCTGCACCTGCCATACGGAAAGCAGAGTGCAGCACTGGGAGAAGATATATTACAGTCCCGATCCACATAGGTATTCAACGGCCCACATCTACTAATACTGGTGGTATATCTTAAGCCAGTCTAAAGAAAGGAGATAGTTGGAATAACTGGGGCCAAATTGTGTAAAGGATACAAACGTCTTAATAAAACCTCAATTCTAAAAAAGTTGGGCGGTGTTTAAAATGTAAAGAAAATAAGAGGCAATGCTTTGAAGATCTCATATAACCTTATTTTATTCACAGTTGGACATAGAACATATATCAGAAGGTGAATGTTAGACATAACAGTGGAACAGGGTTAACAAAAAGCTGGAGAAGTAAGTCGTAGTAATGAATAGCCCGAGGGTCAATTTTCAACTAAGGCTAGGTTCACACTTGTGCTGGGCTCTCCATTGTTCGGATCCATTGGGGGATCCAAACGTCAGAGAGCCCGTCCTCTAAAACAGAAGTTACCTGCAGACTCCTGAAGACCACATTAACTACAGCGGGATTGCCAGATCCCACAAGGATGCTCAGGAGAGGTGAGACAAGGTGAGTATCAAAGTTTATTATTTTTACTCACCTCCCCTGGGCCTCCAGCATGGGTGAAAAATCCCAAATGTTTCACGTTCAGGTCAAACACAAAATTTTTGGAATAATTGGGTTGAATCCAGTTCTATACATATATATAACTCCATGCTTCAGAAGAGGTCAGGGCTCCAGAGGGAGCACATAACTTCACAATATAGCTGTCAGTAAGTTATTCAGTAACAGTTCAATACATACAGACTCACTTTGAAAAGGGGGAGCCATTTGCATGATGGGCAACAGGCAACTGTCCAATGCCCAATAAGTATCGTGCGTGGGTCCATTAAAGGGGTTATTCACCTTGCAAATATTGATGATCTATCCCCAGATCAGCTGTTGTGGGACACCGCAGCGTCCAGGAATGTTTATATGCCAGGAGCTGTGCTGCTCACCCGACATATGATGTGTAGAAGAGACTATAGGTACTGCAGTGATGTCCCATTGAAGTCACAGCCTGGTAGTTGTGAAGGGGGCATAGCACTAAATAAGCACTGAAGTGTCTATAACAGCACAACCCCTTTAAAGGGTTTATACAAGATTAGAAGAACATGGCTGCTTTTTTCCAGAATCAGCTCCCCACGTGTCTACAGTTTATTTGTGGTATTGCACCTCACCTTTATAAAATGGAATAGGGCTGAGCTACAATACCGGACACAACCAATGCACACATGTGGCGCTGTATCTGAAAGAAGTCACCATGTTTTTCTAACCTTGTGCAACCCTTAATAATAAATGCATGTATTGATGTTATATTAGTGCAGACTGTGGCGTAACTAGTAAAGACTGGGCCCCCCAGCAAACTTTTGACTTGTGGCCCCCCCCCCCACAGCGCCCCCTTTCCTTTCCTCCACACAGTATAACGCCTCATTTATACGCACTATAATGACCCAAAGTGGCCTCCAAACAATATAATATCCCATAGCGGCCCCTCCACACAGTATAATGTCCCATAGTGGCCCTTCCACACAGTATAATGTTTGACAGTGACCCCTGCACATAATATAATGTCCCTCAGCAGCCCCACTACACAGTATAATGTTCCATAGCAGCCCCTCCACACAGTATAATGTCCCACCGTGGCCCCTGCATACACACTATTATGCCCCATAGTGGCCCCTGCACACACACTATTATGCCCCACCATGGCCCCTGCACACAATATCATGTCCTACCATTGACCCTGCACACACATTATTATGTCCCACAGTGGCCCCTGCGCACACATTATTATGCCCCATATTGGCCCCTGCACACAGTATTATGCCCCATAGTGGCCCCTAAACACAGTATTATACCCCATTGTGGCCCCTGAAAACAGTATTATGCTTCATTGTGGCCCCTGCACACAGTATTATGCACCATAGTGGCCCCTGCACACACACTATTATTCCCCTTAGTGGCCTCTGCACACACTATTATGCCCCATAGTGGCCTCTGAACACAGTATTCTGCCCCATAGTGGCTCCTCCATGCAGTATTATGACCCATAGTGGCCCCTGCACACAGTATTATGCCCCACTGTTGCCCCTGCAAACAATATTATGCCCCATAATAGCCTCTGCATGCAGTATTATGCCCCATAGTTTTCCCTGCACACACAGTATTATGTTCCACAGTGGACCCTGCACACAGTATTATTCCCTATAGTGGACCACACATGAACAATTATTATACTCTCGGGTCTTTTCAGACCTTGGAGTATAATGATCGGAGACCCAGGGAAGGTGACAAACATAAAAATCAATGTTACTTACCTCTCCTGGGCTCCGGCGCACTCCCCACTGTTTTTGGCCCTCTTCAATGTCGGTACAGAAGTCACGTGAGCTAGGCCAGCATTTAACGCTTAATGATGCCAGCCTGGCCCACGTGCCCCCACCCCCCCACCCACCCAAAAACCCCCAAAACCCCCCAAAACCCCCCAAAAACGCAAAAGAACGAAAAACTACTTTTCTCCTCCCCCCCCCCCCCCCCCCCCCCCCCACCCCCCCCACAAAACACAAAAAAAACAAAAAAAAAAAAAAAACAAAAAAAACAGCACGCCCCCCCCCCCCCCCCCCCCCCCCCCCCCCCCCCCCCCCCCCCCCCCCCCCCCCCCCCCCCCCCCCCCCCCCCCCCCCCCCCCCCCAAAGGAAACAAAAAAGGGGGGGAGGGGGGGGGGGGGGGGGGGGGGGGAGCGGGGGCGAAAAAAAAAAAAACAACCACCCATCTGCCGCCGTTATAGCAAAAAACAAAAAACAAAAAAAAAAAAAAAAAAAAAAAAGGGGGGGGCGGCCGCCCCCCCGAGGGGCGCGCCCCCCGGGGGGCCGCCCCCCACAAAAAAAATCTTCTTTTTTTTTTTTTTTTTTTAAAAGGGGGGGGGGGGAGAGAAAAAAAAAAAAAAAAAAAATGTTTTTTTTTTTTTTTAGAAATGGGTAGAAAAAAAAAAAAAATGAAAAAATTTAAAGTGTTCTAAAAACTTTCCGCACCCACTGTCTATAGAATAAGGGCATATACTGGAACGTACATCCTGTGTACAGGACAAGAGAAGTGGTACTGTGCACTGTCTATATATACAGAATAAGGACTGAGAATTACTCTGGTCATACAGGGCAAGAAAAGTAATACTGTGCACCATCTATATATAACTATAGTAAATCCTGGATAAAATATCTTATATATCATCTCTAAGGGTAATGTATATTATATAAACCCTTCACTCCATAGACAGCACATGACATCACAGAGCACATGACATCATAGACACTGCATGATGTCACAATGGGTTTAGAATGTGTAAAGTTCTTATCCTGAGCCATCTTGTGTCACTTGAGTTTGGCAGCTTGAAGAGGACAGATGTGCAGGTAAGTAGCTCTACACTCACTGCTGAGGCCTTGCTCACACATTGTGTTGCTTAGAGGGGGTAGACTATATCCAATTTGATATGTTTTTGTCATGGTGTAGAAATTCTGTGGCTTGTATGCTGTGTGTAGTCCTGGCCTAAAGGTCTCCATATACATTAGATGTAAATCACCCAAACCAACTGATTTTGGCCAAACGGTCGTTTGTAGCACAATGAATGTTAGTTTACAAATTACTACATCTGTAAATTGGTGCCAGTCCCTGTTAAAAACACATGTATGATTGGTTAAGTGTGCATGTGTATGGGAGAGGTGGGAGGAATAGCTGCCAAATGAGTGTTCAGGACCAGCTATTAATGTGTATAGTTTAGGGTGTGGGCAAAATACAGATGTAGCCTTCACCAACATGTCTGCAGGTGTGTTATTACATGAGAAATAGTACCTGCAGCCTGATCCCCCCACAAACAGACGTCTGCTCTGTGAATCCCAGACCATTTTCTGGTGCGCGGATCTGCCGAGATACCCCATAGCTATTACGGTGACAGGTTACTGGGACGGGTCACTTATGAAAGTAGGCCAATGACTACAAGTAACCCACAAATGTACTACTAAGCCAAGTGTGCATGTGTATTAGAAAGTTGGGTGAGATAGCTGGTGTTTAGACAACATCTCATGTGTATGGCCAGATTTATCTATTATTATTTATTTATTTAATATAATTATTTATTCTTTGTTTATTTTTTACAGTTTGTTTTTTTTTTTTTAAAATTTCATTTTCTGGGGGTGGCGGGGTTTTTTCGTTTTTTTATTTTTTTTTTTTTTTAAATAAAATGGTCAAAGAGGGATGTGCGGGGGAGTCTCCTTACTGCAATAAAGGATTTTATGTGTGTGGTTTTCTTATACATTAAGCTCTCATGAGCTTAAATACATATATAAATACATGCACACTCACAGATATACATATATACATACAACATAAATACATATATACATACATACATATATACATACATACCATACTACATACATACATATATACATACAACACCTAACATACATACATACATATATACATCATACATCATACATACATACAATTATATACATACAGCACTAGGCAGCAGGCGAGATATGATCCAGGGAGATATACGATCGCCATATTTGGGGTCAGGAAGGAATTTTTTTGCCCCCCTGAGGTATAACTCTCCGGGGGGTTGTTTCGCCTTCCTCTGGATCATTGGGTCGGTGACTCTCATCTCAGGACAAGGGTGGACTGGACCACAGTAAGTGCTATGGTCTCCACCAGGCCTGACTTCTGGGTCACTGTGACCTTTTTATAATTTAAAGGGCCAGTAATATTTAATTACAATGTTGCCTGTTCAAATAAAAACCCTTTAAACTTATCTATATTGTGTTTGTGGTTTTTCTCTTGTGTCTGAATTACTCCTTAGATAGTGACCATGATGATAGTAATGGCTATCACTCAATATTCCAGTGTATTCTAATATCTGTATATACAGTAATAAAGTGTATCATCTTTTTTTTTTTTTTTTTTTTTTTTTTTTTTTTTTTTTTTTTTTTTTTCCTTTTTTTTCCCCCTTCTACCCCCCTATTTTCCCCTTTTTAAGAATTTTTAATAATTTTTTTTTTTTTTTTTTTTTTTTTATAAATAAAAAAAAAAGCAAAGCGGGGGCAGGGGGGGGGAGGAAAGGACAACAAAAAAAAACACACCACACACCCCAACCCCAAAACACCCTCCCCTCCCCCCCCCCCCCCCCCAACAAACACAGAGCACAGGCGCCGCGCCCCCCCCCCCCCGCCGGCGCCCACAACCTCCCCCCCCCCCCCCACCCCAACCCACCAAACCACAAAAAAAAAAAGAGAAGAGAACACAGGGCCCCACGGGGGGGGGGGGGGGGGGGAGAAAAAAAAAAAAAAAAAAAAAAAAAGAAGCAACCCAACCCCCCCCCCCCCCCACAACAAAACGCAGCCGGCCCCCCCCCCCCCCACCACCCCCCCCACCCCCCCCCCCCCCCCACCAACCGGGGCCGGATCTTAAACCACACCCAAGAAAGGGGAGAAGAAAGGAGTAATAGGGGGAAAAAAAAAAAAGGAAAACACGCCCCCCCCCCCCCCAAGAAGCCGCCCCAAAAAAGGACAAAGACCCCGCCCCCCCTTTCCCCACCCACCGGGGCCACCTTTTATGGCAAAAACTTTGAGATGCTTTAACTCACACAAGTGATTTTTTGATTTTTTTTTGTGACACATTGTTCTTCATGTTATTGGTAAAGACTAATAAATATTTTTGTATTTATTTATAAAAAAAAAATAGGAAATTTGATGAAAATTTGAAAAAAAAAAAAAAAATCGCAATTTGTGAAATGCTCACAAAATGTGAAATGCTCTGCTTTTCAGACAGATAGTTATACCACCCAAATACATTAATACATATTATCTACCATATCTCTTCTATATATTGGCATCATCTTTTCATCGTCCTGTAATTTATTTTGGATGTTAGACGTCTTACAAGTGTAAGCGATTTTCCAGATTTACAAGAAAATTTTCCAAACTAATTTTTTAGGGACCACTTCAGTTCTGAAAGGGATTATAAAGGCCTATATATTAGAAACCCCCATAAATCACCCCATTTTCAAACTGCACCCCTCAAATAATTCAAAACAGCATTTGGGAAGTTTGTTAACCCTTTAAGCATTTCACAAGAATTAAAACAATATGGAGGTGAAATTTAGACATTTCATTTTTTTCCACTAATCCCTTAATTTAGCCCTAAAATGAACACATTCACAAAGGGTTAAAGGAGAAAATGGATCTCAGAGTTTGTTACACAATTTCTCCCGAGCACAGAAATACCCCACATGTGGGTGTAAACTGATGTTTGGGCACACGGCAGCGCATGGAAGGGAAGGAGTGACACTGGATGTTTGAAAAGCAGATTTTGCTGGAATAGTTTTCAGGTACCATGTCTTATTTGCAAATCCCCTAAGGAACCAATACAATGGAAATCCTCCAAAAGTAACCCCATTTTGGAAACTACACCCCTCACAGAATTCATCATGGGGCATAGTGAGCATTTTGACCCCACAGCCTTTTCACAGATTGTACTAACATTGGGATGTATAAATGAAAAATTACTAAAATGTTACTTTATCCCCAAAGTTGTCATTTTCACAAGGGGTTAAAAGGAGAAAATTCACCCCACAGTTTGTTAAACAATTGCTCCTGAACATGGCAATACCCCATATGTGATCGTAATCTGCTGTTTGGGTACATGGCGGGGCTCAGAATGGAAAGAGCGCTATTTAGCTTTTGGAAGGCAGATTTTGCTGGAATAGTTTTCGGGTGCCATGTCGCATTTGCAGAGCCCCCAAAGTACCCATACAGTGGAAACCCCCTAAAAGTGACATCATTTTAGAAACTACACCCCTCAAGGAATATATCAAGGGGTATTATCATTTTGAGCCTAAAAATGCTTCCCAAAAATTTATGTACAAAGTGAAAACTGAGGTTTTTAAAGAAATATGCAATTTTAGTGCCTAATATGTTGCGACCACTTTGTGGCATCAGAGACATGCACTCCTAAAACTATTAAGTTGGAGGTGCCAGTAAACTGGATTTCCCCAAGAAGTGACTCAGTTTTGTAGGGGCAATTTTAGGGTCTCTGCAAACATTTCATGGCGTCCCAAACGGCAGTTTATGCCCACATGTATGACACTGGTGTACCCAGGAAAACGTACTTAATGCCATATGTGGGTATAAACTGCTGTTTGGGCACAGCCTGGCACAGAAGGGAAGGAGAGCTATTTTGGTTTTTGGAGCACAGTTTGGTTTTTGAACACCATGCCACATTTGCAGAGCCCCTGAATTGACAGTAAACTGGAACCCGCAGACATGTCACCCCATTTTGGAAACTGCACCCCTCAAGGGATTTATCAAGTGGGGTAGTGAGCATTATTAACCCTTAAGTGTTGCATTCTTTTAATTTCCAGTAATAAATGCGCAGCTGATAATGAAAAGTTAAAAATTAAATTTTTCCATAGATACGCCATTTCAGTGCCCGATATTTTGTGCCCAGCTTATGTCTGGAGAGACACACACTCCAAAAACTGGTAAGCGGGGATCCCGGGCACAACAGCATTTGGAGTATTTGTCTCTGATACAAGCCGGGCACAACATATTACGCACAGAAATGATGTATTCCTGGAAAAATTGTCATTTTCACCTATAGAAACACTTGGGGGTTAAAAATGCTCACTGTACACCTGGATAAATTCCTTCAGGGGTGTAATTTCCAAAATGAAGTCACGTGTCAGGGAATTCCACTTTACTGGGGTTTCAGCTCTGCAAAAGTGCAATGGTGTCCAAAAACCAAACCGTCCAATCTGTGCTCCAAAAACTAAATAGCGCTCCTTCCCTTCTGTGCCTGGCTGAGCCCAAACAGCAGTTTATACCCACATATGACATTAAGTACGTTATCCTGGGTACACCAGTGTCATACATGTGGGCATAAACTTCAGTTTGGGCACCCAGCATAGCGGAGATGTGAAGGAGCGCTATGTGGCTTTTGGAGTGCAGATTCAGTTGTTTGGGATCTGGACGCCATGTCATGTTTGCAGAGCCTCTAAGGTACCAGTGGAATCCCCTAGGGAATTAACTCATTTTGAAAAGTGCACCCCTCAAAGAATTTATCAAGGGGTGTAGTGAGCATTAGTATCCCAGACATGAATGCACAGTGGATGGTGAAGTGATTATGTAAGTTGTGCATTGGGTACACTAAATTCCCTACTATTTCCCCAGTAGTTCCAATTATTGGGGGGGTCACTGTGAGATATATACTGAGAATGATTCACCCCATAAAGTTTAATGTTAACAAGTGTCATAATAGCAGTATACAGGGCCTGTAATATGACAGCTGGTGCTGTAGTTTGATTGTCCATGGCTTCTACCAGGGGCCCACCTTCCATGAGGCAACCGTAGGGGATGGCCTTATTGCATGTTTTATTGCAATAAGCAGCTGCTGATAATTTTTACTCACCTCTCGACGCACTACAGTTACGTCACAACGCTGAAGAATGCCGGGATGCTACGTACAAGTCGGCTATGGTGCACACTGAAGGGTCCACGATCCTACTGGCCACTACTCTGTGGTGAAGAGCGGGGGGTTCCTAATTTTAGTTGCTTGAGGGAAGGTGTGTGTGAAAAGAAACAAAAAGGAGGGGGAAGGTCATTCAAGGCTTTAAAAAGGGGTGGGGGCCATAAAAAAAGGGTCAGATATGGTGTGGAGTCCATAAAAAGGGGTCACATTGTGGTGGGTGCCATAAAAACAGTTCATATACTGTGTGGGGTGAAAAAAGGGGGTCAGATATTGTGTGGGGGCCATAAAAAGGGGTCAGATATTGTGTGGGTGCCATAAAAGTGGATGGTGCCATAAAAAGGCGTCATATACTGTAGACGGCAAAAAAAAAAGTTGATCATATACGAGGTGGGGGTGTAAAAAAAAAAGGTGGGGGGAGTCATATACTGTGTCAAGGGTCAGAAAAAGTAGGTCTTGAATCTTGTGGTAGGCTAAAAAAAGGGGATTGTTATACTAAGTGCTTGCCAAATAATGGGATTTTTTGATCTGCCAATGGGGAGGGTCCTAATTGGGGGGTGCCTTTCTCTAGTTTTCCTCAGGCAGCAGAGAGGCTACGTTCACCCCTGCTTATACCTAATATGATATTTAGACTCCGCTACAAGATCACTAGCTTCTGATGGGAAGTACCCCCTAGTGATAAAATGTCCCAAACAGGCACCTCCAAATAGTGTTCGCTTATAAAAAAAACTGGAAAAAAAGGCTTTGTAGCCTTCAGTAATAGTTATATAATGCCCCCCTCAGTGCTCCCACATGTAATATTATTGCCCTTACAATGTCTACATATACAGGATGGGCCATAAGTATGGATACACTCAGATAAAATGTACACACATGGACAAAATTGTTGGTCCCCCTTGTTTAATGAAAGAAAAACCCACAATGGTCGCAGAAATAACTTGAATCTGACAAAAGTAATAATATATAACAATTCTATGAAAATGAACAAATGAAAGTCAGACATTGCTTTTCTACTATGCTTCAACAGAATTTAAAAAAAAAGAAAACTCATAAAACAGGCCTGGACAGACATGATGGTTCCCTTAACTTAATATTTTGTTGCACAATCTTTTGAGGCAATCACTGCAATCAAACGATTCCTGTAACTGTCAATGAGACTTCTGCACCTCTCAGCAGGTATTTTGGCCTCCTCATGAGCAAACTGCTCCAGTTGTCTCGAGTTTGAAGGGTGCCTTTTCCAGACGGCATGTTTCAGCTCCTTCCAAAGATGCTCAATAGGATTTAGGTCAGGGCTCATAGAAGGCCACTTCAGAATAGTCCAATGTTTTCCTCTTAGCCATTCGTGGGTGTTTTTAGCTGTGTGTTTTGGGTCATTATCCTGTTGCAAGACCCATGACCTGCGACTGAGACCAAGCTTTTTGACACTGGGCAGCACATTTCTCTCTAGAATCCCTTGATAGTCTTGAGATTTCATTTTACCCTGCACAGATTCAAGACGCCCTGTGCCTGATGCAGCAAAGCAGCCCCAGAACATAACAGAGCCTCCTCCATGTTTCACAGTAGGGACAGTGTTCTTTTCAAGATAGGCTTCATTTTTCCATCTGTGAACATAGAGCTGATGTGCCTTGCCAAAAATTTTGAGTTTTGTCTCATCTGTCCATAGAACATTCACCCAGAAGCTTTGTGGCTTGTCAACATGTGGTTTGGCAAATTCCAGTCAGTCAGATTCAAGTTATTTCTGTGACCGTTTTGGGTTTTTCTTTCACTAGAAGTCCCAGAGAGGGGTCATTTAACATTTCTACCTTTGGAACCCAGAGACGGGTCGAATGACCTGAAGGATTTAAGCAAACAACCTATAATCACCGCTTTTGTTCTGTAATTAAGGCCATTACTGTCACACCACAGGATTTACAATAGGCTGCTGTGGGGGGGCTGCGTGTGTGTGTGTGTGTGTGTGTGTGTGAGTGTGTGTGTGTGTGTGTGTGTGTGAGTGGCATGTCCTTCTTGTGTGACTCACTCAGTAACTGCGATTTTTTTGCGATTTTTTTTTTTTTCTGCACCCATTGACTTGAATCTAAATATACAAAAATGTAAATATACAAAAGAACAACTGTTATTTGTTTCCATGCTTTTTATTTTTGTTATGAAAATAATAAAAAAAATACAAGGAATAAAACAATTCCACACATATTTACAATAGGCTGCTGTGGGGGGCTGCGTGTGTGTGTGTGAGTGGCATGTCCTTCTTGTGTGACTAGCATTTCAGCACTTACTCAGCAGTCTGTCTGCACTGTCGGAACATACCTGGCACTGCCTGGGTATGTCCCTGGTACATTTGCCACACGTGTATTTGTAGCAGTCAACACATCTCTCAGTTGCACAATTGTTCGTGCATCGATGGTTGACCTGACACTTCGCCCTTTTGTGAACCGAGAGCAAGGCAGGTGGTTTGGACTCCGCAACCAGAAATGAACGCACACGCGGTAGTTCAAGAAAAGAATATATATTTACTATAAGTTAATAAAGGCTATTTGAAGGTAAAATGACAGGGATAAAAACAAGCAAAATATACAATATAGCATGAACAATTTCAAGGCAAATTCTGCAATGGTTTCTACTTTTACTCTGTCCACTTCTGCAGTATGGACACTGAATGAACAATATACTCAAAACTATCCCTAACTGACCCTGACATCACATTTGGGTGCACCCCCTTTTCCCCAGTGGTCCAGGTGGACCGCTTACAGTCCGTAGAAGCGCGCGGTGGGGCCCAAAGTCGTTCCTTTCTTTTATAGTGAAGCGTCCTCTCCTCACTGTTATCAGGATCTCAGGAGAAATGAAGTCCACCCAATGAATGCAATGTAATCCAACAGCAGATTCCACTCAGCACACTGACAGTCCTGCCGAATCCATACACTGAGCTGGGTTGTAAGCCGGGGTTTAGCAGGTGCTGTCCAGTACATCAACAGCACTGCGAGTCTCTATCTGTGGTATCCATATACACAGTCACAATGTCAGTCTCACTGATCAGCCACTGAGCACAGTTCCTTTCACGTGGACTCACTAGTCCTGTTGTCTCTTTACACTCTGTTTGTCTCTGGACCAAGATACAGCTTAGCTGTACAGAAAAATCTCCACACCAGTTCAATACAACACTTGCCAAGATGGCTGCTGCTCTCTGTCTCGTCACTTCCTGCTGCTCTGCTCACACTCTGTCTGCAGAACAGGCAGGCTGACATAAAAGGGGGGGTCTCACTCCAGCATCATGTCACAATTACAATGGCTGCTGTCTTAAAGGAACAGAATCACAGAAATACATTCAACATTAACAGTTTATACAGACAAATGAAGCTTAGGACAACATTGGCTGTCTCTTACACTTTTGCCAGGGCTGGGTGTGGAAGGTTGTTGCCGAAGGAGTTTCTCCTTGCGTGCCTTCTTTTCAGTCACATGAGAGCCACCTAACTCTTTTGCAAGCTCAACCAGGAAGTCCACCCGTCTCTCCTGCACCCCAGTGCATGCCTGATAAAGAACATGAGCATTCAGTGCTGCCATGTCAATCATGTTGTAGAACACGGCGAATGGCCATCTCCGTGTTCCTGCACGCACGCTGTACTCCCGCACCATTTGGTCCATTACATCCACACCGCACTTTGTGTGGTTGTATTGTGTGACCGTGTTTGGCTTCCTTTTGTTGGTATCCTCAGTCTCAACCACGCTGTGCATGCTGCTGAGAATGTAGACGGCCTTCTTTCGTTTGGGTGCATACACTGTCAGTGTGGCACCAGTGGTTGAAAACACCTGAGTGGTGAATTCAGTGCGGTACATCTGTCTAGCGGATTGAGGAATTTCCCGGCGACTCTTGTTGACTGTGCCGAGGATAGTGGTTTTCCGGCTAAGCAGTCGTTGTGCAAGTGACAATGATGTAAAGAAATTGTCCGTGGTTACAGTTCTGCCCTTGTCCATGAATGGTTCCATCAGCCTCATCACTACAGTTTCGGACAGTCTCTCCCCGCTGGGACGACTGGGGTCCTTGCCAAGATATGGGAGGACATTACAGATGTACTTTGATTTCAAGTCGCAAGCCACCCAAAACTTGATGCCAAACTTGTCTGGTTTTGTTGCAATGTATTGCAGAAAACAGCAGCGAGTCTTTGACGGGAAAAGCTGTTCATCAATAGTGATGTGTCGACCAGGGTTGTAGGATGCGATGCAGTTGGTGACAAACGGTCTCCACACATTGGAGATTGCAGCAAACTTATCGGTCTCCACTCGCTCACTGCGTGTGAACATGTCATCAAAGCGTAGGTGTTGCATGATGTCTTGGAAGCGGTTTCGGGTCATAGTTGCAATGATCCTTGGGTTTGCTAGGTTTGCTGACCAGCTGTCATGTAGTGATGGAACCTTGGTCACCCCCTGCAAGATAATGACTGAAATAAATGCCATTAGTTCCGGGAGACCCATGAACCAATCCACCTGCTCCATGTGACGTGCATGTTGAGTAGTCCATTCTTGAATGCTAGGAAGCTCTGAAGGCGACTCCGGACACTTCGTCTGGCCTTAGCACTTGGCTCTCCATCTGTAGGGTACGGTTCTATTGGGGTGAAATGGAGACGTTTCCCCACTTCTACTTCACGCCACACTGTGCCATCTTTTGCGGTCTCTGTCGGCTCACTCGCCAACCGAGCTCTCTTTTTTGGTAGAGGAGGAGTCTCCTCATCTGCAAGATAAATAATTTCAAATTAACATTTTGTTTTGGTTCTAAATAAAAAAGATAGTCAGGAAATAAAAATCGGTAATTTGAAAAAAAATCTAACCTGAAGACAGCTCAGAGTCCGAATCCAGTTGAAGGACTATGTCTTCTCCATCTGAGTCAGAAGGGTTGGTGTTGCTCAGGATCAGTTCCAATGCCTGTTGAATGGTGTGCCTTCTCTGCATTTTGTTTCTTGTGAACAAAATAGGTGAAGCAGTCCCTTCACATCCCCCACAGCACAAAAGGTTGCATGCAAATTTGCTAAGGTGTTAGCAACCTTATGCATATTCCCAGCACAACAATGCAGCTGGGGGATGGGCAGACACACTCAAGAGCATCTTACATTCTTTTGTTTACACTCTCTTACAAGACCTGAGGTGGATCAACACAATTGCCCCCTGTAGATTCCTCAGGCAATGGCCACATTTACAAATGAAAGGATGCTAATTGGAGCCATCAGAGTTGTCTGTTTGGACTAAGGGTCATTTGACCCTCTTTCAGGACTTCAAGGGGGAGCTCGAAATTTCTGGGACTTCTAGTGTTAAACGAAGGATACCAACAATTTTGTCCACGTGTGTAAGTGGTTGCTGATATCACCTTACCATTTGTGGCATATTAGTACATGGGAGGGGGGAAATATTTGAGGCCGGGTGACGCCCATGGCGGTCATCTGCAAAGCCGCCATTTTGGATTCAACTTTACTTTTTTCAATGGGAAGGGGGTCATGTGACATCTCAAACACATGTAGAATTGCACCAGAAAAACAATGGTGTGCTCATTTTTACCGTAGCTTTATTCATTATTGAGTTATTGACACATTTATGACATGGAGCAACAACAGTAACCCACTAAAGGATGTGCTCAAAGTGCTGCCCATTGTGCTGAATTGTCAACGAGATTCTCTTCTCCCATTCTTGACACACCGAGAGCAATACCGCAGAAGAAATGCTACCACAGGCCTCCTGTATCCGTTGTTTCAGGTGTCCCACATCCCGGATCTTCACGGAGTATACCATAGCCTTGCTCTCGGTGTGTCAAGAGTTTGAAAAGAGAATCGCCTTTGAGCACATCCTTTAGTGGGTTACTGTCGTTGCTCCATGTCATAAATGTGTCAATAACTCAATAATGAATAAAGCTACGTTAAAAATTGTTTTTCTTGTGCAATTCTACATGTGTTTGAGGTGTCACATGACCCCCTTCCCATTGAAAAACGTAAAGTTGAATCCAAAATGACGGCTTTGCAGATGGCCGCCATGGGCGTCACCCGGCCTCAAATGTTTCCCCCCTCCCATGTACTAATATGCCACAAACGGATATGACACTAGGAATACCAACAGATGTTGGCTACGCCTCTTGACTATAACCACTCCACAGACAATGTGCTAGTCAGTTTTAGCCTACTGTCTGTAGGAGGTAGACACGACATGCATGCAGGTCAGCTAGGCTGTAGGCTGCGGAGGTGGAGAACAATAACACCTTAATAACACTGCACTCCTCGGATTTAGTATCCATTCACAGATACTGGCTGGTAACAGGTTCATACAGCTTCAGTCACACAACCTTTTCTAATAAAAGATGGCTGGACCATTGTAGCAAACAAGCCCTCTGACCTCTTATGTCCCCCTATCTCCTCATAGATTGTAAGCTCTTGCGAGCAGGGCCCTCACTCCTATTGTGTGATATATTTATTTCTTTGTCATATTGTAATGTCTCATATTGTCCATGTGTCCTCTGGTTTGTAAAGTGCTACGGAATATGTTGGTGCTATATAAATAACATTGTTGTTGTTATTATTATTGGCTGCCACCTGAGCATCAGTCCACACTTTGACCAACTTCGAATGGATCCATTCTGTGGCCTCTTAAAATGCTAGCTTGGGTTGTAAGGTTCTTCAAAAATCAAAAAATAACAAAACCCCATTACACTTCTATATACATTACATGTCCTTTAGCCCACTAGGATTTAGCATTCTCATATAGAGCAGGCTAAATTCTAGTGGGCAAAGGGACCCCTGGTCCTTCTTCTGAAAACTAGCTATCTGTAGTGGGCAAAGGGACCTGGTCCTTCTGCTGAAAACTAGCTATATGTAGTGTGCAATTACAGATTGCTAGGAGTCCACAGATGATCAGCGTTCACGTGAGCTCTGTTTGATTTCACAGCCCAGCTCATTTATTTGAATGGGACTGCGCTGTGATCAGGTCATGTGACTTACGTCATAGGGCCTGTAAAATGGAAGCGGTTCCCATAGAGCGCAACTGCAGCTTCAAACAGCTGATCAAAGCCCCACAGATCTTAAAGGGAGTCTATCATTAGAAAAACACATTTTGAACTAATGGCATGTTGCAATAGCCTTTAAAAAGTTATTCTACTCCTACTTTGCATTCTTTTGTTCTCTCCGCCGTTTGATAAAAATCAGTTTCTTGCATTATTCAGAATAATTTGAATAATGCAAGAAACGGATTTTTATCAGAAATGTGTTTTTCTAATGATAGACTCCCTTTAAAATGATCCGATAAGTCATCAATAAAAAGGACCAAAAACCTGAAAAGCGCTTTGGAATACGTTGGCGCTATCAAAAAATAAAAATAAATGGAAACAAACCATTTTGATATTTTTAAAATAATAATAAAAAAAAAAAATTACACTTCTATATACATTACATGTCCTTTAGCCAAATGGGATTTAGTGTTTTTTTTTACATAAAACAGGCTAAATTCTAGTGGCCAGAGGGACCTGGTCCTTTAGCTCACTAGGATTTAGCATTCTTATAGTAGAACAGGCTAAATCCAAGTGGGCAGAGGGACCAGGTCCTTTAGCCCACTAGGATTTAGACTCAACCGTAAAGCCTTCCTCTCACAGCCTCTGGACTGAAGGCCAACCGCCGCTTTCGCAGCCTCAGGCTCATCTGAAGACAGCCCAGAGCAAGGGAGAAGTGCTGTCAACATTCTTGGACTTATTTGGTGCCGTGCTAGGAGGAGCAGGAGAGGAACCTGACAGGAGAAACTCATTCGGGCCTAGCATACAGGTAACCTGTCAGGACTCTCTGTAACTCCATCCCTAGTGTACCCGGCTGGGAGAGGCAGAGAGGAGGAGGAGTGGAGAACTATTCTGCCGAGCCTGTATCATCCTTGGGCACCCTCCTGGAACCAAGGCTGGGGGTTGGACACTGTAGGACTACTACCCCCATTTGAAAGCTGCTGTTGACTTGCTGTTTCTGTTGCCAAATAAAAGGCTGTTTGGTTTACCTACACCGCTGACTCCTGAGTCGTGCCTGCCTCACCATCAGGGCCCTTCCGAACACCACCACACCGGCTCAGAGAGGAGAGGTCCCCTCTCCAACTGGAAGTGCCCTGGGGGAAAGAACTACTACCACCACCATCCAGTAGTGCTGCAGGACCCCCCTCGACTTTGTCCGGCCTAGGAGTGGGACTGGAGTGGTTGGTGAGCGTGCTCGGCCTGCTAGGTGGCACAGCATCCTCCACTACTACTCCCATCCTCCGGTCTCCTCCATCTGGGTTGCGGCAATTGAAGACAGCAGGAAGTAGCACTGGAGCACAGCAGAGGTAAGCAAGACCTTTTTTTTTTTTTTCACTTCCCCTGGGCCTCCGAACATTATACTCTGGGTTCTGAAGAGACCCCAGAGTATAATAATAGTCATGGGTCGTGATCCCAAAAAATTTCTCGGTTCTACCATTTTTGTAATATTTGCACCAAACACCGTAGGGGACATTGTACTGTGTGAAGGGGCCACTATGGGACATTATACCTTGTGAAAGGGCTGCCATGGAACATTATACTGTGTGAAGGGGCCACTATGGGACATTATACCTTATGAAGGAGCCACTATGGGACATTATACCTTATGAAGGAGCCACTATGGGACATTATACCTTATGAAGGGGCCACTATGGGACATTATACCTTATGAAGGGGCCACTATGGGACATTATACCTTATGAAGGAGCCACTATGGGACATTATTTATATATATATATATATATATATATATATATATATATATAAATAATCTGTGAATTATGTGAGTGGGTATATAGATGAGACATTTGAGGAAAGGATATGATTGGTTAGAAGATGGCCAGCCTGTCCAACCAAAGCAGGATCAGGTCCTGTAGTCCCCCATATGCTGCATCCATGTATAACTAAGGTTAAGTTCACATCTGCACCGGAGTCTCCAGAAACCGCTGAAAATCGGAGACAAATGTCCTGCATGGAGAAATTTTCTCTCCACCAATTTCAAGAGGACCTTTCACGTCCTCTGGTACCCGCACTTTTATATACCACTGGAAAGATGACATTGAATTCAGCGCACTGTCAGCTTTGATGGTACATGTCTGGGTGTCTGTGTGTAACCTCTAAAACAGTGGTCTGGCTCCCCTGGCGGACCCGAACGATGGAGAGGCCGGAGCAGATGTGAACCTAGCCTAAGAGTTTTCAATCAATTCATTTTAAAATGACAGTTTTTATCTGGCTTCATCGTTTACATATATAGCAAGAATTTTAGGAAATATAACTGTGATCATCCTGACAAATGTAATGCAAAACTGCAGTAAATACTGACACCATAGCAAAGCAAATATAGATGAAATTCTGGTTCAAGTTTTGGATACCATAGGGCAGTGATGGCGAACCTATGGCACGCGTGCCAGAGAGGGCACGCAGAGCCCTCTGAGTTGGCACGCGCGCCGTCGCCATGATCGCTCACTAATGGGGAATCCGGTACAGGATTCCCTGTTAGTGAGTGATCGCTTCTTTCAGCTGTGTGTGCAAATGTACATACAGATGAAAGCTATCAGTGTAGGCCGCGGCCTACACTGACTGCAGAGTGTGACCTCTGCCCCGACGCAGGCGCGATGATGTAAATCATCACCACCTGCGATCAGAAGGAGAAGAAGGATGCTCTTCGTGGGACTAACTACTAAGCAACTAACTACTGTATGGGGGACGCTGAAGCATCTAATACTGTATGGGGGACACTGAAGCATCTAATACTGTGTGGGGGACACTGAAGCATAAACTACTGTGTGGGGGACGCTGAAGCATCTAATACTGTGTGGGGGACGCTGAAGCATCTAATACTGTAAGGGGGACACTGAAGCATCTAATACTGTATGGGGGACACTGAAGCATCTAATACTGTATGGGGGACACTGAAGCATCTAATACTGTGTGGGGGACACTGAAGCATAAACTACTGTGTGGGGGACGCTGAAGCATCTAATACTGTGTGGGGGACGCTGAAGCATCTAATACTGTAAGGGGGACACTGAAGCATCTAATACTGTATGGGGGACACTGAAGCATCTAATACTGTAAGGGGGACACTGAAGCATCTAATACTGTATGGGGGACACTGAAGCATCTAATACTGTATGGGGGACACTGAAGCATCTAATACTGTGTGGGGGACACTGAAGCATAAACTACTGTGTGGGGGACACTGAAGCATCTAATACTGTGTGGGGGACGCTGAAGCATCTAATACTGTAAGGGGGACACTGAAGCATCTAATACCGTGTGGGGGACACTGAAGCATCTAATACTGTAAGGGGGACACTGAAGCATCTAATACTGTGTGGGGGACACTGAAGCATCTAATACTGTAAGGGGGACACTGAAGCATCTAATACCGTGTGGGGGACACTGAAGCATCTAATACTGTATGGGGGACACTGAAGCATCTAATACTGTAAGGGGGACACTGAAGCATCTAATACTGTATGGGGGACGCTGTGAAGCATCTAATACTGTGTGGGGGGACACTGAAGCATCTAATACTGTATGGGGGACACTGAAGCATCTAATACTGTATGGGGGACACTGAAGCATCTAATACTGTGTGGGGGACACTGAAGCATAAACTACTGTGTGGGGGACGCTGAAGCATCTAATACTGTGTGGGGGACGCTGAAGCATCTAATACTGTATGGGGGACACTGAAGCATCTAATACTGTATGGGGGACACTGAAGCATCTAATACTGTATGGGGGACACTGAAGCATCTAATACTGTATGGGGGACACTGAAGCATCTAATACCGTAAGGGGGACACTGAAGCATCTAATACTCTATGGGGGACACTGAAGCATCTAATACTGTATGGGGGACACTGAAGCATCTAATACTGTATAGGGACACTGAAGCATCTAATACTTTGTTGGGGACACTGAAGCATCTAATACTGTATGGGGACACTGAAGCATCTAATACTTTGTTGGGGACACTGAAGCATCTAATACTGTGTGTGGGGGACACTAAAGCACCTAATACTGTGTGTGGGGGACACTGAAGCATCTAATACTGTATGGGGGACACTGAAGCATCTAATACTGTGTGGGGGACACTGAAGCATCTAATACTGTGTGGGGGACACTGAAGCATCTAATACTGTGTGTGGGGGACACTGAAGCATCTAATACTGTGTCGGGGACACTGAAGCATCTAATACCGTGTGTGGGGGACACTGAAGCATCTAATACTGTGTGGGGGGACACTGAAGCATCTAATACTGTGTGTGGGGGACAGTGAAGCATCTAATACTGTATGGGGCACACTGAAGCATCTAATACTGTATGGGGGACACTGAAGCATCTAATACTGTATGGGGGACACTGAAGCATCTAATACTGTATAGGGGACGCTGAAGCATCTAATACTGTGTGGGGGACACTGAAGCATCTAATACTGTGTGGGGGACACTGAAGCATCTAACACTGTGTGGGGGACACTGAAGCATCTAATACTGTGTGGGGGACACTAAAGCATCTAATACTGTGTGGGACACTGAAGCATCTAATACTGTATGGGGGACACTGAAGCATCTAATACTGTGTGGGGGACACTGAAGCATCTAATACTGTATGGGGGACACTAAAGCATCTAATACTGTATGGGGGACACTGAAGCATCTAATACTGTGTGGGGGACACTGAAACATCTAATACTGTGTGTGGGGGACACTGAAGCATCTAATACTGTGTGGGGGACACTGAAGCATCTAACACTGTGTGGTGGACACTGAAGCATCTAATACTGTTTGTGGGGGACACTGAAGCATCTAATACTGTGTGTGGGACACTGAAGCATCTAATACTGTATGGGGGACACTAAAGCATCTAATACTGTGTGGGGGACACTGAAGCATCTAATTTTGTGTGGGGGGGGACACTGAAGCATCTAATACTGTATGGGGGACACTGAAGCATCTAATACCGTGTGGGGGGACACTGAAGCATCTAATACTGTGTGTGGGGGACAGTGAAGCATCTAATACTGTATGGGGCACACTGAAGCATCTAATACTGTATGGGGGACACTGAAGCATCTAATACTGTGTGGGGAACACTGAAGCATCCAATACTGTATGGGGAACACTGAAGCATCTAATACTGTATGGGGGACAGTGAAGCATCTAATACTGTGTGGGGAACACTGAAGCATCTAATACTGTATGGGGGACACTGAAGCATCTAATACTGTGTGGGGGACACTGAAGCATCTAATACCGTATGGGGGACTGTGAAAGATCCTCAGTGCGCCAACACCGCTTTGGCCCACACCTGAGTCTTCTTTCATAAAAAAACACACTCACCGCCAGTGAGTGCCGGGTCCACAAGATAAATACAAGACAAGCTTTCTAAATTTTATATATTTATTAACCCCTAAATGGGTCAGTATTAACATCTAACACATGCAGTTCAGAACAGATATGCAGATGTATACAAGCATTAACAGTTATTAGTTACAAGATACAGTGCAATGAAATAAAAGGGCATAAAAGTGAAATAATTACTTTACCACGCATCTCCTTGATGTGGTTCTATAGTCCAACACTCATACATGCTCTGGCATGTGTGAATAACCCAGTGGAGGCTCTTAGCATGTGGCATCCACAACAATCCAGCCTGCATGCTCCTCACAGTATTCCAATAGTCTCTCACAGTGGAAGTCTGTCTGTAATCTCCTGTAGTCTGTCTGTAAAACTTTGTAGTCTGTGATGGTCTCTAAAAACTTCCCCACTGGCCTCTTACCTCATCTTTTATACCCTTGTTGACACCACCCAGAATGAGGTCATCAACAACAGCAAGACTGATTGATTAATGCACTCAAGTCACGATTCTTTGTATGGAGATGAGACCAAGTGAAATGATACAATGTTATCAACCATGTCTGATCTACCAGCTCAGGCTGACCAATGCATGTTTGTTTGATCACTCAGGGCTGTGTAGGAATACAATGGAGCCCTGCTGGGATGGATACAAAGCCCTATTGTTCCAGTCCGGCCACTATTGGCAATATACCTATGAGTAGGCTGTGCACATTATGAATGAATGGAAGAAACGATACGATACCCAGAGATCAAAATACATCTCTGAGTTATAGCCATATTTAAGCAGAATCATCACACCTCCCCCTTTAGATGGGGCTTGTAGGAAGTAGGGGCCTGTGCCCCTCTTCTGAGAGCACCTCTGCCGCTTTAGCTCCTCAGGCTCTGGCCCCAAGGCTTCACAACCCCCCCCCCCCCCGGGGTCCCAGCAGACTCGGGCCTGGTCAGAATCCGAGAGTGGTTGGGCGGCACGCGCCTTCAATATGTCCAGACTAGGGTCAGCTTGGACAGCATCTCTGAACTCTTGGCTGGAGTGAGACAAAAGAGAGGTGCATGTTACATGTGGTGCCCCAAGGGGGATTGCAAGGGGGAGACTGTGCCTGAGTGGTGGATGTTAGGAGTGGTATTCACGGTGCAGGCATCTCCAGGCTCTCTCCCTTGGGTACAGCACTGTGGTGGGGGAACGCACCTAGTTGGTTATTGTAATGGACAGGTTCCCCGGGGTACTCCCTCTGGTGAATGACGGGTGTAGTAGTGTGGCCTGGCCCGGGATGTACCCAAGATGGTGGTTGGTGCAAGTTAGTTGCAGACACACACACGGAGGCAAGGTGGATGGTGAAAGTAGTGCCAGACTTTACTGAGTGCAAAAAGTCTCCAAACAGCCAGCATTAGCTTTACAATTCAGTCAGATAATAGTGCACAGCAAGGTAGTGAAGGCTATCAGAGTTTCCCTCATATATACTGTGTATATTCTACATTGGAGCAGCAATGGATATTCCTCCTTATATAGGCCTGAGTGTAGCCTTGTGCTCTGGTGCAGTCTAACTCCTCCTGATCTTAGTACAGACAGTACCTGGACTCCTGGGACTTGTAGTACTCCACTCTTAACTCTGTCCTGTTGGTCCTGCAGTGGCTACAAGTGTGGTAACTATCTGTCTCCTCAGACTGCACTCCATCTCACGACTTCACTGGCAGAACTCTCCAGACTTCTCTGTGTGCCTCAACTACGCCAAAGTGTCCCCACCCCCTTTGTCCAATGAGGGCTAAGTGTTTGGCACATGTGGTGTGAGGTGCTGTGCTTTAACCTTACCAGTGCTGGCACAGATGCAATGGCTGATGCAATCACATAACATATACATATAAATATGACAGTATCCTGTGCTACAACATGTACACATCCCTGACTCAGCCTTAAAGGAATATATGACCAGGTACTGGGGTATTTATTACATTACATAGCTGCCGGACCCTTGTGGCTCTCTAGTCTGACTAGGGACACTTCTAAGGCTCAGGGCCTGGGCCACGTACAATTGGCTACCTCCCGCTGGTTCTGGGTCCGCTTTCTGAGTACTGGCATCCTGTGGAGCCACACTCATAACCCCAGGTCTTTGGGATACCAGTTCAGAGACCCCATCCCGGCGGTCTCTCAGGGTCTCTCTCACACTAGCCGCTTGTTGGGAGAGTTATAGGGGATTCTGCACCTCCCCCTTTGCTTCCAAACCTAGGAGCACCTCTGGTTCTGGCACAGGTATGTTTGGACCCTGTCCTCCCTCCCAGACGCCTTGCCCCTTTGGGCCTACACCCTGTTCCTCCTGTACTTGGGTGGGTGATGGTGATATCTTGGGAAAATGACTGAGATCATGCTTCCCCAAACCATCCCCCCCAAAATACATTGACAGGTAATACATTTGACATACCCCCTTCCTGGGTCACACCTCCAGTACCCCATGCCATCTGCACTTGGGCCATGGGCACTCCTGGAATAGAACTGGACAGAAAAGACGTGTATGTCTCATACCGGCCGGACTCCTCCGGCTTCAAGGGAGTGAGGCTAGTCATGGCGGTCTCAGCACCGACTCCAGGTGGTGTAGGCAACGGTTCAAGGGTCGGAACGCCCTCCACCCTTGTAGCACTCTGGCTGCGGGCTAACACTGCACTACCAGCAGTCCGTCCCTCACTTGGATCGGCCATGAGATCCACATAGCCTACCTGACCACCTGGCACATGGTCAGCAGTTGGGTGCTTATCGGATGCACTAGGCGAAATAGTAGAAGTCGCTTCCAGTGACTCAGAAGAGCTACCCTGTACACTTTCACAACAAGCATTGGCAATTACATTGACAGTACATTCATTAGAAATTGTTAATTCACACCGGGCCTCAATGAGATTTGTGGTAGACATATTAACAAGCTGGGAGGGGAAACGCCCCCACAGATGTGGGTGTGTCTACAGACAAGGTCTCATTGGCTCCTAGCACGGGGGTCAACAAAGCATCAATAACATTTTTGCTGAGCTGGGTTGCAGGAAGCTCGTTTGCATCTTCCCTGCTCTCAGCTGAAGGCAACTCATTAGCATGTACACTTACTGCCATGGGAAGTATCTCAGAGGGGAGGTTACGGGCCCTCTCTGCAGATATGACAGACACATTATCAGCATTAATCATAGACAGTTTATCACAGTAAATTGGGGTGCTCCCCACCCCATATTGGGACATCATAGGTCCTAAATCACTTCCCAACAGTACATTAGCAGGCAAATCAGTCAATAGTCCCACAGTCCGCATTCCTTTTCCTGCACCCCAGTCCAGATACACAGATGGGCCACCTGCTGTGGCTTGGGAAGTAGGGAAGTTCTCAGGGCGGTTGGGGCACTCCTCCTTGAAATGTCTTGTCTGGTTACAGGCATGGCACCGCCGTACCTCCCCTTGGGGCTTGGGGAAGGTCACCAGGGCGCCCAGAGTTCTTGGGGCAGGGGAAGGACCACCCGGGGCATAGTTTGTCTCACCCGACCTGACGACAGACGGCTGTGGTGACCTCCAGCCTGGCTTCTCCTTCCAACTTGAGGGTCTGTGCAGGGTTGTTGGAGTTTGCGCCTGCTGGGAGAGATCCATCCTTTTGAGCTCAAGCTGATACTGCCGTTCTCGTTCTGCTGCCTCACGATCAGCCTGCCGTTCTGCTGCCTTCCTCTCTTTCTCTGCCTGTCGCTCAGCAGCCTCACGATCAGCCTGCCATTCTGCGGCCTGCCATTCTTGTTCTACAGCTTCCAGAAAATGGCACAACACCTGCTGGTATGTATTAGGGTCACTGGTGCCTACTTGCTGCAGGGCCATTTGCCAGTATGAAGCCATTCCCCCGACAAGGCTGGGGCTACTGGTCCCTCCTGGTGAAGTAATCCTTGGGACCGGGCTGCTTGCCGCACTTCCTGGCCTAGCCCCAAAATCAGGACTCTGTTCGATTCTCTGCATGGCTGTGGCTGCCTCCATTTCAGCCATACGCTCAGGATCTCCAAAAGCCTGGTTCTGCAGTTCTGGAGATCTGCTTCTGAGCCCACTAGCCATCCACTGGTATTTGCCAAATAAAAGATAGGATAGAATACAAAGAGTAAGGGAGGGGAACAGCACTGTATCAAACTTTCACTGTATCTTAATGCTTGCTTTAATACCGAGCTTGTCTCATAGGATTACTACAATCACCAGCGTTTGAGTGATAAAGGTCACCAACACACGCTGTTTATCCTAAGATCCCACTGCTGCCACCAATGTGAAAGATCCTCAGTGCGCCAACACCGCTTTGGCCCACACCTGAGTCTTCTTTCATAAAAAAACACACTCACCGCCAGTGAGTGCCGGGTCCACAAGATAAATACAAGACAAGCTTTCTAAATTTTATATATTTATTAACCCCTAAATGGGTCGGTATTAACATCTAACACATGCAGTTCAGAACAGATATGCAGATGTATACAAGCATTAACAGTTACTAGTTACAAGATACAGTGCAATGAAATAAAAGGGCATAAAAGTGAAATAATTACTTTACCACGCATCTCCTTGATGTTGTTCTATAGTCCAACACTCATACATGCTCTGGCATGTGTGAATAGCCCATTGGAGGCTCTTAGCATGTGGCATCCACAACAATCCAGCCTGCATGCTCCTCACAGTATTCCAATAGTCTCTCACAGTGGAAGTCTGTCTGTAATCTCCTGTAGTCTGTCTGTAAAACTCTATAGTCTGTGATGGTCTGTAAAAACTCCCCCACTGGCCTCTTACCTCATCTTTTATACCCTTGTTGACACCACCCAGAATGAGGTCATCAACAACAGCAAGTCTGATTGATTAATGCACTCAAGTCACGATTCTTTGTATGGAGATGAGACCAAGTGAAATGATACAATGTTATCAACCATGTCTGATCTACCAGCTCAGGCTGACCAATGCATGTTTGTTTGATCACTCAGGGCTGTGTAGGAATACAATGGAGCCCTGCTGGGATGGATACAAAGCCCTATTGTTCCAGTCCGGCCACTATTGGCAATATACCTATGAGTAGGCTGTGCACATTATGAATGAATGGAAGAAAGTGGTAGATACGATACCCAGAAATCAAAATACATCTCTGAGTTATAGCCATATTTAAGCAGAGTCATCACAGGGACACTGAAGCATCTAATACTGTGTGTGGGGGACACTGAAGCATCTAATACTGTATGGGGGACACTGAAGCATCTAATACCGTGTGGGGGACAGTGAAGCATCTAATACTGTGTGTGGGGGACACTGAAGCATCTAATACTGTATGGGGGACGCTGAAGCATCTAATACTGTATGGGGGACACTGAAGCATCTAATACTGTGTGGGGGACACTGAAGCATCTAATACTGTATGGAGGACACTGAAGCATCTAATACCGTGTGGGGGACACTGAAGCATCTAATACTGTGTGGGGGACACTGAAGCATCTAATACTGTATGGGGGACACTGAAGCATCTAATACTGTGTGTGGGGGACACTAAAGCATCTAATACTGCATGGGGGACACTGAAGCATCTAATACTGTGTGGGGGACACTGAAGCATCTAATACTGTGTGTGGGGAACACTGAAGCATCTAATACTGTGTGGGGGACACTGAAGCATCTAATACTGTATGGGGGACACTGAAGCATCTAATACCGTGTGGGGGACACTGAAGCATCTAATACTGTATGGGGGACACTAAAACATCTAATACTGTATGGGGGACACTGAAGCATCTAATACCGTGTGGGGGACACTGAAGCATCTAATACTGTATGGGGGACACTAAAACATCTAATACTGTGTGGGGGACACTAAAGCATCTAATACCGTGTGGGGGACACTGAAGCATCTAATACTGTATGGGGGACACTAAAACATCTAATACTGTGTGGGGGACACTAAAGCATCTAATACTGTGTGGAGGACACTGAAGCATCTAATACTGTGTGGGGGACACTGAAGCATCTAATACTGTGTGTGGGGGACACTAAAGCATCTAATACTGTATGGGGGACACTGAAGCATGTAATACTGTGTGGGGGACACTGAAGCATCTAATACTGTATGGGGGACACTGAAGCATGTAATACTGTGTGGGGGACACTGAAGCATCTAATACTGTATGGGGGACGCTGAAGCATCTAATACTGTGTGGGGGAAACTGAAGCATCTAATACTGTGTGGGGGACACTGAAGCATCTAATGCTGTGTGGGGGACACTGAAGCATTTAATAATAATAATAATAATAATAATAATAGTCCTTTAATAGTCCCACAGTGGGGAAATTCAGTGTGTTACAGCAGCAAAGATAAGATAAGATAAGCAGATACAAATACAAATACAACATGTACAGGAATGTTCCAAGGTGAGAGGCATTACATTGATAGCAGACAGACAGATAGGAAGTAGCGGGGGGGGGGGGGGGGGGATTTAATAGGCAGAGAGATATTTCAGTTCTCTGTATGTAATGATCTCCGCTTAGGTCGGTGTTGGTTGTACAGCCTAACCGCGGTGGGGAGGAAAGACTTCCGATAGCGCTCCTTCTCACACCTAGGGTGGAGCAGTCGGTCACTGACAGTACTGCCCAGCGCAATCACAGTCTCATGCATGGGATGGGAGTTATTCTCTCGCATGGAGCTCACCACGGACAGTATCCTTCTGTCACCCACCACCTGCACTGGGTCCAGTGGGCTCCCCAGGACAGAGCTGGCCCTTCTAATCAGCTTGTCAAGTTTATTACTGTCCCTGGTTGATATACTGCTCCCCCAGCAGGCCGCTCCAAAGAAGATGGCTGATGCCACTACCGAGTTGAAGAAAGTCCTAAGAAGTGCCCCCCGGATTCCAAAGGCTCTCAGCTTCCTAAGCAGGTAGAGCCTGCTGTGGCCCTTCCTGTATAGGGCCTCCATATGATCTGCCCAGTCCAGCTTATTATTAAGGAGCAGACCCAGGTTCTTATAGGTGTTCACAATCTCGATGCCCGTCCCCAGGATGTCCACTGGTTTTGGAGGGCATCTGCCTTTACGGAAGTCCACCACCATCTCCTTGGTCTTCCCCACGTTAATCTTCAGGTGGTTCTGGTGGCACCAGTCCACAAAAAAACGGTTCAGTTCTCTGTACTCCCTGTCATCATCGTCTGTGATGAGGCCTACTATTGCAGAGTCGTCAGAATACTTCTGTAGGTAGCAGCTGGATGAGTTGCACCTAAAATCAGCAGTGTACAGTGTGAAGAGGAAAGGGGCGAGAACCGTACCCTGAGGTACCCCCGTATTACAGATCACGGTACCTGACACACAGTCTTGGGCTCTCACGTATTGAGGTCGATTTGTGAGGTAGTCTAGGATCCAGTTGGAGAGGTGGTGGTCCACTCCAGCAAGGCCCAGCTTGTCTCTCAGTAACCTGGGCTGTATGGTGTTAAAAGCACTGGAGAAATCAAAGAACATTATTCTCACCGTGTTCCCTGGTTTCTCCAGGTGAGACAGAGCCCTGTGCAGAAGGTGGATGATGGCATCATCTAATACTGTGTGTGGAGGACACTGAAGCATCTAATACTGTGTGGGGGACACTGAAGCATTTAATACTGTGTGGGGGACACTGAAGCATCTAATACTGTATGGGGGACACTGAAGCATCTAATACTGTATGGGGGACACTAAAGCATCTAATACTGCATGGGGGACACGGAAGCATATAATACTGTGTGGGGGACACGGAAGCATCTAATACTGTATGGGGGACACTGAAGCATCTAATACTGCATGGGGGACACTGAAGCATCTAATACTGCATGGGGGACACTGAAGCATCTAATACTGTGTGGGGGACACTGAAGCATCTAATACTGTATGGGGGACACTGAAGCATCTAATACTGTGTGGGGGACACTGAAGCATCAAATACTGTATGGGGGACACTGAAGCATCTAATACTGTGTGGGGGACACTGAAGCATCTAATACTGTGTGTGGGGGACACTGAAGCATCTAATACTGTGTGGGGAACACTGAAGCATCTAATACTGTATGGGGGACACTGAAGCATCTAATACTGTATGGGGGACACTGAAGCATCTAATACTGTATGGGGGACACTGAAGCATCTAATACTGTGTGTGGGGGACACTGAAGCATCTAATACTGTATGGGGGACACTGAAGCATCTAATACCGTGTGGGGGACACTGAAGCATCTAATACTGTATGGGGGACACTGAAGCATCTAATACTGTATTGGGGACACTGAAGCATCTAATACTGTGTGAGGGACACTGAAGCATCTAATACCGTATGGGGGACACTGAAGCATCTAATACTGTGTGGGGGACATTGAAGCATCTAATACTGTGTGGGGGACACTGAAGCATCTAATACTGTGTGGGGGACACTGAAGTTATCTAATACCGTGTGGGGGACACTGAAGCATCTAATACTGTATGTGGGGGACACTGAAGCATCTAATACTGTGTGGGGGACACTGAAGCATCTAATACTGTGTGGGGGACACTGAAGCATCTAATACTGTGTGTGGGGGACACTGAAGCATCTAATACTGTGTGAGGGAAACTGAAGCATCTAATACTGTATGGGGGACACTGAAGTTATCTAATACCGTGTGGGGGACACTGAAGCATCTAATACTATATGTGGGGGACACTGAAGCATCTAATACTGTGTGGGGGACACTGAAGCATCTAATACTGTGTGGGGGACACCGAAGCATCTAATACTGTGTGTGGGGGACACTGAAGCATCTAATACTGTGTGGGGGACACTGAAGCATCTAATACTGTATGGGGGACACTGAAGCATCTAATACTGTATGGGGGACACTAAAGCATCTAATACTGTGTGGGGGACACTGAAGCATCTAATACTGTGTGGGGGACACGGAAGCATCTAATACTGTATGGGGGACACTGAAGCATCTAATACTGCATGGGGGACACTGAAGCATCTAATACTGTGTGGGGGACACGGAAGCATCTAATACTGTATGGGGGACACTGAAGCATCTAATACTTTATGGGGGACACTAAAGCATCTAATACTGCATGGGGGACACTGAAGCATCTAATACTGTGTGGGGGACACTGAAGCATCTAATACTGTATGGGGGACACTGAAGCATCTAATACTGTGTGGGGGACACTGAAGCATCAAATACTGTATGGGGGACACTGAAGCATCTAATACTGTGTGGGGGACACTGAAGCATCTAATACTGTGTGTGGGGGACACTGAAGCATCTAATACTGTGTGGGGAACACTGAAGCATCTAATACTGTATGGGGGACACTGAAGCATCTAATACTGTATGGGGGACACTGAAGCATCTAATACCGTGTGGGGGACACTGAAGCATCTAATACTGTATGGGGGACACTGAAGCATCTAATACTGTATTGGGGACACTGAAGCATCTAATACTGTGTGAGGGACACTGAAGCATCTAATACCGTATGGGGGAACCTGAAGCATCTAATACTGTGTGGGGGACATTGAAGCATCTAATACTGTGTGGGGGACACTGAAGCATCTAATACTGTGTGGGGGACACTGAAGTTATCTAATACCGTGTGGGGGACACTGAAGCATCTAATACTGTATGTGGGGGACACTGAAGCATCTAATACTGTGTGGGGGACACTGAAGCATCTAATACTGTGTGGGGGACACTGAAGCATCTAATACTGTGTGTGGGGGACACTGAAGCATCTAATACTGTGTGAGGGACACTGAAGCATCTAATACTGTATGGGGGACACTGAAGCATCTAATACTGTGTGTGGGGACACTGAAGCATCTAATACTGTATGGGGGACACTGAAGCATCTAATACTGTGTGGGGGACACTGAAGCATCTAATACTGTGTGGGGGACACCGAAGCATCTAATACTGTGTGTGGGGGACACTGAAGCATCTAATACTATGTGGGGGACACTGAAGCATCTAATACTGTATGGGGGACACTGAAGCATCTAATACTGTATGGGGGACACTAAAGCATCTAATACTGTGTGGGGGACACTGAAGCATCTAATACCGTATGGGGGACACTGAAGCATCTTATACTGTGTGGGGAACACTGAAGCATCTAATACTGTGTATGGGGGACACTGAAGCATCTAATACTGTATGGGGGACACTGAAGCATCTAATACTGTGTGTGGGGACACTGAAGCATCTAATACTGTATGGGGGGGACACTGAAGCATCTAATACTGTGTGGGGGACACTGAAGCATTTAATACTGTGTGTGGGGGACACTGAAGCATCTAATACTGTGTGGGGGACACTGAATCATCTAATACTGTATGGGGGACACTGAAGCATCTAATGCTGTGTGTGGGGGACAGTGAAGCATCTAATACTGTGTGTGGGGGACACTGAAGCATCTAATACCGTATGGGGGACACTGAAGCATCTAATACTGTATGAGGGACACTGAAGCATCTAATACTGTGTGGGGGACACTGAAGCATCTAATACTGTATGGGGGACATTGAAGCATCTAATACTGTGTGGGGGACACTGAAGCATCTAATACTGTGTGGGGGACATTGAAGCATCTAATACTGTGTGGGGGACACTGAAGCATCTAATACTGTGTGGGGGACACTGAAGTTATCTAATACCGTGTGGGGGACACTGAAGCATCTAATACTGTATGTGGGGGACACTGAAGCATCTAATACTGTGTGGGGGACACTGAAGCATCTAATACTGTGTGGGGGACACTGAAGCATCTAATACTGTGTGTGGGGGACACTGAAGCATCTAATACTGTGTGAGGGACACTGAAGCATCTAATACTGTATGGGGGACACTGAAGTTATCTAATACCGTGTGGGGGACACTGAAGCATCTAATACTGTATGTGGGGGACACTGAAGCATCTAATACTGTGTGGGGGACACTGAAGCATCTAATACTGTGTGGGGGACACTGAAGCATCTAATACTGTGTGTGGGGGACACTGAAGCATCTAATACTGTGTGGGGGACACTGAAGCATCTAATACTGTATGGGGGACACTGAAGCATCTAATACTGTGTGTGGGGGACACTAAAGCATCTAATACTGTGTGGGGGACACTGAAGCATCTAATACCGTATGGGGGACACTGAAGCATCTTATACTGTGTGGGGAACACTGAAGCATCTAATACTGTGTATGGGGGACACTGAAGCATCTAATACTGTATGGGGGACACTGAAGCATCTAATACTGTGTGTGGGGACACTGAAGCATCTAATACTGTATGGGGGACACTGAAGCATCTAATACTGTGTGGGGGACACTGAAGCATCTAATACTGTGTGGGGGACACTGAAGCATCTAATACTGGATGGGGGACGATGAAGCATCTAATACCGTATGGGGCACACTGAAGCATCTAATACTGTATGGGAGACACTGAAGCATCTAATACTGTGTGTGGGGGGGGGAGACACTGAAGCATCTAATACTGTGTGTGGGGGACACTGAAGCATCTAATACTGTGTGTGGGGGACACTGAAGCATCTAATACTGTGTGGGGGACACTGAAGCATCTAATACTGTATTGGGGACACTGAAGCATAAACTACTGTGTGGGGCCCCACTGTGAAGCATAAACTACTGTGTGGGGCCCCACTGAGAAGCATATACTACTGTGTGGGGGGGGCTTATTGTGAAGCATATAATGTGGGTGAGGGCCCAAAATGGAGTATATAATACTGTGCGGGGGCCTCTGTGGAGCATATAATACTGAGTGGGGGCCACTGTGGAGCATATAATACTGTGTGGGGGCCTTTCTGGAGCATATAATATTGTCTGGAGGCCACTTCAGAGCGAAATGTACTGTCTGGGGTCCTTCACTATTTATATCACACGGTATCTGTTTTATAGCAGACATGTGATATTATTACAGGCTGTATTAACATTGCACGGTTACTATAAAATAGATCCTGGTTAATTTAAGGTTAAATTGCCGTGTTGGCACTTTGCGATAATTTAGTGGGTTTTGGGTTGCAGTTTGGGCACTCGGTTTCTAAAAGTTTCGCCATCACTGCCATAGGGTATCCAAAATGGTATGTGAGGGAGGTGGATTATAACCTGTGGGGAAGTCTTGCCATTAGCTCACTATTACAGTAATAGTGCCCCCCATAAAGTAACAGCATTACATGTGTGGGGGAGGGAACTATTACCTGTGGGGTGGGGGTGCTAGAGCACCATTTCAGTTATAATTTATCCCACAGGTAATAGCATTACTTATGTGAGGAGGCTATTACCCATGGAGGGGGGCACTATTACATGTGGGGTGGCTCAGCAACCCAAATCCCACCCCCCAACCAGCACCACCCCCCACCGGACTACGGAAAACTGGTCCTTGGCGTGAAAAAGGATGGGGACCACAGGATTGTAGTGGCTTGTGGCTTATAGGTTCCCTAGTGACAATTAAAACGTCAGTGTACTGGTGCAGGCGGGCGCAATGATGTCACTACATAGTGTCACCAGAGCTAGGTCATAGACGTCCTGTGGTAACGGCATCTTGTAGCCTGCATGATGCAGCAAGGAGAGTCGGAGGTGGCAAGTCCAAGCAAGGGGATTGGAGGCAGGTGAGTATTATTGTTGGGTTATTTATGTTGGAGAGGGGGGAGGCCTTAAAAATATTAAGGGCCAATAACCATAAGGGGTCATTAGGGCAAGCAGGGGCATTATTAATATAAGGGGGCTATTGGGAGGCAGTATTTATGCAAGGGTGTAAAAGAGTATTGGGCTATACTAATTTAAGGTGGGCATTGTGGATTTAAAGGGGTTTTCCAGGAATTACAGTACTTGGGCAAGAGGCCGGGGAAGGTGAAACATAAAAAAACCAGCATATTCAACTGTCTCCAGCGCTCCAATGTCCACCACCGTTGTCTGGTCGCCGCCGCCCAGGGGCTTGTTCTGGCAGAAGTCCTTGCCACATGTGACTGCTGAGGCTAATCAGTGGCCTCAGTGGTCACAGAAAGGACCTGGGACCTCAAAAGTGATGTATGTGAGTGATACCCCGGGTTCTTTCCCATGACCGCTGAGGCCACGTGCAGCAAGGACTTCTGCCAGAACAAACCCCTGGGCGATGCTGGACCTGACAGCAATGGGGGGACACTGAAGCACCGGGGACTGGAGAGTATATTTTGTTTTGATTTTTTTTTATGTTTCACCTTCCTCGGCCTCCTGCCCCAGCTCTGCATTTCCTGGACAACCCCTTTAAGGGAACATACAGAGTAACTATTAATTAGGGGCAGATGCGTAGCTAGCGGGGGGCGGGGGGGGGGGCGGTGGCCCGGGGCCCACTGACTCTCAGGGGCCCACTTCGGGGACGCCGCAACACAGGTTATTAAGCTCACATATTAACTGCATCGGCGTCTGGAAGAAAACCTGTTGGAGTCTGCAAAAGACCTAAGACTGGGATGGAGATTTATCTTCCAACAAGACAATGATCCCAAACATAAAGCAAAATCTACAATGGAATGGTTCACAAATAAACATATCCAGGTGTTAGAATGGCCAAGTCAAAGTCCACACCTGAATCCAATCGAGAATCTGTGGAAAGAGCTGAAAACTGCTGTTCACAAACGCTCTCCATCCAACCTCACTGAGCTCCAGCTGTTTTCCAAGGAAGAATGGGCAAGAATTTCAGTCTCTCGATGTGCAAAACTGATAGAGACATACCTCAAGCGACTAACAGCTGTAATCGCAGCAAAAGGTGGCGCTACAAAGTATTAACTTAAGGGGGCCGAATAATTTGGCACGCCCCACTTTTCAGTTTTTTATTTTTTACAAAAGTTTAAAATAGCCAATAAATTTCGTTCCACTTCACGATTGTGTCCCACTTGTTGATTCTTCACCAAAAAAATTTAAATTTTATATCCTTATGTTTGAAGCCTGAAATGTTGCAAAAGGTTCAAAAGTTCAAGGGGGCCGAATACTTTTGCAAGGCACTGTACATAAAGAAGGAAGCCTCTGGCAGAAGCCTGTACTCGTATGTAGCTCGTAAACCACAAGCCACTTCAGGCCTGTGGCCTATGAGCTGCCCTAAGATGTCAGCGTCCTGGCACAGACGTTTTCGCGATGACGTCATTGTCCTGTGCCGTCCGCGCCAGGACGCAGGTTCTGCTTCTTCAGTAAGCGGCGGCAGTGCCAGCGGTGGAGACTCCTCCTCGGGGATCGGAGGTAGGTGAGTAGCATTGACTTTTTTTATTAACTCACTTTGGGCATTGTAATTGGGGGTGGGGGGATGGGGGTAATACATATAAGAGGTCAATTGGGAGCATTGGGAATTTAGATAAGAGTCCATAACTAATATAAGGGTATTAGGGGGCTTTAATAAAAGAGGATATAAATTATAGAGAAACGTCAGTGGGGGCTGTATGAATGTAAGGGGAGATAATATTAGTGGGCATTGGGGCAGTATTAAAGGGGTTTTCTAGGGAATAATAAAGTTTACTGGTAAGGATTGTATTGGGCAAATTGGAGAGGAGGCGGGAAAGGTGAAACATAAAAAAAAATACTCACTTGTCTCCGGGCTACCGATGTCCGCAGCCCTCTGCTGCTGTCTGTCCAGGCACACGCACTCCGCTTCCCTGCCGCAAGTTCTGCACTGCACGTGATTGGCCTCAGCAGTGGCTGGAAAAGACTCTGTGATGTCACTCATATACATGACTGGGTCCTTTCCAGTCAATATTGAGGCCACTGATGGCCTCAGCAGTCAAGTATGGCACGTGTCTGAACAGACAGTGGCGGCAGACACCAGAGCACTGGGGACAGGTAAGGCTGGGTTCACAGTAGCGCTCGGTTTCCGTTTTTGGGTCCACTTGGGGACCCAGGAAAACGGAAAACCAATTTGCTTGTAAAGCAGTTACCTGCGGACTATAATGGGGTCTGCTGGGTTTCTGTCTGGTTTCTGCCTGAAAAATGCGGAGAAAAAAGGCCTGTTTGCAGGACTTTTCTTTCTGCATTTTTCAAACGGAATGGGGGACAGAATCCCTCAACGGGGTTCAAGTGTTGGTGTGAACCCATCCTGAGTATGATTTTTTTTCTCACCTACTCCACCTCCACTGTGATTTGTCCACTTCCTGGACAACCCCTTTAAAGAGGACCATTCACGTCCTCATGAACCTGTGATTTTATATACCGCTAGAAAGCCGACAGTTGGCTTTCCTGTTATGTGCCCCGATGGAGGAGATATTGGTGTCGTTAGTTTCGGCACATATCTGTCCCCACTGTCAGAAGGACGTTCCTGACAGTCTAGCGTCATCGCTGGGCTGTGAGGAAGGCCCCCCCTGAAAGTACTCTATCATAGCCTTGTACTGTCAGAGGTGGCGTTCCTTACCGCCCTGTGATGACGCTGAGCTATGAGGAAGGCCCCCTCCCCCAGTACAAGTCTTGGGGGTGGGGGGGTGGAACGTTCCTCACAGCCCAGCGATGACACTAGACGGTCAGGAACGCCCTTCTAACAGTGGGGGAGAGGTCAGTGCCGAAACTAACGGCACAGATATCTCCTCCACCGGGGCACATAACGGGAAAGCCGTTGAATTCAGCTTTCCAGCAGTATATAAAACTGCATATGCATGAGAACATGAAAGGTCGTCTTTAATACAAAGGGATTATTAATAGGCATTATTAATACAGAGGGGCATTTATGTAAGAGGGTATAATGTATACAAGGAGACATAAGAGGGTATAATTAATAATAGGGGAATTGGGCAATATTAATTTTAGGTTGCACTAAATTGATTTAAGGGGAAACACAGGGCATTATTAATTATGGGGAATTATTAATTGAGGGGCAGTATTAAATAAATGGGGCACATGGGGTTATTATTCATTTCCAGGGGATTTTATATCATATATTTTATAATTGGGGTAGCAGCAGGATGGAGATTTTATGTAGTTGAGGACAATGTGGGTCGGGTGCCTGGAAAAGTGAGGAGCCAAAGATGTCTGTGTTACAAACTTTACAGTCACAGCTGGAAGAAGTGGTCATGGCGGTCCAGATGGAAGAGATGATAAATGTAAACCGTCAGAGATGTCACCTGTAAGTCACAACATTGTTCCTGTACTGTATTTACGTAACTGGTCTTCACAGCCCTGTGTAGAACCACTATCTACCACTATACGGTCACCATATAGTGATAATGTTGGTATACCTGAGTTAGGGGCCCACTTGGACGTGTTCGCCCCCCCTGTGCTGAACCCCTAGCTACGCCTCTGATTAGGGGGCATTTTTAGCTGAGGCATTATTGATTTAAGCAGGCATACAGGAGTACTTTTTGAGGGGAAACAGGGGGCAGTACTTTCCCCCCTTTACCTGCACTGGGCTGTCTGTCACCTTTGCTTGTATACAGAGCGGCTACAGCGAGATGTCACAACAGCGGAACCGCAGCAGCCCAACACTATATACTGCTGTACTGTAGAGAGCGGTGATTGGCTGCAGCCGCCCAAAACGATATACTGCTGTACTGTAGAGAGCGGTGATTGGCTGCAGCGGCCCAACACTATATACTGCTGTACTGTAGAGAGCAGTGATTGGCTGCAGCGGCCCAACACGATATACTGCTGTACTGTATCGTCAACTTGACATCAGTGCTGCAGCCACTCCATATACAAATAGTGCAGTGAAGGTGATGGCTGGCCCAGAGCAGGGACAGAGGGGGGATGCAGGTAAGTGTCAGTGCATTTTTATTTACAACCCTGACCTGCTGCCTGCATTAATATTTCTGATCCTGAACAATCCCTTTAAGGGGGCACAAAAGGGCATTGTTAATTTAAGATAAATATGGGGGCATCATTCGTGCTGGGGTGCTGGGGACAGGCGAGTATGCTTTATTGAGACCGCCACAGTGGTTGCTCCAGTTAATAGACAACCTATTTTAAGGGGTTGTCTGGGCCAAATTTTTTATGGTCACTTCACTGGTCCCCCCATACATTGGCCTTTTCACTGGTCCACCATACTGTATGGGGAACTGTGATGGGGCCATTATATTGTGTGGGTGAAGTGATGGGGGCTAACATTCTGTGGCGGGAGGGGACAATAAACTGTGTGATGCATATTAAAGGGATTGTCTAGGGTTAATCTTTTTTATGGCCTATGATCAGGATAGGCCATAAATACCTGATCAGTATGGGGCTGACACACGGCCCCATCAGCTGTTCGGAGTCACTTCCGGCGCCCGTTCTGTATACAACACAGGGCCGGAAGCAGAAAGCTCCATCCGCTGTTTAGTCGCCCGGCGCCTTCACTTCAGCTCAACTCCTACTGACTTCAATAAGTGCTGAGATGCAGTGAAGGTGCCCGGCCCATATACAGTGGACAGAGCTTTCTGCTTCTGGCCCCATATTGTGTACAGGACAGGTGCCAGAAGTGGCTCCGTACAGCTGATCGGTCCGGGGTCGGCCCCCAACAGATCAGGTATCTATGGCCTATCCTGAGGATAAACCATAACAAATAATGCCTGGACAACCCCTTTAATATACCCCCCTAATGCGCCACACTTTAAAGAGGTTGTCCAGTATATTTTTTTTTTTTTTATAATTAGTCTGGGAGAGGTGAATTCCCCCCCAAAAAAACAAAAACATACTAAACATACTTACCTATCCCTGGTCCTCCGGTGTCAGCAGGTCTGGTCCTGCAGCTCCGCTGTCTTCCTTTGCCAGAAGTCCTCACTGGCTGTGAGGCCGCTGATTGGCCTCAGGGGTCACGTGACATCACAGGTAGTCACATGCAGGGGGAACTTGCACTGGAAGAAAACAGACCTGCTGGCTAAACCGCACTGGGAGACATTGGGGACAGAGAGAAAGTTTGTTTTTTTTTTTTTTTTTTTTCATCTGTGTAATTAAAAATAAATAAATAAATTATCCTGCACAACCCCTTTAATGTCCTCCAGGCTATTGGCCTCCATTAGTTATGATTTTGCCAATGCAAATACATTGGCAGAGGTGTAACTAAGGTCTTGTGGGCCTGGTGCAAACTTTTGACTGGGGCCCCTTACCCCATCCCTAGAGAGAATTCTTGATAGTGATGGTTACGGGTGCTGCAGCGATATCTCAGATACTTGAAAGGGATACAGCTTTAGTACCCACAACTGCAGTTTTCAAGAATATGGTGAGTGAGCAGCGCAGCACCCGGCATGTAAACATTGGGACAGTATAATATGCTCCGCAGTGGCCCCCACACAGCATTATATGCTCCGCAGTGGCCCCCACACATTATTATATGCTCACAATGGCCCCCATACAGTATTATATGCTCACAGTGGTCCCCACACAGCATTATATGCTCCGCAGTGGCCCCCACACAGCATTATATGCTGCACAGTGGCCCTCACACAGTATTATATGCTCACAGTGACCCATACACAGTATTATATGACAACAGTGGCCCCCACATAGTACTATACTATTATATACCCACAGTGCCCCCCCCCCCCCTCCCCAGAGCCGGTGCTATTATTATACCTGGGGTCTCCTCGGACCCCAGAATATAATAAGTAGAGGTCCAGGAGAAGTGATTAAAAATAACAAACACTTATACTCACCTTGTCTTACCTCTCCAGGGCATCCTGCTCCATCCTGCTGTCTTATCCATCTTCCTTGATCCCCACGTCCCATGCCCCAGACGTCACCACTGATTGCACCTTTGCGGTCACATCGGGTGTGATGACATCATTATGCCGGCGCGCCCATGTCACCGCTGGGGCCTAACCACAGATCCCTGCAGTGAGGCCGGAAAAGTGCCGGAGACGATGCTGAGCCCAGGACAGGTGAGTATTTTTTTTTTTTTGAATTTTTTGTCACTTTCCCTGGGCTGGCATACCCTTTCCATTAACCCTAGGTATAGTGGTCGGGGAACCAGGCTTTCCCCGACCACTATCATGGTAGTCCCCCGTACCCCTCCGGTCACACCCCTTGTGACCATGATCCTTACGCTACTATCCATTGGTCAGGGCCCCTGACCTTTGCATTGAAAAAATGAGGACTAAATATAGTCGGGGGTCGGGGCCCACCAGGGGATTCACCGGTTCCCCGGTGGGCCAGTCCGACCCTGCCTGTAACTGTCAATGAGACTTCTGCATCTCTCAACAGGTATTTTGGCCCACTCCTCATGAGCAAACTGCTTCAGTTGTCTCGGGTTTGAAGGGTGCCTTTTCCAGACGACATGTTTCAGCTCCTTCCAAAGATGCTCAATAGGATTTAGGTAAGGGCTCATAGGGTTGTCTAGGATCTGAAGGTAATTGGTACTGATGACCTGTCCACAGGATAAGTCATCAGTATTTGATAGGTTCGGGTCTGACGCCCAGACACCATCCTGATCAGTTGTTTCAGCCGCGGAAGCAGCCGTGCTCCTATTCAAGTGAATGAGAACAGGGCTGCAGTTTCAGGCACCACCACTATAGCGTATGGAGCTCCGTTCACAGCTTCCAGTCTGTACAGTGTAGCGGTGGCGCCTGGAACTGCAGCCTTGCTCCCATTCACTTGAATAGGAACAGAGCAGCTTCTAGCAATATACCTAGTAAACAGCTTTCATACAAGTATACAGACTCTACTATATGACACCTCACACATATACAAATATGTACAGTCATGGCCAAAAGTTTTGAGAATGACACAAATATTCTATTTTCACATGATCTGCTGCCCTCTGGTTTTTATGTGTGTTTGTCAGATGTTTTTATCACATACAGAAATAGAATTGCATTCATATTATGAGTAACAGAAGCTTATATTGACAGTTAGAATGAGTTAATGCAGCAAGTCAATATTTGCAGTGTTGACCCTTCTTCTTCAGGACCTCTGCAATTCTCCCTGGCATGCTCTCAATCAACTTCTGGACCAAATCCTGACGGATAGCAGTCCATTCTTGCAGAATCAATGCTTTAATTTTGTCTGAATTTGTTGGTTTTTGTTTGTCCACCCGTCTCTTGATGATTGACCACAAGTTCTCAATGGGATTAAGATCTGGGGAGTTTCCAGGCCATGGACCCAAAATCTCTATGTTTTGTTCCCTGAGCCATTTAGTTATCACCTTTGCTTTATGGCAAGGTGCTCCATCATGCTGGAAAAGGCATTGTTGAGCGCCAAACTGCTCTTGGACGGTTGGGAGAAGTTGCTCTTGGAGGACATTCTGGTATCATTCTTTATTCATGGCTGTGTTTTTAGGCAAGACTGTGAGAGAGCCGATTCCCTTGGCTGAGAAGCAACCCCACACATGAATGGTTTCAGGATGCTTTACAGTTGGCATGAGACAAGACTGGTGGTAGAGCTCACCTCTTCTTCTCCAAATAAGCTGTTTTCCAGATGTTCCAAACAATCGAAAAGGGGATTCATCAGAGAAAATGACTTTACCCCAGTCCTCAGCAGTCCACTCCCTGTACCTTTTGCAGAATATCAGTCTGTCCCTGATGTTTTTTCTGGAGAGAAGTGGCTTCTTTGCTGCCCTCCTTGAGACCAGGCCTTGCTCCAAGAGTCTCCGCCTCACAGTGCGTGCAGATGCACTCACACCTGCCTGCTGCCATTCCTCAGCAAGCTCTGCACTGCTGGTAGCCCGATCCCTCAGATGAAACACTTTTAAGAGACGGTCCTGCCGCTTGCTGGTGTTTCTTGGGCGCCCTGGAGCCTTTTTGGCACCAATGGAACCTCTCTCCTTGAAGTTCTTGATGATGCGATAGATTGTTGACTGAGGTGCAATCTTTCTAGCTGCAATACTCTTCCCAGTTAGGCCATTTTTGTGCAGTGCAATGATGACTGCACGTGTTTCTTTAGAGATAACCATGGTTAACAGAAGAGAAACAATGATGGCAAGCACCAGCCTCCTTTTAAAGTGTCCAGTGGTGTCATTCTTACTTAATCATGACAGATTGATCTCCAGCCCTGTCCTTATCAACACCCACACCTGTGTTAATGGAGCAATCACTGAAACGATGTTAGGTGGTCCTTTTAAGGCAGGGCTGCAATGATGTTGAAATGTGTTTTGGGGGATAAAGTTCATTTTCTAGGTAAATATTGACTTTGCAAGTAATTGCTGTTAAGCTGATCACTCTTTATAACATTCTGGAGTATATGCAAATTGCCATTAGAAAAACTGAAGCAGTAGACTTTGTAAAAATTAATATTTGTATCATTCTCAAAACTTTTGGCCATGACTGTACAAGTATATACATGCTACTATCTCATACCTCATACATATACACACACTACAATATCACATGTATACAGGTATACAGACTCTACTATACAACACCTCACACATATACAGGTATACACACACTACTATATCACAACTGACACATATACAGGTATATACAACTATACACACTACTATGTCACACCTCACATATAAAAGTGTATACACAAACAATACTATATCACATGTATACAGGAATATACAAGTATGCACACTACTACAGTGCTGGCCAAAAGTATTGGCACCCCTGCAATTATGTCAGATAATACTCAATTTCTTCCAGAAAATGATTGCAATCACAAATGCTTTGGTAATAATATTTTCATTTAATTTGTCTTCAATGGAAAACCACAAAAAGAATTGTCAAAAAGCCAAATTGGATATAATTCCACACCAAACATAAAAAAGGGGGTGGACAAAAGTATTGGCACCCTTTGAAAAATCATGTGATGCTTCTCTAATTTGTGTAATTAACAGCACCTGTTACTTACATGTGGCACATAACAGGTGGTGGCAATAATTAAATCACACTTGCAGCCAGTTGAAATGGATTAAAGTTGACTCAACCTCTGTCCTGTGTCCTTGTGTGTACCACATTGAGCATGGAGAAAAGAAAGAAGACCAAAGAACTGTCTGAGGACTTGAGAAGCAAAATTGTGAGGAAGCATGAGCAATCTCAAGGCTACAAGTCCATCTCCAAAGACCAGAATGTTCCTGTGTCTACCGTGCACAGTGTCATCAAGAAGTTTAAAGCCCATGGCACTGTGGCTAACCTCCCTAGATGTGGACGGAAAAGAAAAATTGACGAGAGATTTCAACGAAAGATTGTGCGGCTGGTGGCTAAAGAACCTCGACTAACATCCAAACAAGTTCTAGCTGCCCTGCAGTCCGAGGGTACAACAGTGTCAACCCGTACTATCCGTCGGCGTCTGAATGAAAAGGGACTCTATGGTAGGATACCCAGGAATACCCCACTTCTGACCCAGAGACATAAAAAAGCCAGGCTGGAGTTTGCCAAAACTTACCTGAGAAAGCCAAAAACTTTTTGGAAGAATGTTCTCTGGTCAGATGAGACAAAAGTAGAGCTTTTTGGGAAAAGGCATCAACATAGAGTTTACAGGAAAAAAAAAGAGGCCTTCAAAGAAAAGAACACGGTCCCTACAGTCAAACATGGCGGAGGTTCCCTGATGTTTTGGGCTTGCTTTGCTGCCTCTGGCACTGGACTGCTTGACCGTGTGCATGGCATTATGAAGTCTGAAGACTACCAACAAATTTTGCAGCATAATGTAGGGCCCAGTGTGAGAAAGCTGGGTCTCCCTCAGAGGTCATGGGTCTTCTAACAGGACAATGACCCAAAATACACTTCAAAAAACACTAGAAAATGGTTTGAGAGAAAGCACTGGAGACTTCTAAAGTGGCCAGCAATGAGTCCAGACCTGAATCCCATAGAACACCTGTGGAGAGATCTCAAAATGGCAGTTTGGAGAAGGCACCCTTCACATCTCAGGGACCTGGAGAAATTTGCCAAAGAAGAATGGTCTAAAATTCCAGCAGAGCATTGTAAGAAACTCATTGATGGTTACCGGAAGCGGTTGTTCGCAGTTATTTTGTCTAAAGGTTGTGCTACCAAGTATTAGGCTGAGGGTGCCAATACTTTTGTCCGGCCCATTTTTGGAGTTTTGTGTAAAATGATCAATGATTTGACTTTTTTTTCATTCTCTTTTGTGTTTTTTCATTGCAAGCAAAATAAATGAAGATATTATTACCAAAGCATTTGTGATTGCAATCATTTTCTGGAAGAAATTGAGTATTATCTGACAGAATTGCAGGGGTGCCAATACTTTTGGCCAGCACTGTATACCACACCTCATACATTTACAAGTATATACAGTACACATATACACACTACTATATCACACCTCAAACGTATACAGGTTTATATAAGTATACACACACTACTATATGACACCTCACACGTATACAGGTATATACAAGTATACACACACTACTCTATCACATCTCACACGTATACAGGTATATACAAGTATACACAGTACTATATCACACCTATATCAATACTTTGTAGAGCCACCTTTTGCTACAATTACAGCTGCAAGTCTTTTGGGGTATGTCTCTACCAGCTTTGCGTATCTAGAGACTGAGATTTTTGCCCATTCTTCTATGCAAAATAGCTCAAGCTCAGCCAGATTGGTTGGAGAGCGTCTGTGAACAGCAATTTTCATGTCTTGCCACAGATGCTCAATGGGATGTTATGGTTAAATGCAAGAAATTGGCCACAATAAAAGCAATAGCAAGCAATCAGCTGATAACTGCGAGCAGTAGAGACAGCTATCTACAACCAGCACACCTCTGTGAGCCAAGACAGACCCCCAGATGCCTTCACCAGAACTCCCCGCAAGGAGAGATGGGCTTTGCTGGATCTGGGGATCTGAATTGTCACCAGACAAATGTACTAACAGTAAATGCAGTACTGCAGAAACCAACACCAGGACCACTAAAACTTACAAAGTGGCGTGGACAGAAGAGAAGTCGTACAGCAGAGTCAAACCAGGAGAGCAGAATAAGCTGAGACGGGAGACAAAAAGCAAATTCCAAGAAACTAGCCAAAAGGTCAACAATCCAGCCGGGAAAGTCAGAACAGAATCAATAAGCGAAAGAGGAATCCAGGGACAAAGCCAGGGGTCACAAGTCATACAGGTATACACGCAAAATGGAAAGCCAAACTAGCAGGTAGAAAACTAATAGCACATGTCTCAGGAGGACGGGGTCTTATATAGGCCTCCTCAGCTGCTAACTGGACCAAGCCAGGAAGCCTCTGAAAGTACAAACGCTTCCCAGGTTGGCATGGTAACATCAAAGATGGAGCAGCCGGATAGAGACTCCTGACATTGGATTGGTCTGGACTTTGACTGGGCCATTCTAACACTTGAATATTCTTTGATCTAAACCATCCCACTGCAGCTCTGGCTGTATGTTTAGGGTCATTGTCTTGCTGGAAGGTGAATCTCCTTCCCAGTCTCAAGTCTTTTGCAGCCTCCAACAGGTTTTCTTCTAGGATTGCCCTGTATTTAGCTCCATCCATCTTCCCATCAAATCTGACCAGCTTCCCTGTCCCTGCTGAAGAAAAGCCTCCCCCCAGCATGATGCTGCCCCCGCCATGTGTCTCAGTGGGGCTGGTGTGTTCAGGGTGATGAGCTGTGTTACTTTTCCGCCACACATAGCACTTTGAATTTAGGACAAAAAGTTCAACTTTGCTCTCATCTGACCAGAGCACCTTCTTCCACATGTTTGCTGTGTCCCTTACAAGTATATGGCTTGTGGCAAACCGCAAACGGCACTTCTTATGTCTTTCTTTCAACTATGGTTTTCTTCTTGCCACTCTTCCATAAAGGCCAGATTTGTGGAGTGCACGACTTATAGTTGTCCTGTGAACAGATTCTCCTAACTGTGCTGTGGATTTCTGCAGCTCCTCCAGAGTGACCATGGGCCTCTTGGCTGCTTCTCTGACCAGTGCTCTCCTTGCTAGATCTGTCAGTTTAGGTGGACGACCATGTCTTGGTAGGTTTGCAGTTGTAGAATACTTTTTCTATTTTTGGATGATGGATTGAACAGTGCTTATTAGGATGCTCAAAGCTTGGGATATGTTTTTATAACCTAACCCTGCTTTAAACTTCTCCACAACTTTATCTCTGACCTGTCTGGTGAGTTCCTTGGTGTTCATGATGCTGTTTGTTCACTAGTGTTCTTTAACAAACCACTGAGGCTTTCACAGAACAGGTGTATTTATACTAAGACTAAATTACACACAGCTGGACTCTATTTACTAATTCAGTGACTTCTGAAGACAATTGATTGCACTGGATTTTATCTAGGGGTATCAGAGTACAGGGGGCTGAATACTTTTGCACATCACACTTTTCAGATTTTTATTTGATTACAATTTTGAAAAACATGTAGCATTTTCCTTCCACTTCACAATTATCTGCTACTTTGTGTTGGTCTATCACTTAAAATCTCAATAAAATATTTTTTTTTTTTCAATTCAAAGTTTATTGATTTTCAAAAAGACATAAAATACAGTGAAAACAGATAGCTGCAACGGCAGCATCAACATTTTATACTGTAGAGAATGGGGAGATCCCTGAGTAGAGGCCAGAGGACAAGAAGAGGAGGGGAAGGGGAGAAGAAAGGTGGAGGAAGGGAAAGGAGCGGCGAGACAACAAAAACAAAAAGAACAATAAAATACATTTAACCCTGCTGTTCTGTTCGGTCAAAAATGACCGAATTTTAAATTTGATATTTTTTTAAATATTCATTATGCGGTTCTGAAACTTGTGGTTCATTGACTTTTCCTCATTTGAGGGGTTCTTACTAATAGCAGTTTTTATTTATTTATTTTTTTGTTTACTTTTTGCTCCACGTCTTTTTTTACACTTGTACTGTTCGGTCAAAAATGACCGATAGCCTTTTATACTAATCTCCAGCCATTTTTTTTTAAAAAACATCAAGTAATCACAAATCAAATGTGATATGTTGCAAATGTGCAAAGTACTTATGCAAAAGACATGTAAATTATACTTGTGACGAATGCAAACAGTAAATTTAGCACCTTGAACCTTATTTCACATTTTATATAGAAAAAAACTAGACTTTTTATTTTTTTGTTTGTTTTTTTTTTTTTTGAAAAAAATATATTTACATACAGTTTGATGTTATTAGTTATAGTTTACAGTTTTATAAAGATTTTTTTTTTGTGCAAATGTAAAATATATATGAATAATGCAATAAGGCCATGTAACATTTTTTGACACAAAAAAAATAAAAATTAAGCTTTTGATTTCATTTTTCATTTGTTTATGAACAACCATGTTCACATACAGTATAATAATGCAAAAGAAATTCAAATAAAACACTTAAATTAGTTAAAAATCCAAACTTTAATAGGCCCGGTCAAAAATGACCGGAACATTATATGTGTATAGTAGAACCGAACAGAACAGCAGGGTTAAGGTTGTGGTTTGAACAGACAAAATGTGACAAATGTGAAAAATTTCAAGGGGTATGAATACTTTTGCAAGCCACTGTAACTATTGTTTCTGACGACTGTTACAATGTAAAATTGTTTATATTTTGGCTATTTTTTATTTTTACATTTAAATATTAATACAGAAATGGAAATTGTACTAAAAAAAACATTATTAGTGTATATTTTTGGCAATGTAGTAAATGTGGGGACAAATGTTATAAGTAATAGGTTGAATTAGGATTTAGTAGATGTTCTTTGTTATATGATATGGGAATGGAGTCATTTCCAGGCTGATGAATGGGGAATTGGGGTGGATCTAGTCAGTCCTGGGGTTCTTGGAAGAGTTGCTGTGGTGTAGGGTTTTATTCCGTGGGAATGGGTGGGATTTGCAAGTAATTATCTCAATATAGAATTTATGTAATTGGCAAGAAAAATAGGACAAATATTTAAGTCCAAGGAGCAAGTGGGTACAGATGTGCCCATCGCCAAACAAATAGGTGCATGCAGGACAATCTTCCCCGGCTTGTATTGTAGGTAGAGAAAAAGTGTAGCTTGCTCTGTTACGCTATCTCTGTAAATACTACTATCTGTACCTGTATGTGAGTTAAAGAAATGGCTGAATTTGTTTCTGTAACTCCAACAAAGGTAAATATGAGTCCCGGACACAGCGCAGCTCGCACCTCTGGCTCCGGGCACCTCGGCATTTCCTGCTGTGGCCTCATCGGCGGCCGGGAGGAATCCTCCCAGCAGCCGCAGTCGTCCAGAGGGAGGGCTGGTCTCCTTTCCCCCTCCCTCCCCTTTTCCTCGCCGGAGCAGAGCGGTGGCTTCCCGTGGCGCACTTGACGTCATTGGGTGGGGACCGCCCTCCGGGCACGCTCCCCGGCCTAGTCGTCGGCGCAGCCACGGAGGGCGTTGCCATGGTTACGGCCAGGCGGTATGCTGCAGAGGGCGCTGGCGGGTCCAGCACTAAAGAGGGTGAATGCCCCAGCGATAACCAGGAGGATGGGCGCCTGGCTGCTGGACCGGCGGCTGATCAGGGACCACCCGTGATGCAGCCAGGTGAAGGCCTGGGGTCTTTTTCTCTTTCCACCGGGGGGCTCAGCGGGTGGGGGGTTAGGACCTGTGGGGCTGGGGGCAGTTACAGGGTCTGTGGGGGCGTGCGGTGTCCCGTCTGGGCAAGGGGGGTCAGATGTTGTGTGGCCGCAGTTGTTAGGGTTGTTACGTCAGCTGGTGGGTGAGCGGTCTGGACCGGGGGTCCCTGGGCCTGCGGCGGCCTGGGTGGGCGCGGACGGTAGTTCGGCAGCTGGCTCTGGCGTGGTAGCAGGTATGGAGGTTGGTGGTTTGGCTTGGGTTGTTGGGGCCTGTGTTGGAGGTGCTGAGCCCACACCGGAGGCGGGCTCTGATACGGCTAGTGTGGTGGCGGATGCGGGGGCTACGCCTAAGGAGAAGGCGGTTGATATAGTGCGACTTGACGATCGGGCCAAGTCTATTTGTGCTTTGAGGGCCCTCTGAGCGCCCACTTGAAGCAAGAGGTCCGTGATAAGATTTGGAAGGGGGAGTACGTGGAGATATTTTCCTTGCTCCCTCTTGAAAAATTTAATTTAGACAAGGTGAAGCGAAGCGACAGTAAGAAGGAGGATGAGGAGAAGCGTCGCTATCGCTTGATTCCTCGGACCTTCGCCAATTGGCTTCAGGCATTTGCCATCCTGGTGAGCATCATCGGTGAGAAGGAGCTGGAGCATTGCTCGGCCCTTTTCGGGTACATGGACGTGGTGGGTGAGGCTTACCGGGTGTATGGGGGTGTTGCCTGGCTCCGTTACGACGAGCAGTTCCGGCAAAGGAAGGCGGTGCGCCCGAGCCTGAGGTGGGACCACAAAGACATCTCCTTGTGGATGCGGCTGATGTCTACTCCGGCGAGCACGTCCTTTCGAGGAGGCGCCGGGGTGTCTGGCTGGGGAGCCAGATCCTTGGCATCTCAGCGGAAGGGATATTGTTAGCAATACAACCAAGGGCAGTGTAAGTTCGGTACTTCTTGCCGCTTCAAACATGATTGCTCTGGCTGTGGGGGGAAGTCACGGGTTCAATAATTGCTTTAAGCGCGGCAAAGGAAAAGGGGGAGACGTTGTTGAGAAGAGGGAGGACGCCGGTGAGGGTCGCAGCAATGCGCCCTTTCCTAAATAAATATCTGGACAGGGAGGTGGTGCGCCTGTTGGAAGAGGGTTTTGGGGAGGACTTCCGCATCCTGTTTGATGTGGGGGCTCCTGTGTTTAGGCCAGGGAATTTAAAATCCGCTAGGGATCATCCGGAGGTGGTGCGGGTGAAGTTGATGAAGGAGGTGGAACTTGGGAGGATGGCGGGGCCTTTTTCTGTCCCGCCTTGTCCTCATTTGCGAATTTCTCCGCTGGGGGTGGTCCCTAACAAGTTCTGCCTCATTCACCACCTATCTTTCCCGGAAGGGGCTTCCGTTAATGACGGCACTGACTCTGCTTTGTCCTCAGTTTCCTATACGTCCTTCAATCGGGCGGTGGAATTGGTGCGGCGGGCCGGTCCGGGTGCTCTAATGGCCAAAACAGATATAGAGGCGGCTTTTAGATTATTGCCTGTTCACCCCGAGTGTTTCCACTTGTTGGGTTGCATCTGGGAGGAGCAGCTCTTTGTCGACTGTTGCTTGCCAATGGGGTGCTCCATCTCCTGCGCTTACTTAGAGGCCTTTAGCTCTTTCTTGGAGTGGGTGGTCAGGGATGTATCAGGATTACAGTCAGTCATCCATTACTTGGATGATTTTCTGTGTTCTGGGGGTGCAGTGGACTGTCTGGTGCTGTTGAGGACGATGGAACGGGTGTCAGGTTTGTTCGGGGTGCCTTTAGCTCCGGACAAAACCGAGGGCCCGGCGACCGTGATGAAGTTCTTGGGAATCGAGCTGGATTCCGTTCGTATGGAATCGCGGTTGCTGGGGGACAAATTGGTGGATCTGCAGGCGACGGTACGGTCGTTCCAAGGGGTGTGGAAGGTGCATCTGCGTGAGGTCCAATCCTTGTTGGTGAAGTTGAGCTTCATGCCAATGGGGCGGGTGTTTTGTAGGAGACTGGCGGCGCCTCATCACTTTGAGCGTCTCACCGCAGAGGTGAGGGCGGACCTGGGTATGTGGGATTCATTCCTGGAACGGTTTAATGGTCGTTCGCTGTGGCTCCTGGCGGTGGTGTCGAGTGCGTCGCTCGATTTGTATACGGACGCAGCCGGGTCGCTCGGTTTTGGAGCCTACTTTCGTGGTCGGTGGTGTGTGGGGTCGTGGCCGGCAGCCTGGGTGGACTCGGGCCTGGTTTTGAATTTAGCCTTGTTGGAGTTGTTTCCGATTCTGGTGGCGGTTGGGCTGTGGGGTCAGGAGTTTCGGAATCGGCGTGTCTGCTTCCATTGTAACAATAGTGTGGTGGTTTTTGTAGTTAATTCGCAGTCGGCAAAATCTCCTCCGGTGGTGTCCCTCTTGCGTCACTTGCAGTGTTTGGAACTGAACGTGTCGGTTTCTACACGGCATGTTCCGGGTGTTCAGAATACTGTGGCTGACTCCCTGTCTCGGTTTCAGTTCGACAGGTTTCGGGAATTGGTGCCAGATGCTGAGGCGGTGGGTGAGGATTGCCTGGAACACTTGTGGTCCCTGGTGTCGGTTCCACGGCGGGGCTAATCAGGCGTCTCCGCAGTGACGTGGCAGCGGTATCGTCAGGTTTGGTCGGAGTGCGCCTGCAGGGCCTGCGGGACTTCACGAAAGACTTCCTAGTGCGGCAGGCCATGCAAGGTTTTCGACAGGGGGTGGTGCACAGGGACCGGCGCCGGCCGGTCTCGTTTGAATTGTTGGGCCGGTTGCTGGGGTGTCTGTTAGCAGTTTGTTCTTCGGCTTATGAGGTGTTATTGTTTTGTACGGCGTTCCTGTTAGCGTTTTTTGGGGCTTTTCACGTTGGGGAGCTGGTCAGTGGGTTGGTGGCTTCCTCTGGAGGGCTGCAGTGGTTGGATGTGGACGTGTTTCAGGATAGAGTGGAATGTTGGGTACACCGTTCCAAGACTGATCAGTTAGGTAGGGGACAGTTGGTAGTTTTGCATGCGGTGCGGGACGAGTGTGGTTGCCCGGTGACTGGGATAATGGAATTTTTACGGGTATGGGGGTCCTCCCCTGGCTCCTTTTTGCGTCATGAGGGGGGGCGGGGCGCTCTCGCGTTTCCAGTTTGTGGCGGTTTTTAGGAAAGCTTTGGCCACGGTAGGGGAGGTGTCGGGGGAATATGGTTCTCACTCCTTCTGGATTGGGGCGGCTACGGAGGCATTGCGGTGGGGTTTGGGGTTTGGGGTATGGCGTATAGGCAGGTGGGAATCTGATCGCTTCCGCCTGTACGTGCGCCCAGATCTGTTGTCAGGAAGTTTTGCTTCAGTGTAAAGGGATTTTAATTGGATGGGGATACTACTGGGGAGTTTTGGTGTATGTGTACGTGTGTAAGTGTTTGTTGGTGGGGGTCCCATGTGTGGAGCTGATGTTGTGCTTGTCTCTTGTTCACAGATCCCTGATTAATTTGGATTTTGGGTCACTCCTATGTCTTCTGGGGGGCTCTTTGGGCTGATGCACGGGCGGCAGCTGGGGTTGGCTCGGTCGGAGGCGGTCGTGCGGTGGATCGGTGTGCGTGGTATGACTTGGTTTAGAGTGATACCGGAATTTCACTATTATAGTAGGGTTGATCACCCACCACATGTCCTTGTTTTGCATGTCGGGGGTAATGATTTGGGGGTCCGCTCTTCCCGCGAACTTATTAGAGATATTAAGTTCGACATTTTGCGCTTGTTGGTGGAGTTCCCGGGTATGGTAATTGTGGGTGTCCAGCTGGTGTGGCGTAATGCTCGGTCGGTTGTTCGGCTGGATAAGACAAGGATCAAGGTGAACAGGGCGGTGGCGAAGTTTGTTGTGCATAATGGCAAATATTGTGGTTCGCCATTGTGATCTGGAGGAGCCGTCCATAGAACATATGCGGAAGGACGGGGTCCACCTGAACGCAATTGGGACTGACATTTGGATGTTAGGCCTTCGGGATGGGGTAGAGCGTGCTCTGTCTGTGTGGCGGGACTCTCGGGCATAAGGATGTCATGCTCGAGAGTCTGTGGCCAGGGGTTAGTGGAGGGTGAGAGGCTTTGCGGTATTTGTAGGACCTCATCTGTGGTATGGGGATTCTGGTGGTGTATATCTAGGCCTGGGAAGTACCCTCGTTGGGGTACGTTCTCTTTGGGGGAACAGGCCTGGGGGTCAATTTTAATGGAGAAAGGTCTACTCGAGGTGGGGTCTTGCACCTGGGAAGGTTGGGGGCGGTGCCTCTTGCCCATGTTATCTGGATTACGTTGCACTTTAAATGGTTGTTGTTGTGACATTATTGTGTACAGTATTTATGTATTACACCGCCCGTTTTATGGCGGTTGTTGATATGTTATTAATGTAAATTATTTGTGTTAATAAATCGGCCTGAACAGACCAGTTTTAAAATCCAGAAGGTGTCCTGGTCTTTATTGTAGGAAAAAATTAAGTAAGGGGTAAAGAGTTGGAAAAAGGTAAGTGAAAATGGAATGGACTATATTCCTCCTTCCCCGGTCATGGGCGCACGTACAGGTGGAAGCGATCAGATTCCCACCTGCCGATCCCCATACACATGTCATCTCCCAGACCCCACCGAGAGGCATCCGTAGCCGCTCCAATCCGGAAGGAGTGAGAACCATAGTCCCCAGGCACCTCCCCCACCACAGCCAAAGCTTTCTTAAAAACTGCCACAAACTGAAAACGCAAGAGCGCCCCGCCCCTTCATGACACAGAAAGGAAAACCCAAGATCCCGCCAACGGGCAACAAGACCCGCTCGGCACCGCATGCAAAACAATCAACAATCCCCGACCCAACTGATCAATCTTGGAATGCCGCACCCAACACTCCACTCTATCATTCAACAAGTCCACGTCCGACCACTGTAGCCCCCCAGAGGATACCACAGACCCATTGACCAGCTCTCCAACGCGAAAAGCCCCAAAAAATGCTAACAGGAACGACATATGAAACAATAACACCTCTTAGGCCAAAGAACAGACATCAGACAAACACCCCAGCAAACGGCCCAACAATTCAAACAAGACTGACTGGCGCCGGTCCCTCTGCACCACCCCCCCGCCAAAAACGTTGAAAGTCCTTCGTGACATCCTGCAGGCCCTGCAGATGAAACAAAAAGGCCAAGCCCCCCAAAGCGCTGCGACACCATGGTTGCCGACTGCCCCTCCACAAAGGCCACCCCTATCCAGGACAGCACCAAGAGCACACGGTCGTTGTCAGAGAGGACCCCACTGCACGACGAACACTCACTCTAACACTGAGACCAAACCTGCTGATATCGCTGCCACGTCACCACGGAGACCAAATGCCGGATGAGCCCCGCCAGCACCAATTCCCGAAACCTGTCGAACTGAAACCGAGACAGGGAGTCAGCCACACTATTCTGAACACCTGGAACATGCCGTGCAGAAAGAGACATGTTCAGCTCTAAACACTTCAACACCAAGTGACGCAAGAGGGACACCACCTAAGGAGATTTGGCTGACTGCGAATTAACCACAAACACCACCGCACTATTGTCACAGTGGAAGCAGACACGCCGATTCCGAAACTCCTGACCCCACAGCTCAACCGCCACCAAAATCGGAAACAGCTCCAACAAAGCTAAATTTGATACCATGCCCAAGTCCACCCAGACCGCCGGCCACGACCCCGCGCACCACCTACCACAAATGTAGGCCCCAAAACCGAGCGACCCAACCGCATCTGTATACAGATCGAGCGCCGCACTTGAAACCACCGCCAGAAGCCACAACGTGCGACCATTGAACCGCTCCAGAAACAAATCCCACACCCCCAGGTCCGCCCTCACCTCTACCATGAGACGCACAAAGTGATGAGGTGACCGCACCCTGGCCTTCAGAGCCGCCAGACACCTACAAAACACCCACCCCATCGGCATGATGCGACAGGCAAAGTTCAACTTCCCCAACAAGGACTGTACCTCGCACAGACGTACCTTCCATACACCTTGGAAGGACCGCACCGTTGCCCGCAAATCCACCAATTTGATCCCCGGCAACTGCGACTCCATACTAACGGAATCCAGCTCGATTCCCAAGAACTTCATCATGGCTGCCGGGACCTCGGATTTGTCTGGAGCCAAAGGCACCCCCGAACAAACCTGCCACCCGTTCCATCGTCCTCAACAGCACCAGACAGTCCACTGCTCCCCGAGGACCAACACACAGAAAATCATCTAAGTAATGGATGACTGACGGTAAACCCAATACATCCAAGAAAGAGCTAAAGGCCTTGAAGTAAGCACCCGAGATAGAGCACCCCATTAGCAAGCAACAGTCAACAAAGAATTGCTCCTCCCACATGCAATAATCTAAAAGCCGCCTCTATATCTGTTTTGGCCATAAGAGCACCCGGACCGGCACGCCGCACCAATTCCACCGAAAAACAAAGGATGTATAAGAAAACGAGGACAAAGCGGGGTTAATGCCATCGTTGACGGAAGCCCCTGCCGGGAAAGAAAGGTGGTGAATGAGGCGGAACTTGTTAGGTTCCCGCTTGGGGACCACCCTCAACGGAGCTACATGCAAATGAGGCCAAGGAGGGACAGAAAAAAAATCCTCCCAAGTTCCACCTCCTTCATCAACTTCACCCGCATCACCTCCGGATGATCCCTAGAAGATTTTAGATTCCCCAGCCGAAACGCAGGAGCCCCGGGATGCAAACGGGATGCGGAAGCCCTCCCCAAAACCCTCTGCCAAAAGATGCGCCACCTCCCTGTCCGGATACCTATTTAGGAAAGGGCGCATTGCTGTGACCCTCACCGGTGTCCTCCCTCTTCTCAACAATGTCTCCCCCTTTACCCTTTCCACGCTTAAAGCACTTATTGAGCCCTTGACTTCCCCCACAGCCAGAGCACTCATGTTTGAAGTGGCAGGAAGTACCGAACTTACACTGCCCTTCGTTGTATTGCCAGCAATATCCCTTCCTCTGAGACGCCGAGGATCCGGCCCCCGTGCCAGAGACCCCGGCGCCCCCTCGAAAGGACATGATTGCTGGAGCCGATATCAGCCGCATCCACAAAGAGATGTCCTTGTGATCCCATCTCAGGCCCGGGCGCACCGCCTTCCTCTGCCTGAACTGCTCGTCATAAGGGAGCCAGGCAACACCCCCATACACCTGGTAAGCCTCACCCACCACGTCCATGTACCCGAAAAGGGCCGAGCAATGCTCCGGCCCCTTCTCACCGAAGACGCTCGCCAAGATGGCAAAAGCTTGAAGCCAACTGGCGAAGGTCCGAGGAATCAAGCGATAGCGACACTTCTCTTCATCCTCCTTTTTACTGTCGCTAGGCTTAACCTTGTCTAGATTAAATTTGTCAAGAGGGCGCAAGAAAAATATCTCTACATACTCCCACTTCCAAATATTTTCACAAATCTCCTGCTTCAAATGGGCGGCCAGAGGGCCCTCAAAGCACACATAGACTTCGCCCTTGGCCCGATCATCAAGCCGCACTATATCAACCGCCTTTTCCTTCTCTTCAGGCTTAGCCCCCGCATCCGCCGCCGCACTAGCTGGATCAGAGCCGGCCTCCTGGAGGGGCTCAGCACCCTCTGTACCACCCCCAGCAACCCGAGAAGAACCACCAGCCGCCGCACCAACTACCACACCAGAACCAGCCACCGAACTACTGTCCGCGCCCAACCAGACCGCCACAGGCCCAGGGACCCCCGGCCCAGACCGCTCGCCCACCAGCTGACGCAACAATCCCAACAACTGCGGCCACACGGCCCCCTTGCCCAGATGGGACACTACATGCCCCCACAGACCCCAGAACAGCCCCCGGCCCCATGGGCCCTAACCCCACGCCCGCAGAACCCTCCCCAGGGGAAAGAGGAAAAGACCCCAGACCTCACCTTGCTGCATCATGGGTGGTCCCTGATCAGCCGCCGGTCCAGCAGCCAGACGCCCATCCTCGCTGTCCTCGTCGAGGCATTCCCCGTCTTCAGCGCTGGATCCGCCAGCGCCCTCTGCAACCCACCGCCCAGCAGCTCCCCAAGAGCTGCGCAGTCTTCTCCCAGCCGGGGAAGCGCCGTAGCCATCTTTGGCCTGCCTCTTCCAGCCTAGGCCAGAAGTCCCGCCTCCGGAAGACCCAGCCACACTGGAAATGCCGGCCGCAACGATGCCAGCACCCTCCGTTGCTGTGCCGATGCCAAGGCCGGGCAGCGTGCCCGGAGGGCGGTCCCCACCCGATGATGTCACGCGCCAGGTGCGCCCGCCGGCCTGAGCATGGGAAGCCGCCGCTCTGCTCCAGAAAGAAGAAGGGGAGGGAGGAGGCGGAGAAACCAGCCCTCCCTCCGGACGACTGCGGCTCCTGGGAGCATTCCTCCCGGCCGCCTTGGCGGGCTACAGCAGGGGTTGCCAAGGCACCCGGAACTGGAGGGTCCCGTCTGGGGATCCTGGAGCGCCGCCTCATCGCAAGCCCCCACGCGCGGGGAATAGCGGCCGAGGTCGCCAAGTACGCGGAGAAGAAGCCAGTGGAGAAGGAACCTGGCCTGGGGGCTCACAGACAGCTGCAAGGAGCTGCTCCTCCAACACCCGGCCTCCGTGCACAGCCGCCGCTGACCACACCAAGGACATCAGAGCGTCCAAGTCCGTCATGGTGAGTAGTTGTTGCTCTGTTAAGTGCTCCACTTCACACTGCCAACTGTCCCAGACTGACCTCAGAATCACCCCTGCACCTTTCTTAACACCTCTGTCTCTACCCCTCATTTTCCCGCTCTAACTCCTTTCTTAGTTAACCCTTCCATTCCCTAATCCTCCCCCCTGTCATGCCGGCCCTGTCCTCAAGTGTCTAGGGCCTTCTCTAAAAATGAAATATACCTGTGCAAGCCGGTTCCTCCCACCCCCGCACAAACCGCATTCCTGCACACGCTATTATGCTCCATAGGGGCCCCTGCACACAATATTATGGTCTATAGTGGCCCCTGCACAAAATATTATGCCCCATAGTGGCCTCTGCACACGCTGTTATGCCCCATAGTGGCCCCATGCACACACTACAGTATTTTGCCCCATAGTGGCCCCTGCACACACTATTATGCCCCATAATGGCCCCTACACACACTATTATGCCCCATATTGGCCCCTGTACACACTGTTATGCCCCATATTGGCCCCTGCACACAGTATTATGTCCCATAGTGGCCCTTGCACGCACTACAGTATTTTGCCCCATAGTGGCCCCTGCACACACTATTATGCCCCATATTGGCCCCTGCACACAGTATTATGCCCCATAGCGGCTCCTGCACGCACTATCATGCCATATAGTGGCCCCTACACACACTATTATGCCCATAGTGGCCCCTGTACACACTGTTATGCCCCATATTGGCCCCTGCACACAGTACTATGTCCCATAGTGGCCCTTGCACACACTATTATGCCCCATAGTGGCCCCTGCACACAGTATTATGCCCCATAGTGGCCCCTGCACACAATATTATGCCTCATAGTGGCCCCTGCACACAGTATTATGGCCCATAGTGGACCCTGCACACACTATTATGCGCCATAGTGGCCCCTACACACACTATTATACCCCATAGTGGCCCGTGCACACACTATTATGCCCCATAGTGGCCCCTGCACACACTATTATGCCCCATAGCGGCCCCTGCACACACTATTATGCCCCATAGTGGCCCCTACACATATTATTATGCCCCATTTTGGACCACCCATGAACAATTATTATACTCTGGGGTCAGACCCCAGAGTATAATGATCGGAGACTTAGGGGAGGATATTAACATAAAAAACAATGTTACTTACCACTACCTGGCTCTGGCGCACTCCCCGCTACCTCTTCAATGTTGGACCTGATGCCACGTGAGCCAGGGATAAGTTGTGACTCATAATGAAGTCGAAGTGGCCCACCGACCTCTGGGATGTCACCAAGGAGGTCCAAAGCCTGCTGGAGTGTAGGAAAGGTAACTAACATTGTTTTTTATGTTCCCTCACCTCCCCTTGGCCTCCAATCATCATACTCTGGGGTCTGAAAAGACCCCAGAGTATAATGATAGCAGTGTTTGTGGCATTTGCCCCCTAATGTCCCGGGCCCTATGGCAGCCGCTACCCCGGAATTTCCGCCACTGACTTGACTGCCATACTGGATGTCAGGAGTCTTATAAATTGAAACATTTTTAAACTACTCATGCCTGCTGCAGCAAAACGCATGGTTGCTGCTCGAGCTAATGAAAACTCTCAGCAGACCCAAGCCTGTCTCTAATCTGACAAGGCATTGTCAGCCACATGCACACAGCTGCACTCCTTGTTTCCATAAGAACCCAGCCATTTTTCTTCACTGCTGTAGGTCAGCTTTAAAGGGGCAGGGCACTGTGGATGACACTGCTACACAAGGACAAAAATCCCGAAACGGCGCTGTATGCAGATAAGTGAAACTGGCTTGGCTAAAATCCCTTTTGCTGTCTCAAGACTCGGTGAGTCAAAAGCAAATTGAGGATCTATTACATCCAACAGAGGGCGCATGAGCTCCCAGCTCCTTTCCCATAATGTCTACTGCTACACAAGGTCACATACACACAGCTTTACTCCAGGTTTTCCAAAACAAATGATCGCAGGTTTTTCAGTGATATCCAAACTGAGATACACATGATCACACGTCACTTATGGACCAATGGAAAATTGCAGGTTCTTCAATCTTGACATACACACAGCTTTACACCAGGTTTCCATGACAACCAAGCAATTTATGACCTGTATGAGTCAATAGCAGTTCGTAGGTCCTTAAATATTGAGTCATATGACGTGTATCAGCCAATATAAGTTCACATTTCATTTACCAGGTTTCCATAGCAACACAGCCATAAATTGACTGTACCTATACTGGACTGCCATACTGGATGTCAAGTGCAAAACTGGCCAATTCTTATGGAGCCACTACTCAAACAAAAAATGAAATATACCGGTGCGAAGCCGGGTCCTTCTGCTAGTACAATATAATGTGCAACTATATACAACTGTACAGCTCATCACTAACTCCAGGATTCTCATTCAAAATATACAGGTTGTCAAACATGGGTAAGTGTGGTATATTTGCCTGCCTCGCACATTTATGAGACAATTTAGTCTGCTCCTCCTGTATTATAATGATGTAACACTACAGTCTTCTCCTCCTGTGTTAAAATTATGAGACACTACAGTCTGATTCTCCTGTTTTATAATGAGACACTATAGCCTGCTCCCCCTGTGTTATAATTATAAGACACTGCAGTCTGATCCTTCAAGTTTATAAGTATGAGACACTACAATCTGTTCCTCCTGTGTCATAATTATGAGATACTGCAGTCTTCTCCTCCTGTGTTCTATGTATGAGACACTGCAGTCTGCTCCTCCTGTGCTATAATTGCGAGACAATACAGTCCTCTCCTCCTGTGTTATAATCATGAGACACTACAGTCTACCCCCCCCCCCCCCTCCACTGAGAGTGATAGAGTGGTGGGGGGCAGGGGGAAGACCTGGGCACACCCCTCTTTCCCGAGGATAATCTTGAAGCTTTTGGGCCCCAATGCTAAATTTGTAAGGGGTCTCCCACTTGTCACCAGCTATGTAATCTACTGGTACCTTCTTATGTTGTAGAGAAGCCTTTGGGCCCGCACAGGCTCCAGGGCCCAGTAGTGATTGCTACCTCTGCACCCCTATAGCTATGGCCCTACCTCTTCCTGGAGTCCTACTGGGATTTACACGACTTTATACAACCGACCACCAGTTTATACCCTGTTCTGCCCTGTTCCCCCCACTTACACCCCCTTTATACACTCTGCTACTATCCCTTTGCGGTCTAGATATTTGTGCCTCTCCTGCTATATTCCTCACACTCAGTGCCCTCTCGCCTATGTGCGGGGACACTATACCTCAATGACTTACTGGCACTTGTACAAGTGAGAATAAAACTACTCGGAGACTAAAATGTGGCAGTGATAAGCTATAGCAGCATTTATTAGTGGCAGTGATAGGATATAGCAGCATTATTTATGGCAGTGATAGGATATAGCAGCAAAATGGTCATAGCAGCAAAAAATATGAGGTAGATAATAATAGCAGCAAAAAAGTTATAGCACCAATAATAATAGCAGCATAAAATATGAGGTAGATAATAATAGCAGCAATAATAATAGCAGCATAAAATATATGAGGTAGATAATAATAGCAGCAATAAAGTAATAGCAGCATAAAATAGGTAGGAGGTAGATAAAATAGCAGCAAGTAATAGCACCAATAATAATAGCAGCATAAAATATGAGGTAGATAATAATAGCAGCAAAAAAAGTAATAGCACCAATAATAATAGCAGCATAAAATATGAGGTAGTTATTGGGAGTAGCAGCAGGAAGTGGCAGTAATATTAGCAGCAGGCAGGGACATCACAGACAGGCAGCGGTCATCTTAGTAGCAGGCAAATATTTTGGGCAGCATCTTCACAGGTACAGGCAGCGTTCTTAGTAGCAGGCATAAATCTTTGGCAGCATCTTCACAGGCACAGGTAGCAGTGTTATTATTAGCAGGCATAAATCTTTGGCAGCATCTTCACAGGCACAGGTAGCAGTGTTATTATTAGCAGGCATAAATCTTGGGCAGCATCTTCACAGGTACAGGTAGCAGTGTTATTATTAGCAGGCATAAATCTTGGGCAGCATCTTCATGGGCACAGGTAGCGATGTTATTAGGCGGGCATTATCATAGCTGGTAGTCAGTTTGGGAACAGTCTCATGGGTACTATCTTCTGGTTGTCTCATCTCAGGTCTAGGTGGTGTTTGGATCAGGGACATCAGACAGTGGGGGAGGTCTTGTGGGAGGACGAGGGGGCAGAGGTCAGCACGTTGAGGTGGGATGATGCAGCAGATGTTGGTATTTCGTGCTGATTTTTTTTTTCTGCTGCATCTCTTCTTCGCTGGAATTGAAGATTGAGAAATAATGAGAAGATTTGGGCTCATCGTGTGTACCGGGATTCTCTGCTGAGCCCCCCCCCCCAGGACGAAAACCAAACCCGGAAATGAGAAGTGACATGAGCTATAGTGGAGATGGGAGGAGCCAGAAGGTGTCAGGCTCCTCCCACACTGATAACCCCGCCTTTATCTCTACAGTGGAGATTGACAGATCCTTCTAGATGGAGAATTGTAACCGGGAAGAAGAAAACGCTGATGAGTGTGATGGGCAGAGGGTGAGGGTGACCCCGACCACCAGGACTATAGAGCAGAGATGGGGCACTACATAACCCAGCAGACTGTGCACTATATCTCCTGGACTGAGGCTGATATGTACAGTGTGAATATCTGTGGATCATACATGAGAGGGACTGACAATGGGATGATAGGGAGCTGCTACCTACTCCTAAGTGACATCTAGAAGCTTCTATAGCCAGGCAGATAATGAATGAGTCGTCTTCTGGAAGATTCATCATTCATCTAGAATAGCTCTAGAACATCGGTTTTCAAGGCGCGATACTTGTAACCCTTGGGGTATGTCCAACCATCCCTGGGGGAACGTGCCGTGGTGAGAGTCCACCCTAATGGTAGTTTGTGGGGTTCATCACACACGAACTACAATTCTACTCCTATCTTCAGACCCTCAGAGTATTAATAACGGAGGCCGCGGGGAAGTAATCAAATATAAAAACTTACCTTTCCTGGGCTCCGGTGCTTCTCCCCATTCTCCTCCGGCCTACAAAAATTACATCAAGTAACGCAACATATGCGTTACTACGCTACATGATCCATGTGACCGCCTGACATCATTTCTGCAGACCGGAGGAGCACAGGGAGAAGAGCCGGAGCCCAGGACAGGTAAGTAACACTGTTTATATAAATGTTTACTTCCCTGCAGCCTCCGTTATTAACTGTAGATCGTGTGTGACAACCCCCAAAATATCGGGTTCAGCTGAACCCCATAAAATTGTGGGTTCGGCCAAAACCAATATTGTAAGAAAATCCGTATTTATGTGGGATTTTATTAACGTAAGGGCTACTATGGGACATTATACTGCATGGAGGGGCCACTCAGGAACATTATACTGAATGGAGGGGCCACTCAGGGACATTATACTGCATGAAGGGGCAACTCAGGAACATTATACTGCATAGAGGAGCCACTATGGGATATTAAATTGCATGGAGGGGCCACGGGCACTATACTGCATGGAGGGACCACTATAAGACATTAAACTGCATGGAGGGGCACTAATTGTTAACGAAAGCTATAAAAAAGCCTTACTGTATTACCATTTATAAGTGAAGGCTACTTTGGGGGTCCTCGGTTGGGACATTTTCTCACCAGGGGGTACTTTGCTGGAATAGGTTGAGAACCACTACAAGGTCCTGTTTACACTCGTGGTAGGAGCTTCCATCTGCAGCGCTATTTTTTCCTGACTACAAAATACCAGAGATCCCAGGGGACCTCGAGCACCCCATTAAAGTTAATGGAGTTGGTCAGTGCCAGTTTGGATGCGCTATACACAGAAGCCATAACACTGGTGTGAACAGAGCCGTACACTCTTATATACTTTATGTGCCACCATTTTCACAGGCTTAATACCCATCCTGACCTAGTCCTGCTCACACAGTGGAGCATTTGTTACAATGTATCAGTGTAGAGACACACACTCCAGGCTGATAGTTCTTACAGTGGTACATTGTGACGCCTCCACGACTGTGTGGGCAGGACTAGGTCATGGAGAGTATCAAACCTGTGAATGCTTCACTCTCTAAAAGTGAATAGAGATGTAGACAATGTAAGGAAGATCCGGGGACACAGAGGCAGCACATTGTATGAGGGTATGTGGGGTGTACAGCGCCCCCTTGTGTAAGAGTCTTGAGTACTTACGTGTTAATCTTGGGCCGCACAACAGCAGCAGAAGAACGCCCAAAATCTAAAAAGCAAAGAAAAAACAAAGAATTGGGATTTAGCTGAGAAGAGAAGCACATAGGCCCTGGACCTCACCACCGCCCCCACTAATATTCTACCTGGGGAGGGCACAACCTATAGAAATGGTCATATTTCTAGGGTTGGCCTTGATCTTACCTTGAGCGGCGTCTTTCGCTTCTGCTGCTGTGGCTGGAAGGAAATACAAGCCATTAGTACCTAGTAAATTCTCCATCCCCTGAGGTCCCTGGCGGGCCGGGGATCAAGTATCTGCCCCACGGGACCCTCTAGTGATGTGTATGTGATGTGCCCCTCTAGGCAGCTGGTCACCTTCCCATGCCCCCCAAGCTCTGGCTGACCTTGTGACGACTATGACTACCATGTGTGATGTACAAGAGGTGATAGTGAATCCCGGAGATGATGAATTCGGCAGCCATAAGACCTTCTATCACTCACCTGTTCTTCCTCCACCTCTCAAACCAGCGTCTTGGTCTTCTAAAGAACCAGAAGGAGAAAAACACAAAATAAGATGTGATGACAGCGGTAATGGGTGGGGGCAGCGGCCACTCTATGCGCCCCTTGTACTTACACAGTCTGGGGCTCTGTCATGGCCTCTTCATCTGTATCCTCCAATACATCCTCATCTTCCTCACTGTTGGAGACAGAACACAGAACCTGTCAGACAACAGTCTATAAGTATGTGACCCCCCCCACCAGAACCATCAATAACTCCCCCTAGTGGTGGCTATATATAAATATGTATGTACTGTAGTGAACTCCCCCTAGTGGTGGCTGTATAAACTGTATGTAGTGAGCGCTCTCTAGTGGTGACTGTATAATCTGTATGTAGTGAGCTCCCTCTAGTGGTAGCTGTATAATCTGTTTGTAGTGAGCTCCTCCTAGTGGTGGCTGTGTAAACTGTATGTAGTGAGCTCTCTCTAGTGGTGACTGTATAATCTGTATGTAGTGAGCTCCCTCTAGTGGTAGCTGTATAATCTGTATGTAGTGAGCTCCCCCTAGTGATGGCTGCATATTCTGTATATAGTGAGCTCCCCCTAGTGGTGGCTGTGTAAACTGTATGTAGTCAGCTCTCTCTAGTGGTGTCTATATAATCTGTATGTAGTGAGCTCCCCCTAGTGGTTACTGTGTATCAGTATGTATGTAGTGAGCTCCCCCTTGTGGCGGCTATATATCAGTATATATGTAGTGAGTTCCCCTAGTGGCGGCTGTATATCAGTATGTATGTAGTGAGTTCCACTAGTGGTAAATGTATAATCTGTATGTTGTGAGCTCCCCCTAGTGGTGGCTGTATATCATCATGTATGTAATGAGTTCCCTCTAGTGGTGGCTCCAGGTAGTAGGTGTTATATTACTTAGCCCTAGGACTGAGTGTAATTAACTGATGATTTGGAGCAATATGTAAGTAACAAGAGATCTGATCTTTCTTCATGTGTTTAGATTTTGTTCAGTTTTGCCATCTTGGATACCCCTTGATAAAGATTTCGGTTCGGGGGGGGGCCCCATGTCAAATGTTCGCCTTGGGGCCCAGCCATTCCTAGTTACGCCACTGGGTCAGACTTCCTATACCACTAGCTGTAGAGATGAGACGTCTGTGCTGATGTGTCATGTGTAGTGTCTGTATGTCACCCCCCTCCTTCTATCCCTCCACTTACTTCATTAGCTCTTCATCTTCATAATCTATTTCATCAACTTCCTCCTCCTCCTCATGTTCCTCCTCATCTTCTTCACTATTAGAGACAGGACATAGAACGTGTCAGACATCAATCTATAAATATGTGATGCCCCCAGTATAATCTGTATGAAGTGAGCTCATCCTAGTGGTGACTGTATAATCTGCATGTAGTGAGCTCCTCCTCATGGTGCTGTATAATCTGTATGTAGTGAGCTCCCTCTAGTGGTCACTGTATAATCTGTATGTAATGAGCTCCCTCTAGTGGTGACTGTATAATACGCATGTAGTGAGCTCCTCCTAGTGGTGCTGTATAATGTGTCTGTAGTGAGCTCCTCCTAGTGGTGACAGTATAATCTGTATGTAGTGAGCTCCTCCTAGTGGTGACAGTATAATCTGTATGTAGTGAGCTCCCCTAGTGGTGGCTGTAAAATATGTACGTAGTGAGCTCCTTCTAGTGGAGGCTGTAGAATCTGTTTGTAGTGAGCTCCTCCTAGTGGTGACTGTATAATGTGTATGTAGTGAGCTCCCCTTAGTGGAGGCTGTATAATATGTACGTAGTGAGCTCCCTCTAGTGGTGATTGTATAATCTGTATGTAGTGAGCTCCCCCTAGTGGTGACTGTAAAATCTGTATGTAGTGAGCTCCCCCTAGTGGTGGCTGTATAATATGTATGTAGTGAGCTCCTTCTAGTGGAGGCTGTAGAATCTGTATGTAATGAGCTCTTCTTAGTGGTGACTGCATAATCTGTATGTAGTGAGCTCCATCTAATGGTGACTGTAAATCTGTATGTTTTAAGCTCCTCCTAGTGGTGACTGTATAATCTGTTTGTAGTGAGCTCCTCCTAGTGGTGACTGTATAATGTGTATGTACTGAGCTCCCCCTAGTGGTGGCTGTATAATATGTACGTAGTGAGCTCCCTCTAGTGGTGATTGTATAATCTGTATGTAGTGAGCTCCCTCTAGTGAAGGCTGTATAATCTGTATGTAGTGAGCTCCCGCTAGTGGTGACTGTATAATCTGTATATAGTGAGCGTCTCCTAGTGGTGACTGTTTAATCTTTATGTAGTGAGCTCCCCATAGTGGTGACTGTATAATCTTTATGTGGCGAGCTCCCCCTAGTGGTGACTATATAATTTGTATGTAGTGAGCTCCCCCTACTGGTGGCTGTATAATCTGCATGTAGTGAGCTCCCCCTAGTGGTGACTGTATAATCTGTATGTACTGAGCTCCCTCTAGTGGTGGCTGTAGAATCTGCATGTAGTGAGCTCCTCTTAGTGGTGATTGTATGATCTGTATATAGTGAGCTCCCCCTAGTGGTGGCTGTATAATCTGTATGTAGTGAGCTCCCCCTAGTTTTGGCTGTATAATCTGTATGTAGTGAGTTCCCCCTAGTGGTGGCTCATAGCAGTCAAAATTAATTTAATACAATTTATTTAACCCTAGGACTTAGTGTAAGTAAGTAGCAGAGGATTTGGAGCAATGTGTAAGTTACAAGATATCTGATCTTTCTTCATGTGTTTAGATTGTGTCCAGTTTTGCCATCTTGGATACCCCTCTATAAATACCCTTTGTCTGCACCCCCCTCCCCCTCCCCTTCTATAGACTTACACGATTGTTTCCAGATCCGGTTCTTTTGATGGAAAAGTAAAGTAGAAATCTGAGCTGTAATAGAGAAACCATCTCCAGTTACCGTCATTAACCCTTTATTCCTTGTAATAACCCGTCTCCCCCACATCTATTAATGCACTTATCGGACCCCCCACTATAAGGGGAATAAAGCTTATAGAATAATGTCCATTGTACCCCAAATATCTGTGCCTCCAACCCAGTTGTATTGTCATGAACCTGCACCACTGTAATAGTGTCGTTACAATGTATCAGTGTAGGTAAGAACCATCACCCAGTACTCCAGATGAAGACAGAGGTTTCTACCACTGCACACAGCATTACCTACACTGATACACTGTACCAAACCCTCAGATGTGTGAGCAGAACTTGGTCTGTGCAGGGTTTAGTCTCTGACAATAGTCTCTGTTCCTCTGTCTCTTCCTATAGAGTAAAGATGGTGGTTGTCCCCTCAGTCTAAAGTATTGGCCCCCAGGACTAATCCCACCGCTCTGTACATAGAAGACCCTTATACTGTAACTCAGGGGGGATCCGGCGTCTCCCGGGGTACCTACCTGAAGGCTGGCTTGGCACAGTATACATTAATTCTGAATCTGGTGGAGAAAGACATGAAGGAGAAATATTATCTAGAAGGTTCCGTCACTTCCAGGACGACTTTCTTCTGTGTCTTATTGAATAGACATAAACCCTGAGAGAATATCGGGGTGACATCCAGGATTGTAGTGTAGACCCCGCCCAATGGCCCCAAATGCTCCATTACCCCACTATTGGGGGTGAGACTATAGCGGGGGCAGCCATCCCCTCATGTGGCCCCCCAGTGGCAGGTCTCGGTACAGCTGGGTAGATGTGGGGTCAGACTTCCTATCCCACTAGCTGTAGAGATGAGACGTCTGTGCTGATGTGTCGTGTGTAGTGTCTGTATGTCACCCCCTCCTTCTATCCCTCCACTTACTTCATTAACTCTTCATCTTCTTCCTCCATTATATCCTCATCTTCATCACTACAGGAGACACAACATAGAACCTGTCAGACATCGGTCTATAAATATGTGACCCCTCATATGGAACTTATCTGCAAGGAGCTGCAGTACTGAATGTACAAAATGTGTGGCGCTGTGCCCAGTGACCAATGAGAGGGCTGTCCTGGAAGCTCTAGCAGTAGATCTGGGTCGGGGGCCCAGTCAGACCCTCACCGATCAGGTACTAGAGGCCTAACCTAAGGACAGGTCATTAACTCCTTCCTGCCATGGACAATTTCTGTATTGTTCTCCATGTAGTACAGGAGCCGAAACCTTCTTACTTTACCTTCTTACTGGGCCCCAATGCAAAATCTGTCACTGCCCCACTTACCATGCTCTATCTATAGTGCTGGTGTCTTCTTATGTGGTGGAGAGGCCTTTGGCCCCCCTCAGGCTCCAGGGCCCCGTACTGCACCACCTAGAGGTACGCCCCTGGCGGTACCAAATTTCTATAGATTTTGTTACACCTTAAAACTTTTACAAACTTTATTTCATCACATTCTGATCCCCCCCACAAGCCATCCATCATCTTGTCACAAATTTTTAAGGGGTATTCCAGTTGCTTAGGATAGGTCATGAGTAAGAGATCAATGGGGTTCTGAAACTCGGGATCCTCAGGATTAGTGGTTTGAAGGCAGTGGCATAAGTAGGAATGGCTGGGCCCCAAGGCGAACATTTGCAACCGCCCCTGACAACCGCCCCCCCCCCCCGCACAAACCACATTCCCCACATTCCTGCACACCTGCACACACTATTATAAAAAGACCCCAGAGTATAATGATAGCAGTGTTTGTGGGGTTCTCGGGCCCGCAACCTCACTTACTGATCCCTGCTCCTGCTCACAGCCACCTCTGATCGGTAAGGAAATAGGGCCCATTACCTGCTGGTGTTACTCCAGCAGGTAACGGACTATTAAAAAAAAAAACATCAGGGATCCGTCGGGCCCAATAATGTACCAAGCCCTGTGGCAGCCGCTTCCACTGCTACCCCGGTATTTACACCACTGTTTGAAGGGGTTGTGGCAGTCATGCGAGCACCGTAACCTATTTTCTGTGTACATCACATGGCATTTGTTTTATAGTAGCCGTGAAGTGAAAGGGACAAGACCACGTGACATGGCCACTATATAACAGGCAGCCTGTGACAAAGTGAAGGGGTCACAGCGCTCACATGAGTGCCACAGCCCCTACAAATAGCTGATAGTAAGGGTTCCCAGATTTTGGACCCCGCTGATCTCTTATTGATGATCTATGACCTTTATAGGGTTAATCCACCTTTTGAAAATGGATGGCCTATTATTAAGATAGATCATCAATGTGTGATCGGCGGGGGAATGACTGTTGGGACCCCACTGATCGGCTGTTTTCCAGAGCACCCAGCGCCTCACATTGTTTACATGCAGGGTGTTGGGCTGTGTACCCGCCATAGTCTTGATAGCGATTGTGGGTTCTGTCCCATTTAAGTCCATCAAGAATACGACATAGGGATGGGCTAGGGGGCCCCATTTAAAATTTGCATCCATTGCCTAGTGCACTCTAGTTATTCCACTGTACATACCTCATATCCTCAAGGAAGGTTTTCCTCCAGAGTCTGAAAGTGAGGAAAGAGGAGAGTGAGAATCCCCAAGGGAGCACCCCCCATAAGAGCTGACACTCTACAGGAGAGAGCACCCCACCCATAAGAGCTGACACTCTACAGGAGAGAGCACCCCGCCCATAAGAGCTGACACTCTACAGGAGAGAGCACCCCGCCCATAAGAGCTGACACTCTACAGGAGAGAGCACCCCGCCCATAAGAGCTGACACTCTACAGGAGAGAGCACCCCGCCCATAAGAGCTGACACTCTACAGGAGAGAGCACCCCGCCCATAAGAGCTGACACTCTACAGGAGAGAGCACCCCGCCCATAAGAGCTGACACTCTACAGGAGAGAGCACCCCGCCCATAAGAGCTGACACTCTACAGGAGAGAGCACCCCGCCCATAAGAGCTGACACTCTACAGGAGAGAGCACCCCGCCCATAAGAGCTGACACTCTACAGGAGAGAGCACCCCACCCATAAGAGCTGACACTGGACAGTGCCACACTAAGAGCTTTTGCAGATCACTCTCCATTTTCTCTTCTCTCTGCACGCCCCCCCGTTTCGGGGAATATAATAGACAATACACGGGGGGGGTTAGAATCTTTGAGATGTTGTTGAGTTTATTACATAGAATCTATAAGACGTCTCGCTCTGCTCACTACATCTGCAGCCTCCCATCCTCCACTTTGGTTTTTTCATTGGAATCAGTAACAAACCCTCAGCTGCATGAGCAGGCCTAGGTCAGGAAAGGGTTAAGAGGCGTGTTTGTACTCATTCACCATGTATAAGGCCTTGTTTCCACCTTCAGGTTTTTGATGCAGTTCTTGAACCCAAAGCCAGGAGTGTTTGGAGAGCAGAGGAGAAGGAGCCATCTTTATAGGTTCTCTCCCTGTATCATCCACTTCTGGTTTTGGCCTCAATAACTGGATCAAAAATCCTTGATGTGTAAACGCGGCAATTTAGGGAACAGCCCCACATTAAGGTAGTGACCAATAACACTGGCGTATCAGCTCTAGATGATGCTGTCATTGGCTGCCGCAGTTGGCGGGTGATTTGTCCACATACATATTTCGGATCATGTGGCTGTAACCGTACATGGGCCCATCATGCTTAAAGGGGTTTTCTGGGCTACAAATTTGGTGATCTGTCCTGCTCCATTCTCTGTGTATCAGCTGCTGAGGGTGGCTGATCGGTGGGAGCTCCAGATGTCATGCCCCTCCCCCACCCATCTCATATTAGTGACTTATTCTTAGGATTGGTCATCAATATTTTTAGCCTGGAAGATCCCTTTAACAAAAACCCCTTTAACATGAGTTCATAGGATCGGGGTCAGCAGCTGCTGTGATCGCGCTCTTGATCAGCTGATAAACACTGGACGCAGTATAACAGACACTGGATTGTCAGCAGCACATTGCTCAGTGTGAACAGGGACGTGCTGCCGGTAATCCATGAAACTGTATACAGGCGGGGCAGTAGTGATGGCTCCTCCCCCATGTTGTTTGCATTGGCCATTATATAAGGTGCTGTATATCATCAATCATCACTTGTCAGTCCCTGCAATGGGATCTCTAAACAGATCCTGACATTGGGGTCCACTTGTGTGATACCAGGGGCCCCTCCTACTATGTGTTGTGTATAATACTGGCATCTTTATATGTGGCCCCTCAGATACCAGGGGCCCCTCCTACTATGTGTTGTGTATCATGCTGGGATCTTTATATGTGGCCCCCTCAGATACCAGGGGCCCCTCCTTCTATATGTTGTGTATTATGCTGGGATTTTTATATGTGGCCCCCTCAGACACCAGGGGCCGCACTTACTATGTGTCATGTATAATACTGGAATCTTTATATGTGGCCCCCTCAGATACCAGGGGCCCCTCCTACTATGTGTTGTGTATCATGCTGGGATCTTTATATGTGGCCCCCTCAGATACCAGGGGCCCCTCCTACTATGTGTTGTATCATACTGGGATCTTTATATGTGGCCCCCTCAGACACCAGGGGCCCCTCCTACTATGTGTCGTGTATAATACTGGCATCTTTATATGTGGCCCCCTCAATACCAGGGGCCCCTCCTACTATGTGTTGTGTATATACTGGGATCTTTATATGTGGCCCCCTCAGATACCAGGGGCCCCTCCTACTATGTGTGTGTATCATGCTGGATCTTTATATGTGGCCCCCTCAGACACCAGGGGCCCCTCCTACTATGTGTTGTGTATCATGCTGGGATCTTTATATGTGGCCCCCTCAGATACCAGGGGCCCCTCCTACTATGTGTTGTGTATAATACTGGGATCTTTATATGTGGCCCCCTCAGATACCAGGGGCCCCTCCTACTATGTGTTGTGTATCATACTGGCATCTTTATATGTGGCCCCCTCAGATACCAGGGGCCCCTCCTACTATGTGTTGTGTATAATCCTGGCATCTTTATATGTGGCCCCCTCAGATACCAGGGGCCCCTCCTACTATGTGTTGTGTATCATACTGGGATCTTTATATGTGGCCCCCTCAGATACCAGGGGCCCCTCCTACTATTGGTGTATCATACTGGGATCTTTATATGTGGCCCCCTCAGATACCAGGGGCCCCTCCTACTATGTGTGTGTATGATACTGGCATCTTTATATGTGGCCCCTCAGATACCAGGGCCCCTCCTACTATGTGTTGTGTATAATCCTGGCATCTTTATATGTGGCCCCTCAGATACCAGGGGCCCCTCCTACTATGTGTTGTGTATCATGCTGGGATCTTTATATGTGGCCCCCTCAGATACCAGGGGCCCCTCCTACTATGTGTGTGTATATCTGGTCTTTTGTCCCCCGTGGGCCCCTCTACTTGTGTTGTGTTTCTGGCTCTTTATTGTGGCCCTCGATACAGGGGCCCCTCCTTATGTGTGTGTATGATCTGGATCTTTATATGTGGCCCCCTCAGATACCAGGGGCCCCTCCTACTATGTGTGTGTATGATCTGGATCTTTATATGTGCCCCTCAGATACCAGGGGCCCCTCCTACTTGTGTTGTGTTATCTGGCATCTTTATATGTGGCCCCTCAGATACCAGGGGCCCCTCCTACTATGTGTCGTGTATATCTGGCATCTTTATATGTGGCCCCCTCAGATACCAGGGGCCCCTCCTTCTATGTGTTGTGTATCATCCTGGGATCTTTATATGTGGCCCCTCAGTCCGGGGCCCCTCCTTTTGTTCTGGTCTTTTTGCCCCCGACCAGGGGCCCCCCCTATGTGTTGTGTATGATCTGGCATCTTTATATGTGGCCCCCTCAGATACCAGGGGCCCCTCCTACTATGTGTTGTGTATGATCTGGCTCTTTATATGTGGCCCCTCGTCCGGGTGTATGATCTGGCATCTTTATATGTGGCCCCCTCAGATACAGGGGCCCCTCCTACTATGTGTTGTGTATATGCTGGCTTTTGTGGCCCCCTCAGATACGGGGCCCCTCCACTGTGTTGCCCCCCCCGGCCCTCCCCTGTATCTGCGGGTCTGCCCGGGCCCCTCCTCGGTCTGTTCTGGGTCTTATATGTGGCCCCCTCAGATCTGGGCCCGGCCCCCCCTCCTATATCCCGCCTTGCTGAGCAGGTACAATCGTGATGATATGAGGCTCTCTATAGTACTCCAAACAGTGCTGTACGCTAGGGCTGCTGCTGACGGGACCTTGCTGTACAGCGCTGTAGACGAGGTCCCTGCTATTAGCTACGTAGCTAATGGCTGGGACCTGGTCTACAATGCTGCACACTGAGGTCCTGCCAGCACACCCCGGTGTACAGCGCTGTTTTCTGTATAACCCCGCCCTCATATGATCAAAGCCGCACCCCCCCCCCCCCCCCCCCCCCCCCCCCTGCCAGGCAGTGCAAAAAAAAAAAAGGTTGGGGACCCGCTGCTCTATATCATCAGGACTCTGTAACATTGCTGCTAGGACATTGGCCCCCAGCAGTTGTAGCCCCTCATTTGTTACTTACATGTCGCAGATATCGCAGAAGGGTCTCTAGGTCTCTCCAAACAACTGGAAATAAGAGGAAATAAAGATTAAGTAAAGCTATTGGGGGGAGACAGAGGGGCACGGGCCGGAGAAGAGGGGCACAGGGGGCGACAGAGGGGCACAGGGGGTGACATTACATGGAGGAGAGAAGAGGGGCACAGGGGGCGACAGAGGGGCACAGGGGGTGACATTACATGGAGGAGAGAAGAGGGGCACAGGGGGCGACAGAGGGGCACAGGGGGTGACATTACATGGAGGAGAGAAGAGGGGGGGGGCGACAGAGGGCACAGGGGGTGACATTACATGGAGGAGAGAAGAGGGGCACAGGGGGCGACAGAGGGGCACAGGGGGCAGGGCCCTGGGGAAAAGAGGGGCACAGGGGGCGACAGAGGGGCACAGGGGGCGACATTACATGGAGGAGAGAAGAGGGGCACAGGGGGCGACAGAGGGGCACTTGGGGTGGCAGAAGGGCACAGGGAGTGACATTACATGGAGGAAATTTCAGGAAGAATAAGGAGATGACAGGAGACGACATGCAGCAACTTACACTCCAACTCCAACTAGAACCCTCAGTGAGGTTCTGCTCAGCAGCTCCTTATATAACGTCACATGATGTCATAAATGGCCAGGTCATAACTCATTGTTACCCATAGCAACCGGAATGCAGCTCCCACAGTAACCAATCAGAGTAAAGCTTACACAGTAACCAAAGAGTACAACTTACATAGCAACCAATCAGAGTACAGCTCCCACAGTAACTAATCAGAGTACAGCTTACACTCTTATACTGCTCTGTAATAATGAAAGCTGCTCTGTGATTGGTTGCTATGGGATAAGTCTATTACTAGCCCCCCCCCCCCCCCCCCCCAACCCCCCCCACCCCCCCCCCCCCCACAAAAAAAAAAAAAAAAACCCAAAAAAAAAAAAAAAAAAAATAATTTTCTTTTTTTTCTTATTATACTCCTTCTTAATAACAACAAAAAAAACAAAAAAAAAAAATAAAAAATATTTTATAATATTTTTCTTTTTCTTCCCTTACACCAAAACAACAACAAAACAAAAACAAAACAAAAACAATCCCCACCCCCCCCCTCCTCCGCGGGCGGGCGCCCGCCCCCCCCCCCCCCCCCCAAAAACCCCCCCCCAGCGCCCGCAGCCCCGCCCCCCCCCCCCCCTCCCCCCCCCCCCCAAAAAGAAGGGGGGGGCCCCCGCGGCCCCCCCCCCCCCACAACAACCCCCACCCTTATGGCGGCGGCGGCGCGCACCCCCCCCCCCCAGGGGGGGGACCCCCCCCCCCCCCCCCCCGGGGGGCCCCCCCCCCCCCCCCCCCCCCCCCCAGGTATTTACCCCCTACCATTTAGGTGAATACAGTGTAGTAACATTTTGTGACTTACAGGTGACGTCTCTGACTAATCCTTCACATTTCCCGTCTCTTCCCTCTGGACCGCCATGACCACTTCTTCCAGCTGTGACTTGTCTCTGTAAAGGTTGCAACACAGACATCTTTGGCTCCTCACTTTTCCAGGCATCCAACCCACATTGTCCTCACCTACACAAAGCCCCCATTCTGCTGCTACCCCCAATTATATAATATATGATATAACCCCCCATAATGAATAATACCCCCAAGTGCATCTTTATATTAATAATGTCCGAGTGTATCCTGTATAAATAGTGCCCCTTATTAATAATACCCCAGGTGTTAACTAATTAAAAGGTTTTCCAGGTCATTAATAAACTAATCAGTGGGGTTCAAAAACCCAGGACCCCCACTGACCAGCTGTTTGAATGGTACCTGTGTAAGCGCCATGACCGCTTCTCTGTTTACATAGTGTAATTCATCTCATAGCGGCCATGTAATGTAACTGCAGCCTCGTCCTGTACATGTCTACAGTATGTGACAAGGCTACAATTACATCACACAGTCACTATAAACAGACAGCGTATAATATAAACAGGTGCCATAGCCCATGTTTATAGCGCCCCATTTACACACACTATAATGTTCCACAGCAGCCCCTGCACACAGTATTACAGTGTTATGGCCCGCAGCGGCCCCTGCACACTGGATTATGCCTCGCAGCGGCCCCTGCACATGGTATTATGCTCCATAGTGGCCCCTGCTCACGGTATTATGCCCCGCATTGGCCACTGCACATGGTATTATGCTCCATAGTGGCCCCTGCTCACGGTATTATGCCCCATATTGGCCCCTGCACACGGTATTATGCTACATATTGGCCCCTGCACACGGTATTATGCTCCACAGTGGCCCCAGCACACGGTATTATGCTCCATAGTGGCCCCTGCACTGGTATTATGCTCTATAGTGGCCCTTGCACTGGTATTATGCTCCATAGTGGCCCCTGCACTGGTATTATCCTCCATAGTGGCCCTTGCACTGGTATTATGCTCCATAGTGGCCCCTGCACTTGTATTATGCTCCATAGTGAACCCTGCACCCAGTATTATGCTCCATAGTGGCCCCTGCACTCAGTATTATGCTCCAGAGTGGCCCCTACACAGGGTATTATGCTCTACAGTGGTCCCTGCACAGGATATTATGCCCCATAGTGGCCGACCCATGAACTATTATTATACTCTGGGGTCTTTTCAGACCCCAGAGTATAATGATTGGAGACCCAGGGGAGAATACAAACATAAAGACCAGAGTTACTTACCTATCCTGGACACCGGTGCACTCCTTGCAGCTTTCGGCCCTGTTTAATTGCGCACACACGTCACGTGATCAGGCCGGCGACGCGAACTGATGACGTCACCAGAGGCCTCAAGCCTGCTCGGAGTTACATCGGATCGCAGGAGGTGAGTAACACTGGTTTTTATGTTCCCTCACCAACCCTAGGCCTCCGATCAGGGCCGGTTTTAAACAAAGTGGGGCCCTGGGCAAAAATTAAAAGCGGGGCCCCAAATGCAAACAACACCATCGTCTTCCAGTGACAACCCCTATAATAACGCCTCCTTTCTGCCAACAAAAAAGTAATAACAAGCCCTATTTTACCACACACAATTCAAATGAGCACCTTTGTACCACCTATTAGATTTTTGCACCCAGTCATCAGTTATTATAGCGCCTCCTTATAAATAATAGTCCCTGCTTAAAAATAATCTTACACCTTTATCAGTAATAGCTCCCTTATAAATGATAAATAGTGCCCTGTATCAGTAATATTCCCCCTTATCAGTAACAGTCACCCCGTAAAAATAATACTGCTCCCTTATAAATAATAGCCCCCTCATAAATAATAGTTACCCTTATAAATAATAGTCCCCATTATCACTAATAGCCCCCTTTATAAATTAACCCTCTTAACAATTATACCCCCCTTATAAATAGTTCCCCCTCTTATAAATAATAGCCCCCTCATACTTAAGTTTCCCAATTATATATAGTAACCCACCCTTATATATAATAGTTCTCCGTTATACAGTGTCGGACTGAAGGGCCTTAGGCCCACCAAAGGAACTTGTTCTGGGGCCCCACCCAACAGCTTCCTGCTAATAGCCTACACCACGGCTCCTTCACTGAAGTCTTACATATGTGCTGACTATCTGGTGTTACTGAGTATGTTACCAGTATAGTCAGCCCCTATAGTACTGTGCAGGCCCCAATAACTCCATGGCCAGTTCATGCACAGTACTGTATGGGGAATGACATTTGCCATGGAGCACTACACGTATGTGCAAGATTATAGTGAGGGAGCTGTGATGCAGACATAGCACACAGGGCTGCCAGCAGGAATTGTGAGCCCCCCCCCCCCCCCCACAGTATAATGCTCTACATGGTATATAATGCTCCACAGTATAAAATGCTCTCCTGAGCCCTCCAGTTTCCCCACATGGTATATAATGCTCCACAGTGAACCCACACAGTATAAAATGCTCCCCTGAGCCCCCCATTGTGGTCCCACATGGTTTGTAAGGCTCCACACAGTATAATACTCCACAGTGGCCCACACAGTATACTACCCCTTAGTGGCCCCAGACAGTACAATATGCTCCCCAGCAGCCCCACACAATATAATATGCTCCATACAGTATAATATGCACCCCACAATGCCCCTCCAGTATAATGCTCCACAGTGGCCTAACACAGTATAACATGCTCCATAATGACCTCCACACAGTATAATATACTCCCCAGAGGGGTTTCCCCAGTATAATGCTCCACAGTGGTCCCCCACAGTATAATATGTTCCCCACAGTCCCCCCAAGTATAATGCTCTACAATGGCCCCACAGAGTATAATATGCTCCCGAAAAGCCCCACACAATATAATACACTCCACAGTGGCCCCACACAGTATAACAGGCTCCCCACACTGTCCATTCCCCCAGTATAAAGCTCCACAGTGGCCCATAGTATGATATGCTCCCCAGAGGGCCCCCGCTAGTATAATGCTCCACAGTGCCCCCTCCAGTATTTTGCTCCACAGTGGCCCCACGCAATATATTATGCTCCCCAGAGCGTCCCCCCAGTATAATGTTCCACAGTAGGCCCCACGCAGTATAATATACTCCCCAGAGGGCCCCCTGGTATAATGCTCATTAGTCCCCCCCAAATAATGCCCCAAAGTGGCACCACGCAATATAATATGCTCTGCTGATGCCCCCCCCAGAATAATGCTCCACAGTGACCCCACTCAGTATAACATGCTCCAGAATGGCCTCCACACAGTATAATATACTGCCCAGAGAGGTTTCCCCAGTATAATACTCACAGTGGCCCAAAACAATATAATATACTCTCCAGAGCCCCCCCCCTCCCCCCGTATAATGCTCCACAGTGGCCCAAAACAGTATAACATGCTCTCCAGAGCCCCCCCCCCAGTATAATGCTCCACGGTGGCCCCGCACAGTATAATATACTGGGGGGGGCCCCTCTGGAGAGCATATTATACTGTGTGGGGCCACAGTGGAGCATTATACTGGGGGGGGCTCTGGAGAGCATATTATACTGTGTGGGGCCACTGTGGAGCCTTATACTGGGGAGGGGGCCCTCTGGAGAACATGTTATATTCTGCGGGGCCTCTATGGAGTATTATAAAGTGGGGGGGGCTCTGGAGAGCATGTTATATTCTGTGGGGCCACTTTGGAGCATTATACTGGGGGGCCCTCTGGAGAGCATAATGCTCCAAAGTGGCCCCACAGAATATAACATTATCTCCAGAGGCCCCCTCCCACACATTATAATTTTCCACAGAGGCCCCACAGAATATAACATGCTATCCAGAGGGGCCCCTTCCCCAGTATAATGCTCCACATCGGCCCCACACAGTATAATATGCTATGCAGAGGGGGCCCCCCAGTATAATATGCTATCCAGAGGGGGCCCCCAGTATAATGCTCCACAGGGGCCCTACAGTGCTATTATTATATTATATTCTGGGGTCTCTTCAGACCCCAGAGTATAATAATTGAAGGCCCGGAGTAAGTAAGGTAAAATAACAAACAGTTATACTCACCTTGTCTTACCTCTCCTGGACCTCCTTGCGCTGCTCCACTATGCCCGCCGGCGACCGCTTCTTCTCTGCGGCTGACGTCACGCGTTGTGGACGTCACCTCTGAGGCCTGTGATTGGGCCTCAGCGATTACGTGAGGCACGCCCCCACGTGACCGCTGAGGCCAGGCCTCAGCGCCTCAGCAGTGATGTTCGGAATGCCAGAAGATGACGTCGGACGCCAAGGACAGGTGAGTAAACATGTTTGTTATTTTTACTCACTTTCCGTTAGTGCTTTGGCCAGGCCTGACTCCGGGATCCGGAGTCATCAGGTTCCGGATCCCGGGGGTCCCTTTGGGGACAGGGCCCTGGGCAATTGCCCAGTTTGCCACCCCCTAACGCCTGCCCTGCCTCCGATTATTATACTCCGGGGTCTATAGATCCCGGAGTATAATAATAGTAGTATTTGCGGCCCGCGGCCTAACTTACCGATCCCCGCGGCCGCTCACAGCGGCATCCACTTCCCTTTCTGCGGCCCATAGCAGAAGGGGAAGCGGGGGCGGCCACGAGCAGACGCGGGGTAGGTAAATAAATAGGCCCTGACCTGCCGGGGATACTCCAACAGGTTACGGCCTATTTATATATATAAAAAAAAAAGCTATACTCACCTGCGATGCCTTGATGCAGCCGCCGCCGCCTCCTCTTCTTGTCCGCGACGTCTGTGTCTCAGCGTAGGCGGCGTGATGATGTCATTGTATCGCCGCCTGTGCTGAGATGCGACGTCTTGTAAACCAGCCCAGGACAGGCTCCGCTCAGCTGTTTTTTTTTTATTTAAAGCGACCTGTCCTGGGCTGGTTTACATTAAATAGTAAAAATGCCGCCCCCCGGACAGTGCCGCCCGAGGCGGCCGCCTCACTTCGCCTCATTAGCGGTGCGCCCCTGCTAGCTCCTCCCTCCACAGATGGCGGCAGATCTTCTGTCCTGCACAGAGGCCGCTGTTACCTGTGTCCACCCCTGCACTGATACACAGTAACAAACACTCCCACACTGCTGTGTGAGCAAGTCTAGGTCAGGGGCGGTTTTAAGCCTCTTCCTGTAAATAATGAAGTACTACAACCACCATCATGGTCACTACCATCTATGTCTGCTCTACATGCTCCAACCAGCTCTGCTGCAGGATGGCCCCGTCTGTATAATACACAGGGCCAGTTTTAGAGAAAGTGGGGCCCTGAGCAAAATTAAAAGTGGGGCCCCAAATGCTGATATGCAAACAACACCATCGTTTTGCAGTGGCAGCCACTATAATAACGCCTCCTTTCTGCCAACAAAAAAGTAATAACAAGCTCCATTTTATCACACACAATTCAAACGAGCACCTTAGTACCACCTAATAGATTTTTGCACCCAGTCATCAGTTATTATAGCGCCTCCTTATAAATAATAGTCCCTGCTTACATCTTATCAGTAATAGCGCCCTTATAAATGATAAATAGTGCCCTGTATCAGTAATATTCCCCCTTATCAGTAACAGCCACCCCGTAAAAATAATACCGCTCCCTTATAAATAATAGCCCCCTCATAAATAATAGTTACCCTTATAAATAATAGTCCCCATTATTACTAATAGTCCCCTTTATAAATAAGCCCACTTAACAATTATACCCCCCTTATAAATAGTTCCCCTCTTATAAATAATAGTTGCCCCTTATAATGGATGCCTTATATATAATAGTTCCCCCCTTATAAATAATAACCTGTCTTATAAATAATAGTTCCTTCTTATAATAGCCCCCACATATTTAAGTTTCCCAATTATATATAGTAAGCCACCATTGTATATAGTAGTTCCTCCCTTATAAATAAGAGCTCCCTTATACATAATAGTTCTCCGTTATACAGGGTCGGACTGAAGGGCCTTAGGCCCACCAGAGGAACTTGTTCTGGGGCCCCACCCAACAGCTTCCTGCTAATAGCCTACACCACGGCTCCTTCACTGATGTCTTACATATGTGCTGATGTTGGCGCTATATAAATAAAATTTATTATTATTATTATTATTATTATTATAATGCAGCATTACTGAGTATGTTCCCAGTATAGTCAGCCCCTATAGTACTGTGCAGGCCCCAATAACTCAATGGCCGGTTCATGCACAGTACTGTATGGGTAATGACATGGCCATGGAGCACTAGACGTATGTGCAAGATTATAGTGAGGGAGCTGTGATGCAGACATAGCACACAGGGCTGCCAGCAGGAATTTTGAGCCCCCCCCCACACAGTATAATGCTCCACCTGGTATATAATGCTCCATGGTATAAAATGCTTCCCTGAGCCCTCCACAGTTTCCCCACATGGTATATAATGCTCCACAGTGGACCCACACAGTATAAAATGTTCCCCTGAGCCCCCCATAGAGGCCCCACATGGTATATAAGGCTCCACACAGTATACTACCTCTTAATGGCCCCAGACAGTACAATATGCTCCCCAGCAGCCCCACACAATATAATATGCTTCATACAGTATAATATGCATCCCACAGTGCCCCCCCAGTATAATGCTCCACAGTGGCCTAACACAGTATAACATGCTCCACAATGGCCTCCACACAGTATAATATACTGCCCAGAGGGGTTCCCCCAGTATAATGCTCCACAGTGGTCCCCCACAGTATAATATTCTCCCCACAGTCACCCCCAGTATAATGCTCTACAATGGCCCCACAGAGTATAATATGCTCCTGAGAAGCCCCACACAATATAATAAACTCCACAGTGGCCCAACACAGTATAACAGGCTCCCCACACTGCCCCTTCCCCCCCAATATAAAGCTCCACAGTGGCCCATAATATAATATGCTCCCCAGAGGGCCCCTGCTAGAATAATGCTCCACAGTGCCCCCCCAGTATTTTGCTCCACAGTGGCCACACGCAATATATTATGCTCCCCAGAGTGTCCACCTAGTATAATGCTCCACAGTAGGCCCCACGCAGCATAATATATTCCCCAGAGGGCCCCCTAGTATAATGCTCCTTAGTTCCCCCCCGAATAATGCCCCACAGTGGCTCCGCACAATATAATGCTCTGCAGATGGCCCCCCCCAGAATAATGCTCCACAGTGACCTCACACAGTATAACATGCTCCAGAATGGCTTCCTCAAAGTATAATATACTGCCCAGAGAGGTTCCTCCAGTATAATGCTCCACAGTGGCCCAAAACAGTATAATATGATCTCCAGAGGGCCTCCCCCACAGTATAATGCTCCATGGTGGCCCCACACAGTATAATATGCTATCCAGAGGGCCCCCTCCCCAGTATAATATGCGATCCAGAGGGCCCCCTCCCCAGTATAATGTTCCACAGGGACCCCACACAGTATAATATGCTATCCAGGGGGTCCCCTCCCCAGTATATTATGCTATCCAGAGGGCCTCCTCCCCAGTATAATATGCTATCCAGAGGACCCCTCCCCAGTATAATGCTCCACAGGGGCCCCACACAGTATAATATGCTATCCAGAGGGCCCCCTCCCCAGTATAATGCTCCACAGGGGCCCCTCACAGTATAATATGCTATCCAGAGCGGGCCCCATCCCCAGTATAATGCTCCACAGGGGCCCCACACAGTATAATATGCTATCCACAGGGTCCCCTCCCCAGTATAATGCTCCACAGGGGCCCCACACAGTATAATATGCTATCCAGAGGCAGTGGTGAACCTAGCCTCTTTGTTGCCTGAGGCGGACTATAGAAAGACACCCCCCCCCCCCCAAAAAAAAAAAATTTGAGTTTCCATGCTACTAGTTTAACACACTGTTATCGTCGTACAATATACACAATACACAAAGTTATAAAACAGTTTTTAAGAATTCTTCTTCCTGTATTACTTCAGTATCAGATCAACAACACGGCATTAACAATGAAAGTAACTTCACACATCTTCTGCTTGGTGAATGGACGAGCCCACGTGGCCCCCATTCTCTATAATAGGAGCGCCGCAGATAGCTGAGTACTGGACTTCGGGTATCTTTGGCACTCCCATTGAAGTGAATGAGAGCCAAGCGGGTTTGTCCATCCACCAAGTGACATGCCTATATATATGGCTGCGGTCAGGCTGAATTCCCACCCAGTGGGGGAAAAAAAACAATTCTCAGGCTCAGTGGGGGTCTCAGCAGACAGACCCCCATTACTCAGGTATTTATCCTCTATCATTTAGGTGAATACAGTGTAGTAACATTTTGTGACTTACAGGTGACGTCTCTGACTAATCCTTCACATTTCCCGTCTCTTCCCTTTGGACTGCCATGACCACTTCTTCCAGCTGTGACTTGTCTCTGTAAAGTTTGCAACACAGACATCTTTGACTTTTCCAGGCATCCAACCCACATTGTCCTCACCTACACAAAGCCCCCATCCTGCTGCTACCCCCAATTATATAATATATGATATAACCCCCCCATAATGAAAAATACCCCCAAGTGCATCTTTACAGTATATTAATAACATCCGTGTGTACCCTGTATAAATAGTGCCCGTTATTAATAATGCCCCAGGTGTTAACTAATTAAAAGGTTTTCCAGGTCATTAATAAACTAATCAGTGGGGCTCAAAAACCCAGGACCCCCACTGATCAGCTGTTTGAATGGTACCTGTGTAAGCACCATGACCGCTTCTCTGTTTACATAGTGTCATTCATCTTATAGCAGCCATGTAATGTAACTACAGCCTCATCCTGTACATGTCTACAGTATGTGACAAGGCTAGAATTACATCACACGGCCACTATAAACAGACAGCGTATAATATAAACAGGAGCCATAGCCCCTGTTTATAGCGCTCCATTTACACACACTATAATGTTCCACAGCAGCCCCTGCACACAGTATTACACAGTATTATGGCCTGCAGCAGCCCCTGCACACTGTATTATGCCTCACAGCGGCCCCTGCACATGGTATTATGCTCCATAGTGGCCCCTGCACACGGTATTATTCCCCGCAGTGGCTACTGCACACGGTATTATGTTCCACAGAAACTCCTGCAAACAGTTTTATGCTCCCTAGTGGCCCCTGAACACGGTATTAGGCCCCATATTGGCCCCTGCACACGGTATTATGCTCCATATTGGCCCCTGCACACGGTATTATGCTCCACAGTGGCCCCAGCACACGGTATTATACTCCATAGTGGCCGCTGCACTGGTATTATGCTCTATAGTGGCCCCTGCACTGGTATTATGCTCCAAAGTGGCACCTGCACTGGTATTATGCTCCATACTGGCCCCTGCACTTGTATTAGGCTCCATAGTGGCCCCTGCACTTGTATTATGCTCCATAGTGGCCCCTGCATCCGGTATTATGCTCTATAGTGGCCCCTGCACTCGGCATTATGCTCCATAGTGGCCCCTGTACTCGGTATTATGCTCCATAGTGGCCCCTGCACAGGGTATTATGCTCTACAGTGGTCCCTGCACAGGATATTATGCCCCATAGCGGGCCACCCATGAACTATTATTATACTCTGGGGTCTTTTCACACCCCAGAGTATAATGATTGGAGACCCAGGGGAGAATACAAACATAAAAACCAGTGTTACTTACCTATCCTGGACATCGGTGCACTTCTTGCAGCTTTCGGCCCTGTTTAATTGCGCACACACGTCACGTGATCAGGCCAGTGACGCGACCTGATGACGTCACCAGAGGCCTCAAGCCTGCTCGGAGTAACATCGGATCACAGGAGGTGAGTAACTTTGGTTTTTATGTTCCCTCACCTACCCTAGGCCTCCGATTATTATACATAGGGGTCTGAAAAGACCCCGGAGTATAATAATAGTAGTATTTGCGGCCCGCGGCCTAACTTACCGATCCCCCGCGGCCGCTCACAGCGGCATCCACTTCCCCTTTCTGCGTCCCATAGCAGAAGGGGAAGCGGGGGGCGGCCACGAGCAGACGCGGGGTAGGTAAATAAATAGGCTGTGACCTGCTGGGGATACTCCAGCAGGTCATGGCCTATTTATATATATAAAAAATGTTATACTCACCTGCGATGCCTTGATGCAGCCGCCGTCGCCTCCTCTTCTTGTCCGCGATGTCTGTGTCTCAGCGTAGGCGGTGTGATGACGTCATTATATCGCCGCCTGCGCTGAAATGCATCATCTCGTAAAACAGCCTTGGGCTGATTTACATTAAGTAGTAAAAATGCCGCCCCCCCATACAGTGACGGACAGTGTTGCCTGAGGCGGCCGCCTCACTTCGCCTCATTAGCGGTGCGACCCGGTCCAGAGGGCCCCCTCCCCAGTATAATGCTCCACAGGGTCCCCTCACAGTATAACATGCTATCCAGAGAGCCCCCTCCCCAGTATAATGCTCCACAGGGGCCCCTCACAGTATAATATGCTATCCAGAGGGGGCCCCCAGTATAATGCTCCACAGTGGCCCTACATAGTATAACATGCTATCCAGAGGGGGCCCCCTCCCCAGTATAATGCTCCACAGTGGCCCTACACAGTATAAAATGCTATCCAGAGGGGGCCCCATCCCCAGTATAATGCTCCACAGGGGGCCCTCACAGTATAATATGCTATCTAGAGGTCCCCCCTCCCTAGTATAATGCTCCACAGGGACCCCACACAGTATAATATGCTATCCAGAGGGCTCCCTCCCCAGTATAATATGCTATGCAGAGGGCCCCCTCCCCAGTATAATGCTCCACAGGGGCCCCTCACAGTATAACATGCTATCCAGAGGGGGCCCCATCCCCAGTATAATGCTCCACAGGGGCCCCACACAGTATAATATGCTATCCAGAGGCCCCCTGTGAAAGATCCTCCGTGCGCCAAACCGCTTTGGCCACACCCTGAGTCCTCTTTCATATAAAAACCACACTCACCTCCAGTGAGTGCCGGGTTCACCAGATAAATACAAGACAAGCCTTCTAAATTTTATATATTAACCCCTAAATGGGTCGGTATTAAAATCTAACATATACAGATCAGAACAGATATGCAGATATATGCAAGCATTAACAGTTACTAGTTACAAAATACAGTACAAATAAAATAAAAGGGATTAAAGGTGAAATTATTACTTTACCACACATGTCCTTGATGTGGTTCTATAGTCCAACACTCACACATGGCATGTGTGAGTCACCAGTGGAGGCTTTTCAGCATGTGGCATTCACTCCTAGCATGTGGCATCACAGTACAATAATCCAGCCTGCATGCTCTCAAACAGTCTCTCAGCATTAGTCCAATAGTCTCTCTCAGTCTCTTGTAGGCTCATCATCGTCAGCAGCAGCATTCCAACCTGCCTGCTCATAGTAGCATCTCAGTCAAAGTCTTCATAGCATGATCTCCATAGTGTAATCTCCTCCCACAGACCTCTTACCTCATCTTTTATACCCTTTTTGCTACCTCCCAGAATGAGGTCACTGGCGACAGTACGTCTGATGAGTTAATTCAATCAAATCCAGATCTTTTGTATGTAGATGAGACAAAGTGAATTGATACCCTGTTATCAGTCATATCTGGTCAACAGCCCAGGCTTGAACAATGCACTATTGTTTGATCAGCCAGGGCTGTATAGGAATACAATGGAGCCCTATTGTTCCAGCCTGGCTGCTACTGCCAATATGCACCTAGGCTTGTAGCTGCGCACAGTATGCAAGCAAGCAAGAAGGGATATCCTATACCCAGAGACCAAAATATAGCTGAGTTATGGCCATATTTAGGCAGAATCATCACACCTCCCCCTTTAGATGGGGCTTGCAGGAAGTAGGGGCCTACGCCCCTCTTCTGAAAGCACCTCCGCCTCCAGCTCCTCAGGCTCTGGCCCCAAAGGCTTCCTCACCTCCCCCCGGGGTCCCAGCAGACTCGGGCCTTGTCAGACTCCGAGGGTGGTTGAGCGCCATGCGCCTTCAATATGTTCAGACTAGGGTCAGCTTGGACAGCCTCTCTGAACTCTTGGCTGGAGTGAGACACAAGAGAGGTGCATGTTACATAGCTGCCGGCCCCTTCTGTCTCTCTAGTCTGACTAGGGACACTTCTAAGGCCCAGGCTCTGAGCCACGTACACTTGGCTACCTCCTGCCTGTTCTGGGTCCGCTTTCTGAGTACTGGCACCCTGTGGAGCCACACTCATGACCTCAGGCCCTTGGGATACCATTCCAGAGATCCCATCCCGGCAATCTCTGCTCTCCTGGCTACCCTTGGCCTGCTCTCTCAGGGTCTCCCTCACACTAGTCGCTAGTTGGGAGAGTTCTAGGGGATTCTGCACCTCCCCCTTTGCTTCCAAACCTACATCCTGTTCCTCCTGTACTTGGGTGGGTGATGGTGATACCTTGGGCAAATGACTGAGATCAGGCTTCCCCAAACCATCCTCCCACAATACATTGACAGGTAATACCTTGGACATACCCTCTTCTTGGATCACACCTCCAGTACCCCATGCCATCTGCACTTGGGCCATGGGCACTAGCGGAATAGAACTGGACAGAAGAGACGTGTATGTCTCATACCGGCCGGACTCCTCCGGCTTCAAGGGAGTGAGGCTAGTCATGGCGGTCTCAGCACGAACTCCAGGTGTTGTAGGCAACGGTTCAAGGGTCGGAACGCACCCCACCCTTGTAGCACTCTGGCTGTGGGCTAGCACCGCACTACCAGCAGTCCGTCCCTCACCTGGATCGGCCATGAGATCCACATAGCCTACCTGACTACCGGGCACATGGTCAGCAGTTGGGTGCTCATCGGATACACTGGGCGAAATAGTAGAAGTCGCTTCCAGTGACTCAGAAGAGCTACCCTGTACACTTTCACAACAAGCATTGGCAATTACATTGACAGTACATTCATCAGCAATTGTTAATTCACACCGGGCCTCAATGAGATTTGTGGTAGACAGATTAACAAGCTGGGAGGGAAATGCCCCCGCAGATGTAGGTGTGTCTACAGACAAGGTCTCATTGGTTCCTAGCACGGGGGTGAACCAAGCATCAATAACATTTTTGCTGAGCTGGGTTGCAGGAAGTTCAGTTGCATCTTCCCTGCTCTCAGCTGAAGGCAACTCATTAGCATTTACACTTACTGCCATGGGAAGTATCTCAGAAAGGGGGTTACGGGCCCTCTCTGCAGATATGACAGACACATTATCACCATTAATCATAGACAGTCCATCACAGTAAATTGGGTTGCTCCCCACCCCACATTGGGACACCATAGGTCCCAAATCAGATCCCAACAGTACATTAGCAGGCAAATCAGTCAATAGTCCCACAGTCCGTATTCCCTTTCCTGCACCCACATCCAGATACACAGATGGGCCACCTGCTGTGGCTTGGGAAGCAGGGAAGTTCTCAGGGCGGTTGGGGCACTCCTTCTTGAAATGTCCTGTCGGGTTACAGGCATGGCCCCGCCGCACCTCCCCTTGGGGTTTGGGGAAGGTCACTAGGGTGCCCAGAGTTCTTGGGACAGGGGAGGGACCACCCGGGGCATAGCTTGTCTCACTCGACCTGACGACAGACGGCTGTGGTGAACTCCGGCCTGGCTTCTCCTTCCAACTTGAGGATCTCTGCAGGGTTGTTGGAGTTTGCGCTTGCTAGGAGATTTCCCGCCTTTTCAGCTCAAGCTGATACTCCCTCTCGGCCTGTCGCTTAACAAACTGTCGTTCCCATTCTGCAGCTTTCCTCTCTCTCTCTGCCTGTCGCTCAGCAGCCTCACGATCAGCCTGCCGTTCTCGTTCTGCAGCTTTCCTCTCTCTCTCTGCCCGTCGCACAGCAGCTTCACGATCAGCCTGCCGTTCTCGTTCTGCGGCCTGCCGTTCTCGTTCTACAGCTTCCTGAAACCAGTGCAACACCTGCTGGTATATGTTAGGGTCCCTGGTGCTTAAGTGCTGCAGGGCCATTTGCCAGACTGAAGCCATTCCCCCAGCAAGGCTGGGGTTACTGGTCTCTCCTGGTGAAGTAATCCTTGGGACCGGGCTGCTTGCCGCACTTCCTGGCCTAGCCCCAAAATCAGGACTCTGCTCGATTCTCTGCATGTCTGTGGCTGCCTCCATTAAAGCCCTACGTTCAGGATCTCCAAAAGCCTGGTTCAGCAATTCTTGAGCTCTGCTTCTGAGCCCACTAGCCATCCACTGGTATTTGCCAAATAAAAGATAGGATAGAATACAAAGAGTAAGGGAGGGGAACAGCACTGTATCAAACTTTCACTGTATCTTAATGCTTGCTTTAATACCGAGCTTGTCTCATAGGATTACCATAATCCCCAGCATGTGAGTGATATAGGTCACCAACACACGCCGTTTATCCTAAGATCCCACCACGCTGCCACCAATGTGAAAGATCCTCCGTGCGCCAAACCGCTTTGGCCACACCCTGAGTCCTCTTTCATATAAAAACCACACTCACCTCCAGTGAGTGCCGGGTTCACCAGATAAATACAAGACAAGCCTTCTAAATTTTATATATTTATTAACCCCTAAATGGGTCGGTATTAAAATCTAACATATACAGATCAGAACAGATATGCAGATATATGCAAGCATTAACAGTTACTAGTTACAAGATACAGTACAAATAAAATAAAAGGGATTAATGGTGAAATGATTACTTTACCACACATGTCCTTGATGTGGTTCTATAGTCCAACACTCACACATGGCATGTGTGAGTCACCAGTGGAGGCTTTTCAGTATGTGGCATTAAAACGATAATCCCGCCTGCATGCTCTCATAACAGTCTCTCAGCATTAGTCCAATAGTCAATCACAAAAAACTCCTCATGGTCTGTCTGTAACAACTCTGTAGCATGATCCCAGCACAATCTTCATAGCATGATCTCTTAGTGATAGTCTACTGCATAATCTCCCACCACAGACCTCTTACCTCATCTTTTATACCCTTTATGCCCCCTCCCAGAATGAGGTCACCAGCGACAGTACGTCTGATGAGTTAATTCAATCACGTTCAGACCCTTTGTATGTAGATGAGACAAAGTGAATTGATACCCTGTTATCAGTCATATCTGGTCAACATCCCAGGCTTGAACAATGCACTATTGTTTGATCAGCCAGGGCTGTATAGGAATACAATGGAGCCCTATTGTTCCAGCCTAGCCGCTACTGCCAATATGCACCTAGGCTTATAGCTGCGCACAGTATGAGTGAGTGCAAGCCAGAAGGGATATCCTATACCCAGAGACCAAAATACAGCTGAGTTATGGCCATATTTAGGCAGAATCATCACACCCCCTCCCCAGTATAATGCTCCACACGGGCCCCTCACAGTATAACATGCTATCCAGAGGGCCCCCTCCCCAGTATAATGCTCCACAGGGGCCCCTCACAGTATAACATGCTATCCAGAGGGGGCCCCCTCCCCAATATAATGTTCCACAGTGGCCCTACAGACTCCCTTAGTGCTAGTATTATATATAGTATCACGGACTTGCCTGGTGTGTTCCTTGGTCTTCATGATGCTCTCTGCGCTTTAAACAGAACCCTCAGACTATCACAGAGCAGGTGCATTTATACGGAGACTTGATTACACACAGGTGGATTATATTTATCATCATCAGTCATTTAGGACAACATTGGATCATTCAGAGATCCTCACTGAACTTCTGGAGTGAGTTTGCTGCACTGAAAGTAAAGGGGCCGAATAATATTGCACACCCCACTTTTCAGTTTTTTACTTTTTACAAAAGTTTAAAATATCCAATAAATTTCATTCCACTTCACGATTGTGTCCCACTTGTTGTTGATTCTTCACCAAAAAAATTAAAATTTTATATCCTTATGTTTGAAGCCTGAAAAGTGGCAAAAGGTTCAAGGGGGCCGAATACTTTCGCAAGGCACTGTATGTATGTACCTGTATGTATGTGTATATGTATGTATATGTGCCTGAATGTACACACGTGGACAAAATTGTTGGTACCCCTCGATTAATGAAAGAAGAACCCCCCAACACCACAAAAAAAAATAAAAAAAAAAAAAAATAATAATAATTAAATATTTTAAAAAAAAAATAAAAAAAAAATCATATATTATTTTTTTTCCAATACTTAAAAAAAAAATTAAAAAAAAAAAAAAAAAAAAAAACGGAAGAAAAGAAAAATTACTTCTTTTTTCTTTTAATTAAAAACCAAAAACAACAAACCCACCCCTCCCCAACCCTCCAACACACCCCCCCCCCCCCCCCCCCCCCCCCCCCCCCCCCCCCCAACCAACCCCCCCCCCCCCCCTCGGTTGGAAGGGTCCCCCTTCCCAACCCCCACCCCCCCCCCCACCCACAACCAACAAACTCCGACCCGGCCCCCCACCCCCCCCCTCCTCTTCCCCCCTCCGCGGGCCTTTTTCGCCCTGCCTTTTGCCCCCTCCCCCTCCCCCAAAACCCCCCCCCCCCCCCCCCGACCCCACCCCCCCCCCCCGCGGCCCCCCCCTTTTTCCTCACCCCCCTCAAATTTTTGAATTTTTTTTTCCCCCCCCCCCCACCCCCCCCCCCCCCCCCCCCAGCCCCCAAAGCCCCCCCCGAACATAACAGAGCCTCCTCCATGTTTCACAGTAGGGACATTGTTCTATTCATGATATGCTTCATTTTTCCCTCTGTGAACATAGAGCTGATGTGCCTTGCCAAAAATTTCGATTTTTGTCTCATCTGTTCATAGGACATTCTCCCAGAAGCTTTGTGGCTTGTCAACATGTAGTTTGGCAAATTCCAGTCTGGCTTTTTTAAGTTATTTCTGTGACCATTGTGGGTTTTTCTTTCATTAAACGAGGGGTACCAACAATTTTGTCCATGTGTGTGTGGGGATGTGTATATATGTACCTGTATGTATGTGTATATGTATGTATGTACCTGTATGTATGTGTGTGTATTTATGTACCTGTCAGAGGCGTAGCTAGGGGTTGAGCACAGGGGGGGCGAAAATGTTCAAGTGGGCCCCCAACTTAGGTATACCGATATTATCACTAGACAGTGACCGTATAGTGGTAGATATCGGCTGTACACAGGGTAAATACAGTGCAGTATCATTTAGTGACTTACCAGTGACGTCTCTGACTAGTTGTTCACATTTCCATTCCATTTTTCTTCCATCTGGACCACCATAACCATTTCTTCCAGTCTCTGTAAAGTTTGCAGAACAGACATCTTTGGCTCCTCACTTTTCCAGCCATCCAACCCCCACCCCCTTCTCCCCCCCCCCCCCCCCCCCCCGCCACCCCCAAAAAAAAAATATATTTTAAAACCCCCCAAAAAGAATAATACTTCCAAGTGCATCTGTAAGATGGGGAAACAGCCCTCATGTTGTGAATGTAACTGTTTCTGTAGATAAGTTTATTTTTTTTTTATAAACTGACATTTGTTTGTTTGACCACAAGAGCCCATTGTTGTAGAAGAGACTGTAATTCTGTAATTCCCTGGAGTAGTGACGTGGAGACCCTGTTATGCAGAGGAGGAACAAGGAAAGGCAGAGTGTGTGTGTGGCAGCCATTTTGAGGAGTGTGCTTTTGAGTTTTTAGAAGAAGCAGGACGGAAGTGAGAGAAACCGGATTCCTAAGGGATCAGACATTAAAAAGGTGGAGCTGAAGCAGAGACTGTTCCAGGGTTTGCTCAGACAGCATCCTAAGTTGAAGATTGCTATCAAGGACCGGTTGAGAAGTGGCCCTGTCAGTGAGACCGCATGTTTGGATGAGCCCTGCTTTCAGCGGTTCCAGAGACGAAGCTAACAGGTACCCAACAAATCTGGATCATTAAGAGAAGTAATCGTGCACGCACCGCATTACAGTTTTGGCGCAAATTGCTTGGGACTGAGTAAGGGCCTGTAGTTAGATTAGTTAGGTATCCTCATCTTCACAGGCCACACTACTGGTGAATTATCTGCCAATTCGGTAGTAAGGACTAAGACTCAGAGAATTCTATTGAGTTGTAACTCGCTGAGAGGAGCTTCTGAGGGAGTCTAGAAGCGACATTGTATACGTTGTCATATTTCTTTGGCTTGCAAGCTGACTTACTATGATATTTACTCGGTTATACTTTGTTTGTGGGGAATAGAGGTATTTTGATAAGTTTGTAAGCTCTTGTGTTATACCGCCGGTGCCCCTATCACACTCACTGAATTGTTCCTGTGACTAGGGTGATAAAAGGTAACAAGCGGCTGGTTAGTAGCAGCCTGCAGATAGGTAAAAGCTTGGAGTTTATTGCTGTACACATGAGAAGGCACCGCGCTGTACAACACCAGGGTCTCAGCTTACTGGCTGAGTGTATGGAAATAGTTGGGAGTGTTTTTCTGGTAAATAGGTGTTACTACACAAAGTAAAATCTTGTATTTTTACTAAATTGATTTGGAGTTGCTTCCTTTGTTCGTGACTTTGCTGTATCCCCGGGGAGCCCACCCCGGTACACGGCTTACACATCTTTAAATTAACTTCCCCATGTAACCCCTTTAAATAGTGCCCCTTATTAATAATGCCCCAGATGTGTCCTAATTAAAAGGTATAAAAAAATGAGTGGAGTTCCAATACCCGGGAGCCCCAGGATCAGCTGTTTGAATGAACCGTGGTATCTGTGTAAGAGCTGTGACCCCTTCTCTGTTTATATAGTATCATACATTTCATAGCGGCCATGTAATGTAACTACAGCCTAGTCCTATACACGTCTATGTGACAAGGCTGTAATTACATCACACGGTCACTATAAACAGACAGCATGTGATATAAACAGACGCCATGGCCCTTTCATACAGCTGATTAGTGGGGAATCACTTATCTCTTATTGATCTATTCTGAGGATAAATCATCAATAAAAATGAGCTGGAAAACTCCTTAAGGTCGGGGCCGCACATGGCGTAAATACCGCAGTGTGGCCACGGTGTAAAGGCCACGGAAAAAATGCATCCTTTTACAGTTTCTGCAAAGTGGATGGGATTCTGGCAGCTTCCCTATAGATATAATGGAAGCAGAAAGTCCGCAGAAGAAACCTCTGCGTACTTTTTGTGAAAAGCACCGCGGGGAAAAAAACCGTGATTCGTTACCACCGCCGTTTTCCCTGCAGCGCTTTTTTGCTGCAGCCTGCTACGTGGGGCCTTAGCCTTAATAAAGCCCAAGTGCTACCTTAATTAAATTCATTGCCCCCTTATATTATGCCCCTGACATAAATACTGCACCTCTAATGACCCCATTTATAAATGATACCCCCTAATGACCCCTTATATAACCTCCCCCCTTGTATTCATAATGCCCCCTTATAGCTCTTATATAAATGACCCCCCTTACGTTACGTTCACAATGCCCCCTTATGTAGATGACCCCCCTATCGTCATAATGCCCCCTAATGAATCCTCCCTTATAATTCTCCCTCCTAATTCTGGACAGGCACCGCAACTATATTAGGAGGATGCCCGGGACTGCATGGGGATGTAATGGCGTTGGTGAGGCCCCCTCCCCCCTCCCCTCCTTTTTCCTTACCTTACTCTGGGGGTTGGGCACTTTGGGCTGTGTTTTGCTGGAGCCCAGGTAGCGGGGAAGGTGGTCTCGCCTGGATGAGGTCATCGGTTCCCCCTTTGAGATGAGGGGGCGGGCCGATACTTGGTATGGCCCGGCCCCTTATAAGCTATTGCAGGCACCCGTTCCGGCCTCTTTCCAGCTGCCTGGTGAAGCGCTAGCGCTCGTGTCGGGAAGCGGCGTCGGGGATTTCTGCAGGTATGGCCGACGAAAGCGCGTTGGTAGCGGCCTTGAGGGCTGGCTGGGCTTTGGAAGGGGAGGCCTTCCTGACACGCCTCTTGAGTGGCGTGCGGCAGGAGGCTCCCACGCCGGAGACACTTGTGTCTCCCCCGCAACTCGGCAGACGACCTCCGGAGCGCCTGAGTCCGAGCCCCTCCCCTTCGGGGAGGAGGCGTGGCGGGGAGTGTGCAGGCGCGCCCGCCGCTCATGTGGAGCGGCGGGCGGCGCCTATCCTCCCGCCGCATCGTAGCCCCGCCCCTTCCGGATTGTCTGCGTCGGTGGCCATTTTAGCCTCTTCCCGCGCTGTAGCTCAGGCAGCAAACATGGGGAATAGAGAGTCAGTGGCAACGGCGGCACCGGTGGTATCGCCCCCCTTGCGGGGGTGCTGGAGGTTCCCACAGCGCCTGAATCCCTGAGGGCTCCCAGGTCGTTAGCAGACGACATGACTTCCTCTTCATCAGCCTCGCCCATCCCCCCTTTTCAGGCCATGCTGCACGGACCGGGAAGGTGCTTGTTTGCAGGGAGTGGGCGTTCCCTGAGGGCCTCTAGAAGGGGTCGGGGGTCATCCTCTTCCTCTTCAGCGTCTTCTGGCCAGCATAGGCGTAGGCGCCGCAAGGCAAGAGGGCGAAGCAGGCGTGAGCATAACCGCTCCCGGTCGTCAAAACAGAGCCGGAAGTCAAAGGGGTCTGGTTCCCACTGGCGCAGAACCTCTCCATCTTCGGGGTCGTCATCCTGTAGCTCCTCAGGGTCTGGCAGGTCGCGGCGGCGTGCACGCAAGAAGCAGGAGCCTGATCTACCGCAGGAGCGGTCATCTCGTGCGGCCAGCCAGGCCGGCACGGCGGTAGCTTCATTGCCAGGAATGCCAGTGGTCCCGCCTGTCCTCCCTGCAGATGGTGAGTTTGAGTTTGCGGGCGCCTGGGGTACGGACAGTAAGCAGGCTGAGTTGTTACCGACCCTTAAGGCGCTGATGGTACAACTCGAGAAGGCCGGAGAAAAGAGATCGGCTGAGTTATCAAAGGGGGCGGGCCTCCATAAGGAGGCCTTTTTCTGCGTGGTCAGCCCCTTGGGGGCTCACTTGGACGAGGAGACGAGTGCTAAAATTGGGAATAACCAGTACGTGGACATATGGTCCTTGGTGTCGGTCGACCAACATACGGTCGACAAGGAACGCAGATTAAATACGGATAGGGCGGTCGATCAGCGACCGCGGGTAGTGCGGACGTTCGGGAACTGGTGTCAAGCCTTTGCCGTCCTGGGGTGTGTTTTAGGTCAACAGCACCCTGAGCGGACCGCGGATTTGTTTATATATTTTGACACAATTTTTTGCGCGTATAAGTCGCACGGTGGCAGTGCTTGGTGGCGCTACGACAAAGAATTTCGGCGCCACCTGGCGCTGCAACCGGAGATTGGTTGGGCGGTGAAGGCCACCGATGTGTGGATTAGATTGATGTTGTCGCAGAAGGCGTCGCCCTTTCAGCCGGCAATGTCAGGAACCAGTCCGGTGGCCGTGCGCCGCCCTGGGACCTGCTGGCTCTTTAACGAGGGCCACTGCCGGTTCTATGGCTTGTGTAAATTCAGACACGAGTGTTCCTCCTGTGGAGGAACACACGCGGCGGTTAAATGTACTAAATCACCAAAGGCCACGGGAAAACAGGCGGGAGATGGGAAGAACGCCAGTGAGCGTCCAAGAGATGTCTCCTTGGCTCGATAATTACCCGGATAGGGCAGCTGCCTCGCAGCTACGTTTTGGGTTTACGTTTGGGTTTTTTATACTGTTTTTGTTTAGTTGGGAGGCGGTTAGTTCGGACAATTTAAAATCGGCCCGGGATCACCCGTGGGTTTTAAGGGAAAAAATTGCGAAGGAAGTGGAGTTAGGGAGGATGAGGGGCCCGTTTGCGCGTCCACCATTTTCGAATCTGAGGGTTTCTCCTTTAGGGGTAGTCCCCAAAAAGTAACCGGGAAAATTCCGTTTGATTCACCATCTCTCTTATCCGAAAGGAGAGTCGGTGAATGACGGGATTCCAAAAGGGGATGCGGCGGTCTCATATGTGTCCTTTGACCGTGCGGTCTCCCTGGTTAGGCAGGCGGGCCGTGGAGCGCTCTTGGCGAAATCTGACATCGAGTCAGCTTTCCGCCTACTTCCGGTACACCTTGACTGTCACCATTTATTAGGGTGCAGGGTGGATGGCTGGTATTATTTTGATGCTTGTCTGCCTATGGGATGTTCCATTTCGTGCCACTTCTTTGAGATGTTCAGCTCTTTTCTGGAGTGGGTGACACGTTATGAAACGGGTTCGCGTTCTATCACGCACTATTTGGACGATTTTCTTTTTGTTGCACCAGCGGGTGGGGAGCGATGTAAATTTTTGTTGAACACGTTTCGATGCTTAATGAGAAAATTTGGGGTCCCATTGTCAGAGGAGAAGACCGAGGGCCCCTGCACTCGGCTTTCCTTCTTGGGGATAGAATTCGATTCGATCGAAATGGTGTATCGTTTACCGGCGGATAAGTTAACGAAATTGGGGGATTTGATTAAAGGCGTCCTGGGAGTCAACAAGGTCTCGTTGCGCCAGATGCAGTCCTTACTAGGTCTTCTGGCTTTTGCATGCAAGGTTATGCCGATGGGCCGGGTTTTTGAGCGGCGTCTGTCCTTGTCCACAAAAGGTGTCAGGCACCCCGAACATCGTATTCGAATTACCAATCCATTGCGGTCTGATTTGCGGGTATGGGAAGCCTTTTTAAGTTTGTATAACAGTAGAACGTGCTGGTTGGGAAAGGAGGTGTCCAATTCAGATTTGGAATTATTCACGGATGCGGCCGGGGGAGCGGGTTTTGGGGCAGTGTTCCGGGCTAACTGGTGCGCCGAGAGATGGCCAGAGGTTTGGCAGTCCGGCGGCCTGTGCCGCAACCTGACTCTCCTGGAACTGTTTCCCATAGTGGTGGCGGTCGAGATTTGGGGAGAACAGTTCCGGGACAAAAAGGTCGTGTTTTGGACTGACAATATGAGTGTGGTTCACTGTATAAACAATTTAACCTCTGCTTCCCTTCCAGTGTTGTCCTTGTTACGGCATTTGGTGCTTCGGTGCCTGGAATATAATATTTGGTTCAAGGCTCGACATGTCCCAGGAGTAGAGAATGTGGTAGCTGATACTTTGTCCCGTTTCCATTGGCAGGAATTCAGGACCCTATTACCGGAGGCTTCGCGGGAGGGTGTGTCCTGCCCGCCCATCCTATGGGATTTGGTGACGAACGAGTGATCCCGCTGATCCAGTCCTTGGTTGCTCCTGACACGTGGTCGGGCCATGGTAAGGCGTGGGCAGAGTGGGTTGGGGTGGCTTGAGAAAAAGGGGTGGTTTGGGCCGACTCTCGATCTTTGCTGCAGGTTACGGTGGCTTACATGGGAAATTTGCGGGATTTGGGCGTGTCGGTGGTGGTGGCGCAACGCCGAGTAGCGGGGGTGGGTTTTCATTTACGGTTGATGGGTTTGGAGGACGTCACTAGGCGGTTTATAGTCCGACAGGCACTTTAGGGTTGGCGGAAGGAATATGTGCGGAGGGAAAGCCGCCGGCCAGTCACGCATGCTCTGCTGCAACGTTTGTTGGGGACTGTACAAGGGGTCTGCCTCTCCCCGGGCGAGGCGGAGTTATTTGGGGCGGCGTTTTGCTTAGCATTTTTTGGGGCTATGCGGATCGGCGAACTCTGTGCGCAGTCTAGGAACAGGCTGGGGGGTTTGTTGCGAGAGGACGTTTGGTTGTCTAATGGGGTGGTAAAAGTCCGGGTCCGTCGGTCGAAGGTGGACGTTCTAGGAAAGGGGGAGTGGATCACGTTATTTCCTACGGGGGGCCTGTGCTGTCCAGTGGAAGTGATTGGGCAATATATGGGAAATAGGGCTGATTCTCCCTGTTTTTTGTCGCACCAGGATGGATTGCCGCTCACGCGGTATCAGTTTTTGGGGGTTTTTCGGCGTTGTTTGTCGGAGTTGGGTTTGCCACGGGCGGAGTTTGGTACTCAATCTTTTCGGATAGGTGCGGCTACGGAGGCGTCGAGGGTGGGCCTGCCCGAGGCGGAGGTCAAACGTATTGGCAGGTGGAAATCAGCTTGCTACGCGAGTTATGTGCGACCTGAATTGGTGTTGTAACCATGTGTTTTGTCTTTTACAGGTCGCCCCCCTCCGGTCATGTGTGTATTAGGACATTCATATGTTTTTTGGGCAGCCCAGCGGGCCGAATGCAGACCTGGTGGGAGGAACCTAGGTTTCCAGAGTATAGAAGTAGTTTGGAGGGGCATTCGTGGACTGCGTTGGGCTCAAGTCTTGCCGGAGGCCGTCGAAGTTGGCAGGTGTGTTTCAGCCCCCGTCGTTCTTGTACTCCATGACGGGGGTAACGACCTCTGTTTTACTCAGATGGCGGAGTTGTTAGCAATTATGCGATCTGACATTGATAGGATCCCAAGCTTCTTCCCTACTGTAGTACTGGTGTGGTCAGAAATGGTTTCTCATCCCACGTGGCAAGGGGCGAGTGATGGTGACGCGGTAGAGAGGGCCAGACGGTCGGTCAATGCCAGGATGGCGCGTTTTATGAGATCCAGAGGTGGTGTGGTGGTGCGACACCGACAGTTGGAAGGAGATAATAGGGGCCTCATGCGGCCGGACGGGGTGCATCTCAACGACATAGGATTGGATATATTCTTGTCAGGTTTGCAAGACGGTATTGAACAAGCTCTTTTCCTTCTGGGTGGGGGTCGGGGTATGGTGTAGGGGTACACCATACCCTCCGTGGCGGTGGCCCAAAGGAGATAAGGGGTGGACAGGGAGTTGACGGACCCCCCGGAAGCCGGGGTCGGGCCCACCTCTCCGGTTCAGAGAATTTAATGTTTTGTTATAAGAAATAAAGCTGTGGCCGTTACCCGCCCAGATAAAAGTGAGCAATGTTTCCTGGTCTTTATTGTAAATTCCAAGGGAAAAGGGGTTATCAAGGGGATAATGTTAAACATCCATGCAGTCCCCCCTTATACTATTAAAACATCCACAACTGTGCTTAAAAAAAAAAAAATAAATAGTAATACTCACCTACCTGCGATGCTTTGGTGAATGGAGGCACCGCCTCCTCTTCTGCTCTATGCGCAGGGTTCACGCATAGGATGTCTCGGCATAGGCGCGATGCTATGACGTCATCGCGCCGCCTGTGCTGTATGTCTTGTAAAACGCAAGCCTGAAGTGGCTTGCGGTTTACAAGACAGTTAGCTGCAGGATGGGTTTTAACTAGATCGGTGTCTGCAGACATTGATCTAATTAAAAGTAAAACAAGTATTAATGACGGTCCCCGGAGTGGGCCCCCAAAGAATCAGTGAGCCCGGGGAAGCCGCCCCCTCTGTTCCCCCCGCTAGCTACGCCTTTGGTACCTGTATGTCTGATTATACTTGTACCTGTATGTATGAGTATATATGTATGTGTATGTATGTACCTATATGTATATATGTTCCTTTATGTGTATATATAGATATATATATGTACCTGTATGCATACCTCCCAAACGTCCCTGATTCTGCAGAAAAGACCCAGATTGTGGGTCCTGTCCCGCTGTCCCGGTCGGTGGGAGATATGTCCCGGATTCCGGAGGATGCAGATGAGTTGAGTAAGATAGTGAATGAAGCAGGAGCCATCCGCAGACAGCTCCCGCTTCACCACTGTGCTCTGGCCCCAGGAGCTGTAGGCGAGATGTGATGACGTGACTCACATCGCGCCCTCAGCTCCGAGACTTAGACTGCAGACAGAGCAGCAGGGGAGCGAGGAGAAGTGAGTATCAGTGTTTTTTATGTTAAACTTTGGGGGCAAATTGAGGGGGAACATGAAACTGGTGGCAGATGGAAGGGGAACATTCAACTGGTGGCAGATGGAGGAGGGCATTAAACTGGTGGCAGATGAAGAGGGGACATGAAACTGGGGCAGATGAAGGGGGGGACATGAAACTGGTGGCAGATGAAGGGGGAACATGAAACTGGGGGCAGATGAAAGGGGGACATGAAACTGGGGGCAAATGAAGGAGGAACATGAAAATGGGGGCAGATGGAGGGTGGACATGAAACGGGCAGATGAAGGGGGGACATGAAACTGGGGGCAGATGGTGGACATGAAACTGGGGGTAGATGAAGGGGGACATGAAACTGGTGGCAGAGATGGAAGGGAACATTCAACTGGTGGCAGATGGAGGGGGGCATTAAACTGGTGGCAGATGAAGAGGGGACATGAAACTGGGGCAGATGAAGGGGGGACATGAAACTGGTGGCAGATGAAGGGGGGACATTAAACTGGGGGGAGATTAATAGGTACATTAAACTGGAGGTGCAGATTGAGGCTGACATTGAACTGGGGACAGCTGGAGGGGGGACATAAAAAAATTGGAGGTTGCTGGATGGAGAAATTAAGCTGGGGGCAACTGGAAAGGGACATTAAACTGGGGGTAACTGGAGGAGGACATTAAACCGTGGGAGTAGCTGGAGGGGGACATGTCCACCTCTAGTTTCCCCCAGTTTAATGTCCCCTCCAGCTACCCCTACAGTTTAATGTCCCCCTCCCTCTAGTTGCCACCAGTTTAATGTCCTGCTCCAGCTACCACCAATTTATTGTACCCTTCCAACTACCCCCACTGTTTAATCACCCTCCAGCTGCCCCATAGTTTAATGTCCCCCTCCATCTGACCCAGTTTAATGTCCCCCTTTAGTTTCCCCCAGTTTAAACTGGGCACCAGGAGAGGGATTTTGTACTGTGGGGTAATTGGAGGGGAACATTATAATGTAGGGGCATATAATGTTAGGGTGACTGTAGGAGCATTATACTGTGTGGGGGCACATAGAAAAATGGATGTGAATTGGCGGAGTCAACATAGAAGTGGGTGGAGCTAAAATTGCCACATTTTGTCCCTCTTTCTGTCCTTTCAAAGTTGGGAGGTATGCCTTTATGTATGTGTGTATATATCTATATATATATATATATATATATATATATATATATATATATATCTGTATGTACTGTATGTGTGTGTAGAATTGTACCTGTATGGTATAGTGTCAGGATCTATTTACCAGCTTGGAGTAAGGAGGCCTCATGGTGAGCGCTTCAATACTGCCTGTACTGTGGAGTGACACACTGCCCCCTGCTGGTGTGATGATATATGGGGGGCAATTTTTTAAAAATTAAGTTTTTTTTTTTTTAATTTTTTTTTGCTTTTGTTTTTTTAAAAAATTTTAGAAATGTATTTTTAGGAGGAGGGTTTCACCCCTCGAAGAAAAAGGATATCCACGGGGGGCAAGGCCACCCACCCAGTCTAGGGCAGCATGTCCTAGTGGACTTACTTGTTTATAAACTTTCTGTGAGCCGTCCTTCGAGAAGGCTGGAGATTAACCCTACTTACGCAAACAGCCCCCAGCACGTAGCTGCGCAGTTTCTCCCCTCAGATGTGCAATGTAGAACAACAGGTTCCAGCCATGCTTTGCATTACGCAGCTCATAGTACTAATATACTTTGATTATTGAGATGAGTAAGGGGGGTGTCAAGACCTTCCTCCCTTCAATGGTCAATCAGGTTTACCAGTTTTCACGCATGCTCTGTTATAATTAATAATTATTTACTTTTTTGTATAAAAGCTTATGCTATGTTTTTAATAAACACAACTTGCTTAACACCGACTGAGCGTGTCAGGCTGGTTCTTTCTCTGTGAGCTCACAATATATATATATCAATATGGATTATAAATAATTTGGCACCACTTGACAATCAGGATTTTGAACCCAGTTTGGGTTTCGATAACAGATGGAGGCACTGCTGAGATCAAGGACCAACCCGTTAACCCACCAAGCCCGAGATCTATCATGAGATTATTGGCACATCTGAATGGACAGAATCACCGCCGCCGCAAAAAGGGAAGAGTGTTTTTTGGTAAAATTCTGTCCCTTCCGTTGCATGTCAGCTCAAGATGTTGGGTGTTGGTGGTAAGTAAAAGGGAAGTTACATTTGGTTGGTCTGAAGAGAAATTATTAAAAATATATGTATATCCACTTGTAGTGCCATATTATCACATTAGATAATGCAATGTAATGAAGTCTTTGTGTTCTAATGTATACATGTATTCTCATACTGGGTGATTGTAACCATATATTTTTAAGAAATATTATATCCTGTGAGACATTCTAAGTTGGGGGTAGCCATAAGCTGATGTCAAGGGTTATCTTTGTCTAGTGAGATGTTGGACAGGCCTTAGAGAGGCCCCAGAGATGATAAATATCTGCCTGAGCTCATGTATAAGCCTTTGTTTAGGAATCATACTAATGTTTATAGGGATTGATGTTAAACTTCATCCAATAGGAAGTTAGAATGATGTCATAGATGGGGATTTTATTGAATAAAGGAGAGACAAGCCCTGGATGTCTCTGAGATTTTGATAACATCCTACTGCCGATTGTACATGTATCATTTTCTCCCACCTCGAGGTGAATAAAGACTTATACTTCTTGAAGATTTGAGGTCTGAAGTGGTATTTCCTACAACATTTTGGTGACCCCGACGTGATGCCCAAGACTCAAACCCACTTGCTGGCAGCGTGACCATCAGGAAAATCTCTGCAGTGCAGGCCTGCGCAACATAATAGGTAAGCAGACACCTTGCTTTGCTAAAGTCTGTCCGCACTGTTTTTCCTGTGGCCACCACAGTTCGGTAAGTGGGGGGTTAGTTTGGGTAAATTTGATACCACTTCCAAGAAGTATAATGTTTTAACTAAGTAGTTGAAGAGATAAATAGTTGAGAATAAGTAGTTGAAGAAGATAATGATGAAGAGATGAATAGTTGAATAATGATGAAGAGAAGAGAGGAGTCACAGCTTCAGGTTTGGGGCACTGGCTGGCTGGGTACCCGGTTCTAAGGCTCAGAGATAAGAGATAGAGATGGCCCTATTGAGTGCAGACCAAATTTGGTTCTGGATCAAAAAATAGGAAGAGGCTGCAGTTTCAGGTTCGCGTCACTGGCTGGCTGGGTTTTATTGACCTGGTTCAAAAGGCCTGTAGGTAGAGATGATAGTGATGATAGAGATGTGTTAAGTGATCGATCTGTCTTGTATTATTTGTTAATTGTCTTGTCTTGTCATTGTACTAATCATTTCACTGTATACGCTGAGAAGCTGAAACTCCACGTTTTGGTAAGCAGACACACCTAGGTGTGGCGCTAATTAGCCATACTGTGAGCACTGTGGAGGAGTAGAGCTCGCGCCAAAGCGTTGTCACTTCAGCTTGCGTTAAGGCAAGTAGTGAGTGGTGTCATAAGACTTTACCCTGAGAACGGCAAGTGGAGTGACAGATACTAATTGTAACACTAACTGGTGCCGTATTACTAGGATCGGTGCCTGTCGGAGCATTGCACTGAGCTCCGCTGGAGTGTTTGTGACCTTGAGTTGCACCTCCATTAGGGTCATAATACTAATTGTTGTGGGCGTGATTGTTACAATAATCTTACATCATGTCTACTCCGTTGTTATTGATGATTCAGGAGTAACCTGATGATAAGAATGAATTGGAAAAATGGTGTAAAAAGTGGAGTGAGGAAACTTCATCTCTCACTGTTTCTTGGCCAGAAACAGAAAGTTTTTCTAAGTTTAAGCTAAATCATTTACATATGTATATTGAGGCTACTTTTTAGCTCAGAGGAAGATACAAGCTGTAATGAACAGCCTAATTTGAATGATGTTGGGGAAAATGTATGGGTTAATGTAGCTGGCTTAGTGTCTTTAGCACAGCCTCCAACTACAGTGCGACAGTTGTCCAGGTTGCTTGGTAAAAGGATATTTACAGATGGCAAAGAAGTTAAGCCAGTTACTGTTTCTAGTCAGGGGAAATCAAGGGTTAAGCAGACTTCAAGATTTGTTGAAGCATTGGACTCCCTCCCCCCCCCCCTTTTTCCTTATGACATCTCTGACCCTCCTTGTACAACAGGGGGGTGAAGGAGAATAGATATCTGAGGCAGTGTCAGAGGAGGAAGAGGAGGGGGCTTGGAGGCTAAAGAGTTAATGACTGCAGCTGAAAGGCAAATTGTGGCTGCGAAAGAAGGCAAATATTATTCTAATCCATTCTGTGATAATCTTACTGGATGGACTGAAAAGTTAGGATCTCAGTTTCCACATACATGGCCTAGGGAAGGATCTTTTGCATGTGTTAAAATACAAGCAGCTAAAGATTGTGTATATGGGAGATGGGGTGACCCAGGATGGGATTACCAGTATATGAAGGAGTGTATGAGTGTATGGGAAAAAAATATCAACATAAACCAATTGCTGGCTCCTTTCCAGTTTTACGGGCAAATGTTGTACTTTTAAATATTGGCCATGGCCACATATTGATAAGGAGAATTTAAAATGTAGTTTACCCTCTTTGTCCGCAGGAGTCAGCAAGTGGATTTATGAACTTGAGCAGAAAACCTTACGTCAGACTTTAGCGCTTGGGGATATTAAAGTCTTGTTAGCTGACATCATAGGAGAAAAGACTAATCAGATTTTTAAGTCAGCATTTGGGCATGAGCGGGTGACAACTAGGGAGGATGCATACGATGGGGCTTTGTTTAACCCTTACCGTACTATAATTTGGAAAGCATTAAGAGATGTATCCAGATAGGAGAGACTTTGGTAAATTACAGCTAGTTCTATGAGTAAAGATGAGGATCCTATTGTATATATTGAAAAGATGCAGAAAAAGAAAAAAAAAAATGGAGAGAGGAGGTAGGACAAGAATGGGATGAGACAGGAGGGGGACATGTGTTATTTTACCAGACGATTATTAAAGGATTACCTGTAGAGTTGCAAAGAAAATTGAATCAGATAGTTGTACTTGAGAGTAAACCTTGGTCTGAAATTCAGGCCCACATAGTATATTTCTGGAGGTAGATAGTGGAAGGGGAGAAGGATAGACAAGTGTTGTCTAAATTGTTACAGAAAACTTCATCTGGAAATGCCCCAATTGTATGGACTACTTAGCTGGAGCAAAAATTTGAAGAGTTGAAACAGGCTATAACTATAGCTCCAGCCTTAGCTGTTCCTGACTATGGGAAAATGTTTTATTTATTTTCTCATGTTAAGGATGGCTATATGTCAGCAGTTCTCACTCCTAGCCACAAGCCGTTGACATATTATATCCAGTCCAGAGTCTATGTGAACAGTCTCTAGCAGCTGCTGCATTTGCAGTTGAGAAAAGTCTTCAAATTACACTGGGATCTCCTACTGTTCTGTTTACTGAACATGTAGTTTATGCTATGCTGGAGAAGTCAAAGTGCTATTGTCCGTTGTCATACTGTAAATCCAGCTGCCTTTATTGTACAACCAGTACATCCTGGTGATGAAGTGCATGAATGTCCTCAATCCCTCCCACAAATTGCACTTGAAGACCCTATTCCTAACAGTTGTCATGTGTACATTGATGGGTCTTCATATTTGAATCCAGACATAGGGGTGCGTTTTATTGGATGTGCTGTAGTGTCTCTTCAGAATGATGAGCCAGTTATAGTAGGACAGTGGGCTCTGCCTTCTACCTACTCTGCCAAGCAGCTGAGTTGATAGCTGCATTGATGGCATTACATATGTATGCTAAGCAGACCCTGACTCTGTACACTGACTCTGCCTATGTTGCAACCTCATTACTGTCAGGTATTGAAAAATGGGAAAGACGTGGATTTGTCAGATCTGATGGATCTCCTGTCTTGCATGCTCCTTTGATTAAACAATTGGCACAAGTTGTCAGATTGCCAACTGCTCTAGCAGTGGTGAAGTGCGCTGCACATACAGGGGGGAGAGATATTGTATCTAGAGCTAATAGCCGATGAAGCAGCAAAGGAGGCAGCTTACATGGTAACACCATATCCCATAGTGTTGCAAATGCCATTGAAAGCTGATTCTGATAAAGATTTGTCTATCCAGATGTTGATAGAGGCGCAGGAGTCAGCACCAGTGGCTGAAAAGGAAAAATGGAAGGAAAAAGGAGGACAGATAGATAAAACAGCTGGTGTATAGCGAGTTATGAGTGGTAAAGCAATCTTACCAGACAGTGTACTGCAGTTTTTATTGCCAAAATTACATCTGCCTGCACATGAAAGTAAAATTTCAATGTACAGGGTTGTTTTAGACACTTGATATGTTCCAGATTTGAATGCAAAAATTTCATTCTATTTGCATCAACGTAACATTTGTCAAACATATTCATCACACCCTACAGAACGGATTTCTCGGTCGCAAATTCCTAAACCTATTGGACCATTTCAACATCTGCATATGGATTTTATAGACATGGGAGAGAGAATACAAATATATCGCTATATACTTGTAGTAGTATGCCGTAATCTCGATGGATTGAGGCTTTCCCAATTGTAAAAGCAGATGCAAAATCAGTTTCCAGACTTTTAATGAGGAAAATTTTTTCTGGGTTTGGAATTTGTCCAATTTTGAGGTCAGATAATGGACCCCATTTTGCAAATGAAGTAATGACAGAAGTGTTCAAGCAATTGGAAAAAAAAATGACTAGTTCTTATCATCCTCAATCCAATGGATTGGTGGAAAGAATGAAGGTGTTAATAAAAGCTAGGTTAGGTAAATTGTGTAAGACCACAGGGAAAAACTAGTTATATTGCTTGCCATTGGCCCTCATGTCGCTGAGAAATGTCAGGGAGTGGGATCATTATCTTACACCGCATGAATTAGTTACAGGTAGACCTATGATGTCTCCTCAATTGACTTGGGTGAGAGGAAAAGGAGATGATAATAATCAATTAGTGGATGAAATTCTAATTTATTTGAAGGAATTAACCAAAGCTATTAGATTTTGTTTCCAACAGGTGACTGGTAAAATGCAGTCCAAAGTAGAAGGACCCCTACCATTGTATCCAGGGGATAAAGTGTACATCCGAAACTAGAAGAGTGGGTGGAGACAACCAAAGTTTCTAGGGCCTTTTGAAGTGATCCTTGCAACACCAACAGCTGTTAAAGTGAAGGAGAGATCAGCAAGGATTCATTTCACCCACTGCAGAAAGGTTCCAGACGATGCAGGAGGATCCTCCCATACACGGCTACATCATGGGCAATTTTAAAGTTTACATTTTAGTTTAATTTTTATAGTTACAATTGGATTATTGTTGTCTTTATTACTGATATGAAGTATTTCCTATATTAATGGATGTGTGACATATTTAGGCTCAGAAATAGAAGCTGGTAGAGTCAGGTATGTTACTAGATCTAGATGAAGTATTATAGATCCTGGTAACATTACTATTGAATTGAGTACTAGTAATTATTTTGAAGATAATTTGTGGTATAGACATATGAAACAAGTAGTCTGCAGTGTACATAATGAATCATGTTATGTCTGTGCATTAATGCCCCATGCAGCAGGGAAAGAAAAATTGATGCGATTAGAGGAGATCAGTGAGATGGAGACTGAATGTTTATTGCATTTAGCTATTTGTAAATTAGGAGGGCAACTTCAGCCATATGAAATTTGTGGGTTAATCATACCAGGTACCAAGAAGGTAGTGAAGTATCCCAGGTTAAAATGTCTGCATTTGGAGCTTCTCAAACTCCCATTTATAGGTGTATGGATTCAAGTGACAATGAAACGTGTGATAGTAGTATTAGTGTTAGCCATTGAAAGTAGTGGAAGAGTGAGGCGATACCTTTTAGAGGCTAACTGAGTATATTGAAACGCGTGGGTATAAAACTATGTTATTAGTCCTAGGTAACCATTTTCAGAATAATGGATGGTTCCCTTATGCTTTGGGTTTAGCTTGTGCAGGCCAGACTCTCTGGAACTTCACTAATAATACTAGATTGGTAGATAATGTTGACCAATGTAAGGATGTATGGGGAGAATTTGTGACATCCTTAACTTGGAGTGAAGATCTGGAAGAGAAAGGTCTTGCAGTTATGAGGAAAAGGGAATTTGATGTTTGTTACTATAATGATGGGAGAGGCCAAAAATTGGGGAAGAAAATTCGGTGTAAATATGAAAAATATTTGGGTTTGTGAACTGCAATCTTGATGGATATATATTGGCAATGTGGTAGTATGGCATATACCAGGCTCCCTGGAGGCTGGTCAGGTGTGTTCAATGGTAAGACTAATTCATCCTTTGTTGGTAATCCCTAAGCATGCATGGGTTCCAGGTGTGCATGTTCGATCAAAGAAAAGTCCATATTTTGCTCCACAGGATGTTCCAGATGATTTTAAAATCTTTTCAACAGCAGAAATGTTCTTTGCAAGCTGGCTGACCCCTGGATTACAAGCTGCAGCAAATGCCAAGTGAGTACAGAAAAACAGGTATGAACTATTAAGTTTATCAATATTATGGGTGAGGCTTTGAATGCCGTCAAGGAGGAGCTCACGGGTCTGAGACTGACAGCTGTACAGAACCGCTAAGCTCTGGATATGATATTGGCCTCACAAGGAGTAGTCTGTGCAGTGATTGGAGACTCTTGTTGTACTTATATTCCAGCTAATGATGAGGAGCACAATGGGACTCTTGCTAAGGCTATTGATCACCTCCATTCACTGAGGAAACAAATGGTCGACGAAGCAGGAATTACGGGAGATTGGCTCAAAGGATGGATATTAAAATTTCCTAACTGGGCCTTGCCTTTAATTAAATCTGTGATGCTTCTCTGTGCTCCGGTACTGTTATTGTGCTGTGCTGGACTTTTATTGGTTTCATGTTGCAAAAGACTATTTGTTAAAGCCACCATGATGCTTGCATATAATCCCGTTGCTACGGAAGACATGAATATTAAGGATTATGAGACATGCTCGTTCGATGAGGAAAATATTATATAATAATCCGATGTGTGAGTGAGCAACTAATTTTTTATTTTTGGATGAATTGCATGTGTTGGGAATACCAACAACAGGGGGGAATGAAGAGAAATTATTAAAAATATATGTATATCCACTTGTAGTGCCATATTATCACATTAGATAATGCAATGTAATGAAGTCTTTGTGTTCTAATGTATACATATATTCTCATACTGGGTGATTGTAACCATATATTTTTAAGAAATATTATATCCTGTGAGACATTCTAAGTTGGGGGTAGCCATTAGCTGATGTCAAGGGTTATCTTTGTCTAGTGAGATGTTGGACAGGCCTTAGAGAGGCCCCAGAGATGATAAATATCTGCCTGAGCTCATGTATAAGCCTTTGTTTATGAATCATACTAATGTTTATAGGGATTGATGTTAAACTTTATCCAATAGGAAGTTAGAATGATGTCATAGATGGGGATTTTATTGAATAAAGGAGAGACAAGCCCTGGATGTCTCTGAGATTTTGATAACATCCTACTGCCGATTGTACATGTATCATTTTCTCCCACCTCGAGGTGAATAAAGACTTATACTTCTTGAAGATTTGAGGTCTGAAGTGGTATTTCCTACAACAGGTCCTTTGTAAAAAGAATTCTGCTTTTTCCCTCAGATATGAAAGGTGATTGTCAGGTGGTTTGTTTTGGTCAGAAAAGGTCATGAGTGTAACAAATGGTTGTTAAAGATCCTTGTTCCTTGTTTTGGATAGATGCCATGTATGAATTATATATGTACTGTGCCTAAGCTGGTGGAGAAACTCTTTTGAGGACTGGACTTATTGTATTTGTAGTGTTAAATGCTGATACTGCTGTACCACACCCAGAACACTGGAAGGAAACATCATTTGAGAAATTGGTAAACAGGAGAGACCGCATACCTGATCAGAAGGGAATTTTATTTGTGTGAAACACCCTTGGATATTGTGAAGTGAAGAAGGATTTTATTTATTTTTTGGTGGTATTGGGCCCGGGAGAGAGTAGGAGAGGGAGAGAACCCCCATATTTGGTCGGACAAAAGTTTGGGTCTGACCTTAAGGTGCATCTTTTGCTGGAAAATTCTCTGGCCAGAGTGTGGTTGTGTATGGAAACACAAAAGCGGCAAAGATGGGGGGTTCCTCCAGTAGTGAGCCCAAACCAGGCTTAACCCCTGCAGAAATTGTGGTGCAGAGGGAGGGAAAAGAAGCCATAAAGAATATGTATAAGCTCATGAAGGGGGTGGGTATGCCAGAAGATGGTAGACTTTACCCAGAGAAATGGGAGAAAATTGAGAAGCAATACAAGGGGTGGTTGAAAGACAGTGGCTTGAATGGGCAAGCCAGGATGTGGTCTAAAGTGTTCAAAGAATCAGAGGTAGATATTGATGTACCATCTTCAGTAAATAATTCAGGAGGTTGGGTGTGTCTGGCGTGTGGACAGCAGAATCAGAATCCCAATTGAATAAATTCGGTCATCCTGTCACAGACGGGACATTCACCCAGCAATCCTATTGTGACTCCTCAGCAAACATCCCAAGGTGTAGTGGCCACAGTGACAACCAGAACTAAATCAAAGTCTGGAAGTGATAAGAACCAGAAAATCATAGTGACAGAAGTTTGTGACAATTGTGACAGACATGAGGAAAGACGACCCGACAGCTCAACAAGACAGACAGACTGGACTAAGGTTGATTTCTCTGACTCTCTACAAGAGACTGAAATGAAACCTCCCCAAAAAGAAAGGGTTAAGACACATGTATCACCTAGGTTTTCTGATGATTTTCCCCAGTATACTGTACTGGGAGGTGAACTGACAAATATGGATAACAACAGAGAGATGCAAGAGTCAGCAGGGTCACCTGAAATTATTGATAGAAGTGGAGGGGAGAGCGAGGACATGAAACATGTGGTTGTAGAATCTTTGTGTAAAATGGCTCAGCCTCCAGTGAGACAATATCAGGTGTACAAATGGTCCCCGACTGACATGATGAGGTTGCTTGAAACCTTGCCAGACCCAGAGATTAGACCCCTGCCCTTCGTAAAAGTACTGTCTTAAATACAGACAAGTTATGGGGCCACATGGAATGACATGAAACAGTTGGTTGAAGCTAAAATGACTAGTACCATGTTATGTGATGTTATGTTAATGGAAAAGGACTATTTGACAACTAAAGTTTTAGGACAAGACTATGTTGCTCTATTGGAGAAATGGGCAAGAGACAGACAAAGTGAATTATCAGTCAAGTTGACAGACCTGACACAGGATAGAGGGGAAAGTGTAGGAAAATTCTACAACAGAGTGTGCACTGCATGGGAAGATATGGGGTATGAAGCAGATAAGATACATGTGAGGTTGTTAGCCTCTGCCTTCATGGAGGGGCTTGTAAGGCAAGTAAGAAATGCAGTACAAAAATCCAGGCCAGAGTGGAGGACAATGGATCCAGCCACATTGTGTAAAATTGCTCAGGGGGTAGAGTTGGATAGTAGACCCTGCAAACCTGCAGTGGCTGGCATTGACCCCTGTTATGGGATGGGTAATCGAAAGGTGATCTACTGCTTCAATTGTGGGAAACCAGGACATGTGAAAAGGCAGTGTAGAGCTCAAAGAAGGAAGGTCAAAGGGGATGATAATTCAGGAAATAATGACTCACCCCCACCTCACTCCGAGAATCAGGCTTGAAGGGAGACGTCACCCTTCTCAGTATTATTGTTTAATATAACCCATCTTACCTCCCAGTTCTGTGTGAGATATTACTTACCTTAACAAAACACTCAGAGAATCTGATATAGTGCAAAGAGAAAACCTGTACACCATCGGTATGATGTTTATTGGATTATGTATTATATATATATATATATATATATATATATATATATATATATATAGTCAACCTGTATTTGTAATATTCATTCTGTTTATATCAATGCCAGGATTCAACTTTTATGCTTTTTGTGAACTTAAATCCGCTTTCAGGAAATGTTCCCTAAAAAGAAGAAACTAGGATATTGTGATGTTCCACAGGGGTTCAACTTTTGGTTGAAATCCAGTGAAGAAAATTCTAAAGTCTGGCAGTTTGCCCTTAAGGTAACCTGAAGTACAACTCAGGGGTTTTGAACACCTGTGGTAATGACAAAAGGTGGGGTTTGGAAAATATTTGAAAATTGTACAAAAATAGTAATATGTAATTTTGGTGGCAGTATTAACTGCTATCTGCTTGAATTGTATTCCTGTATTCTGTTGTAGCGCTCTGCAGATGTTCTGCAGGGAATAACCAAAACATTAATTGACTGCCAAGTAACTCCAAGGACGTTGTATCTGATGTGATGGACACGCAGAAAATCACAAGCTAAACATGATGCTGTGTTACCCAATAATACTAAATGTCAATTATCACAAAGTGAAACTTGGCTTTGGGCCTCTGAGGTCCGCAGCCTGGGTATGATGACTATTTATGCCCAAAGGGAAAATATTCTGATAAAAGTGTTAGCCTAAGGTTAAATGGAAAAGTAAGGTACAATGACAATATATCTCTTATATATATAAAAATGAGTTCCTGTCTGTCTGTCTGTTCTTTATGCACGACCAAACGACTGGACCGATCCTCACCAAATTTGGCACACATGTACATCAGGTGTCCGGGAATATTATAGACTGGGTCTCAGCTCTCTTGGACGTACCGTTCCTGAGGTACAGTATTCCCAAAAAATGACCAGCATTAGTCTAAACAAGCTTGCAAGTCTTTCACTCATATTCCAACTGCCACACACATGGTCACATGTCCCTTATCAGCCAATAACAGCTCGCAGGTGCTTACTCTCCTCAGGCACACAGGTTTCCATAGCAACCAAGCTATGTATGACCTGTATTAGTGAATAGCAGTTCACAGGACCTTAAATATTCAGTCATATCACGTGTATCAGCCAATATAAGTTCACATTTAATTTACCAGGTTTCCATAACAACACAGCCATAAATAGACTGTACCTATACTGGACTCAGTGGCATAACTAGCAATGGCAGGGCCCCAAGGCGAACATTTGACATGGGACCCCCCCTTCCCCCGCACAAACTGCATTCCTGCACACACTATTATGCCCCATACTCTCCTCAGGCACACAGATTTCCATAGCAACCAAGTTATGTATGACCTGTATTAGGGTGGGTTCACACCTGCGCTTCAGTCCGTCCATTGCCAATCCGAGAGAAAATCTCGGCGAACGGGATTGGCATCGGATACAGACAGGTCAGTGACGCATTGGTTAAAAACCCATTCATTTGAATGGGTTTTTAAAGCAATGCAAGGGTGTCCGTTTGCACCCTCTGCGCTGCGAAACCGTTTTTTTTTCCTCGGACACGAAGTCCTGCATGTCCAACTTTGTTTCCGACGAAAAAAAAAGGATTCGCAGCGCAGAGGGTGCAATCAGATACCCTCGCATTGCTTTAAAAACCCATTCAAATGAATGGGTTTTTAACCAATGCTTCACTAACCTGTCTGTATCCGATGCCAATCCCGTTCGCCGAGATTTTCACTCGGATTGGCAACGGACGGACTGAAGTGCAGGTGTGAACCCACCCTTAGTGAATAGCAGTTCACAGGACCTTAAATATTCAGTCATATCATGTGTATCAGCCAATATAAGTTCACATTTAATTTACCAGGTTTCCATAACAACACAGCCATAAATAGACTGTACCTATACTGGACTCAGTGGCGTAACTAGCAATGACAGGGCCCCAAGGCGAACATTTGACATGGGACCCCCCCCCCCGGCAACCCCCCCACGCACACAAACTGCATTTCTGCACACACTATTATGCCCCATAGTGGCCCCTGCATACACTATTAGGCCCAATAGTGGCCCTTGCACACAGTATTCTGCCCCATAGTGGCCCCTGCACACAGTATCATAGTGGCTCCTTCATATAGTATTATGCGCACTTCCCGCTACTTCTTCAATGTTGGACCAGATGTCACGTGAGCCAGGCATGTATCGCAACACATAATGACGTTGGACTGGCCCACCGACATCTGGGACGCCACCAAGGAGGCCCGAAGTCTGCTGAAAAGACCCCAGAGTATAACGATAGCAGTGTTTGTGGGGTTCACGGCCCACAGGCCTTACTTACCAATCCCCGCTCCCGCTCACAGCCGCCTCTGCAGAAGGTGAAGTGCAGGAGGCCGTGAGCAGGAGTGGGGATCGGTAAGTAAATAGGGCCCATTACCTGCTGGTGTTAAAAAAAAACAAAAAAACATCAGAGGCCTGCCGGGTCCCCTAATGTCCCGGGCCCTGTGGCAGCTGCTACCACTGCTAAACCGGTATTTATGCCACTGACTGGACTGCTATACTGGATTTCAGCATTCTTATAAATTGAAATGTTTTTTAAACTACTCATGTCCCCTGCAGCAAAACGCATGGCTGCTGCTCAAGCTAATGAAAACTCTCAGCAGACCCAAGCCTGTCTCCAATCTGATAAGGTATGTTACAGACAACAGCAAGCTGCTGAAACTCCCAAGCAGACCCAAGCCCATCTCCAATCTGACAAAGCATTGTCAGCCACATGCACACAGCTGAACTCCAGGTTTCAATAACAACCCAGCCATTTTTATTCACTGCTATAGGTCAGCTTTAAAGGGGCAGGGCGTTGTGGATGACACTGTTACACAAGGTCACATACACACAGCTTTACTCCAGGTTTTCCATAACAACCGATCGCAGGTTTTTCACTGATATCCAAACTTAGATGCACATGATCACATGACACTTATGGACCAATGGAAAATCGCAGGTTCAGTCTTGAGATACACACAGCTTTACACTAGGTTTCCATAGCAACCAAGCTATTTATGTCCTGTATGAGTCAATAGCAGTTCGCAGGTCCTTAAATATTCAGTCATATGACGTGTATTAGCCAATGTAAGTTCCCATTTCATTTACCAGGTTTCCATAGCAACACAGCCATAAATAAACTATACCTATACTGGACTGCCATAATGGATGTCAAGTGCAAAACTGGCCAATTCTTATGGGGTCACTACACAAACAAAAAATGAAATATACCCGTGCGAAGCCGGGTCCTTCCTCTAGTATGTGTATAATATTGTGTAATATATATGTGTAAAATATTCAAGAAAGTATTCAAACATATGAAATTATGTCTTGTACTATGTTATGTGAATTTATCGTCTTGTCCGTTATCACCTGAAGTAAGGTATCTGCTAAAAGAGCAAAAAGGTGGCAGTGAAAGATTCTGGATCTCCACAGCGTGGGTATGTTGGGCCATGGAGGGGGGGAGAAGGGCCCCTCCCCCACTCCATTGCCAAAGCAGCCCACAGCACGGGGTTTGAGAATCTTTATTCTAAGGTGCCTAATCCCTAGTGTAAGAATTCAAGGGATTATGGGAAGATTACAGGGAATATTCTGTTCTGAATATGATTGCTGTGTTTATGTATCTATGTGCTCATGTATTATCTACATAGTTTGGTTTACAAATACATTTGCTAGAAGGAGACACAAACCTGGGACAGTGGCACTACAGATGTAGGGTGGTTGGTTATACTACCAAACGTGATGGTGAAGAGATGCCTCTAAGGGTGTTAGACCAAAAGGTATGTAAATGGTATAAACATATTCATGGGGAATGAGGTGAAGTGTCTGGAAAAGTCCTCAGGATCTGACTAGCAGCTCCTAATGTACCCTGAGTATGGGTTATATCATTTACAGAGGTGGGAGATGTGAGTGATGCCGCTTGTCTGTCGCCATCTTACATTCCATTCTCAGGCGCTGCCCAGAGCTCATCCCCCTCCTTTACTGAAAACTGTTATCCATCATGTTCTGAACCTTCTTTGTGTTTTATCCAATAGTTATGTGTTTTTGGCCTCCCATTTGGTTTATTAATGTGCTGGATCATGTGAAAAGTTTGAAGGATAGGTTGCCCCACCGCCCATCTTCTCCAAATTGCAGTGGAGGAGAATGTAGTAACCCAGGGCTACTGTGTGTCTGGGATATATCTTTCCAGGTTCTGAACAAGGAGCTGCACTCATTAACACTCGGTGTGGGAGAATTTGCCTGGGAGCTGATCCCAAGAATAGAGAAATTCCAGTTACAGAGATTGGAAAAGTAAAAGAAGATGCTGATGCAATGGAGAGGTACCAAGAAAGTGAAATAAGATAGAGAGACAACATAGAGGTTAAGAGACCACTGGTTAATAGATGGAGCATGTACGTGGCAGAAGGTGTCAGAGGAAGTGCAGGAAGGAGGGTGTAGAGAGACAGAAGTAGGTAATAAGTACTATTATCAGTGCTTTGATAGTGAGAATAATAGGGAAAAAGAGGAAAGTGATTCTAAGGAGAAGGAGTTGAAGAAAGTGATTTAGAAAAAGTGATTCAGAAAGAGCAACGAAAAAGTAGTAAAATCTCTTAAGTACCCAGAGAAAACACCAGCAAACAGCAGTCTAGAAGGTTGGACCTGCAGAGATTGCGGTCAACAAAACCCTGATTGGAGAAAATTCTGTGCAGCTTATGGAGTTCCCCAACCACACCTGCATCCTCCAAGAGCTGGTCTTTATCCTGTGGTAACATGGACGACCCGTCCGTGGTCCCTCAAGTGGACAAGGGTTGATTTAAGTCAATTGAGAACACATAAAGGATTTGGTGCCAATGTTTGTTTTGTATGCAGGAGGAAGCGCTTCAGCATCATCTTTGGTTTAGACGGGTAACCAGCCGGCCGAACCTGCCTGCCTTAGATGTAGACAGCAAAATCTGTTTCATTTTGTTACTTTGTTATGAACCGTGCCCCAATCGTCCCCCATTGTAGAAAGATTGTCATGAAGACTTAGAAAATGAATAACGTGTCCCATATTTCCAAATTTGTGAACATGTATGTGTACGTTGTTTAATCAAAAGACGGTTATGTGACAATGTTGTAATGCTATGCTGTAATGTCTTTTTGTGTATAGTTTTTGTTATGTGAACAGGGGCCTTCTCTGTTGATATATTCTGAGAATTTACTAACCTTATTGAATATTCTATTGAATATATATTGAATACACTAACCTTATTGTTTGTAATTCTGGAGTGTGTAGAAGTAGTAGAGAGGCAAAAAGAAAAAAAAACTCCACACACACAAGCCACTGGCCCTTTAAAAACTATGTATTGCAGGTTCTGCTGAATTTTGTAGTTCTACAGTGGGAGAAGTGGAGGGTTTAACAGCGCAGCGGTGCGTGGGCCGCTGCTTGCATGATAAGAGAACTTGATTTTGTCCTTGAGAGTCAGAACGCAAAGTGATTTAATACATGAAGATTGTTTATAACAAGGTTAAGAAAAAATGTGGAAGACCAAGAACCATTGTTAGATTATGCAGATTATGAGTTTTGGTAATATAGGATTATAATATGAATTCATTCTTGTAAATGTCCCAGGTCCAGCTTAAATATATTCCAGTGGCTGGACAAATTCAGATTACAGTGTGCCTTACTTATGCCTCCTCATGTCACTTTTGCACGTTGCACGTCACTAAAAATCCCTTTTCACCTGTTACCAATAGGTTCAGGGGGGAGAAAGGCACAAGTATTTTCTGCTGACAATATGTTTTTATGCCATAAGAAAACTTTGATGAACCTATTGCTAACCCTGATTTTGCTAACCTTGATTTTGAGTTCTTTTATAGATGGCTCTCGATTTGGGAAGGATGGTAAATTCTACACCATTATTCTATGCCATGGTCCCTGAACACGAGGTGAAACAAGCAGAATCCCCCTAAAAGCACTCACTGAAACAGTGTAAAATGGCTGAGGGTAAGCCTAATGGGCTTTCGGTTTAGCACAGGACTATCGTCTAATCTGTGCGTTTAAAGCCTAAAAGAATGTCCAGGCAAGTCAGTAGGTTTTGTAGGACTTGCTGCTACCCGAACAGGTGGGTATAATCAAAGTCAAGGCACACACCAAGGCTGATACAAAAGAAAGTAGAGGTAATGTGTGGGCAGATATTGCCACCAAACTAGCTGCAGAAAAGCCTAGGGAACATGCCTCAGCACAGAGGGTCACCATACTGGACCAAAACTCTCAGCTCTCTTTTCAGGTTCTAAAAATACTGCAGGACCAAAATGGCCAAGAAGAAAAGAAGATTTGGAAACTGCAAGGAGGAAGAAAAAGGGTGAACAAGTCCTGATGGCCAGTGGTAAGAGAGTATGTTACCGAGAGCATTGTTCCCAAGGATGGCGCAAGCAGCTCAAGTGCATCACTTGGAAGTAGCCATGTGTGACCTGGTGAGCAGATGATGGGTAGCTGCAGGGTTTAGCATCACTGCAGTCAGATACGTGTAAGCCTGCATAACATGTGTCAAACATAACGTAGGCCAGAAGGTGAAAGGTTTCTTAGAAACACACCACGAAGTCCTTGTACCTGTTTCAGAGATTGCGGGTTAACTATATACAGTTACCAAAGATGGGAAGGTACATGCTTGTGTGTATTGATCTCTCTTCAGGATGACCTGAGGCATTTCTGGTGCAGAAAGCCACCGCAAAAGGAACTGCAGATAAACTAATGAAAGAAGTAGTGTGCAGGTATGGGATCCCCGAGACCATCAAAGAGATAATGGAACTCACTATACAGGACAGGTAACGAGAGAAATAATGGAGGCTGTGAGGGTACAGCAAGTGGTCCTTACCTATACCATCCCCAGAGAAGTGGAGAATATTGTCACTTGTATTTGTTTTTCTGTAAGGGACACTCCTGACAGAACAATTGGCCTCAGCCCCTAGAGTATTTGAATTGTATTTTTCACAATTGTTCCAGATGTAGTATGGTGTGTAGACTGACTATGTGATTGATTGCCAAAAACATTTGACTAATGTTCACTCTTGAGTTTCCTCTTTCCTTCCAGATCCTGAGTTAGTGGAAGGATATAAGATGAACCTATAAGCTACAACCCAAAGATTGGATGGAGATAAAGAGCCACGTGAGAAGGGCCTCGATGCAACGGTCCCTTCCAGGTCCTGGTGACAACCAGTACAGCTGTGAAACTACAAGGAAAACCTTGTTGTCATGGTGGTGTCCCCACTGGATGACGTTCTTAAAGACAAATGGGACAATAAACTGTTAAGGGATATGATATGGATCCTGAGAAGAAAACCTAAAGACTATTGGACTGATGGATTTGCACCCATAATCCGGTTATGCTTCTATGCAATGTACAGACTGATCATATGTATTGTAGAGAAATGTACTACCTGTAAGAGACATAAGTGAATATGACCAGCACTGCAGACGTGTATATCCCACTCAATGTGTGCAGGAAGTCAGAATGTTGTGATGTTTGACACAATAGTATGTCCACATGACCTGGAATCTGGTGAAGAAGGTTAAAAAGTCCAGCAGTTCAAGAAACTGAAAGTACAGGCATTGAGCCATACTGTTGTGTTAAAATCACAAACAGGTGCGATTATGTTATAGAAATTAAGTGTCTGTCTCTTTAACTTCTCATTAGCTTGCTGTTCTTAAAAAAATTATAGAAATGCATTTAGTAGAAGAAGCTTACAGCCTTCGATGATAAGGATATCCACTGAGAGCAAGGCCAGACACCCAGTCTAAGGCAGCATGTCCTAGTGGACTTACTTGTTTATAAACTTTCTGTGAGCCGTCCTTCGAGAAGGCTGGAGATTAACCCTACTTACTCAAACAGCCCCCAGCACGTAACTGCGCAGTTTCTCCCCTCAGATGTGCAATGTAGAACAACAGGTTCCAGCCATGCTTTGCATTACGCAGCTCATAGTACTAATATACTTTGATTATTGAGATGAGTAAGGGGGGTGTCAAGACCTTCCTCCCTTCAATGGTCAATCAGGTTTACCAGTTTTCACGCATGCTCTGTTATAATTAATAATTATTTACTGTTCTCTATAAAAGCTTATGCTATGTTTTTAATAAACACAACTTGCTTAACACCGACTGAGTGTGTCAGGCTGGTTCTTTCTCTGTGAGCTCACAATATATATATATCAATATGGATTATAAATAATTTGGCACCACTTGACAATCAGGATTTTGAACCCAGTTTGGGTTTCGATAACACCATCACATAGGACAGTCGGTCACCCCTATTAGTGATACAAGGACACCAACAGCTCAGTGATATGTACAGGTCATACTGACACTGCCACATATGTTGTCTCTCATGTCAGGGTGGACAACTGGTATCAGCAAGATAATGTTCACCCCACACATACAAGGGTCCCCAGGAATGTCTCTACCAGAATACAACACTTCCTGGTCTTTCCCAGTCACCAAATTTATTACCAGCTGGGACGTCACCAACCTAGGAGTGTGCAGGATCTACAGGCCCAGCTGTAACATCTGTGGTAAGTGTACAGCAGGATACCATACAGAACCTGTATACCTCCATGTCCTGTCATATCTCATCTTGTATCCAGACTACAGGTCCAGCTGTAACATCTGTGGTAAATGTACTGCAGGATACCATACAGAACCTGTATACCTCCATGTCCTGTCATATCTCATCTTGTATCCAGACTACAGGTCCAGCTGTAACATCTGTGGTAAGTGTACAGCAGGATACCATACAGAACCTGTATACCTCCATGTCCTGTCATATCTCATCTTGTATCCAGACTACAGGCTCACCTATAACATCTGTGGTAAATGTACTGCAGGATACCATACAGAACCTGTATACCTCCATGTCCTGCCGTATCTCATCTTCTATCCAGACTACAGGCCCAGCTGTAGCATCTGTGATTAATGTAATTCAGGATACCATACAGAACCTGTATACCTTCATGTCCTGTCGTATCTCATCTTGTATCCAGACTACAGGTCCAGCTGTAACATCTGTGGTAAGTGTACTGCAGGATACCATACAGAACCTGTATACCTTCATGTCCTGTCGTATTTCATCTTCTATCCAGACTACAGGTCCAGCTGTAACATCTGTGATTAATGTAATGCAGGATACCATACAGAACCTGTATACCTCTATGTCCTGCCGTATCTCATCTTCTATCCAGACTACAGGTCCAGCTGTAACATCTGTGGTAAGTGTACAGCAGGATACCATACAGAACCTGTATACCTCCATGTCCTGTCGTATCTCATCTTCTATCCAGACTACAGGTCCAGCTGTAACATCTGTGATAAATGTACTGCAGGATACCATACAGAACCTGTATACCTCCATGTCCTGCCGTATCTCATCTTGTATCCAGACTACAGGCTCACCTGTAACATCTGTGGTAAATGTACTGCAGGATACCATACAGAACCTGTATACCTCCATGTCCTGTCGTATCTCATCTTGTATCCAGACTACAGGTCCAGCTGTAACATCTGTGATTAATCTAATTCAGGATACCATACAGAACCTGTATACCTCCATGTCCTGTCAAATCTCATCTTGTATCCAGACTACAGGCTCACCTGTAACATCTGTGGTAAATGTACTGCAGGATACCATACAGAACCTGTATACCTCCATGTCCTGCCGTATCTCATCTTCTATCCAGACTACAGGTCCAGCTGTAACATCTGTGATTAATGTAATGCAGGATACCATACAGAACCTGTATACCTCCATGTCCTGCCGTATCTCATCTTGTATCCAGACTACAGGTCCAGCTGTAACATCTGTAGTAAATGTAATGCAGGATACCATACAGAACCTGTATACCTCCATGTCCTGTCGTATCTCATCTTGTATCCAGACTACAGGCTCACCTGTAACATCTGTGGTAAGTGTACTGCAGGATACCATACAGAACCTGTATACCTCCATGTCCTGACGTATCTCATCTTGTATCCAGACTACAGGCTCACCTGTAACATCTGTGGTAAGTGTACAGCAGGATACCATACAGAACCTGTATACCTCCATGTCCTGTCATATCTCATCTTGTATCCAGACTACAGGTCCAGCTGTAACATCTGTGGTAAATGTAATGCAGGATACCATACATAACCTGTATACCACCATGTCCTGCCATATTTCACCTTATATCCAGACTACAGGCTCACCTGTAACATCTGTGGTAAGTGTACAGCAGGATACCATACAGAACCTGTATACCACCATGTCCTGTCGTATCTCATGTTGTATCCAGGCTAGAGGCGGCAACGGGATCCTAGAGCCTGCTCCTAATAGTCCACTTTTCCCCAATAACCTTCTCCTTTGCCTGTAATATTGTCATCACTTCCAATGATAATTATTACAGTCAGACTGAGGAGCCTTCACCAGGACAACAATCGATTCTTGGGGTATTTTCTCCTCCATTCTGTTCTTTGATCCGGACAGTCTTTCTTCTATCATTTCTTATTAGATATACATTGTCTTGGCTGGAGAGACCATTTATGGCTAGTAAGTTAGAGTTGTCATTTTTTAGAGCATCTGCCCTCAGAGGCCTTCTGTGGACGACAGATCTTCTCCCATTGAGTCCTAGTAGGTTCTCACCTTTTACCCTACAGTTTTTGGCCATTTAGAGGGGAGACTGTTTTCAGTTTGAGCTATAAACAAGCCCATTGCCAAAGTTGAGCTTTCTGGGTCACCCCTCTTACCCACCAGGACTAGTCCTGCTAAATTATACTTGGTGGCTTTGGAATGGTTTGATAAGACTTGGCCGCTCTAGCTCTGACTCCTGTGTGGCATCTCATCCGGGGACTCTTCCATCTCCTACAAATTTCCCTCTATTTCCAGCCCCTCTCCATTATTAATATCCTCCATGTTTCTACCCAACTTAAGGGTATTTGTGAAACAGATTAGTTGGAGGATATCACTTAACAAGATATTTCAGATTAGCAATGGTGGAATCAGTGTTTTGCCCCCCAAAATCCTTAAAACAAGATTTATCACTAACAGGACTGACTTTGTCTCTAAAAACAATGTAAAACAGGCTGTGGACAGTCACAGATCAAATGTTCTATTGCAAAATGACAAAACTTGATTAGTGGCAGTGAAAGGGTTAACTGTCCTTTGTCTGTGTAAGGGTCAGATAGGGACATGGTCAGTAGACAAGCTGAGGTCAGGACAGGTGGAGGCTGTTTGTCATGGAACACATGCAGAAGTCAGGGCAGACAGAACTGGCTCAGATACAGATTAACTGACAGAGCTCAGGAAGCAGGCAGACAGTAGTAGCATTCCATAGCAAGATACTAAGAACCTTATTACTCAGGCACCGTACCAAGGGGGAAAGTACCTTATGGGAACACAGGTGATTGGTTGGGGACTGGTTCCAGGGTATGTTCATTGGCTCTTTAAGAGTTGGGCAGGTAGTGCATGCATGCCTGCCTTATGGGAGTGTGCAACAGGGAACCAGGATGTGATAATGGACAGAAGTGGCAGCCCAAGCAGGAGACGTGGTGGGGCGAAGGAGATGGTCGCAGAATGACGGTGCTAAACTGGACATAATAAATGGCCTTGTACTGGGATGTATCTCCCGATACAAAAGTAGGACGTATTATTGCCTTGAGTTAAATTAGCTAAATATCCATTCCATTGTTATTCCATTGTCAGGGGCTTAGATTCATCTTGCTTCTTTACTGTAAAAGTCGTGAACTGCGAAGGAGTCACTTCAGGATCTCGTCACATGTGATGGCAAAATGACATCACTGCTTCTGTAAATGTAAGACAGTCTTGTCTGGTCACTACTAGGGGTCAGGGAGGAGATATTCCTTTTTAAGTCACATTGACCTCTGTCTTTTTTTTTTTACTTGTTCTGGATGAATACTGTAGATAAGGATGTCAAGTAAAGGGTTAATAAGGGCAAATCTCTCAGATATCACCCTGTTAGCAGTAAATAGACTACTTGTGGTGGGCACAAAATAGATACAAATAAGGCTGGGTTCACATCTGTGCACGGTCTCCGTTCGGGGTTTTCTGTCCCCGAACCCGTTTACAAAAATGCGCAAAGAAAAGTGGCCTTATTGTTGTCTTATTATTATAGACATGTCTAGATCTTCACCTTCTCAGGAGACGTGAGGCGCTGATATCTACAAGGCAAAATGACTACAAATTCTCATAGCATTAACTATTATTTCAGTTTTTTGTGTTCATCACATGAGATTTATTATTATTTTCCAAAAACCTTTAACCTAAAGTTATAACTTTATAACTGTCCTATAGATGAGGATTTGTTTCTAAGTAAATGCAAAACCTTAAAGAAATATGTCGGGATTCTAGATTCTAAAAATCAAGTAGTGTCTCCTATTTATAACAGGAGGAGCAGACTGTAGTGTCTCCTATTTATAACACAGGAGGAGCAGACTGTAGTGTCTCCTATTTATAACACAGGAGGAGCTGACTGTAGTGTCTCCTATTTATAACACAGGAGGAGCAGACTAGTGTCTCCTATTTATAACACAGGAGGAGCTGACTGTAGTGTCTCCTATTTATAACACAGGAGGAGCAGACTGTATTATCTCGTAATTATGACCCAGGAGGAGGAGACTGTAGTGTCTCATAATATTAACACAGAAGGATCAGACTGTAGTGTCTCATAACTATGACACAGGAGGAGCAGACTGTAGTGTCTCGTAATTATGACACAGGAGGAGCAGACTGTAGTGTCTCGTAATTATGACACAGGAGGAGCAGACTGTAGTATCTCGTAATTATGACACAGGAGGAGCAGACTGTAGTGCGTAGTATTTATTTCACAGATGGAGCAGACTGAATTGTCTCATTATTATAACACAGGAGGAGCAGACTGTAGTGTATCATTATTATAACACAGAAGGAGCAGACTGTAGTGTCTCCTATTTATAACACAGGAGGAGCAGACTGTAGTGTCTCGTAATAGTAACAGAAGGATCAGACTGTAGTGTCTCATAACTATGACACAGGAGGAGCAGACTGTAGTGTCTCGTAATTATGACACAGGAGGAGAAGACTGTAGTATCTCGTAATTATGACACTGAAGGAGCAGACTGTAGTGCGTAGTATTTATTTCACAGATGGAGCAGACTGAATTGTCTTATTATTATAACACAGGAGGATCAGACTGTAGTTTATCATTATTATAACACAGTAGGAGCAGACTGTAGTGTATCATTATTATAACACTGGAGGATCAGACTGTAGTTTATCATTATTATAACACAGGAGGAGAAGACTGTAGTGTATCATTATTATAACACAGGAGGAGCAGACTGTAGTGTCTCATAGTTATAACACAGGAGGAGCAGACTGTAGTGTATCATTATTATAACACAGGAGGAGCAGACTGTAGTGTTTCCTATTTATAACACAGAAGGAGCAGACTGTAGTGTCTCGTAATAGTAACAGAAGGATCAGACTGTAGTGTCTCATAACTATGACACAGGAGGAGCAGACTGTAGTGTCTCCTACTTATAACACAGGAGGATTTCAATGCAGAACATCGTTTTCACCAGCGAATCGCTCAGGATGTTTAAGGACGATCATGGTGATCTTGGTATCATTTTAAAGAGGAGATTCTCATCTTTAAAATGAATCCAAGTGTTTCTTTATAGCTTTAACCAATCCCTGAGCAATTCGATCAGGTACAGTAGTGAAGCCGGCAATTACCGGCTTCACTACGGTACATAGACTGTGCAGAAGCCGGGTGATGCCGCATCCATCTTCACCCAGCGCTAATGAAATTTTAAGGAAGCCGGATGGAAAAATGCTGCAGGTAATGTTTTTCTATCCGGCTGAGGCACAAATATGGCGCCAGAACTGATGCCTCTTTGCCAGAACCGATCCCATAGAAAACTATGGGATCCGTCCTGGCATCAGTTTCCCTCCAGCTTGTGTGCACCACGCCGGAGGGAAACAGATGTGACATATGTGAACACACCGCTGGCCGTGCTAGGGAAATAAGCCTCGCGTGCCACTCTTGGCACGCGTGTCAGGGGTTGCCGACCCCTGCTGTAGTTTATCATTATAACACAGGAGGAGCAGACTGTAGTGTATCATTATTATAACACAGGAGGAGCAGACTGTAGTGTCTCATAGTTATAACACAGGAGGAGCAGACTGTAGTGTATCATTATTATAATACAGGAGGAGCAGACTGTAGTGTATCATTATTATAACACAGGAGGAGCAGACTGTAGTGCGTAGCATTTATTTCACAGATGGAGCAGACTGAATTGTCTCATTATTATAACACAGGAGGAGCAGACTGTAGTGTCTCATAGTTATAACACAGGAGGAGCAGACTGTAGTGTATCATTATTATAACACAGGAGGAGCAGACTGTAGTGCGTAGTATTTATTTCACAGATGGAGCAGACTGAATTGTCTCATTATTATAACACAGGAGGAGCAGACTGTAGTGTATCATTATTATAACACAGGAGGAGCAGACTGTAGTGTATCATTATTATAACACAGGAAGAGCAGACTGTGGGTGTGCCGGTTTTTTGTTAAGCCGCCAGGGAGGTGAACATGGCCATATATTCAATCTGTGGGCAGAAGGTGACGCGTGGCCAGGGTGCTAATGTTGGCTCCCATTGATGAACCTATCCTCTTTGCTGCCTGAGGCGGACTATAGAAAGACGCCCCCCCCCACCCAAACAAAAAAAAAAAAATTGAGTTTGTATGCTAATAGCTTCACACGCTGTTATCGTCGCACAATATACACAATACACAAAGTTATAAAACAGTTTTTAAGAATTCTTCTTACTGCATTACAGTATCAGATCAACAACACGGCATTAACAATGAAAGTAACTTCACACATCTTCTGCTTGGTGAATGGCCCCCCCCCTTTGGCCCCCCCCCCCCAAAATAGTGGGACCCCCCACCACCCCAGGTGGTTTGGTCCCCGCAACCAGAAATGAACGCACACGCGGTAAAAAAAAAAAAAAATTTTTTTTTTTTTTTTTTTAAAAAAAATTAATAAAAAAAAAAAAGGGAGGGAAAAAAAAAAACAAAAAAAACAAATAAACAAAAACATCTCCACAACCCCCCCCCCGTTTTTTTCTTCTTCTTCCCCCCCCCCCCCCGCCACGGCCACCCAAAAACCACCTTCCCCCCCCCCCCCCCCCCCCCCCCCCCCCCCCCCCCTTGGGGGCCCCCCCCCTCCCCCCGGGGCCCCGGGGGCCCCCTCCCCGCCCGAAAACCCCCGCGGTGGGGCCCAAAGTCGTCTCCTTTCTTTTATAGCGAAACGTCCTCTCCTCACGGTTATCAGGATCTTGGGAGAAATGAAGTCCTCTTTAACAGGGAAACCCAATGAATGCAATGTAATCCAACAGCAGATTCCACTCAGCACACTGACAGTCCTGCCGAATCCATACACTGAGCTGGGATGTAAGCCGGGGTTTAGCAGGTGCTGTCCAGTACATCAACAGCACTGCGAGTCTCTATCTGTGGTATCCATATACACAGTCACAATGTCAGTCTCACTGATCAGCCACTGAGCACAGTTCCTTTCACGTGGACTCACTAGTCCTGTTGTCTCTTTACACTCTGTTTGTCTCTGGACCAAGATACAGCTTAGCTGTACAGAAAAATCTCCACACCAGTTCAATACAACACTTGCTAAGATGGCTGCTGCTCTCTGTCTCGTCACTTCCTGCTTCTCTGCTCACATTCTGTCTGCAGAACAGGCAAGCTGACATAAAAGGGGGGGGGAGTCACTCCAGCATCATGTCACAATTACAATGGCTGCTGTCTTAAAGGAACAGAATCACAGAAATACATTCAACATTAACAGTTTATACAGACAAATGAAGCTTAGGACAACATTGGCTGTCTCTTACATATTCCCCCCCACTTTAAGATTGGCAGTCCCTGCCTATGACTGTATATCCAGAGGGTTGTACTTTTATGCACAGGGTGGTAGTATACCGATGTATGGCAGGCCAAACAAACTCATCCTGCGCATACCGAACAGGGGGAATACCAGCATTTGGCCTAGTGGTCCGTCTGAGGACCGGTGGTATATTATGGGGTGCTGCAGCTATGGGTTGAGAAGGACCAGCGGATTCCGCACCAGAGGGGGCACAGGCCGGAGATACAGTAGTCACAGGTGGAACATCCCCAGGAGCAGGGATCGGCCAACAATCATCCTCCTCGTCTGAGGCCCATTCCGCACCTCTATTCTCTGACTGTGGGAGCTCATTCACATTGGCAAGCCCATCATGATTTGTCCCTTCAGAATGACACAGGCGCAACATATTTCGGTGAAGTACTCGAACACAATCAGTTCCTTCTTTCTGGACCTGGTACACTGGCCCATTCGCATACTTGCGGCCAACAACACGATACGGCAAAGCCTCCCATCGGCTTTCCAATTTCCCTTGGGGTTTCTTGACACGAACTAGCACCAGGTCGCCTGGTTGCAATGGTGCTTCTTGCACTGGGGTCTTATCAGGATGGGGATGTTCTTGCAGGCGCTGCCGCACCAATCGATGGATCGTCTCAAGTCTCTGCCGGTGCGCCCGCACCCAAGAGGTTGGATCCCTCGGAGGGAACCCATCCACATCATCCAACTGTAATTCTCCTACACTTCGCCCAGACCGCCCAAAGAGAAGTGTATAAGGAGAGTACCCCGTTGTAGAATGGACCTGATTGTTATAGGCCCACACCATTTCAGACAAGAACTGAGGCCACTGTAACTTCTTGTCTTCCTCCAGAGTCCGCAGCATCTGTAGCAGAGTTCTGTTGAATCTTTCACAGGCCCCATTTCCCTGAGGGTGGTATGGAGTCGTGTGCGACTTCTTTATCCCGTAGATACGTTGAACTTCTTTCATTACGTGTCCCTCAAAGCAGGCACCCTGGTCGGAGTGGATGCGTTTAGGGCACCCATATACTCGAATGAAATCTTGGCACAGAGCACGAGCTGCTGACTCAGCTGTCTGGTCCTTGGTGGCGGTTACCACCGCAAATTTGGTGAAGTGATCCACCATTACGAGGCAATACTGGTGTCCGCTATTGGATGGGCCCACCATTAGATAGTCTATCATGACGATTTCTAAAGGTTCCTGGGTCACGATGGTTTGCAGGGGAGCTCTCTGTTCTATTGCCTTATGGATCTCACAAGTTCGACAGCTGCGGCATACTTCTTCGACCATTTGACGAAGACCAGGGCAGTAAATCAGTCGCTGTAACCAACGAAAGGTCTTCTCATGACCAAAATGTCCATTCTTATTATGAGCCTCAACTGCCAACGAGCGAGCCAGTTCACTAGGCACCACAATTTGGTATCGAATGTCGATCTCAGAAGGTAAATAGACCTTTCGGCATAGCACTCCATTTTTCATCTCCAACTTTTCCCACTGACTCAGAACAGATAATATCTCACGTGTCAGTTGTTCTCTTTCCTCTCTACAGGGCTTCTGGCCTTTCTCAACACACTTGATCATCTGTGCCAGCCCCTCATGGGTCTGTTGTATCTGTGCCCATTCCTGTCGTGAGGGACCAAAGAAAGGAGCCGTTTCAGTCCCCTCCAACTCAAACTGATTAGCGGCGGCCAAGGCCTGTGAAAATCTGCTGAAGTCGGGCACCTCCACATGCTCCAACTCATGATCCACGTCTACTGTGGGGGTCTGGGCGGTTACCCTAGAAAGCCCGTCAGCATTCTGGTTCTCTGTCTTGGACCGATACTTAATGCGGTAATTGAACTTAGTCATTCGGGCTATCCACCTCTGCTCTAACGCCCCGAGCTTGGCATTTTCCAGGTGAGCTAGTGGGTTGTTGTCAGTCAGTACTAAAACTTCAGCACCGGTCAAATATTCAGAGAATTTCTCGGTCATGGCCCATACCAGTGCCAACAGCTCCAACTTAAATGAACTATAATTCTCGGGGTTTCTTTCAGAATCTCTCAAAGACCGGCTGCCGTACGCTATGACCCTCTCCTGGCCATCCTGAAGCTGGGAAAGCACTGCTCCAAGACCATACAGGCTTGCATCCGTATACAGCTGGAACGGCAAGTGGTAATCAGCATATGCCAAGATTGGGGCTGTTGTCAGTGCATCCTTTAATGCCTGGAAGGCTTGTTCCTGTTCAGGTCCCCACTTCACGGACCGGTTCTTTGGACCACCGGATGTGCCTCGTAGGAGAGCATTAAGTGGTGCTGCTACCTTGGCGAAATCCTTAATAAACCGTCGATAGTAACCGGCTATTCCAAGGAACGCCCTCACTTCTCGCAGGGTAGTCGGTATTGGCCAATCTTGAACAGCCGCTATCTTGTCTCTTGATGGTCTCACCCCTTCTCCTGATACGCGGTGACCCAAGTAATCAATTTCAGATTGGAACAACCGACATTTACTGGGTTTCAATTTGAGCCCATGTTCCCGCAATCTTCGAAATACTTGCCCCAACTGGTGGAGATGGTCTTCAAAGGTCGCAGAATACACTATAATGTCATCCAAGTAGATGAGAGTGAACTCAAAGTTGAAGTCACCGAGACATTTCTCCATCAACCGCTGAAACGTTCCGGGTGCATTTGTCAACCCGAAGGGCATCCGGTTAAATTCGTATAGTCCCATGGGCAAGATGAATGCCGTCTTCTCCTTGTCTTTTGTGGCCATCGGCACCTGCCAATACCCACTAGCCAGATCTAGTGAGGAGAAGTACCGGGCTCTCCCCAGCGCTGAGAGGGACTCCTCAATCCGAGGCAAGGGGTAGGAATCTCGTACGGTGCAAGCGTTTAACTTCCGATAGTCTACGCAAAATCGGATGGACCCATCTTTTTTTCTTACTAACACCACAGGAGCTGCCCAGGGACTCTGGCTTTCTTGGATGATCCCACCCTGTAGCATCTTAGCTAACAGTTCTTTTACTTCCTGATACAACTGTGGAGGAATTTGTCGGTAGCGCTCTCTAATTGGAGGGGTGTCTCCTGTGGGAATCTCATGGTAGATCCCTGTGGTACATCCAAAATCTTCAGCATACCGTGAAAAGGCGGCTCGGTTCTCCCACAACAGTTCATCTACCTTCTGCACACATTCCAGAGAACATGAACTTGCATCCATCTTCATCTGTTCTCGAATTGCACGGCCATTCCATTCAGAGGTGGGTTCCTCATCTTCTCCCATGGACACAGTTACGGTCCACTCATCCCTTTCAGTCGGCTTCAGCTGCATTGGAGTTACTTTCCTTACTTCCTCCGGAGTCACATAGATGTTAGCCAGCTGCCTCCCTGGGGTCAGGTCCACACTCTGGTCCTGAGTGTTTACACATCGAAGTGGTACTCTTCCATTGCGAACTATTGCCAAGGAACGGGCCACTAGCGGATCAACACCTCCTTCGGCTGCCTGCAGTGGTTCTACCAACACAGCTATGCCCTCTAGTTTCCGACAGGTGCCTACGGGCATAGACACTATTGTCTCCCGACTGGGTGGCAGTGTAACTTTTGTATGCAAAGGAACTGAAATTCGAGCCAGAGGACGCTGCGCATCCGAACTTTTCTGTAAGCCACATGTCCGGATCAGCCGCTGGAAAGCTGTTTGAGTAGGCCGATGGGTGGTGGTTTCTTTCCAATAACCGTGACCTTTCTTTTCAAAGAGGATCTGATCTAATTCTTTTAACACATTCATCCCCAAAATGACAGGGACCTTTACTTCATGTGACTCCTGTACCACCAAAATGCCTTTCCTACCCAGATCTTGGCCACATACCCGGACATTCATCCAGGCCACTCCCACGACTGGAACTGGTAACTGGTTAGCTGCGACCACTCGTACGAATGTATGGGGATCATATTTCACATGTTGCTGGAAGTACCGTTCATAACAGTCTCTACTCAAGGTCGTTACTTGGGAACCCGTGTCAATCATCCCGGTAACCGGAATACCCTCCATTTCCACCTGTATAACAGGACTTGCAGCGATCAGGTCATCATTAGGGCATTCTCCCCACATAGTCTCCTTGTCAGTCTCCCCTACTACACGCCCTACAGCAGCAGGGGACTTCAGTTTAACGGCGGTCTCTCATAAGTTTGTCGCTGCTCTGGACATCTAGCAGCAACGTGGCCCATCCGTCCACACTCCCAGCAGCGTATCTCCCGTCGTTCTGGCCATCTGTTTGGGCCCCTTCGGTAAGCCCCTTCGATTTCTCCTGAGCACTGCATTAACTGATTTGGACCCCTTCGGTAGGTCCTATCCTCATCCCTCCAGCGGGGTGGTGGGTGATTCTGATTTTCTGGGTATGGACGGCTCACCCTTTCACCTCCAGTTTTCTGGAAGTCTGCAATTTTCATAGAATGTTCATCACAACGGGTGTGCAAGTGTTCCATTTGCTCTTGCAGTTTCTGCATTACTGTGAGAATTTCTTTAACCGTCCCCTTTTCTACTGTCTCTGAGCCAGAACTAGCCCCCTGTGACAAAGTAACTCCAACTGCGGTCTGGGGCTTCGGGAACATACTATTGGCACGGGAGATGGCCTCTACCTGTACATCATGGAATTTAGCATCAGTCTCTCGTCGTATAAAATCCTGCATAGTCACAGTTAAACTGCCGTCACGTATCCCCAGGACAAACTGGTCACGGAGAGTCCGATCAGGGTTACAGAAGGCTGGCGAGCCCCCTCTTTCCTTCACTTGAATATCTCGGAGCAGTTCTTGTAGGGCATTTGCATATTGGGGAAGGCTTTCATTCTCCTGTTGTACCCTCTGGAAGAACCGAGCCTGCAGAGACCCCAGCAATGCAGTTTCTCCATAAATGGTTTCTAGAATCTGGACTACTTGCTCAAATGTCTGCCTTTGTTCAAATGGCCTCAATATCACCGTGGTCTTAGCATCCCCTTGTAATGTCAATATTGCTAGCTCTACTAGTACTTCTGGTGCGGTCTGGTACATTCGCTGTATCATTCGTATCTGTTCCACCCACATACTCACTGACATATTATTGCCATCAAATTTAGCTAACTGACTCATTATAGCCCCTGCTGGCATTCTTCCTCCAGCACCATTCTCCCGAACGGGTGCGTCACCGTCCATTCTGGTAAGCGGATCCTGCCGACTACGCCAATTTGTGAACCGAGAGCAAGGCAGGTGGTTTGGTCTCCGCAACCAGAAATGAACGCACACGCGGTAGTTCAAGAAAAGAATATATATTTACTATAAGTTAATAAAGGCTATTTGAAGGTAAAATGACAGGGATAAAGACAAGCAAAATATACAATATAGCATGAACAATTTCAAGGCAAATTCTGCAATGGTTTCTACTTTTACTCTGTCCAATTCTGCAGTATGGACACTGAATGAACAATATACTCAAAACTATCCCTAACTGACCCTGACTTCACATTTGGGTGCACCCCCTTTTCCCCAGTGGTCCAGGTGGACCGCTTACAGTCTGTAGAAGCGCGCGGTGGGGCCCAAAGTCGTTCCTTTCTTTTATAGCGAAACGTCCTCTCCTCACGGTTATCAGGATCTTGGGAGAAATGAAGTCCTCTTTAACAGGGAAACCCAATGAATGCAATGTAATCCAACAGCAGATTCCACTCAGCACACTGACAGTCCTGCCGAATCCATACACTGAGCTGGGATGTAAGCCGGGGTTTAGCAGGTGCTGTCCAGTACATCAACAGCACTGCGAGTCTCTATCTGTGGTATCCATATACACAGTCACAATGTCAGTCTCACTGATCAGCCACTGAGCAATTCAGCCGCAGCTGGGGGGAAAAAACCCAATTCTCAGGCCCAGTGGGGGTCTCAGCAGACAGACCCCCATCAATCAGGTATTTATCCTCATTTAGGTGAATACAGTGCAGTTACATGTAGTGACTTACAGGTGACGTCTCTGACTAATCCTTCACATTTCCCGTCTCTTCCCTTTGGACCGCCATGACCACTTCTTCCAGCTGTGACTTGTCTCTGTAAAGTTTGCAACACAGACATCTTTGGCTCTTCACTTTTCCAGGCACCCGACCCATGCACACGGTATTACACGATATTATGGCCCACAGCAGTCCCTGCCCTCGGTATTATGCTTCCACAGTGGACCCTGCACATGTTATTATGCTCCATAGTGGCCCCTGCACATGGTATTATACCCCGCAGCTGTGCCTGCACATGGTATTATGTTCCACAGCAACCCCTGCACATGGTATTATGTTCCATAGTGGCCCCTACACCCATGAACTATTATTATACTCTGGGGTCTTTTCAGGTGGTGACAAACATAAAAACCAGTGTTACTTACCTATCCTGGTCTTCGGTGCACTTCCTGCAGCTTTCGGCCCCGTTTAATTGCGCAGAGACGTCACGTGGACCAGGCCAGTGTCGTGACCTGATGACATCACCAGAGGGCCAAAGCCTGCTGGGAGTAACACCGATCGCAGGATAGGTAAGTAACAATGATTTTTATGTTCCCTCACCTCCCCTGGAACTCCATTTATTATATACTCTGGGGCAGTGTCGTACTGAGATGTCTAGAGCCCTCCAGTGGAATTGTTTCTAGGGGCCCACCATTAGGACCCCTGCAGATCAGTGGTACCGAGACAGGGCGCTAAGGTAATAACATGTCAGGAGCCATGCTACTCACTCGCAATACCATGTGCACCATTGCACTACCTAAACCTACTGCTACACCTTGTATGGCAAGTGAACATCGTGGCTCCTAGAATTGTTACCATTACCTGTAGCCGCATTGCCCTGGAAAAGCTGATCTGCAGAGGTCCTGGTTGTTGCATTGTCGCAGATGTAATATTGATGGCCTACCCTAAGGACCTGCTGGGAGTCCTGCATCTCATTTGACCGCTGAGACCAATTAGGAACAGGATTTCCAGAAATGAGGGGCCGCCGTGAGACTGAACAGACACAGGTAGGGGACAACGGGGTGCTGGAAAAAGCTGAGTATGCTTTTTTTAAATTTTTTTATTTTTACACCTCACTGGCGGCCACCACAGTGGAATTTATGGACAAGCTCTTTTAAGGGGTTGTCTGAGTCAAATTTTTTTATGGCCATTTCACTGGTCCCCCCATACAGTGGCCTCTTCACTGGTCCCCCATACTATATGGGGAACAGTGATGGGGCCATTATATTGTGTGGGAGAAGTGATGGGGGCTAACATCCAGTGTGATGCATATTAAAGGGGTTGTCCAGGGTTAATTATTTTTAAGGCCTATGCTCAGGATAGGTCATAAATACCTGATTGGTAGGGGGCTGACACACGGCACTATCAGCTGTACAGAGTCACTTCCGGCGCTCGTTCTGTACACAGGGCCAGAAGCAGAAAGCTCCATCCGCTGTATAGTCGCCCGGCGCCTTCATTGCAGCTCAGCTCCTACTGAATTCAATAAGTGCTAAGATGCAGTGAAGGTGCCCGGCCCATATACAGTGGACAGAGCTTTCTGCTTCCGGCCCCGTATTGTGTACAGGATGGGCGTCAGAAGTGGCTCCGTACAGATAATCAGTCTGGGATTGGCCCCCTACAGACCAGTTATTTATGGCCTATGCTGAGGATAAACCATAACAGATTATGCCCGGACAACTCCTTTAATATACCCCCTAATGCGCCACACTTTAAAGAGGTTGTCCAGTATAATTTTTTTCTTTTTTATAATTAGTCCGGGGGAGGTTAAAACCCCCTCCACACTGTTAGAGTAATCTTATAGTTAATCTCATATATATATTCTCTATTATAACCTCATATAACCAAATATATACTCATGTATTATGAACCAATGTTTCAAATAGACTTTGTATTCTGAATCACATGACATTTCCTTGTCTTTACCATTTTTGTACATATTCTCATTTTTATACCGTAAACAACTTGTACTACCAAATTTTGTGTAGACAGTCTGACCAGATATGTTGCAAGATATGGGTGAAGGTTGCGAGGGAGTCAAGATTACTTCATCCACCATTGTTATGTAACATTAGAGCTATTGTGTAACATGGGTTAAATATAATTTGAGATGAATTCCCAGAAATTCTGAAAAGTCCCATATTTTTATGCCAATAAACCATCCCTAATTTACGTAATATGATTGATTGTTACTTTTGCTCAATACTCTATAAAATAAACAACCAGTGATCCTCCCACAGGAGATCTCTGGCAGTTACTGACAAGCCTGTGTCTTCTCTGTCTTTTTGCCGGTACAGGGTTTTACCTGACTTATTTACCTAATCTACCTGGAGTTATTTTTAACTCTGACATGGTGGGGGCTCGTCCGGGATACTAAGGTCTCACCTTTCCTGGACTGAACGGTGGTAAAGGTGCCTTCTTTGTTGAAGGAACGTAAAATCCTAGATAAGTGGGCCCTTGTCTCACTCTGCCTTCCTTGAGCTAAGGGGGAGACTCTTTTGTCAGTCCATGAGAGGAGGACTTAGTTTCTGAGGTAGATTGAGAAATATTGTCTTATTGTAATCTATATATATATATATATATATATATAACAGTCATATGAAAAAGTTTGGGCACCCCTATTAATCTTAATCATTTTTAGTTCTAAATATTTGGGTGTTTGCAACAGCCATTTCAATTTGATATATCTAATAACTGATGGACACAGTAATATTTCAGGATTGAAATGAGGTTTATTGTACTAACAGAAAATGTGCAATATGCATTAAACCAAAATTTGACCGGTGCAAAAGTATGGGCACCTCAACAGAAAAGTGACATTAATATTTAGTAGATCCTCCTTTTGCAAAAATAACAGCCTCTAGTCGCTTCCTGTAGCTTTTAATCAGTTCCTGGATCCTGGATGAAGGTATTTTTGACCATTCCTCTTTACAAAACAATTCCAGTTCAGTTAAATTTGATGGTCGCCGAGCATGGACAGCCCGCTTCAAATTATCCCACAGATGTTCAATGATGTTCAGGTCTGGGGACTGGGATGGCCATTCCAGAACATTGTAATTGTTCCTCTGCATGAATGCCTGAGTAGATTTGGAGCTGTGTTTTGGATCATTGTCTTGCTGAAATATCCATCCCCGGCGTAACTTCAAATTCGTCACTGATTCTTGTACATTATTCTCAAGAATCTGCTGATACTGAGTTGAATCCATGCGACCCTCAACTTTAACAAGATTCCCGGTGCCGGCATTGGCCACACAGCCCCAAAGCATGATGGAACCTCCACCAAATTTTACAGTGGGTAGCAAGTGTTTTTCTTGGAATGCTGTGTTTTTTGGACGCCATGCATAACGCCTTTTTGTATGACCAAACAACTCAATCTTTGTTTCATCAGTCCACAGGACCTTCTTCCAAAATGAAGCTGGCTTGTCCAAATGTGCTTTTGCATACCTCAGGCGACTCTGTTTGTGGCGTGCTTTCAGAAACGGCTTCTTTCGCATCACTCTCCCATACAGCTTCTCCTTGTGCAAAGTGTGCTGTATTGTTGACCGATGCACAGTGACACCATCTGCAGCAAGATGATGCTGCAGCTCTTTGGAGGTGGTCTGTGGATTGTCCTTGACTGTTCTCACCATTCTTCTTCTCTGCTTTTCTGATATTTTTCTTGGCCTGCCACTTCTGGGCTTAACAAGAACTGTCCCTGTGGTCTTCCATTTCCTTACTATGTTCCTCACAGTGGAAACTGACAGGTTAAATCTCTGGACAACTTTGTATCCTTCCCCTGAACAACTATGTTGAACAATCTTTGTTTTCAGATCATTTGAGAGTTGTTTTGAGGAGCCCATGATGCCACTCTTCAGAGGAGATTCAAATAGGAGAACAACTTGCAATTGGCCACCTTAAATACCTTTTCTCATGATTGGATACACCTGGCTATGAAGTTCAAAGCTCAGTGAGGTTACAAAACCAATTTTGTGCTTCAGTAAGTCAGTAAAAAGTAGTTAGGAGTATTCAAATTAATAAAATGATAAGGGTACCCAAATTTTTGCAGCGGTCAAATTTTGGTTTAATGCATATTGCACATTTTCTGTTAGTACAATAAACCTCATTTCAATCCTGAAATATTACTGTGTCCATCAGTTATTAGATATATCAAATTGAAATGGCTGTTGCGAACACCCAAATATTTAGAACTAAAAATGATTAAGATTAATAGGGGTGCCCAAACTTTTTCATATGACTGTATATATATATATATATATATATATATATATATATATATATAAAATAAAATAATCAGTGAATTATGTCAGTGGGTATATAGATGAGACATTTGAGGAAAGGATATGATTGGTTAGAAGATGGCCAGCCTGTCCCCAACCAAAGCAGGATCAGGGCCCTGTAGTCCTTTGGTAACCAAGCATCTTGTAGGCTGCAGGATACAGCAAGGAGAGTCGGAGGTGGCAAGTCCAAGCAAGGGGATTGGAGGCAGGTGAGTATTATTGTTGGGTTATTTATGTTGGAGAGGGGGGAGGCCTTAAAAATATTAAGGGCCAATAACCATAAGGGGTCATTAGGGCAAGCAGGGGCATTATTAATATAAGGGGGCTATTGGGAGGTAGTATTTATGTAAGGGTGTAAAAGGGTATTGGGCTATACTAATTTAAGGTGGGCATTATGGATTTAAAGGGGTTGTCCAGGAATTACAGTACTGGGCCCGGGGCGGGGAAGGTGAAACATAAAAAAACAGCATATTCACTTGTCTCCAGCGCTCCAATGTCCACCACCGTTGTCTGGTCGACGCCGCAGGCCTCGACACCCCCGCATGTGACTGCTGAGGCCAATCAGTGGTCACAGAAAGGACCTGGGACCTTACCAGTGATGTATGTGAGTGATATCCCGGGTCCTTTCCCATGACCACTGAGGCCACGTGCAGCAAGGACTTCTGCCAGAACAAACCCCTGGGCGACGCTGAACCTGACAGCAATGGGGGGGGGGGGGGACACTGAAGCGCCGGGGACTGGAGAGTATATTTTGTTTTGATTTTTTTTTATGTTTCACCTTCCTCGGCCTCCTGCCCCAGTTCTGCATTTCCTGGACAACCCCTTTAAGGGAATATACAGGATAACTATTAATTAGGGGGCATTATTAGCTGAGGCATTATTAATTTAAGCAGGCATACAGGAGTACTTTTTGGGGGGACACAGGGGGCAGTACTTTCCCCCCTTTACCTGCACTGGGCTGTCTGTCACCTTTGCTTGTATACAGAGCGGCTACAGCGAAATGTCACAACAGCGGAACCGCAGCAGCCCAACACTATATACTGCTGTACTGTAGAGAGCGGTGATTGGCTGCAGCGGCCCAACACTATATACTGCTGTACTGTAGAGAGCGGTGATTGGCTGCAGCGGCCCAACACTATAACTGCCCAACACTATATACTGCTGTACTGTAGAGAGCGGTGATTGGCTGCAGCGGCCCAACACTATATACTGCTGTACTGTAGAGAGCAGTGATTGGCTGCAGCGGCCCAACACTATATACTGCTGTACTGTAGAGAGCGGTGATTGGCTGCAGCGGCCCAACACTATATACTGCTGTACTGTAGAGAGCGGTGATTGGCTGCAGCAGTCTCGTCAACTTGACATCAGTGCTGCAGCCGCTGCATATACAAATAGTGCAGTGAAGGTGATGGCTGGCCCAGAGCAGGGACAGAGGGGGGGGGGGGGATGCAGGTAAGTGTCAGTGCATTTTTATTTATAACCCTGACCTGCTGCTTGCATTAATATTTCTGATCCCGAACAATCCCTTAAAAGGGGGTACAAAGGAGGAATTAATTAAGGGGCACAAAAGGGCATTGTTAATGTAAGATACATATGGGGGCATCATTCGTTTACAGAGGATTTTTATATCATGTATTTTATAATTGGGGGTAGCAGCAGGATGGGGACTTTGTATAGGCAAGGAAAATGTGGGTCAGGTGTCTGGAAAAGTAAGAAGCCAAAGATGTCTGTGCTGCAAACTTTACAGAACAAGTCGCAACTGGAAGAAGTGGTCATGGCGGTCCAGATGGAAGAGATGAGAAATGGGAAAGATTACAGTCAGAGACGTCACCTGTAAGTAACATTTCCCTGTACTGTATTTACTTAAACTGTATGCAGAGCCCTGTGTACAGCCAGTATCTATCACTATATGGTCACCGTACAGTGATAACATCGGTTTACTCAGGTAGGGGCCCACTTTGACCCCGCTGTGCCGAACCCCTAGCTACGCCTCTGCCTAGAACACATAAAAATAGACAAAAATAAGCATAATCACATTAGGCATCCTTGTGTCAGAAAATGCCTGGACTATAAAAATATTTACCCCATATGGTGAATGTCTTAGCAGGAAAAATAAAATCAACTCGGCCACATTGCTGCATTTTTGCTGTTTTGCCAACTAAAAAAAATGTAATAAAAAGTATCAAAATATCACATTCCCCAAAATTTGTATCTATAAAAACTATATATTATCCCACAAAAATAGGGCCCTTACACAGCTCTTTATTCTGTGGGTAAATACAATCACAACAATACCAAGTTTATGTGGAAAATTTAATATTATTAAAATTTTTATTTCTAGGAGCCCAAAGGCAGCAGATAAACTGGGGTAAAGTCTACTCGCCGCCAGATCAAAAGGGTTAACTAGTAGCATGCAAATAAGTAAAATCAATCAGTGAATCAACAACCTCCTAAAACATACCCAAAGCCAGAGAAGCACAGAGTTACAAGTAATATACATTTATTTGGTGGGATATTGTGCTGACTTTCAAATCAAGAAAATGAAAATTTCAGGTAAGTAAATTTTCCAATTTCTGTTCATTCTACAGCATCGCCTATCCCCAGGGATTTATAAAGCAGTGTGTATAGCGACCAAAGTCTTAGAAGCAGTTCTGAGCACTTGTTTACTAAAGACTGAACCCTCAGCAGGAGCAGATAATGCTTCACAAAAGGTGTTGTTGCCCATCAAAGGAGAGATTAGATTTCTCAGCCCAAGAAGTTGCATTTGATCGGGTTGACTGGACTCGACTGTTGAATCAGAATTCTTGGCCACCCAGGCTGTAACATTCTCTGACAAGAACAAAAACATACACTACTGTTCAAAAGTTTGGGGTCACCCAGACAATTTTGTGTTTTCCATGAAAACTCACACTTTTATTTATCAAATGAGTTGCAAAATGAATAGAAAATATAGTCAAGACATTGACAAGGTTAGAAATAATGATTTTTATTTGAAATAATAATTTTCTCCTTCAAACTTTGCTTTCGTCAAAGAATGCTCCATTTGCAGCAATTCCAGCATTGCAGACCTTTGGCATTCTAGCTGTTAATTTGCTGAGGTAATCTGGAGAAATTTCCCCCCATGCTTCCAGAAGCCCCTCCCACAAGTTGGATTGGCTTGATGGGCCCTTTTTGCGTACCATACGGTCAAGCTGCTCCCACAACAGCTCAATGGGGGTTGAGATCTGGTGACTGCGCTGGCCACTCCATTACAGATAGAATACCAGCTGCCTACTTCTTCCCTAAATAGTTCTTGCATAATTTGGAGGTGTGCTTTGGGTCATTGTCCTGTTGTAGGATGAAATTGGCTCCAATCAAGCGCTGTCCACAGGGCATGGCATGGCATTGCAAAATGGAGTGATAGCCTTCCTTATTCAAAATCCCTTTTACCTTGTACAAATCTCCCACTGTACCAGCACCAAAGCAACCCCAGACCATCACATTACCTCCACCATGCTTGACAGATGGCGCCAGGCACTCTTCCAGCATCTTTTCAGATATTCTGCATCTCACAAATGTTCTTCTGTGTGATCCAAACACCTCAAACTTCGTTTCGTCTGTCCATAACACTTTTTTCCAATCTTCCTCTGTCCAATGTCTGTGTTCTTTTGCCCATATTAATCTTTTCCTTTTATTAGCCAGTCTCAGATATGGCTTTTCCTTGGCCACTCTGCCCTGAAGGCCAGCATCCCTGAGTCGCCTCTTCACTGTAGACGTTGACACTGGCGTTTTGCGGGTACTATTTAATGAAGCTGCCAGTTGAGGACCTGTGAGGCGTCGATTTCTCAAACTAGAGATTCTAATGTACTTGTCTTGTTGCTCAGTTTTGCAGCGGGGCCTCCCACTTCTCTTTCTACTCTGGTTAGAGTCTGTTTGTGCTGTCCTCTGAAGGGAGTAGTACACACCGTTGTAGGAAATCTTCAGTTTCTTGGCAATTTCTTGCATGGAATAGCCTTCATTTCTAAGAACAAGAATAGACTGTTGAGTTTCACATGAAAGTTCTCTTTTTCTGGCCATTATGAGAGTTTAATCGAACCAACAAATGTAATGCTCCAGATTCTCAACTAGCTCAAAGGAAGGTCAGTTTTATAGCTTCTCTAACCAGCAAAACTGTTTTCAGCTGTGCTAACATACTTGCACAAGGGTTTTCAAAACATCCATTAGCCTTCTTACACAGTTAGCAAACACAATGTACCATTAGAACACTGGAGTGATGGTTGCTGGAAATGGGCTCTATACACCTATGTAGATATTGCATTAAAAACCAGACGTTTGCAGTTAGAATAGTCATTTACCACATTAACAATGTATAGAGTGTATTTCTGATTCATTTAATGTTATCTTCATTGAAAAAAATTGTGCTTTTCTTTCAAAAATAAGGAAATTTCTAAGTGACCCAAAACTTTTGAACGGTAGTGTATATTCAGATAGAGAGTGGCATGCAAAAGTTTGGACACCCCTGGTCAAAATGACTGTTATTGTGAACAATTAAGCAAGTTGAAGATGAAATGATCTTTAAAAGGCATAAAGTTAAAGATTAAACACACTTGTCTATAATTTTAAGCAATATCAGTGTATTATTATGTTTGAGTACAATTTTAGAGTGAAAAAAAGGAAAGAAGTACCTTGCAAAAGTTTGGGAACCCTTGTAGATTTGTGTGCTCAGATAACTATGATCAAGGTCTCAAACCTTCATTAGCCAGTTAGGATTATGTCTTGTTCAAGATCATCATTTGGAAAGGCCAAGTGATGCAAATTTTATAGCTTTATAAATACCCAGCCTCCTCTAACCTTGTGCCAAATAACAGCAGCCATGGGTTCTTCTAAGCAGCTGCCTACCACTCTGAAAATGAAAATTGTGGAGACCCACAAAACAGGAGAAGGCTATAAGAAGATGGCAAAGTGCTTACAAGTTGCCCTTTCCTCAGGTGCAAATTAAGAAATAGCAGTTTACCAGGAACAGCGGAGGTCAAGATAAGGTCTGGAAGACCAAGAAAAATTTCAGAGAAAGCTGCTCGTAGGATTTCCAGAGTGGCAAATCAGAACCCCAGCTTGACTGCAAAAGACCTTCAGGAAGATTTAGCATACTCTGTAGTTGTGGTATAATGTTCTACTGTTCAGCGATACCTGCACAAATATAGCCTTCATGGAAGAGTCATCAGAAGAAAACCTCTCCTGCATTCTCACCAGAAAATTCAGCTTTGGAACGTGACCAGAGACTGGTGGCAGCTGGAAGGGGACATTAAGCTGTGGGGATAGCTGGACAGTGACATTAATGTCCTCCTCCAGCTGCCACCAGTTTAATGTCCGACTCCAGCACAACCCCATGGTTTAATGTCCTCCTCCAGTTGCCCCCAGTATGTCCCCCTCTATCTTCCCCCAGAAGTTTAACATGAAAAAAAAAAAAATAATAAAATAACACTGATTCTCACCTCTCCTCGGTCCCCTGATGCTCTGTTAGCCATCTCTCTGCACCCAGAGTGTTCATGGAGCTGCAGACTCTATGTGCGAGACGTCATCATATCGTGCCTACAGCTTCCAGGGCCGGAGCACACGACTCCTGCTTCACCACTGTATTCAACTCATCTGGGGGGGGGGGGGGGGGGGGGGGGGGGGGGGGGGGGGGGGGGGGGGGGGGGGGGGGCCCCCCCCCCCCCGCATCCTCCTGTATGTATAGAAATTCTATACTTACACAATACCATTGCTTTTATATACGTAAAAGAACAAAAACATATTCTTAAAACAAAGTTATATATTTCTATATCAACTAGAAATAGTATACACTAAACTACAAGATATCTCAATAAACTACAAGTACAGAAGGCAGGATGGGACAAACTTGAGGCAAAGCCTATATTCTCTTTTACCATTAGAGGTCCTCAGAGTACCTGTTGGTAGGAATGCTTGATGTAATGTTGAAAGGCCACAAGATGTCCTCCGACCTTTATTCTTGAGATTCCAACTAGCTTCATTCTCTGTTCCTAGTAGAACTGAATCGCTCGCCATTCTCCAAGTACAATGTAATATGTTCTTGAAGTTTTAGAAAATCAAAAAGAAACAGCGAAGAGAAGTCAGCATTAATATTGAGGAGGGGATTAACTTTCCATAATAATTTCACTAATTGTATTCAGGCATTTTGGCTCCTATCTATCTGTGCAAGTCTGTAGCCTGTACAATAGTCTGTATAATAGAATATAATCTGTATAATAGTCTGTAGTCTTTATAATAGAATGTAATCTGTATAATAGTCTGTATAATAGAATGTAATGTGTACAATAGTCTGTAATCTGTACAATAGTCTGTAGTTTGTCTAATAGTCTGTAATCTGTAACACATATTGAATTATACACACACATTACACATACTTTTTTTACGGCTTGCTAGTTTGAATGGAAATGGGCGACATTTGTGAGAAATCAGTAGTTGGAGGTCCGGCAGGAGGACTAACATCCTTACTACGCTGCAGAGACACGGAGGAGGAGGGGATAAGGCAGCACAAGCAGATTTATCAAGGGGGCGCTATCAGCTGCAAAAGCTAAGTGCAGGGACCTTTACAAGCAGCTATTGCCCCCTTCTCCCGATCTAGTGGTTACATTCATAGGGGCAATATACCACTAGCAGGGGGCCCCTTTGGGCTGGGATCTTTGACAAATGGTTAAGTTTGCCCCCCATCCTCTCTAACGCTGGCCCTGGTGTCCCACAATGTTTGTCCTGGGTCATATTCTCTTAAATACTTTTGTAGGTGAGAAGAAAATGTAGATTTACTGGATAAATGGTCCAAAACATGGAAAGTGCAGTCCAATGTTACCTAATGTAAAATAATGTGGGGGACGAGCCCTCTATATGAGCATCAGATGTAGGGGTCCTGATATTGGACAGCTTCATACTGGCCCACAGTATGGCCAGGTGAAAGCAAGTAGAATGCTTAGCTGTATAGCTAGAGGTATAACCAGCAGGAAGAGAGAGATTGTGATACCCTGTATGGACAAAAGGGAGCAGGTGCAAAGGTGGACTACAAAAATTGTGGAGGGCCCCAAAGCACGAATAGCATATAACATGAGGGACTTAGAGAGGGCCTTTCGAGGGGCATGGCCTAAACCGCGATGTGAGCGGTCGCATTCTACCGGAGCTCCTGCCTGCCTACGCAAAATAGGGACCAACCTTGCATTCAGACGGCGTCCATGGGGAAGAAATTGCTCCGTGTAGCCTCCTCCGGGACCCCAGCACCACCGGCTGCTGCCTCACAGCTGACCCTCCGCTCTTACCTCCGTCCAGCGATCCTCTCCTCCCGGATCTCCACGAGGCAGCAGCCATCTTGCCAGGCTTCTGCCTCCGTTTCTGCCGACGCGGCTCCAACAGGGGGAGCCGCTGCAGCAGCATACACCAGGGCAGCTGTATTGTGCGACGGTGTCCCCGCCAGCGGCCCGGTCGGCCCCATCGTCAGGGGATCCTCTGCCAACGGGTGCCGCTCATCAACCATCAGTGGAGGGCATCATGATTGGGAGGGCATCTGCGTCGGGGAGCCCTTCCAGGCAGGGGAGGGGGGCTCCCCACCGGCTTCCAAGCTGCCTGTACCCCTGGGAGCACATAGCCCTGCTTCATCCCTCCCTGCAGCTACTACCTTGACATCAGGGGCAGAATAGCCCACTCCACCAGCCCAGACAGGGGTTACTCCCCCACTGCATGAAACTCAGCAGCCCCTCCAGACTTCCCCGATACCTCCTGGAGGTGATGACGTGGATTTGGGGGCGACCCCCTCTCTGTCCCCCTTTGCTGAGGCCTCACCTGGGACGCCTTCCTCCAGTCCTTCGCCTGGGGGCCATCAGGGCCGTGCACCTCCAGCAGCTCCTGATCCGTCTCAATGGCACCAATTGCTTGTTAACTTACCGTCAAGGGATGATTTCCAGTCTCTTGTTTCTGAAGTCAAATCCGCTTGTCGGGCAGAAATTCGTGCGGAAATCTCAACGCTGAGAAAAGACCTCCAAAATATCGCTTCTAGGGTCGATACCCTGGAGGATGACCACGATCAGACCCGCATCTCAGTCTCTCAACTTCAGGACTCTGTTTCTACCCAGTGCCAAGTTATCACGGATATGCAGCGCCATCTGGAAGATCTGGACAACAGAGGCAGGCGCAATAACATTAGAGTCAAGGGCCTCCCAGAGGCTACCCAGGCGGAGGATTTACACACCACGTTAGAGGCCATATTCAACTCCATCTTGCAGGAGCCTCCATCCCACAAGATCAAGCTTGATCGAACTCATCGCGCCCTACGTCCTAGAGGCACTGGCTCTACCCCTCGAGACGTCATTTGCTGCGTGCATGATTTTGCTCTAAAGGAAACTATCCTGGCCAAGGCCAGGCAAATCAAGGACCTTGACTTTGAGGGTACAAAGATTCAGTTGTACCAAGATCTCTCCTGGATTACCCTCCAGAAGAGAAGACATCTTCGCCCTTTGCTACAGCTCTTACAGGATGATCAAGTACCCTATCGCTGGGGCTTTCAGTTTGCGCTCACAGCCCGGCGGAATGGACGTTCAGCCACTCTCCGTTCGCATGCAGATTTGGGAAAGTTCTGTGAAATTCTGGATATCCCTCTCCCGCATTTGCCGAATTGGGACTTCGCGTCTCCTCCACCCCCCTCCTCTGCCTGTGTGGACTGTCTCAACATCCCGAAGACGATCCCACCCTCCCTCGGGCGCAGCTCCCCGAAGACAACGGATGGATTCTCCACCTCCCTTGCCCCGCTCGGGTCATTCTTCATCCCCTCTCCCCCCCCATTAAGAGACGCTGTTTAGTTTTTAATGCTTATTATGGTTGGTCCCATAGCTATTTTCTCTAGCGCCCTATCTGGTGGGTAGGTTGGGTAGTAACTCCCCCTTTAATCCATAATGTATCTTTGCCACCTTTGTTACCCCTTGGTGGCCTTAGTCGACTCTCTGCCAACGGTTTTCCACAGCTCCCCGTACTAGGGGGTTTAGTCCAGCTGCAAGGCTTAGTGAGTAGGCCTCGCTGGGTGCACTGGTTGCACCTACTTGGATTGGGTACTTCTGCCCCCGTGCAGGAGATTTAGTCTTGCCCATGTTGATTTTGGCAAAATAGCTCTAATAAAAATGATAGTTCTGCCTTCCATCCTATACACCCTCCGCTCTATTCCTATAACCATTCCCAACATCCAAAAAGAAATAAATAACTTCATATGGTCAGGTAAACACCCCAGAACCAAATTTACAACTATGACAACCAACTGGAAAGAAGGAAGAATGGGTCTACCAGACATTAAAAAATACCATCAAGCCTCATTATTAGACCAATCTAAAACATGGTGGAAAAACGACACCTCCAAAGTCTGGGCACAAATTGAAAACTACTACACGAACGGTCACTCCATATCAATACTCCAAACCTCAAAAAAAAAAAACTCCCCCCTTTATACAGTATTAAAGCAACATGTAGAGCCTGGGAAAATTACACCAAATTGGCCAAACCCAATGACCAAATACCACTAAAATCTCTACCTTTAAAGTATATGCTTACATTCATACCGCTTATAGATCTTACAAACTGGGAAGAAAAAGGTTTAAATAACATAAAAGACCTCTATGTTAACAACACACTTCTCCCCTTCTCCGAACTAAGTGAAAAATACCAACTCCCAACGCAAGACTTATTCAAATATTTACAAATCAGACACGCGCTGTCCTCAAGACAAGCGACACATTGTCTGTTCCCCAGAATAGCGCACCAAGTCTTCTCCAACTCAGGCAAAATAATGAAAAGAATCTCCACCTTTTACAAAGAACTTACCACTCCATCCCAAGAGAACAAACCCAAACATATCCTGCAATAGGAAAAAGATTTTGGAAAATCATAGCCCTATAATGTCTGTCTCAAGGCCTTCAACTGGACCAACTCAATATCCAAAAGGTACACATCACCTTGAACTCTCCCGAAAATTAATACTAAGATGGCACCTAACTCCTTCAAGAATTGCAAAAACAAACAGGAACTACTCTGACAAATGTTGGAGAGGATGCGGCCAAGAAGGCCCATATCTACACGCATGGTGGAATTGTCCTATTATGAAATCCTTTTGGTCCAAAGTATTCAAGGCACTAAACAAAACTCTATCATTGAACATTTCTCCATCACCGGAACTTGCGCTCCGCTTCTTACAAACCCAAGAACTTGTCGGACATAAAAAAACTGTAGGATCTCACATAATCCTGGCAGCGAGAAGCGTCATAACCTCAAATTGGAAAAGCACAGACGACTTAAATCTCACAAAAGTCAAAAACAAAATATCCCAAACTAAAGAAATAGAATTAAACTATGCTACATATACACCCTCATGGGAAGAAATAAAGAAAAATGGATCCCATAGAAACCAGAAAATTTAATCTAAATTTATATAGGAACAAACAAACCAAGAGCTTGAACATGACCATGAATAGGAATTGACTGCTAAATTGTTTAATATAACTGTAAAATTTTACTTCAGTTAATGTTATACACATTACCATCCCCCCACCCACAACCCCAATACCTAATTACCTCAACATCCTCCTTACCTTTATGTCCCTTCCATCCCTCCCACCCCACCTCACACCCTCTTATCCAAAATCCTTCCCCCTTCTTAAATAAGAAAATATTGATGTAATTATTACTTTATTAAGAATGTTAATACGATAATTTATGGTCACTGTGATGATTCCGCTTCTAAATATGGCTATAACTCAAAGCTGTATTTTGGTCTCTGGGTAGCGTATCTCTTTACTCATAAGGTGCGCAGCCATAATCATAGGTATATTGCCAATAGTGGCCAGACTGGAACAATAGGGCTTTGTATCCATCCCAGCAGGGCTTCATTGAATTCCTACACAGTCCTGGCTGATCAAACAAACATGCATTGTCCAGCCTGCACTGGTAGATCAGACATGGTTGATAACATTGTATCATTCCACTTGGTCTCAGCTCTTTACAAAGAATCTGGACTTGAGTGCATTAATCCATCAGATTTGCTGTTGCTGATGACCTCATTCTGGGTGGTGTCATAAAGGGTATATAAGATGAGATAAGAGGTCAGTGGGAGGAGATTGTGCTGGGACTACAAGAGAACACTATGAGGAGTTATTACAGACCATCACAGACTACAGGAGAATACAGAGTTTTTACAGACAGACCACAAGAGATCACAGAGTGACCACTGTGAAGAGCATGCATGCTGGATTGTTGCCACATGCTGAGAAGCCTCCACTGGTTATTCACACATGACAGAGCATGTGTGAGTGTTGGATTATAGAGCCACATCAAGGAGATGTGTGGTAAGGTAATTATTTCAATTTTATTCCCTTTTTATTTTTATTGTACTGTATATTGTAACAAGTAACTGTTAATGCTTGCATACATCTGCTTATCTGTTCTGAACTGCATGTGTTAGATGTTAATACCGACCCATTTAGGGGTTAATAAATATATAAAATTTAGAAAGCTTGTCTTGTATTTATCTTGTGAACCCGGCACTCACTGGCGGTGAGTGTGGTTTTAAATGAAAGAAGACTCAGGTGTGGGCCAACGCGGTGTTGGCGCACTGAGGATCTTTCACAGTCACTTACTGGCTATCAATATGGAATCAGAGGGAGTCTGTGACTAAATTATATTTAAGATGGAGAACATTGAGTGGCCCAGACATTCTGTGGACCGTGTGTGGCCGTCCCCCGGGGCCGAGCCCATGGAGGGCGGTCGTGTGTGTGTCCCCCGCCCCCCCGGGCGGCCGGAGGGCGGTCGGGGGCGGCCGCCGTCCCCCTGGGCCGCAGCCCGGGGAGGGGGCGGTCGTGTGTGTGTCGGGCCGTCCCCCTGGGCCGCAGCCCGGGGAGGAGGGCGGTCGTGTGTGTGGGCCGCCGTCCCCCTGGGCCGCAGCCCGGGGAGGGGGGCGGTCGTGTGTGTGTGGCCGCCGTCCCCCGGGCCGCAGCCCGGGGGGGCGGCGCCCCCGGCCGCACCCGGGAGGAGGGCGGTCGTGTGTGTGTCGGCCGCCGTCCCCCTGGGCCGCAGCCCGGGAGGAGGGCGGTCGTGTGTGTGTCGGCCGCTCCCCCTGGGCCGCAGCCCGGGGAGGAGGGCGGTCGTGTGTGTGTCGGCCGCCGTCCCCCTCGGGCCGCAGCCCGGGGAGGAGGGCGGTCGTGTGTGTGTCGGTCCCCCTGGGCCGCAGCCCGGGGAGGAGGGCGGTCGTGTGTGTGGGCCGCCGTCCCCCTGGGCCGCAGCCCGGGAGGAGGGCGGTCGTGTGTGTGTCGGCCGCCGTCCCCCTGGGCCGCAGCCCGGGGAGGAGGGCGGTCGTGTGTGTGGGCCGCCGCCCCCTGGGGAGCCCGGGGAGGAGGGCGGTCGGGGGCGGGGTCGGGCCCCCTGGCACCCGGGAGGAGGGCGGTCGGGGGGCCGCCGCCCCCGGTCCCCCTGGGCCGCAGCCCGGGGAGGAGGGCGGTCGTGTGTGTGGGCCGCCGTCCCCCTGGGCCGCAGCCCGGGGAGGAGGGCGGTCGTGTGTGTGGGCCGCCGTCCCCCCGGGCCGCAGCCCGGGGAGGAGGGCGGTCGTGTGTGTGTCGCCGCCGTCCCCCCTGGGCCGCAGCCCGGGGAGGAGGGCGGTCGTGTGTGTGTCGCCGCCGTCCCCCTCGGGCCGCAGCCCGGGGAGGAGGGCGGTCGTGTGTGTGTCGGCCGCCGTCCCCCCTGGGCCGCAGCCCGGGAGGGAGGGCGGTCGTGTGTGTGTGGCCGCCGTCCCCCTGGGCCGGGGGGGGGCGGTCGGGGCCGCCCCCTGGGCCGCAGCCCGGGGAGGAGGGCGGTCGTGTGTGTGTCGGCCGCCGTCCCCCTGGGCCGCAGCCCGGGGGGCGCGGGGCCCCCGGGGAGGGGCGGCGGGTGGGGCGCCGCCCCCCCGGGCCGCAGCCCGGGGAGGAGGGCGGTCGTGTGTGTGTCGGCCGCCGTCCCCCTGGGCCGCAGCCCGGGGAGGAGGGCGGTCGTGTGTGTGTGGCCGCCGTCCCCCTGGGCCGCAGCCCGGGGAGGAGGGCGGGGTGGGTGGGCCGCCCGCGCCCGGAGGAGGGCGGTCGGGTGTGCGCCGCCGTCCCCCTGGGCCGCAGCCCGGGGAGGAGGGCGGTCGTGTGTGTGGGCCGCCGTCCCCCTGGGCCGCAGCCCGGGGAGGGGCGGCGGGCCGGCCGCCCCCCCTGGGCCGCAGCCCGGGGAGGAGGGCGGTCGGTGTGTGCGGCCGCCGCCCCCCGGGCCGCGCCCGGGGAGGAGGGCGGCGGGTGTTCCCCCCCTGGCCCGGGGAGGGCGGTCGGGGGGCCGCCGCCCCCTGGGCCGCAGCCCGGGGGAGGGCGGTCGTGTGTGTGCGGCCGCCGTCCCCCTGGGCCGCAGCCCGGGGAGGAGGGCGGTCGTGTGTGTGGGCCGCCGTCCCCCGGGCCGCAGCCCGGGGAGGAGGGCGGTCGTGTGTGTGTGGCCGCCGTCCCCCTGGGCCGCAGCCCGGGGAGGAGGGCGGTCGGTGTGTGGGCCGCCGTCCCCTCGGGCCGCAGCCCGGGGAGGAGGGCGGTGTGTGTGTCCGCCGTCCCCCTGGGCCGCAGCCCGGGGAGGAGGGCGGTCGGGTGTGGCCGCCGCCCGGGGGGGGGGCGGCCCCCCCCCCGGGCCGCGCCGGGGGGGCGGCGTTGGCCGCCGTCCCCCTGGGCCGCAGCCCGGGGAGGAGGGCGGTCGTGTGTGTGGGGCCGCCGTCCCCCTGGGCCGCAGCCCGGGGAGGGGGGCGGCGGGGGGGGCCGCCCCCCCCGGGCCGCAGCCCGGGAGGAGGGCGGTCGTGTGTGTGTGGGCCGTCCCCCTCGGGCCGCAGCCCGGGGAGGAGGGCGGTCGTGTGTGTGTCGGCCGCCGTCCCCCTCGGGCCGCAGCCCGGGGAGGAGGGCGGTCGTGTGTGTGGCCGCCGTCCCCCCGGGCCGCAGCCCGGGGAGGAGGGCGGTGGTGTGTGTCGGCCGCCGTCCCCCTCGGGCCGCAGCCCGGGGAGGAGGGCGGTCGTGTGTGTGTCCGCCGTCCCCCTGGGCCGCAGCCCGGGGAGGAGGGCGGTCGTGTGTGTGTCGGCCGCCGTGGGGCCCCCCCTCGGCCGCAGCCCGGGGAGGAGGGCGGCGGTGTGTGTCGGCCGTCCCCCCCGGGCCGCAGCCCGGGGAGGAGGGCGGTCGTGTGTGTGTCGGCCGCCGTCCCCCGGGCCGCAGCCGGGGGCGGGCGTGTGTGTGGGCCGCCGTCCCCCTGGGCCGCAGCCCGGGGAGGAGGGCGGTCGTGTGTGTGGGCCGCCCCCCCCTGGGCCGCAGCCCGGGGAGGAGGGGCGGTCGTGTGTGTGTCGGCCGCCGTCCCCCGGGCCGCGGCGGGGGGGGTGTGTTCGCCCCCGGCCCGGGGGGAGGGCGGTGGTGTGTGTCGGCCGCTCCCCCTGGGCCGCAGCCCGGGGAGGAGGGCGGTCGTGTGTGTGTGGCCGCCGTCCCCCTGGGCCGCAGCCCGGGGAGGAGGGGTCGTGTGTGTGCGGCCGCCGCCCCCCTGGGCCGCAGCCCCGGGAGGAGGGCGGTCGTGTGGTGTCGGCCGCCGTCCCCCTGGGCCGCAGCCCGGGGAGGAGGGCGGTCGTGTGTGTGTCTCCCCCCCCCGGGCCGCAGCCCGGGGAGGAGGGCGGTCGGTGTGGCGCCGCCCCCCGGGCGCCCGGAGGGCGGCCCCCGCCGTCCCCCTGGCGCAGCCCGGGGGAGGGCGGTCGGGTGTGTGGCGCCGCCCCCTGGGCCGCAGCCCGGGGAGGAGGGCGGTCGTGTGTGTGTGGGCCGCCGTCCCCCTCGGGCCGCAGCCCGGGGAGGAGGGCGGTCGTGTGTGTGTGGGCCGCCGTCCCCCTGGGCCGCAGCCCGGGGAGGAGGGCGGTCGTGTGTGTGTCGGCCGCCGTCCCCCCGGGCCGAGCCCGGGAGGAGGGCGGTCGGGTGTGCGCGGCGCCCCCTGGGGCCCGGGGGGAGGGGGCCGCCGCCCCCTCGGGCCGCAGCCCGGGGAGGAGGGCGGTCGTGTGTGTGCGGCCGCCGTCCCCCTCGGGCCGCAGCCCGGGGAGGAGGGCGGTCGTGTGTGTGGGCGCCGTCCCCCGGCCGGGGGGCGGCCGCCGCCCCCTGGGCCGCAGCCCGGGGAGGAGGGCGGTCGTGTGTGTGCGGCCGCCGTCCCCCTCGGGCCGCAGCCCGGGGGAGGGCGGTCGTGTGTGTGGGGCGCGCCCGGGGGGGCGGGGGGGCCGCCGTCCCCCTGGGCCGCAGCCCGGGGAGGAGGGCGGTCGTGTGTGTGTCGGCCGCCGTCCCCCTCGGGCCGCAGCCCGGGGAGGAGGGCGGTCGTGTGTGTGCGGCGCCGGCGCCCGGGGCTCGGGGGGGCCGCCGTCCCCCTGGGCCGCAGCCCGGGGAGGAGGGCGGTCGTGTGTGTGTCGGCCGCCGTCCCCCTGGGCCGCAGCCCGGGGAGGAGGGCGGTCGTGTGTGTGTGGCCGCCGTCCCCCTCGGGCCGCAGCCCGGGGAGGAGGGCGGTCGTGTGTGTGGGCCGCCGCCCCCTGGGCGAGCCCGGGGAGGGGGCGGCGGTGGGTCGGCCGCCGTCCCCCTCGGGCCGCAGCCCGGGGAGGAGGGCGGTCGTGTGTGTGTCGGCCGCCGTCCCCCTGGGCCGCAGCCCGGGGAGGAGGGCGGTCGTGTGTGTGTCGCCGCCGTCCCCCTCGGGCCGCAGCCCGGGGAGGAGGGCGGTCGTGTGTGTGTCGGCCGCCGTCCCCCTGGGCCGCAGCCCGGGGAGGAGGGCGGTCCGTGTGTGTGGGCCGCCGTCCCCCTGGGCCGCAGCCCGGGGAGGAGGGCGGTCGTGTGTGTGCGGCCGCCGTCCCCCTCGGCGCAGCCCGGGGAGGAGGGCGGTCGTGTGTGTGTGGCGCCGTCCCCCTCGGGCCGCAGCCCGGGGAGGAGGGCGGTCGTGTGTGTGTCGGCCGCCGTCCCCCTGGGCCGCAGCCCGGGGAGGAGGGCGGTCGTGTGTGTGTCGCCGCCGTCCCCCCGGGCCGCAGCCCGGGGAGGAGGGCGGTCGTGTGTGTGTCGGCCGCCGTCCCCCTGGGCCGAGCCCGGGGAGGAGGGCGGTGGTGTGGGGCGCCCCCCTTGACCCCCCCCCCCCCCCCGGGAGGGGCCCCCCGGGGGGGCGGGGGCGGCCGCCGTCCCCCCGGCCGCAGCCCGGGGAGGAGGGCGGTCGGGGGCGCCCCCCCCCCCGGGGGGGGGCGGGGGCCGCCGTCCCCCTGGGCCGCAGCCCGGGGAGGAGGGCGGTCGTGTGTGTGTGGCCGCCGTCCCCCCGGGCCGCAGCCCGGGGAGGAGGGCGGTCGTGTGTGTGTCGGCCGCCGTCCCCCTGGGCCGCAGCCCGGGGAGGAGGGCGGTCGTGTGTGTGTCGGCCGCCGTCCCCCTCGGGCCGCAGCCCGGGAGGAGGGCGGTCGTGTGTGTGTGGCCGCCCTCCCCCTGGGCCGCAGCCCGGGGAGGAGGGCGGTCGTGTGTGTGCGGCCGCCGTCCCCCTGGGCCGCAGCCCGGGGAGGAGGGCGGTCGTGTGTGTGTGCCGCCCGGGGGCCCGGGGGGAGGGGGTGGGTGTGCGCGCCGTCCCCCTGGGCCGCAGCCCGGGGAGGGGTTGTTTTCGGTTTGCCGCCGTCCCCCTGGGCCGCGCCCGGGGAGGGCGGTCGTGTGTGTGGCCGCCGTCCCCCGGCCGCAGCCCGGTGTGTGTGTCGCCGCCGTCCCCCTGGGCCGCAGCCCGGGGAGGAGGGCGGTCGTGTGTGTGTGCCCCGCCCGGGGGGAGGGTGTGTGTGTGGCCGCCGTCCCCCTCGGGCCGCAGCCCGGGGGGAGGGCGGTCGTGTGTGTGTGGGCCGCCGTCCCCCTCGGGCCGCAGCCCGGGGGCGGTCGTGTGTGTGTGGGCCGCCGTCCCCCTGGGCCGCAGCCCGGGGAGGAGGGCGGTCGTGTGTGTGTGGCCGCCGTCCCCCTCTGGGCCGCAGCCCGGGGAGGAGGGCGGTCGTGTGTGTGGGCCGCCGTCCCCCTGGGCCGCAGCCCGGGGAGGAGGGCGGTCGTGTGTGTGCCGCCGCCCTGGGCGCAGCCCGGGGAGGAGGGCGGCGGCCCGAGGGGGGGGCCGCCCCCCCTGGGCCGCAGCCCGGGGAGGAGGGCGGTCGGTGTGCGCCCTCCCCCGCCGCAGCCCGGGAGGGGGGGGGCGGGGGGGGCGCCGTCCCCCTGGGCCGCAGCCCGGGGAGGAGGGCGGCGGGGCGGGGGCGCCCGCCGTCCCCCTGGGCCGCAGCCCGGGAGGAGGGCGGTCGGGTGTGGCCGCCGTCCCCCTCGGGCCGCAGCCCGGGGAGGAGGGCGGTCGTGTGTGTGTCGGCCGCCGTCCCCCTCGGGCCGCAGCCCGGGGAGGAGGGCGGTCGTGTGTGTGTCGCCCCCGGCGGCCGCCTCCCCCGGGCCGCAGCCCGGGGGGGGGTGGTGTGTGGGCCGCCGTCCCCCTCGGGCCGCAGCCCGGGGAGGAGGGCGGTCGTGTGTGTGGGCCGCCGCCCCCTCGGGCCGCAGCCCGGGGAGGAGGGCGGTCGGTGTGTGCCCGCCCCCCCCTGGCCGCAGCCCGGGAGGAGGGCGGTCGGGGTCGCCGCCGTCCCCCTGGGCCGCAGCCCGGGGAGGAGGGCGGTCGGGGGGCCGCCCCCCCGCAGCCCGGGAGGAGGGCGGTCGGTGTGTGGCCGCCGTCCCCCTGGGCGACCCGGGGAGGGGGCGGTCGTGGTGTGCGGCCGCCCCCTGGGGAGCCCGGGAGGAGGGCGGTCGGGGGGCCGTCCCCCGGGCCGCCCCCCCCCCGCAGCCCCCCCCGGGGGGAGGGCGGCGGGGCCCCCCCCCCCCGGGGGGGGGCGGTCGTGTGTGTGCGGCGCCGTCCCCCTCGGGCCGCAGCCCGGGGAGGAGGGCGGTCGTGTGTGTGTCGGCCGCCGTCCCCCTCGGGCCGCAGCCCGGGGGGAGAGGGCGGTCGTGTGTGTGTCGGCCGCCGTCCCCCTCGGGCCGCAGCCCGGGGAGGAGGGCGGTCGTGTGTGTGTGGGCCGCCGTCCCCCTCGGGCCGCAGCCCGGGGAGGAGGGCGGTCCTGTGTGTGTCGGCCGCCGTCCCCCTGGGCCGCAGCCCGGGGAGGAGGGCGGTCGTGTGTGTGTCGGCCGCCGTCCCCCTCGGGCCGCAGCCCGGGGAGGAGGAGGCGGTCGTGTGTGTGTCGGGCCGTCCCCCTCGGGCCGCAGCCCGGGGAGGAGGGCGGTCGTGTGTGTGTCGGCCGCCGTCCCCCTCGGGCCGCAGCCCGGGGAGGAGGGCGGTCGTGTGTGTGTCGCCCCCGTCCCCCGGGCCGCAGCCCGGGGAGGAGGGCGGTCGTGTGTGTGTCGGGGCCGTCCCCCTGGGCCGCAGCCCGGGGAGGAGGGCGGTCGTGTGTGTGCGGCCGCCGTCCCCCTCGGGCCGCAGCCCGGGGAGGAGGGCGGTCGTGTGTGTGTCGCCCCGTCCCCCTCGGGGCCGCAGCCCGGGGAGGAGGGCGGTCGTGTGTGTGTCGGCCGCCGTCCCCCTGGGCCGCAGCCCGGGGAGGAGGGCGGTCGTGTGTGTGTCGGCCGCCCTCGCCCCCCGGGGGGGGGCGGCGGTCCGCCCGGGGCAGGGGGAGGGGGCGGTCGTGTGTGTGTCGCCGCCGTCCCCCTGGGCCGCAGCCCGGGGAGGAGGGCGGTCGTGTGTGTGTCGCCCCGTCCCCCTCGGGCCGCAGCCCGGGGAGGAGGGCGGTCGTGTGTGTGTCGGCCGCCGTCCCCCTCGGGCCGCAGCCCGGGGAGGAGGGCGGTCGTGTGTGTGTGGCCGCCGTCCCCCCGGGCCGCCCCGGGGAGGGCGGCGGGTCGGCCCCCGTCCCCCTGGGCCGCAGCCCGGGGAGGAGGGCGGTCGTGTGTGTGGGCCGCCGTCCCCCTCGGGCCGCAGCCCGGGGAGGAGGGCGGTCGTGTGTGTGTCGGCCGTCCCCCTCGGGCCGCAGCCCGGGGAGGAGGGCGGTCGTGTGTGTGTCGGCCGCCGTCCCCCTGGGCCGCAGCCCGGGGAGGAGGGCGGTCGTGTGTGTGTCGGCCGCCGTCCCCCTCGCGTCCCGGGCCGCAGCCCGGGGAGGAGGGCGGTCGTGTGTGTGTCCCCCTCGGGCCGCAGCCCGGGGAGGAGGGCGGTCGTGTGTGTGGCGCCCCCGGCGGGGGAGGGGGTGCGGCCGCCGTCCCCCTCGGGCCGCAGCCCGGGGAGGAGGGCGGTCGTGTGTGTGTGTGCCGCCGTCCCCCTCGGGCCGCAGCCCGGGGAGGAGGGCGGTCGTGTGTGTGTCGGCCGCCGTCCCCCTCGGGCCGCAGCCCGGGGAGGGGGCGGTCGGGTGTGTGTGTCGGCCGCCGTCCCCCTCGGGCCGCAGCCCGGGGAGGAGGGCGGTCGTGTGTGTGTCGCCCCCGGCCGCCCCGGGGGGGGCGGCGGGGGCGCCGCCGTCCCCCCGGGCCGCAGCCCGGGGAGGAGGGCGGTCGGGTGCGCCCCCCCGGGCCGCCGCCCGGGGAGGAGGGCGGTCGTGTGTGTGCGGCCGCCGTCCCCCTCGGGCCGCAGCCCGGGGAGGAGGGCGGTCGTGTGTGTGCGGCCGCCGCCGTCCCCCTCGGGCCGCAGCCCGGGGAGGAGGGCGGTCGTGTGTGTGTCGGCCGCCGTCCCCCTCGGGCCGCAGCCCGGGGAGGGAGGGCGGCGTGTGTGTGTGTGTGTGTCGGCCGCCGTCCCCCTCGGGCCGCAGCCCGGGGAGGAGGGCGGTCGTGTGTGTGTCGGCCGCCGTCCCCCTCGGGCCGCAGCCCGGGGAGGGGGGCGGTGTGTGTGTGGCGGGCCGTGTCGCCGTCCCCCCCCGGGCCGCAGCCCGGGGAGGAGGGCGGTCGTGTGTGTGTCGCCCGCCGTCCCCCCGGGCCGCAGCCCGGGGAGGAGGGCGGTCGTGTGTGTGTCGGCCGCCGTCCCCCTCGGGCCGCAGCCCGGGGAGGAGGGCGGTCGTGTGTGTGTCGGCCGCCGTCCCCCTCGGGCCGCAGCCCGGGGAGGAGGGCGGCGTGTGTGTGTCGGCCGCCGCCCCCTCGGGCCGCAGCCCGGGGAGGAGGGCGGTGGTGTGTGTGGCGCCGTCCCCCCGCAGCCCGGGGAGGAGGGCGGTCGGGTGTGTCGCGCGTCCCCCTGGGCGCAGCCCGGGGGAGGGCGGCGGGGGCGCCGCCCCCGGGCCGCAGCCCGGGGAGGAGGGCGGTCGTGTGTGTGGGCGCCGTCCCCCCGGGCCGCAGCCCGGGGAGGAGGGCGGTCGTGTGTGTGCGGCCGCCGTCCCCCTCGGGCCGGCCCGGGGGAGGGGGCGCGCCCCCTGGGCCGCAGCCCGGGGAGGAGGGCGGTCGTGTGTGTGCGGCCGCCGTCCCCCCGGGCCGCAGCCCGGGGAGGAGGGCGGTCGTGTGTGTGTCGGCCGCCGCCCCCTCGGGCCGCAGCCCGGGGAGGAGGGCGGTCGTGTGTGTGTCGGCCGCCGTCCCCCTCGGGCCGCAGCCCGGGGAGGAGGGCGGTCCTGTGTGTGTCGGCCGCCGTCCCCCTCGGGCCGCAGCCCGGGGAGGAGGGCGGTCGTGTGTGTGTCGGCCGCCGTCCCCCTCGGGCCGCAGCCCGGGGAGGAGGGCGGTCGTGTGTGTGTCGCCGCCCCCCCCTCGGGCCGCAGCCCGGGGAGGAGGGCGGTCGTGTGTGTGGGGCCGTCCCCCTGGGCCGCAGCCCGGGGAGGAGGGCGGTCCGCCCGTCCCCCTCGGGCCGCAGCCCGGGGAGGAGGGCGGTCGTGTGTGTGTCGGCCGCCGTCCCCCTCGGGCCGCAGCCCGGGGAGGAGGGCGGTCGTGTGTGTGTCGGCCGCCGTCCCCCTCGGGCCGCAGCCCGGGGAGGAGGGCGGTCGTGTGTGTGCGGCCGCCGTCCCCCTCGGGCCGCAGCCCGGGGAGGAGGGCGGTCGTGTGTGTGTCGGCCGCCGTCCCCCTCGGGCCGCAGCCCGGGGAGGAGGGCGGTCGTGTGTGTGTGGCCGCCGTCCCCCTGGGCCGCAGCCCGGGGAGGAGGGCGGTCGTGTGTGTGTCGGCCGCCGTCCCCCTCGGGCCGCAGCCCGGGGAGGAGGGCGGTCGTGTGTGTGTCCCCCCCTCGGGCGCAGCCCGGGGGAGGGCGGTCGTGTGTGTGCGGCCGCCGTCCCCCGGGCCGCAGCCCGGGGGGAGGGCGGTCGTGTGTGTCGGCCGCCGTCCCCCTCGGGCCGCAGCCCGGGGAGGAGGGCGGTCGTGTGTGTGTCGGCCGCCGTCCCCCTCGGGCCGCAGCCCGGGGAGGAGGGCGGTCGTGTGTGTGGGCCGCCGTCCCCCTCGGGCCGCAGCCCGGGGGGGGGGCGGGGGCGGGGGGCGCGCCGCCCCCTGGGCCGCAGCCCGGGGAGGAGGGCGGTCGTGTGTGTGTCGGCCGCCGTCCCCCTCGGGCCGCAGCCCGGGGAGGAGGGCGGTCGTGTGTGTGTCGGCCGCCGTCCCCCTCGGGCCGCAGCCCGGGGAGGAGGGCGGTCGTGTGTGTGTCGGGCGCCGTCCCCCTGGGCCGCAGCCCGGGGAGGAGGGCGGTCGTGTGTGTGTCGGCCGCCGTCCCCCTCGGGCCGCAGCCCGGGGAGGAGGGCGGGTGTGTGTGTCGCGCCGTCCCCCTCGGGCCGCAGCCCGGGGAGGAGGGCGGTCGTGTGTGTGTCGGCCGCCGTCCCCCTCGGGCCGCAGCCCGGGGGGAGGGGGCGGTCGTGTGTGTGCGGCCGCCGTCCCCCTCGGGCCGCAGCCCGGGGAGGAGGGCGGTCGTGTGTGTGTCGGCCGCCGTCCCCCTCGGGCCGCAGCCCGGGGAGGAGGGCGGTCGTGTGTGTGCCCCCCCGGGCGCGCCGGGGGGGGGGCGGGGGCCCCCCCCCCCGGCCGCGCCCGGGGAGGAGGGCGGGGGGGGGGGGGGGGGGCGGTGTCGGCCGCCGTCCCCCTCGGGCCGCAGCCCGGGAGGAGGGGGCGGGGGGGCCGCCCGGCCGCCGCCCGGGGGCGGCCCCCCCTCGGGCCGCAGCCCGGGGAGGAGGGCGGTCGTGGTGGTCGGCCGCCGTCCCCCTCGGGCCGCAGCCCGGGAGGAGGGGCGGTCGTGTGTGTGTCGGCCGCCGTCCCCCCCGGGGCCGCGCCCGGGGGGGGGGGTGTGTGTGCGCCGCCGTCCCCCTCGGGCCGCAGCCCGGGGAGGAGGGCGGTCGTGTGTGTGTCGGCCGCCGTCCCCCTCGGGCCGCAGCCCGGGGAGGAGGGCGGTCGTGTGTGTGTGCGGCCGCCGTCCCCCTCGGGCCGCAGCCCGGGGAGGAGGGCGGTCGTCGTGTGTGTCGGCCGCCGTCCCCCTCGGGCCGCAGCCCGGGGAGGAGGGCGGTCGTGTGTGTGTCGGCCGCCGTCCCCCTCGGGCCGCGGCCCGGGGAGGGGGCGGTCGTGTGTGTGCGGCCGCCGTCCCCCTCGGGCCGCAGCCCGGGGAGGAGGGCGGTCGTGTGTGTGTCGCCGCCGTCCCCCTCGGGCCGCGGCCCGGGGAGGAGGGCGGTCGTGTGTGTGTCGGCCGCCGTCCCCCCCGGGCCGCAGCCCGGGGAGGAGGGCGGTCGTGTGTGTGTGCGGCCGCCGTCCCCCTCGGGCCGCAGCCCGGGGAGGAGGGCGGTCGTGTGTGTGTGGGCGGCCGCCCCCCCCCGGGCCGCGGCCCGGGGGGGAGGGCGGTCGTGTGTGTCGGGCCGCCGTCCCCCCGGGGCCGCAGCCCGGGGAGGAGGGGGGGGCGGTCGTGTACAACAATATACAGTGTAACAAATGGGCACATTCCAGGAGTAGTATGTACATTATTGGAGGCATAAGAGGGGGGGGGGGGATAAGCCACTTAACACTTATTATACAAGGTTATGATAGGAGAAATAAATGACAAGGAGAATTGGGATGAGGTAGAGGAGATCAGGTAACAGCAGGCCGGGATTATGTGACCTTACAGCATGGAGAAGGATTCTCTTTCCATATTGTATTGTCCATTTAATATGCCATAAACTATAAATAAAGCTACAAATCTCAGCTGGGGTGATAAGAAAGGGAAGTATTCTATACCATGATACTATTATATGGCATAATGTATGGCCGGAGGACTTCTATATTACACTGAGGATAGTAAAATAAACCACAGACAGGAAAGACAAATCTTTTCTCTTATCTTTTCATGTAAGATCAGTGATCGCCGGATACGGGATGAAGCCAATTCTAAGTCACGGGCGTTGTAAGTGCGCCAGGCTGGATAATGTCTGCAGCTCCACAAGAAGATCCGACCGCTCACTCTCTGACGTCTTCTACATCTGGTTACACGGAGAGGTAAAATACTGAGAATTAGTCACAACTATAGGCTATACACAGGATAGGCGTCCACCATTACCTTATATCACATATGGACTATATAGAATGCAGACAACATGGCCCAGACATAAAGTCTCCGAGTCAGTTTCCATCTCAGACATGTGAGAAGATAATACCAATGAGGGTCCGGGCACTAGGGGGCCCCCCGCCTCATACTGTAGTCAGAGATTTCTCCTGCCCGGCTCTACTGACTACAAAGGAGAAGCTGACAGGGTGATGGAGGAAGAGAGGGAAGGAGAGCGACAAGTGGAGACAAGATCACCAGGGCTTAGGCTCTGTTCACATTACATCTGAGGCTTCAGTATGACATATTTATCTATAAATACTGCAGTCGGCCTCACACGTGTATATATTATATATAGGCCACCATTGTAAGAGCAAGTATAGCACAGTATACATTATACCACACGCTTCACCGTCCTATACACTGAGAATAGGAGCGTCATATCTGTTATATGGTGGTATAGAATAATGCACAGAGAAGCTCATGTGAACAGAGACTAATACTGGACATTTAGTGAATTTGGCTGAGCCGGCTTTATTCTTTGGTTATTACAGTAAAACATCCTGTACATGACATCACACATTCAGTGCCCTCACTATGAGACCCTCGGCCGACTACCCAGTATCTGCACAAACACAGCGGATCCCACCAACTCACCTGGTTCTGTGTCCCCCAGACAAGGAGCATTATGGGAAGGGATAACACATTACTTGTAGCGCCTCCACCTGGCTGCTAATTAACCTCATTAACAACCCACTTGTCTGCAAACCTAATGAAACACCCAACTTTCCAGAGCCTTTTCTCTTCCACACTGCTTTCCCAAGGTGAAATACACATTTTCTGTACCTTCAGTCTAAGGCCCTATAAAGGAATCATTTCCGCAGCGTTTTCTGTAGTTTTCCTCTGCGGACTTTCTGCCTCTATTATACCTATACAGAAAACGCCAGCATTTCCGTAGATATAATAAGAGTGTTTATGAAATCGCAGCATTCCCGCTACAGATTTTTTTCTGCAATGTGCGGATAGGATTAGCCAGAATCCCACCCACTTTTGTAGGTAATGTAAAACACAGCGTTTTCACAATGTTGGACCCTGGCCTAAAGGGGTTTTCTGGCCCCATCAGCATTCTTTACACTGATGAACTATCCACAGGATCCGCTATCAGAATCTGACTGGCGCTGAGTCCAACACCAGAACCTGCGGGGCTGAAGTTCCCTGACACAACTTCTATACAGATCTGCTTCCACCCCCCGTCCACTGCTATAGCTTCAGGCACTGGAGGCTAATGGTATGGACGGGGCCAAAACCAGCTCAGCTCTTATTCACGTAACAGGCTCAGAGCTGCGCCCCGTCCACTCTATACTGTTGGCGCCGGGTACAGCTGCTCTATTACCTGAATAGGATCCGTGCTGCTTCCCGCCCTGTCCACAGCAGTAACTTCCTGTGCCTGGAGGCAGCCGGATCAGCTGATTGGTGCAGGGGCCGGGTGTTGGACCCTACTGATCAGATACTGATGGACTATCCTGTGGACAGGTCATCACTATAAACACACTGTTGAGGCCAGAAATCCCTTTATCCTTAAAGGGATTTTCTGCACAAAAAAAATATTTTTAAAAAAGGTCTGTTAGTGCTATCAATGGGTTAATAAATGCACCCAAATACCTTTAGCAGTGTTTTGAGTGATTTCTGGCTGTCTATGGGAGCTCCTGGTATCCTCTGCATTTGTTTACATGGGTAGCGTCCTGCTGTCTTAGCGTACAACTACCTTGATGCATTGCAGTTTACTCAGATCCCCCCCTCACAACCCCCCCTGTTTCCCTAGCTAGCCCACGGACTACTAGCCCTACCCACCTAGCTAACTCAGACCCCCAACCCCCTCCCCACCCCATCATACTTACCTGTCTTCTCATCCTGGAGATGACTTTCATTGGTGCCGCTGTCCCCTCTTCTGCCTGCACCTGGGAGCTGGCGCCTGCGCAACTGAACGCCGGGAGAAGCGAAGAGAAGCAGCGGGCCTACCACGCATGCGCAATACTACGCTGCTTCTCTTCGCCTCTGCCGGCGTTCTATTGCGCAGGCGCTGGCTCCGGATCCCTTGTGAAGGAAGCGACGCCCAGCAGAAGAAGAGGACGTCAGCATTTGTGAGTATAATGGGGGGGGGGGGAGTGGAGTAATTATTACATATATTATTATTACATTATTATTATTACAAATACTTATTTTCCACCATAATTTGCAAATAAATTCTTTAAAAATCAGACAATGTGATTTTCTAGACTTGTTTTCTCATTTTGTCTCTCATAGTTGAGGTCTACCTATGATGACAATTACAGGCCTGTCTCATCTTTTTACGTGGGAGAACTTGCACAATTGGTGGCTGACTAAATACTTTTTTCCCCACTGTACATAGTCCCAAAGACTGTATATATAATGTAAATGTTCTCCTATATCTTCCCCATACACTCTTCTAGTCTCTGCCGGCTGTTTCCTTGGTATATTATACATAGAAATATATCTAGAAAACAATCTGTAATATTTGTCTGTATAAAGTGGAGCCCCAGCAATAATGAGAATGGAGATCCTGTGTCCCCCATCATGTATGAGCGGACAGAAGTGTGTAAGTGACGCCACAGATGTCTGTGCACTCTCCATTCTGCTCACTTAGCCATCTCCTTATCTTCTTACATGAGTTGCCCCAGATAACAGCTTGCTATCGGCCCAGTCTTTCCTAGTTACCCCCTGTACATCATGTCCTGGCTTCCATTACCCAGAAGGAAACAGCAGGCAGGATTTACTGAGAATAAAGACATTGCTGAACAAACAGTCTCAGTTTTACACTAGTTTTCCCAGGAATGGCGGCCACTGGTGGGGGAGGGGAGGTACTTAGTATAAGGAATGCTGGGTAAGAGCAGACAACTGGCACATTGTAGTATAAATGGTGGTAATGACATAGTTACATCGCCCCCTATAGGACATGTGTGTTGACACTTTATAACATTAGTAACTGGATTACAAAACTGCCATACTACACAGCGGCCACTAGATGGAGCCGCTGCCTAAATTTACTCTCTCCGTACCTGTAATACCAGCTCCTCCTCCTGCCTGTGGATTCTCCTATCTGCGGCCGGCGCTCTCCTCCTGGGTGTAGCTCCTCCTCCTTGGTGTGGCTCCTTCTCCTTTTGGCTGCTTCCCTTTCTTCAGTGTCTAGACTGCCGACACGTACACTTTCCGTTGGCAGGTATCCGTTATATCTGGATGGTTACGTCACATTCTCGAGCGCATCGCGTGGGCGGGCTGCCTCTAGTCATGTGATTGAGTAGAAAGGGGCGGAGCCTATAGGCGATGAGGCTCTGGTCGTATATACTGGGTAGATGCTAAATCCTTGTGGTTTAAAGGACCCGCGATGACGTCATGACCATGTGATCAGACTGCTGGGAACGGAGAGTAATGAAAGGTAAGGAGGAGAGAAGAGAACATGTGTGAGCAAGAGGGGGACACAGGGGTGCTGGCTGCGCACGAGCGACAGGGTGATGTGGGAGGAACCCCCATTCCCCCCCTCTTACTCACAGCCTGCGCCCCCACGTCCCCCTCTTGCTCAGGCCCCCGCCCCCGCCCCCTCTTGCTCAGGCCCAGCCTGGCCCCCCGCCCCCTCTTGCTCAGGCCCAGCCTGTGCCCCCGTCCCCCTCTTCTCCTTGCTCAGGCCCAGCCTGCGGCGAGTGGTGTGCAGGCTGTGCGTGAGCAAGAGGTGAACATGGGGGTGCAGGCTGCGGGGGAGCATAGAGGGGGCGTGGGGGAGCAGGCTGTGTGAGAAATAGAGGGGAATGTACAGGATGCTTGAGAAATAAAGAGGAAATGGGGGTGCAGCCTGTGTGATAAAAGGGGTACATTAAGAGTATAGTTGTGTGAGGTGGGGGCATGGGGCTCAGGCTGTGTGAGAGGGGGACGGGTGAAGGATGTGTGACAAATGGGGCAGTCTCATGAAGGGAACACTTAAAATATGGGGGGGCATTGTCTCTGCTGTCACATCAAATTCTGGACTGTCCTCTGTGTGTGTTTGTTTTTTTATATATATTTATGACTAAAAAAAACCTAAAACAATGTTTAACTAGGTTTTTGTTTGTTTCTAGGTTTATGTGGGATCTCAATGGTGTGAAGACCCCACTACAAGATCAGTAGGTGCCAGTGCTCTAGACCAAGCGAAGTGCCCCCTAGTGATCAAATGTCTCAATCGGGCACCTCCAAATAGCCATTACTTATAAAGGGTTATAAAATAAGGCTTCATTACCAGTTATGTGATGGCCCCCTCAGTGCCCCCACACTCAGTAGAATGTCCCCTTCGGTGTCCACATGTAATATAATGGCCCCACAGTGACCAACATGTAATATAATGGCCCTTACTCTGCCTCTACATGTAAAATATTTATCCCCCACTTAAAATAAAATGCTCCCCAAGCTAATGTTTAACCCCTTCCCGACATCTGCCGTAATAGTATAGGTGCTGAGTGGCCGCTGTACCCGCCGGATCTCTGCAGGGACCCGGCCCTAATCCCCGCGATCAGTGTCGGCACTGATCACGGGCATTAACCCCATCCCCCCGATCAGTGTCGGCACTGACCCAGGCGCCATTTTGCTGGGATTAACTGTCACCCAGAGTGAGATCCAGGGCTGGCATCCCGTTGGCATGACAACCAGGAGTCTATTGAAGGCTCCCAGACTTGTCTGCCAACATTATGTAATGCATTGCATTAGTGATCAGACCCCTAGTGGGTCTAATAAATGCAAGAAAAAAAAATTAAAATTCAAATCGCCCCTTTTTCCCTAAAACACATATAAAAGTACTTCAGTAATGTGAAACACATACACATTAGGTATCCCTGTGTCTGAAAACGCCCAGTCTACAAATCTATGAAAATATTTTTCCCGTACAGTAAATGCCGTAGCGGGAAAAAAAATCAAAAGTGCCAAACCTCTATTTTTTCACTGTTTCGCCTCTAATAAAAATTTGAATAAAAAGTGATCAAAGCAATAAACAGTCCCCAAAATGGTATAACTAAAAAGTACACCTGGATCTGCAAAAAACGATGCCCTATGCATCCCTGTACATGGAAGTATAAAAAAGTTACGTGTGTCAGAATATGGCCACTTTAAGAAAAAAAAAATTTTTTTGCAACGTTTTAGATCTTTAAGGGGGTAAAATGTAAATAAAATTATATAAATTTGTTTTCTCCGGAATCATACTGAAATATAGAATACAGGTGATCTGTCATTTTAGCTACAGAGTGAATGCCGTAAAAACGAAGCCCGTAAGAAAGTCGCACAAATGCAGCTTTTCTCAAATCCCCCCCAATTTTGAATTTTTTTCCAGCTTCCCAGTACATTGTACAGCAATAATAAATGGTTGTCCAGAATAAGATGTAATTCCTACACTAATCTAAACACCCCCCCCCCGACTACTTTCTAAATTACATAATTCTGCATTACCCCCCCCCCCCTCCCCCCCAAATAAAAAAAAAAAAAAAAAATATTCCCCCCCCCCCCCCCCCCCCCAGCGGCCCCCCCCCCCCCCCCCCCCCCCGCCGCCCCCCCCCCCACCACCCCCCCCCCAAAAAAAACCCCCCCCCCCCTCCCCCCCCCCCTCTCAATTTTTTATAAAAAAAAAAAAGGAGGGAAAAAAAAAAAAGGTATAGTAATAGTTGATACAACACCGCCGCCCGGTCCTTTTTTCAAAGAAGTCAGGATGATGGTGGTAGTAGTTCCCCCAGGGCACTTCCAATTGGAGAGGTGTGTGATGGTGTCCGGAAGGTCCCTGATGGTGATAGCAGGAACAACTCAGGAACCAGTGATGTAGTAAAACAGAAGATGTTTGCTGTGGCAACTGTAAACTGTGAACCAATGCAGCTTTCCGATGGGGGTAGTAGTATCCCAACTGTTGTGGTCACCCAAGCTTGGGGGATGAGGGATGCCCAGACCGAATAGTATAAATAAGTGCCTTGTTCTCTATTTCAACAACTTAACAGTAAGCTTAGCCTCAGCCAATAGATAGGTCCAAAGGTTGGCAGCAAGGAAATCCCTTGGGCCCAGATACCTTGTGAGGTGGGTCTCAGAAAGCAGTTCCTGGCAGATGGGACTCCTTCTCTCCTCCTGGCACAAAGTCTGTACAGCAGACAGGCTAATGATCCCTGTCTCAGGGCTGTCTCTGGCAGAGCTTGGACTGTTATTCCTCTCCCTCAGGGTCTGTTAGAATACCACAGGGCATAGTGTCACCCCCCCCCACACCCCCCCGCCGGCGGCCCCCCCCCCCCCCCCCCACCCCTCCTTGGGGCCTTTTGTCTCCCAAAACCCCACCCAGTGGCCTGTAATTGGCCAGGGCTGAACCAAGTGAATGGTAAACCAAACAGTGGGGTAAACCAAGGGGAAAACACATGAGGGAAGCTGCAAAACAATAAAATACATAAAGCACATACACAATACATACATATAACCAGAGGCACATAAATAAAGACAATGAAAGCAGTGACACCATGGGATTCTGCAATAGCCACATAGACTATATGATATAAAATATACAGCATGACACAATAAATCTTGGTCTGTGAAAAACAATGTGTGAGTGGCTCCATTGTCTGTAATGTTTACTGTCCAAATTTTTCATAGCAGGTGGGGCCCTTAGGAAGTCGACCAAGAAAGGCTCCATCTTTTTGGATGTCAAGAGGACAGTGTTGACTAAAGACGGGAGAATCCCAGAAGATATATTTAATCCTGTGTTCAGACAAAGTGAACCCCCCGTTCGGTCCCAACTTGTTCGGATAGAACCGGAAGGGAAATTATTATACTCAGGGGTCTTCGTGGAGTAATAATAAGCTACTGGATTCTGGATCCATTCTGTAAGGCTAAGTTCACATCTCCATTAGTAACAGTGTGGTTCCTCTGGGGCGGGGTCTCCGTGTGCTGTGTGTCATGCAGAGCTACCACCCACTTGTCTAGTAAAACTTACTTTGCATCAACACTAAAAGGGCTTGTATCTGCAAAGGGTGAATGGATTTAGATAAACAAACCACCAAAATGCTCAGGGTGACAGCGCAGATCAGATGATGTATGTCATTGGGCTTCTCACACCTGGTAATAGGTTGCTCATACAACTTCAATAGCTTTGGACATCTATTTGTCCAGTCAGATATGCATGTGTTGTCAATGCTGAGTGGGGAATAACTTGCTGTCACCTTCAAGAACCTCTAGTTCTGGGCAAAATTTTTCAAGACAGAGTCCTAAGATTGTATCCTAAAAATCTGTCTCGAAGTAAGCCAGCTACAAAGTAGTGTAAATGTAGACTAGACAGGGTAAAGATACACCAGATATATCCTCCAAAATCACACAAGGTGTATATCCATGCCCATATAAAGATACAAATCACAGTTTGGAGTGATTTCTATATCCATTCCCCGGTTATCTGTGAGACACTCACACTTATAGTGGCTTGTCCATATTTATTAGATTATAATAAATGTTAAGTTTTATATTTTTTCAACTCTACTCCAATCTGTTTTTTTTTTTTATTTATAACAAACAACCAAAAAAAAAAAAAAAATAAAATATTAAAAAAAAACCCCCCCCCCGTTTCCACCAAAAAAAAAAAAAAAAAAAAAAAAAAAAAAAAATAATAAAAAAAAAAAAAAAAATTAAGTAAAATTCCACAACCCCGTTTAAACCCCCCCCCCCCCCCCCCCCCCGCCGCCCCCCACACCAAAAAAAAACCCCCCCCCCCCCCCCACCACCACCCCCCCCCCCAAAAACACAAGCACACCCCAAGGGAGGGAGGGGAGGGGGGCCCCCCCCCCCCCCCCTTACAACAAGGGGGCAGGGGGAAGATTTTTTTCTTTTCCCTTTGGCCCCCCCCCGGCGGGACTCGTACCACTCCCCTTGCGATTGCTGAGGTGTTCCATTCTTTTTATGAAGCTCTGTACAACCTAAGGTCTGCTGCCTCTGCATCCTCTCCTGAGACTCAGAACACACATATGCTCTAGTTCCTGAAGTCAGTGACGCTTCCGGAGCTTTCCCCTGAACAGAGCTCCTCTTTGCTGCTCCCGATCACCAATGAAGAACTAAAACGTATTATTACAAGTTTTCCCCCCCAAATAAAAGCCCAGGGCCGGATGGTTATTCTTTGTCTTATTATAACACATTCCTGCACCTTTTGCTTTCTCAATTGGCTCGCATCTTGAATGCTGGACTGTCCGGAGACCAACTACCTCTCCAAGCAATAGAAGCCCATGTGACTTTGTCAAGGAGGGAAAGGATCCTCAAGCATGCGAGAGTTACCACCCCATTTCACTCCTCAACCTAGACCTCAAGTTCTGGGCAAAATTACTAGCCCTACGACTTCAGCCAGATCTGCCCTCCATCATCAATGAGCAACAGGTGGGCTTTGTCAGACACAGAGAAGGCAGGCACAATACCATCCATCTGCTACATTCTATTCGACTCGCCAAGTCCACCAATACTCCTCTTATCCTTCTCAGCTTAGACGCTGAGAAGGCATTGGACAGGATCAGCTGGGGTTTCATGTCTGAGATGTTGCAGAAGTTTTGTTTCCCACCCGCCTTTGTGACGGCAGTCTTGTCGTGTTACACCAAACCTCATGCCAGATTAAAGATAAACGGTACGGTCTCCCTCATTCACCATATCTAACGGAACAAGGCAGGGTTGCCCCCTGTCCCCGGCCCTGTTCATCCTCACCCTGGAACCCTTTCTACAAGCAGTAAGGGAGCACCCTGAGATTCATGGCCTCAAAGTCGGATCCAACTCCTTAACGTCTCTGGCATTTGCAGACGACGTGCTTTTTCTAGTCACCAATCCTGAAACAGGGTTGCAGAAGATATTGGAAGTCATATAGGAGTATGGAGACTTGTCAAATTACAAAGTAAATGTCGAAAAATGTGAGATCTTCAACGTGACCCTTTCCCCAACCAAGGAGACAATGCTTCATGGTACGCTGCCGTTCTCTTGGTCTCCCTCCTACGTTACATACCTGGGGATTAAGATGCCTAACTCTCTGGACTGTATCTACTCATTGAATTATGCTGAGCTCCAGCTGGAATTTGAAAGGCTGCTGAGACAAAACGACATCCCGTATATTTCCTGGTTTGGCAGGCGAAACCTTATCCAGAAATACATCCTGCTGAAAATCATGTATATCCTTAGAATGCTCCTGACTCTGTTGCCATCTTCCTTCTTCATCTTGCTGAGGAAGCTTTTCTCGAAATTTTTATGGCGTGGCAGGAGACCACGCCTGGTATACTCTGCATTACAAAGACATAAGACTGCTGGGGGTATTGGTCTGCCGGATGTCAGATGTTATTATGAAGCTGTCCAACTACAATTGTGGCTATTCCTTACTGCTCCTTCGCCAGACTCCTCCCTCAGGTGGCTAGTAAGAACAGCATATGTATCAACTATTGCTCATGACCTATGGCTCCCAAGTCATATACGCCCTCATCCCATGGTCAAGAAAGATATTTTGCTTGGAGGAGTCTTTGAGGTTTGGAGGAAAGTACAGCTGACATTGGCACCTGTGCCATCACTCGGCTTACCAGAGGGTCTATTGCCATTTTGAGCTTCCAGAGATCGAGGCCCCCATAAATGACTTTTGGAGATATCTGCTACCCATTCCAATAAGCACCTTATGGACGGATGGCAACTTACCTGCAGCTGACACTCTGGATACTCACCCCGCACCCCTACACCTGAACACTTTGAGCTTCCTACATCGGGAACACTATTCGGCCTGCAAGAGGAGCTTTGAAGAATCCTTTGATTAGAAGAGACAACACACTGACTTCAAGAAGATGTTCTTAGCTGCAGACCTGAAGACCTTCCGAATATCCACAATACTCCTTCAATATGTTAGCCCGACTCAGGTTACCAAACCATTTTTTATATCCAGTTGGGAATCGAACTTAACCATCACTTTGGACTCCCAAGCCCTCAAATGGGTTTTGACTAGGGCACATGGAGTGTCCACCTGTGTTCGCCTCCAAGAGAGTCATCTTAAGCTACTCTCTCGGTGGTATAGGACCCCGGAGTGGCTCCATTTCTATAATCTAGTGAATTCAGCTGCTTGTTGGAGATGCCAGTCAGAGGTTGGGTCTCTCTTACATGTATGTTGATCCTCTCCTATGTTAACCTCCTTCTGGTCCTCAGTTGAAATCCACATTAGAAGATTTAGGTTTTGAGGAGATCAAACTTGACCCAGCTCTGCTGATTCTCTTTCTTCCTATCCTCTAGGTCTAGGTGGACTCTAGATCTCAACTCCTGATCTACCATCTGTCAGCAGCTGCTGAATCACTGATCCCACTCTTCTGGAAGCAGACATCCCCACCGACTGTAGAGTAATGGATCTCCAAGGTGAATCAGATTTGAGGAGTTGCTGAGCTGGGCCAGGAGAACTTGGCCTAAATTCCTGGTGGTATGGTTACCCTGGCTGGAGAATCGTGCTCCTCCTACTACCGCCTGAACCCTCTGGGTGTTGTGAGGGCGGCTTGTCCCCTCTGGTGCTCCCCCCTCCCCCTCCCTCCTCTTACATCCTCTCCCTCTCTTTTGCTTCACTCTCCTTTCTTCTTCTCTCCCTCTTCTCATACTCTCTTGCTCGCTCACTTATTCTTGTCCTTGTTTTATAAAATGATAAATGTTTGTTGACTTTGCTTGTACAAAACTCCATTGTCAATGGGGTTCACACATTCCCCATATAATACTATGTATGAGACTGTGGGTCCTGTTCATTCTATCTTTGTTGTCAATAAACTAAGAATTAAAAAAAAAAAAAAAAATTATTTCTTGGGCAAACCCCAACAAATACTGTTGTTATTATTATACTCTGGGGTATTTTCAGACCCCTGGAGTATAATGACCGGAGACCCAGGGAAGCTGACAAACATAAAAACCAGTGTTACTCACCTCTCCTGGGCCCCGGCGTGACTCTCTGCAATCTGAGGGCCTCTTTAGTGACATCACATGGGCCAGGCCAGTTTTGCAACACCGGCCTGACCCACGTGACATCTGTGCCGACATTGAAGAGGGCCGAAAGCAGCAGAGAGCGCGCCGGAGCCCAAAAGAACCCCTGAAATAATTCAAAACAGCATTTGGGAAGTTTGTTAACCCTTTATACATTTCATGGGAATTAAAACAATATGGAGGTGAAATTTAGACATTTTATTTTTTTCAATAATACGTTCATTTAGCCCTAAAATTAACACATTCGCAAAGGGCTAAACGACAAAATGCATCTCACAGTTTGTTATGCAATTTATCCTGAACCTGGAAATACCCCACATGTGGGTGTAAACTGATGATTGGGCACACGGCAGCGCACGGAAGGGAAGGAGTGACACTTGGCATTTGAAAAGCAGATTTTGTTCGAATAGTTTTCAGGTGCCATGTCTCATTTGTAGAGCCCCTAAAGTACCAATATAAACCAAACCCCCAAAAGTGATTCCATTTTGGAAACTAAACCCCTCACAGAATTTATCAAGGGGTATAGTGAGCAATTTGACCCCACAGCCGTTTCATTGGGACATGAAAAATTACTTTTTTCCAATAAACCGTCAATTTAACCCCAAATTTTTCATTTTCACAAGAGGATAAAGGAGAAGAAGCACCTCACAGTTTGTTATACAATTTCTTCTGAACACAGGGATACCCCATATGTGGTTGTAAACTGCTGTATGGTTACATGGGGGGGCTCAGTATGGAAAGATGCCATTTCAGGTGCCATGTCATATTTGCAGAATCCCTAAAGTACAAATACAATGGAAACCCCCAAAAAGTCACCCCATTTTGCAAACTACACCCTTCATAGATTTTATCAAAGGGTATGATAAGCATTTTGACCCCACAGTTGCTTAGTTTTACAATGTTCATCGTGCAGGTTAAATAATGTTTTAGGTTTATTGTACGGGTTGCTACTAACGTGAAGACACCAAATATGGATTGCTTTTATTTAATTAATTTTGTATAGGAATGGGGCAATTTTGGGCTTTATACATTAATTAATTTTTTTAACACACTTTTTTTTTTTTTTACCTTTTTTTTATGTTCTACTAGGAAACCTGAACCAGCGATGATCTGACTTCCACCTATCGCAGCAGGATCAACCAGGTATGTGGGCATCTGGCAGCAAGCGAGAGGTCAGCATGGGACATAATAGTACATCCATATGCGCGAACACCTTGGCATCTAGAATGTACTATTATGTCACATGTTAATGGATTGTATTACAGTATATAGTAAAATATCCCTCTACTTCAATTACTTCTATTCACTTCTATTACATGATGCCTTCTCAGTAGGATCCCGGCTGGTCTCTGGTTATGATCATTGATGTCAGATCTCCGCTGTGTCTTCCTTGAGTTCTCTGTTTTCTAGTTTTGTCACATTCTTAGTAAAACAAAGCAGTGAATGATAAATCTCAGGTTAAACTGCACCCCCAAACCTTTCGCTGGCCAAGGCTATTACGGCATTTGGATTTTCCTTTTTTTATTAATAATATTCTTTATTCTGTACACTATTTCCAGGCACTTGTGTAAAATAGTGTTAATTTCATAATTCAGCAAATACCCTGGAAATAGCGACTATTTCAAAATGTTACAGAGGAAAATTGACATCTACACCAGTAAACAGACTGGGTGTCACTTTGTTGTTTAGACTCCTCCCCTCTGACTGCTCACAGGTGCTATATGTCTACTGAACAGTGCGGGGACTTTTGTGTACTCTGTTTCTGACCCAGGCTGGTCCATCCCTCCTTAGACAACCTGAAGCCTCCAAGCTCCCCAGGGTCACTATATTGGTGCTGAGCATTGCACAGACACCTGATCTACACATCACAGGATGGAGTAGAATTCCCAAACTAAAGTAATCCCACAGCCTAAGCCTCCCAGAAAAGCTAGCATCACAGGTGCGCACCACAACACCCAGCAGAAGAAGTGAGGATCTTTTCTCATAGGAGACATCACTGTCCTGGAAATCCTAAAGTATAGACATAGGAGCCTCTCTGAGTCATGTGTCACACATATATCTTACAGAATATTCTGCCAAGTTTTATCACAGTCTTAGTAGAACAGAGCAGTGAATAATAAATCTCAGCTTAGACTGTGACCCCAAGGCTCTTACTGCATTTCTATTTTCTTTTCTTCATAATGTTCTTCATACTATTACATTACATTTCCAGGAACGTAGAAAAGAGTTAATTTCATAATTTTACAAAGTTCTCTGGAAATGAAGAATAGTTCAAAAAGTTGCAGAGAAAAATTGATATCTACACCAATAAAAAGGCTGGGTGTCATTAGGATGTTCCACATAGACAACCTGGAGCCTTCAAACCCCCCCCGAGTCACCATATTGATCCGTTAATCTATCATTTTTCTTGGGCTGGTGCACGCTTCCTTAGACAAAAGTCACCTTGATAGAGATGAGCATAGGACAAACACCAAACCCAGGCAGCACAGACAAGAACTTCCAAACTGAAGTGATCCCACAGACTAAGCCTCACAGAGAAGCTAGGATTACAGGTACACGCCACAGCACCCGGCAGAGATTGAGGGTTTCTCTACAGATAGGAAACATCAATCTCATAGAAACCCTACAGCATACAAATAGGCAACCTGAGTCATTTGTCAGACATATGTGGTATAAACAATTCTACTTAAGTTTTCCTTGAGTCCTGTATTTTTGTAAGTTTTGTCTAATGTTTTGTGGAATGTTACATGGAGTAATTCCCACATGTTATATTGTGACCCGCTTTCCTATATATATATTACTACATTGTTATGTTTCTCGTCTTCTTGAAAAAGTTCTTCTTTCCATTGCATTACATTTGTGGGAACTTGTTTAACCCCTTCCTTCTGCAGCCATTTTTCATTTCTGCATGTTCGCCGTGTACTTCCACAAGTCTTAACTTTTTAATCTTTTTTTTTACAGATTTATTTCATGGCTTGTTTATTGGCAAAACAAACTAAACTTCTTAATATTGGCATTAAATATTCCAAGCTACATGCTGGGAAGCGTAAAACATTCAAAATGGGGTGGAATTAGACAAAAAACTGCAATTGCACATTTTCTTATGGAATTTGTTGTTATGACTTAAAAGTAACACATCACATCTATTCTATCAGTACAATTACATGGACACAAAATTCATATGTTTTTTATTATATTTTATTGTTTTTCCAAAAATTCAAAACAACGAAAAATACAAAAATTCGAGTGACTATGTTGTGACACCCATATATACAGTTGTGCTGAAAAGTTTACATACCCCGGCAGATTTTTTTGTTTTTTTTGGCCTTTTTTCAAAGAATATGAATGATAACACAAAAACTTTTTCTCCACGCATGGTTAGTGGTTGTTTGAAGCCATTTATTGTTAAACTTCTGTGTTTTCTCTTTTTAAATCATAATGACAACCAGAAGCATCAAAATGGCCCTGTTCAAAAGTTCCCATACCCTGGTGATTTTGGCCTGATAGCATGCCCAGAAACCAAACCACGGTCAGGTAGACCAACCAAAATTTCGACCACAACTGCCCAGAAAATTGTTCGGGATGCAAAGAAAAACCCACACGTAACATCAGCTAAAATACAGCACTCTCTGAAAACTATCAGTGTGGCTGTTTCAAGATGCACAGTAAGGAGGCACTTGAAGAAAAATGAGCTGAATGGTCGAGTTGCCAGAAGAAAGCCATTACTGCGCAAATGCCACAAAGAATCTCGCCTTCAATACGCCAAACAGCACAGAGAGAAGCCTCAAAACTTCTGGAACAAGGTCATTTGGAGTGATGAGACAAAAATCAAACTTTTTGGCCACAACCATAAACATTACATTTGGAGAAGTGTCAACAAGGCCTATGATGAAAGGAACACCATTCCTACTGTAAAGCACGGAGGTGGACCACTAATGATGTGGGAATGTGTGAGCTTCAAAGGCACAGGAAACTTGGTCAAAGTTGAAGGAAAGATGAATGCAGCATGTTATGAGCAAATACTGGAGGCAAATTTGCACTCATCAGCCAAGAAGCTGCGCATGGGACGTACTTGGACGTTCCAACATGACCAGGATCCAAAACACAAGGCCAAGTCGACCTATCATTGGCTACAGCAGAAGAAAGTGAAGGTTCTGGAGTGGCCATCTCAGTCTCCTGACCTCAATATCATTGAGCCATTCTGGGGAGATCTCAAGCGCGCAGTACATGCAAGACAGCCCTGGAATTTACAGGAGCTGGAGACTTTTTGCCAAGAAGAATGGGCAGTTTTACCATCTGAGAAAATACAGAGCCTCATCCACAACTACCACAAAAGACTTCAAGCTATCATTGATGTTAGAGGGGGCAATACACGGTATTAAGAACTGGGGTATGTGAACTTTTGAACAGGGTCATTTTGATGTTTTTGGTTGTCATTATGATTTAAAAAGAGAAAACACAGAAGTTTGACAATAAATGACTTCAACCAACCACTAACCATGAGTGGAGAAAAAGTTTTTGTGTTATCAATCATATTCTCTGAAAAAAGGCCAAAAAACCAAAAAATCTGTCGGGGTATGTAAACTTTTTAGCACAACTGTGTATATATATATATATACAGTCATGGCCGTAAATGTTGACAGTTTTTCCAGAAAATGAAGTATTTCTCCCAGAAACTTATTGCAATGATGGGGTATTTCTGCCCCTGTGTGCTGGTAGGACAGTATGGAATTTTTAATAATACCTATAAATAATTAATTAGACCCTCCCCCTTCTCCTATATAAGGAAGGAAGAACCTCCCCCCAGCTAAGTTTTAACTGTCCTGTGTGTTGGGACAGTTGGGGAGAAGGCTCTTGTTTCCTGATACTTTTTTCATTGTATTTATTACTTTTTTCATTTTCTCTTTTTAGAAATAATTTGGCCTGGGTATCGCATAGACTTCTCTATGGTTCCCCAGGTCAGATTTATTCGGACCGCCTGTCTTCCTACCATCCACCAGGAAGCTCTTCAGAAATCAGTAGTGGAATATCTGCAGAAGCATGTATTGGAGGAGTTTCCAGGTCCTCATCGGGGGTCTAGTGTCTATTCTCCAGTCTTGCTGGTAAAAAAAAAAAAAAAAAAACTTCAGGGGACTGGAAAATGATTATCGACCTAAGATACCTCAGCAGACACATCTTCAAAAGAAGATTTTGTTGCACAGTGCGATTGCTGGATGTGGCACAGTCAAAACCAGATAGACGTATGTATATAACAGGAACAAAACTTTAGTGAAACATGAGTGCAGTAAGAGAAGATCACCTCACATGGTGAATAACAGATCTAGTTCAGCACACACACTAAAACAGGATGTGTATATCAACCAGCATCAAAACAACAAAAGTACAGAGTGTTTACAGATAAACATTTAGTAACAGTTACATCTAGTGTCATAAATGTGAACTGCAGTCAATCCAGCAAATATAGAGACAAAGCTGGCTGTTGCATATCTCCAACACCCCTTCTCAACAGCTAAGGCTTAGTTAGGCCCATCTTCTTTGTAAGCCTCGAGTGTCTTTCAGCGGTCAGGGGCTTCGTAAGGATATCTGCTGTCGTATCCTCAGTCAGGCCATAAAGTAACTCAAGAAGTCCCTGCTCTTGAAGATGCCTCAGAAAATGGTACTTCACATCAATGTGTTTGGTTCTCGAGCTAACTCTTTCCATCTGTGGAAGTGCAAGACATCCTTGATTGTCCTCAAAGATTCTCGTTGGTTTCATCTGTGGTTGACCCAAGTCTTTTAATAGTTGTCTCAACCATATGACTTCTTGACTTGCCTGCACTGCTGCAACATACTTTGCTTCAGTAGTTGATAGTGTAACAGATAGTTGCTTTCTACTAGTCCAACAGATAGCACCTCCTGATAGAAGAAACAGGTACCCACTTGTAGATTTTCTGTCACTGATATCTCCGGCCCAATCAGCATCCACATATCCTGTCAGGGTACTTTCGTCACTTGCTGGTAACTTTAGCTTGTAGTGTAAAGTCCCTTTAAGATAGCGAATGACTCGCTTCACAGCATTCCACTCCATCTGACTTGGTGTTGAAGTCTTTCTACATAGGATTCCAACTGCTGCTGCAATGTCAGGCCTTGTAGCGGTGCTAATGTACAGCAATTTCCCTATTGCTTTCCTGTACAGCGTGTTAGTTGGTAGTGGCGAATCTTGGCTATTTTCTTCAAGTAGTTGGTTTCCATAGGAGATTTTACTGGTTTTTCATCTTCCATTCCAAATGTCTCAATTATTTCTTGTATTTTGTGTTTTTGGTTCAGAAAGAAGCTGCCATCTTCCTTTCTCTCAATCTGAATGCCGAGATAATTATTTACGTTGCCAAGATCTTTGGTCTCAAAATGCTGATGTAGGGTTTGGAGTATTTCTCCTTCATCCCCTTGCTTGAAACAAATCAGAATATCATCCACATAAATAAGTACATAGATCCACCTGTCTGCCAATTTCTTTGTGTATAAACAGGGGTCTGCTTTACTCCTCTGAAAGTCCTCCTGTGTAAGCACTTCATTTATTCTCATATTCCATGCTCTGGCAGCTTGCTTTAGACCATATATACTCCTCTGTAGTTTGAATACTAGGTCTGGCCTTTGCTCATCTTTGAATCCTGGTCGTTGTTCCATGTAGATATCTTCTGCTAACTCGCAATATAGAAACGTTGTTTTTACATCAAAGTGTCTTACTTGCATTTTCCTTACTGCGGCTACTGTCAGCAAAGTTCTTATTGTAGCATGTTTGACTACTGGCGCAAATGTCTCATCATAGTCCTCTCCATATTTTTGAGAATATCCCTTGGCTACGAGTCTTGCTTTGTATTGCTCCCCTATACCATCTGCATTGTATTGTACTTTGAAAGTCCATTTACAACCTATGGATTTTCTTCCAGGTGGTAGTTCTGTAAGTGTCCATGTTTTAGTGTCATGCATGGATTTTATCTCTTCCTTTACAGCCTTTATCCATTTACTGGCTTCCCCTTCTGAAAGCTGAGATATGTCTTTCCCTGTTGCAGGTTCATTAGACCTGGCAATGCTTGCCTTGTATGAGAGACGTACAGGTGGTTTACCTTTATTCTCTCTCATTGAGCGTCTTGGTTCTGTGTGTGAGCTTGGTTGTGTCTGTTCTTCATTACTGATGGATTCTGCGCCCACTTCAATTGTTTGTTCAGAAGTTACAGATGTTGGCTGATCAGTGTCAGTTTTCTCTTCTGTTCTTACTTCCTCTGTTGTCATTACATTGTCTCTCAGATCTTCAACAAAAGTTATGCTGTTGCTAATGGTAACCTTGTCAGTTTTGGGATTTAGGATTCTGTAACCCTTAACATTGTCACTGTATCCAACAAAGACGCCTTCAAATGCTCTGTTTTGAAGTTTGGTGCATTTTTCTTCTGGAATGTCGATGAACGCCTTGCATCCAAAAACTCTTAGATGTTTTACACTCGGCTTCTCATTGTGCCACAGTTCATATGGAGTTTTCTCCATTGTTCTAGAAAAGAGTCTGTTTTGCAAATAAGTGGCTGTCATTGCTGTCAGCATGCATCTGATCATTTCAGTCAGAGTTCTGTTCTTTCTTTCAGCTACCCTGTTTTGCTCTGGTGTGTAGGGGACTGTCTTTTGATGCTCTATTCCATTCTGCTTTAAATATTCTTGTATTTTATGTCCCGTGAATTCACCTCCATTGTCACTCCGAAGTATGAGAGGTTTTCTCTGAAACTTGTTACTTGCCCTTATTACATAGTCCTGTAATTTGTCAAAAACTTCACTCTTGTGTTGCATTAGGTAAGTGACTGTGTATCTTGAATAGTCATCTATGAAAGTCACTATGTACCTGGTGCCTCCAGGTGTAGGTGGGTTTAGGGGACCACATACATCACTGTGAACTAGGTCAAGAGGTCTTGAAGCTCTATTGTGACTTACTTTAGGAAGTGTTGCTCTCGTAGCTTTGGATTTGATGCAACATTCACATTTAACAATAACTGAACAAGGGGATACTGTTAGATCCTTTGTCAGGTTCCTCTTTTGTAGTTCCTGTATGCATTCTGGGTGTCTGTGACCTGAACGCCTGTGCCATACGTGTATACAGTCATTGTGCTTATGTGTGCATAGTCTCACCTGCTCCTTCGCTGTGTTGAGGTGATATAGATGATCATCCAACTTGGCACTTGCTATCATCTGCTTGCCGTCTGGGATAGAACACTTGTCACCTTGGAATTTTACAGTGAGTCCTTTGCTTGTTAGACGCTTCACAAATAAGAGTCCTCCTTCTACATCAGGAACATACAGTACATCTTTTACTGGTATTGCTAAATTGTTTCCCGCATCATTGGGGCATACAAGGGTTCCATTCCCATATTCTTCTGCACATATTTTACTTCCATCTGCGAAGTAAATAGTCTCTTTGTTTTTCACAGCAAGTTCTGTGAAAAAACTTCTATCACTTTTCATGTGACTGGTTGCTCCAGAGTCAATGCACCAGCCTTGCAATTTATGGTTGCTTGTCACTTTAAATTTGCATTCCACATACTTTCACTTGAATCAAAAATTGTGGCTTTCACTTTCTGTTTAGTATAAGAGGGATGCTGCCTCATCTGCTCTGCTTTCCATATAGTGCAGTCTTTCTTTATGTGTCCTTGTCTGTGGCATCTAAAGCACACTCTTGTTTCCTTCCTGTGTGACCTTGTTTCTGTAGCTTTAAGAGCTGTCTTGGACTGAGTTTCTCTATAATCATGTGAAAACTCCTTTCTTCGCTGATACTCATCTATGAACCTGATCTTTACGAATGTTAATGTCAGATCTGTCTCAGGCCGTGTCTCCAGCGCATTGATCAGTGCAGTGTATGTATCAGGTAAACTGTATAATAAAATGGCTGCGGTGTGACTGTCTGTTATATTCTCACCGACTGATCTGAGTTGTGTGATCACTTCCAGCATGGCATTTATATGCTCCTGCATGTCCTGCTCTCTACTAAGCCTCATTTTGTACAGTTTCCTCAGCAGAAACAACTTGCTATTTAAACTGGATCTCTCATGCAGTCTTTTCAGTACATCCCACATGCCTTTCGCTGTATTCTCACTGCGTATGTGAATAAGCTGATCATCTTCTACTAGTAAGCTTATAGTGGCCCGTGCCCGTCTGTTTTTCCTATCCCAGTCCTGATAATTATCTTGTGGTCTCTCTGTAGTGATAACTTCCCACAAGTCATCCCTGGATAATGGCATTTCCACTTTAAATATCCATAGCTGATAATTGTCATTGTTCAGCTTGGCCACTGATAGTTTAGGTTCTGAACTACAGGCCATTCTCCCTCCTTTATATATAGGAACAGTCTTACTTCTGTACAGGAGATGTCTCTGTGGAAGCTTCCTTATATCGATCTCTGCATCTGCTGCACTGTCTTCCGTTCTGGACTTCACTCTGCCTGGGCCACTTCTGTTTACTGGGGTTTATCCGGTTACTGAGGCTTCATTTGATAACTGGAGTTTCATTTGATCACTGGGGATTCATTTGATCACTGGGCCCATAACCTGTTGCAGAGTGCAATTGCTGGATGTGGCAAAACCAGATAGACGTATGTATATAACAGGAACAAAACTTTAGTGAAACATGAGTGCAGTAAGAGAAGATCACCTCACATGGTGAATAACAGATCTAGTTCAGCACACACACTAAAACAGGATGTGTATATCAACCAGCATCAGAACAACAAAAGTACAGAGTGTCTACAGATAAACATTCAGTAACAGCTACATCTAGTGTCATAAATGTGAACTGCAGTCAATCCAGCAAATATAGAGACAAAGCTGGCTGTTGTAGATCTCCAACAAATTTCACATGGAGACTGTAAGATCTGTCATGTCTATTCTATAACAGGGAGATGACATGGCCACGCTAGACACCTTCAGTTTACTTCTCTCCCTTTCGGAATAACATCAACTTCCTACGTTCTCACCAAGGAGGTGTCTGTAGTCGCTGCGGCCCTCAGAGTCCAGGGGATATCCATAGTCCCATATCTGGACGTTTGCCTAATAAACGACTCCTTCAATTCAGGCCCTCAGCAGCACCTATGAACCACTCTCAGTTTTCTCCAACATTAGGTTGGATAATAAATTGGGACAAGTCTAAGATAGTTCCAGCAACCCAGTAGAAGTTTCATGGGTTCGTAATAGATTCCAGCCTGATCATGGTTTCCCTACCTGCTTACAGAAAAAAGAGAATCATGGCAGCTGCAATTTCTCCGAATAACTGAAGGGGAGAGCAGTCAGAGTACACTCAGACAACATGACAACTGTTCTCTATATAAATAAACAGGGAGGCACTCAATCCCAACTACTAGATTAGACCAGTCTAGTCCAGTCTACCTAGACAACCGGGCATCACTTTTAGGAAAGCCCGTACCCTTAAGAGTATACTAGCATCCAGCAAACTCAGAAGTAGAAATATAAATAAAAATAAAATCAGTCCTTTTCCCCTCTCTAAAATTACTAAAGGGAGTTACAAGTGTGGTCATAACAGATGTAAGTGCTGATCGAATATTACACATAGGACTATGTCTGTAACTGAGCCGTACTACAGGAAAAAAATGTTCTATTAAGGTGCATTTGAACTGTTCTTCTTCATTGGTTATTTATCTCCTGGAGTGCCCCTGTGGCCTCCAGTATGTGGGACGCACAATTATGGCCTTGAGAGAAAGGGTAAATAAACATAGATGGAATGTTTGTAATGGCTATCAGAAGCACAGCGTATCAAGACATGCATCTAAGGTGCATAACTGGAGCTTCAGTGATTTTCGTATTACCCTGATTGATTAGATACCACCGGATATTATTAACAGATTTGATCTTCTTAGAAACAGAGAGATGTGTTGGATTTTTAAACTTGATACATTCGTTCCAAATGGTCTTAATGAGGCTCTTCAGGAAGTAGTATATTGATTAGATGAGACCTCGCTTTTTATATTTTATTGATATATCTATTTTTACATTATCTCTCTTTCCCTTATATATTTCATGCTTTTTAACATATGCTATATATATATATATATATATATATATATATAAAGTAGTAGTATTGATTCATATGAGGGACTTGTTCCTACTGTTTTTATAGGAATGTACTAGCGTTTGTCCCCTTTTTTAATATGATATTTATATTTATTTCTGTGCTCGTTTATACAGTGCCTTGCGAAAGTATTCGACCCCCTTGAACTTTTCAACCTTTTGCCACATTTCAGGCTTCAAACATAAAGATATAAAATTTAAATTTTTGGGTGAAGAATCAACAAGTGGGACACAATTGTGAAGTGGAACGAAATTTATTGGTTATTTTAAACTTTTGTAAAAAATAAAAAGCTGAAAAGTGGGGCGTGCAATATTATTCGGCCCCTTTACTTTCAGTGCAGCAGACTCACTCCAGAAGTTCAGTGAGAATCTCTGAATGATCCAATGTTGTCCTAAATGACTGAAGATGATAAATATAATCCACCTGTGTGTAATCAAGTCTCCATATAAATGCACCTTCTCTGTGATAGTCTCAGGGTTTTGTTTGAAGGGCAGAGAGCATCATGAAGACCAAGGAACACACCAGGCAGGTCCGTGATACTGTTGTGGAGAAGTTTAAAGCCAGATTTGGATACAAAAAGATTTCCCAAACTTTAAAGATCCCAAGGAGCACTGTGCAAGCGATCATATTGAAATGGAAGGAGTATCAGACCACTGCAAATCTACCAAGACCCGGTCGTCCCTCTAAACTTTCATCTCAAACAAGGAGAAGACTGCTCAGAGATGCAGCCAAGAGGCCCATGATCACTCTGGATGAACTGCAGAGATCTACAGCTGAGGTGGGAGAGTCTGTCCTTAGGACAACAATCAGTCGTACACTGCACAAATCTGGCCTTTATGGAAGAGTGATAAGAAGAAGGCCATTTCTCAAAGATATCCATAAAAAGTCTTGTTTAAAGTTTGCCACAAGCCACCTGGGAGGCACACCAAACATGTGGAAGAAGGTGCTCTGGTCAGATGAAACCAAAATCAAACTTTTTGGCCATAATGCAAAACGATATGTTTGGCGTAAAAGCAACACAGCTCATCAACCTGAATACACCATCCCCACTGTCAAACATGGTGGTGGCAGCATCATGGTTTGGGCCTGCTTTTCTTCAGCAGGGACAGGGAAGATGGTTAAAATTGATGGGAAGATGGATGGAGCCAAATACAGGACCATTCTGGAAGAAAACCTGTTGGAGTCTGCAAAAGACCTGAGACTGGGACGGAGATTTATCTTCCAACAAGACAATGATCCCAAACATAGTCCAGACCTGAATCCAATCGAGAATCTGTGGAAAGAGCTGAAAACTGCTGTTCACAAACGCTCTCCATCCAACCTCACCGAGCTTGAGCTGTTTTCCAAGGAAGAATGGGCAAGAATTTCAGTCTCTAGATGTGCAAAACTGATAGAGACTTACCCCAAGCGACTTGCAGCTGTAATCACAGCAAAAGGTGGCACTACAAAGTATTAACTTAAGGGGGCCGAATAATTTGGCACGCCCCACTTTTCAGTTTTTTATTTTGTACAAAAGTTTAAAATATCCAATAAATTTTGTTCCACTTCCCGATTGTGTCCCACTTGTTGATTCTTCACCAAAAAAATTAAAATTTTATATCCTTATGTTTGAAGCCTGAAATGTGGCATAAGGTTGAAAAGTTCAAGGGGGCCGAATACTTTCGCAAGGCACTGTATATAATTTTTTTTCCCATTTTACCTGCTATTATTTATTCTTGATATCATTATCCTTTAGCATATAAATATCATTGAGCCACTCTGGGGAGATCTCAAGCGTGCAGTACATGCAAGACAGCCCCGGAATTTACAGGAACTGGAGACTTTTTGCCAAGAAGAATGGGCAGTTTTACCATCTGAGAAAATAAAGAGCCTCATCCACAACTACCACAAAAGCCTTCAAGCTGTCATTGATGTTAGAGGGGGCAATACACGGTATTAAGAACTGGGGTATGTGAACTTTTCAACAGGGTAATTTTGATGTTTTTGGTTGTCATTAAGATTTAAAAAGAGAAAACACAGAAGTTTGACAATAAATGGCTTCAACCAACCACTAACCATGAGTGGAGAAAAAGTTTTTGTGTTATCATTCATATTCTCTGAAAAAAGGCCAAAAATACAAAAAATCTGCCAGGGTATGTAAACTTTTTAGCACAACTGTAAGTTTGATTTATCTACTGAACAAAAAAATCACTTGTTTAGAACTTGGCTTCCTGCAAACGTTACGAGATGTCTATCAGCAAAGATGTCTTATGACAATGAGTCAAATGAATGGTTACAGGACAGTGATGTGGACAGATTAAAGAAATTAACCTGGTTCACTAGAGGTGACAGCATGCCAACATCTGAAATTCTGAATGAATAAAAATTGGCAAAATGAGTGCATATATGCATTTATGTCTAAATTTGAGAGGACATATAAAGCTGTTATTGAAAAAGTGAATACTCAAGTTATTGTGAGAACTTTTGTAAAGAAATTCAGATTTCTGGATCCAGTCACTCTCGCTATTGCATCAGATAAAAAGTCTTTATTTGAAGCTGCTAGTTTACTGGACATGGCCAGAAGACTTCAGAGACACATAGCAAATGTAAATCAAATAAGGACAAATCAAAGAATAAAGTCACATAAAAGAAATCTGTCAAATCAGATTACAGTGTCACCTATTTATAGAAAGAAAAGTGGCAAAATCTATGAGAAACGTAGGAAATTACATGTTGTATATAAGTCATATGTCATGCAAGAAGTTCCATTCATCAATCTTCCATTATCAGTTGTAAATAAGCAAATGTCATCTCAGCCATGCAAAGCTATTGATAGAGTCAGTCACGTAGGAAAGAATGCACAAAATAGCAATCCTGACAGAATAACAGATGTTCCCAAAATTTTAGATCTTCATAGTAACCCATATTTGAAATCTGATCTGTCCTTTCTTGGAATATCTTAATGACAGATTATTACTCAAACTATTGGTGGATGTTAGTGACAGAAAGGTCATGGGTCGAGCTTAAAATTATCTCTATATTAATGACTGTCTATTGGTATCATTTATTATTTGGGTTGTGTAAAGATAGATCCCTTTGATATGAGGAAAAATTAAATGATCAGGTAAAATTCAGATAGTTATGTGAGGATGTTTATAAAATAGTCTTGATTATTATATTGAAAATAATACTATATGTATATATCATATTATAATATATACCGTATTTTTCGGACTATAAGACGCAGCTAGATTTTAGAGGATGAAAATAGGGAAAAAAATTGAAGCAAAAAATGTGGTAAAAAATTGTAGATGTAGTTTTGCAACAGCTGCAAGGCCACATTGACAGGTAGCCCTGCAGCTCTACAGGGAAGCATAGGGTGTCTTTTTTTGAGGGGCCAGATGTACTTTTTAGTTTTGCCGTTTTTGGGGAATATTGCTTTGATCAAATTTTATTCAAATCAGAGGCGAAACAGTGAAATAAACAGCAGTTCGGCACTTTTGATACTTTTTCCCACTATGACGTTCACCCTACGGAAAACTAATTTTATAAGTTTGTAGACCGGCATTTTCAGACACAGGGATACCTAATGTGTATGTTTCACAGTAATGTTCTACTTTTATATGTATTCTAGGGAAAGGGGATGATTTAGAACTTTTCATTTTTTATTTATTTTTATATATTTTTTTTTAACTTTTTTTTTTTTTTTAACTATTTTATTAGCCCCTGCCCCCCCCCCCCCTTAGGGGGCTTGAACCTGCAATCATTTGATTGCAAGTCCCATAGACTGCAATTCAACTGTATTGTGGTCTGTGGGAGATTGTGTACTTTACTATTATCATAGACCAGCCGCAATAATAATATTACTATGACAAGCCTGGGAGCCTTCATTAGGCTCCCGGCTGTCACAGGAACAGGTCGGCTCACGCGGTCTCACTGCTTGGGAGCCAGCCTGCAACAAGAAGGTACCCACCGGGCCTGGGGACAGTTTGGAGGGGACTTACAGGTAGTACATTACAGCGGAGACTGGTACCTATGGTGACCGCTCTGCAGCACAGAGGCCGCCATTATCTTTACAGACCCGGCATCCGCCGTAATAGCACGGTGGATGCTGGGATGGGTACGCACCACCGGGAACACCCTCTCCTGCAAGCGCAGGGCCCGCAGCATTGCCCCACTCCTGCAGCTACAGGAAGTCCCACTGTAGGAAGGCGGCGGCGGCAGGAGTGGGGCGATGCATTCGGACTATAAGACGTGTCATCAAAACCTAAACGGTTCCACTCTCTAATTGTCCTGAGATGTCCAAGTTAATTGATTATTTATTTGCTTACTTGTAAAGTGCCATCGTATTCCGCAGCGCTTTACAGACATTGCCAGTCACTGACCCATATAGGGCTCACAAATTAATTAAATCGCTCTCGGGCAATCGACACAGAGACAGGTGATTCTCTATGATAATTCTTCTGTTTATTGAGGCTGTGCACAGGATTATATAGGAAAATAATGGCTTTATGCCAGTTTACATATCAAAGAATATGTCACACAAAACATGCAATACAATTGGTTAAGGATAAGTGGGCGTTCTGCATGGCCCGCACGTGGCTAGCACATGAGCTTCCGGTATCCGCCATCTTGGATGCGTAATTAAGCATCTGACCACATAGGCTCATCTTAGTCGGTAGACCTTGAAGTGTCTCATAAAACATTTTTAATAAGACCTAGCTCTTATCACATCTTGTTCCCAGACTTGGGAGTATTGTAGTAACCAGCACCCCTTATCGAAAAGACCTTGAAAGCCATCTGGGAGGAATAGCATTCCTCATGAAATCAGCCTTACTAAAATACAAGAATATATTCTTAAAGCGATAGGCACAATTCTTGTTGTTTATTGATTTTCAAGCCATTTTCTAATATTTTTCCACCACAGATGCACCCCCATGAGAAGGTGACTGGTAAGGTTCTGGAAGGTCGCTATGTCTCTCCCAGATTCCTCACTTATGTGTGGTAAGTGGGTTTACAACACAGGTAACAAAACCTCAGCTGTGAAAAGTTTTTTTTGTTAATCGCTTCTTGTCCTACTGGGGAGCAAAGATGGGAGCTGGGCCTCATTAAAGGCCTATAAAAGGTTGCTAAGTCCTCAGTCCTGGGCAGTTCCTGGGGGAGAAAGGAGGAGCCGGGTTCTGTCCTAACACTGTGAAAATTGGTGAGAGTCCAGTGTGAACTGCTGCTACTGTTTTTGCCCTGTTTCTTGACCATGTGGCTGAAGTAAGCCACACGTACAGTTAGGGTGTTTTCTGTGTTAGTTAGTAGCTCAGACGAGCAGGTTTTTGTTACTGTTTTGCCTGAAAGTTTAGGCTTATTTTGTTTTGCCGTTTTTGTAAAATAAACGTACAGGGTAAAACCTGTTTACACCTGAATTTTTGTGTCTTGTCTCTGACTGTCTGGGTCCGCTGCTGCTGCCACTGAGCCTATCCTCCCACAAAGCATATAAAGTTATTTAGGTGAAGATATTTTGTTCATGAATATTTTCTAGTAAGAGCTTTTGACAAAGATAATACAGATAGTTTTCAATATATTTGTTTCAAATTGCCAAATGACAAAGGTTTATTGGGGTAATTTGATCATGGAATGATAAATCTATTCTTTATAGTGTGTAAAGCTGGATATCATCTATAACAAGTATTGTTTTATTGTATCACTGGTTATATATTCTTACAAAAGTACACATACACTTCCAGAAAATTAACACCTACAAACATTGGGAAAAATAATTGTCTTATATGTAAATGAAATAAGCTAATCTTCTTCCTGAAAGGAAACTTAATATTAATGTCAAAGAATATGATATATCAAGAGATATATTCTTTGTTTATTTTGCAAACTTCTGATTATAGAATATGACATATTGTGGGATATTTATGTTTTATAGTACTTATTTCATATATTATTTACAGTGTATACATATACAATCATTACACAAGAATATATACATTTAACTTGGAAAAAGGATGTATTTTTACATTTGATTCTGAGCAGAGTCAACTGTGTGGTGACATTTTACAAGTGTCTCAATTTATACTATTCTTGGAGCATTGATGGTATCTAAAAGGTTAAAAGGTACATCTTGCTACCGCACAAGCCACCTTATGGCTTCCTCAGCTGAGTTCAACCAAGACCTTATCTCACCATTCCAATATTAGAGGTTCTTCAGAGGTCTGGTAGGATGTGGCAGAGAACCTGGCACTGTTTCCGTCTCCTCTGTTCCCTGCTAATTCGATCCCTTGTATGATAGAGATGTGACAAACACCCTACCTCGAGTTATGGCAAAACCTTAGCGGTCTTCAACTTAGAGACCTCTGTCCGAAAGAGACCCCTCTACCCCTAGAAGAGATCCTGCTTCTTCTCCCACATATTAAATCAAACTTTCTTTATCTACAACACCTCCGGCACTGCCTATCAGAATTCTGGAAGAAGACAGTGATCAGATGTGACCTCACGCCATTTGAAAAAGCATTAGACGCCAGGCTGAAGCTCTCCAGGAAAACTTCATACTTGCTGTGCCACCATATTGACAAGCCAGTAACTTATAAACCTGCATTTCTCACTTCCTGGGAGAATGATCTCAACCTCTCTCTGTCCCCTGCAGACATCACCTTTATTCTCCGTCACTCCCTGCTGCATCCGTGTGCAAGAGACTCACAATAAACTCCTGTCTAGATGGTACAGTACACCTGACTGGCTGTTCCATAAGAAGCTCAACACTGATAATTTGTGCTGGCTCTGCCATGCTGAACCAGGAACTTACTTGCACCTCTGGTGGTCATGTCCGATTGTAGCTGGCTTTTGGGAACATGTACAGAACTGCATTAGGCAGATTTCTTCACCAACCTTTACAGTAACCCCTGCCATGATATTTCTGGCCTTGCCGTCTGCCTACTATCAACCCCACAGAGATCTCCTAATCACACGCCTGCTTAAAGCGGCAAAACTTCTTATTCCCTTACATTGGCTCCAGTCCTCTCCACCCTCTCCTGCTGAATGGGAAGCTAAAGTGCACCAGATAGCCTGTTTTGTAGAATTGATGAGCTGGAGAAACAGGAAGCATCCGAAATATTTGGATACCTGGAACAAGTGTCTGCTGCTCTCCTCAGCCTAGAACCTACATTGGACGCTCCCTCTCCATCCCCCTCTCCCACTTTTTCTTCTCCTTCTACTGGCCTCTTTTTTAACTTGCTCTACTAACTTACACCCCGTGCTCAACATCTCCCCCCTCCCCCTTCCTCCCCTACGTACTTGTCTGTTTGTCTCTTGCTGGCGTTTGTCAACTGGTTTGTTTTAGAATCCTTGTCTGTTCTAAGTGAGTTCTGACCATCGCTGCATTATCCATCTTGAGAGTCGATTTATTTATTGCCTTCATGCCAATTAAACTAGCGGGTTATGTACAGTCATGGCCAAAAGTTTTGAGAATGATACAAATATTAATTTTTACAAAGTCTACTGCTTCAGTTTTTCTAATGGCAATTTGCATATACTCCAGAATGTTATAAAGAGTGATCAGCTTAACAGCAATTACTTGCAAAGTCAATATTTGCCTAGAAAATGAACTTTATCCCCCAAAACACATTTCAACATCATTGCAGCCCTGACTTAAAAGGACCACCTAACATCGTTTCAGTGATTGCTCCATTAACACAGGTGTGGGTGTTGATGAGGACAGGGCTGGAGATCAATCTGTCATGATTAAGTAAGAATGACACCACTGGACACTTTAAAAGGAGGCTTGTGCTTGCCATCATTGTTTCTCTTCTGTTAACCATGGTTATCTCTAAAGAAACACGTGCAGTCATCATTGCACTGCACAAAAATGGCCTAACTGGGAAGAGTATTGCAGCTAGAAAGATTGCACCTCAGTCAACAATCTATCGCATCATCAAGAACTTCAAGGAGAGAGGTTCCATTGGTGCCAAAAAGGCTCCAGGGCGCCCAAGAAAGACCAGCAAGCGGCAGGACCATCTCTTAAAAGTGTTTCAGCTGCGGGATCGGGCTACCAGCAGTGCAGAGCTTGCTGAGGAATGGCAGCAGGCAGGTGTGAGTGCATCTGCACGCACTGTGAGGCGGAGACTCTTGGAGCAAGGCCTGGTCTCAAGGAGGGCAGCAAAGAAGCCACTTCTCTCCAGAAAAAACATCAGGGACAGACTGATATTCTGCAAAAGGTACAGGGAGTGGACTGCTGAGGACTGGGGTAAAGTCATTTTCTCTGATGAATCCCCTTTTCGATTGTTTGGAACATCTGGAAAACAGCTTATTCGGAGAAGAAGAGGTGAGCGCTACCACCAGTCTTGTCTCATGCCAACTGTAAAGCATCCTGAAACCATTCATGTGTGGGGTTGCTTCTCAGCCAAGGGAATCGGCTCTCTCACAGTCTTGCCTAAAAACACAGCCATGAATAAAGAATGGTACCAGAATGTCCTCCAAGAGCAACTTCTCCCAACCGTCCACGAGCAGTTTGGCGCTCAACAATGCTTTTTCCAGCATGATGGAGCACCTTGCCATAAAGCAAAGGTGATAACTAAATGGCTCAGGGAACAAAACATAGAGATTTTGGGTCCATGGCCTGGAAACTCCCCAGATCTTAATCCCATTGAGAACTTGTGGTCAATCATCAAGAGACGGGTGGACAAACAAAAACCAACAAATTCAGACAAAATTAAAGCATTGATTCTGCAAGAATGGACTGCTATCAGTCTGGATTTGGTCCAGAAGTTGATTGAGAGCATGCCAGGGAGAATTGCAGAGGTCCTGAAGAAGAAGGGTCAACACTGCAAATATTGACTTGCTGCATTAACTCATTCTAACTGTCAATATAAGCTTCTGTTACTCATAATATGAATGCAATTATATTTCTGTATGTGATAAAAACATCTGACAAACACACATAAAAACCAGAGGGCAGCAGATCATGTGAAAATATAATATTTGTGTCATTCTCAAAACTTTTGGCCATGACTGTATATGCATTGTCCTGTAGCAACGGATTGTACTGTACTATATTGTTTATTCGCTATGTCATTATTTAGTCCCTATGTTTCTATCTTTGCTACATGTAAGGCTCTGCAGGGACACATGCTGTAATTCCTAATTATCTTATGCCATACTCATTGTATTTTTGTTGATGTACAGTACAGACCAAAAGTTTGGACACACGTTCTCATTCCAAGAGTTTTCTGTATTTGCATGACTATAAAATTTGTAGATTCACACTGAGGGCATCAAAACTATGAATTAACACATGTGGAATTATATACTTAACAAAAAAGTGTGAAACAACTGAAAATATGTCTTATATTCTAAGTTCTTCAAAGTAGCCACCTTTTGCTTTGATTACTGCTTTGCACACTCTTGATGAGCTTCAAAAGGTAATCACCTGAAATGGTCTTCCAACAGTCTTGAAGGAGTTCCCAGAGATGCTTAGCACTTGTTGGCCCTTTTGCCTTCACTCTGCAGTCCAGCTCACCCCAAACCATCTCGATTGGGTTCAGGTCTGGTGACTGTGGAGGCCAGGTCATCTGGCGTAGCACCCCATCACTCTCCTTCTTAGTCAAATAGCCCTTACACAGTCTGGAGGTGTGTTTGGGGTCATTGTCCTGTTGAAAAATAAATGATGGTCCAACTAAATGCAAACCGGATGGAATAGCATGCCGCTGCAAGATGCTGTGGTAACCATGCTGGTTCAGTAGTCCTTCAATTTTGAATAAATCCCCAACAGTGTCACCAGCAAAGCACCCCCACACCATCACACCTCCTCCTCCATGCTTCACGGTGGCAACCAGGCATGTAGAGTCTATTTGTTCACCTTTTCTGCGTTGCACAAAGACACGGTGGTTGGAACCAAAGATCCCAAATTTGGACTCATCACACCAAAGCACAGATTTCCACAGGTCTAATGTCCATTCCTTGTGTTCTTTAGCCCAAACAAGTCTCTTCTGCTTGTTGCCTGTCTTTAGCAGTGGTTTCCTAGCAGCTATTTTACCATGAAGGCTTGCTGCACACAGTATCCTCTTAACAGTTGTTGTAGAGATGTGTCTGCTGCTAGAACTCTGTGTGGCATTGACCTGGTCTCTAATCTGAGCTGCTGTTAACCTGCGATTTATGAGGCTGGTGACTCGGATGAACTTATCCTCCACAGCAGAGGTGACTCTTGGTCTTCCTTTCCTGGGGCGGTCCTCATGTGAGCCAGTTTCTTTGTAGCGCTTGATGGTTTTGGCCACTGCACTTGGGGACACTTTCAAAGTTTTCCCAATTTTTCGGACTGACTGACCTTCATTTCTTAAAGCCCCCTCCCCCCCCCCTTCTCTCCCCCCCCTCCTCTTTCTCCTCTCCCTCTTTATTCTACCTCCCCCCCCCCACCCCCCCCCCCCCCCCCCCCCCCCCCCCCCCCCCCACCCCACCCCCCCCCCCCCCCCCCCCTCCCCCCCCCCCCCCACCCACCTCTCCCAACCCCCCCCCCCCCCCCCCCCCCCACCAAATCCCCTCCCCCCCCCCCCCCCCCCCCCCCCCACAACCACCAACCACCAGCGAACCAAAAAACAAAACAAAAAAAGAGGTCTCTACTTACAACAACCTTTATAATATATTTTTTTTTTTTTTTTCTCCTTTTTTTTTTTTTTTTTTTTATCCCCCTTTTTTTTTTTTTTTTTTTTCCCCCCCCCGTTTTTTTCTATTTTTTTTTTTTTTATAATTAAACAAAAAACCTCTTAAGAGAAGGTGTGTCCCAAATTTTTGTCTGTACTGTATATACTCTATTCTATTACTTTATTGAAAATAAAAAATTCCAGTATTAAAAAAAAAATAGTTAAAAGGTCACAGAAGACTGTAAAAAATCAGTTGTTAAAGTTAGCAACTTGGTGGTATTATTCATATATCTTTTAAATAAAGTTGAATATTGTGTCTTAAATAAAGAGCACAATAATATTTAATAAAGTAATGCTTAATATAAAATTAAATTTGTATTAAAAAGAATAGTAAAGTGATTGTACTTTAAAATGTACGATTAAGTTTGATAACACATTCATATTGGAACATATTGATGTTTAGTTGATTTGTTCTAAGTTCTAACCAAAAAATAAATATTGTGATTTTCTATAAAAGGGTAATTAATAATGAAGTCACATGATGTTTCAAGATGTTGCAATTTGTCATCATAGGTTAACTAATAAATATATATATATATAAATATATATATATATATGCATATAGTATCCAAAGTACTATTATTTGCTAAAAATATGAATATCAATAATTGCTATATATCATATTAATATTTGGCATATAAAAGATAAGTATGATATATAAATGAATGATATGGTACACTGTGATATTATAAGGTCAGTAAATGGCCTAGTTTGGGTGAAGTATTAGGCCAAGAAAGTTTATCTTCAATCAAGTCCAAGATTAAGATAAAGTTTGATATCAAATATTAATTAAAGACTTTAACAGATACAAGAAGAAAAAGATGTGCAGAAAGAAACAACTTAAAGGTATGAAAGCTATACACTTAGGTTTATGCCAAGTACTGTGTTCATAATTTAACAGTTATTGATGAAAAATTATTACTGGAGTTTGGAAACATGGATAAGATGATGATTGGACTGAGTTCATCGATGTTTTCATGGAATACTATCAACTGCAAAACTTCAAGGAAAGTTGGTTGGTGAGCAAAAGGGTTATGGATGATAAAACCCTAACACAGGTATTCTGTATAAGATACTTTAATATTGTGACAAGTAGAAGAGATGTGTGTCAAAATTAACACTTCCAGAGCTGCTCCAGAAGTGTCACAGCTGTTCCACAGTGACAAGTGGTCAAGATAATTAAAGGAGACTTTTCTACAGTCTATGTAAACAGGAAAGTGTCTTATGACAAAGTTATCAGAATGAATACATACTTGATATAGGGACTTTGTTGTTTTATCAGTATCTTCATAATATGAACTTTATTGGACAATGTTATATTATCTGCACAATATGATGAAAATCTATAAACTAAAGGACTTTAACTTAACAAGTCAAAAAAACTACAACAATGGATATTTGTGCTAAACCTTCTATTATGACAGAAGAAGATGACCAGAAGAAAATGATGAAAGAGGCCTAGGAGTCTAGTTTAGTTAGGATAGCAAATAATTTTCCTATTTGATCACAGTTTACCATAACATTTATTAATGTCATAATTGATTGCAATTTGATAAATTATTGTTATATGGACAATTAATTTATTTATGAAAATTAAGTTCCAGTATTCAAAAAGAAGAAAGAAGATATAGTCTAATTATGTTCTATGAATATTGTCTAATGATAAAACTCTGTATCTTGAGGGGTCAAACAAGAGGGGGAAATGTTATATATTATTAGATTACAATATTCGTGACCTGTAAGAGTTAATTATAGTTGCTGACGACACTCTTCTATCTTACGGTACATGGGTGTGGTTAGGGTACACACTTATTTTAGTGTTGTCCAAATACAGTTGTAAAAGTGTAAGAATGCTGGGGAACACCCCCTCTCATGAATACAAATGATTGCCAGACACACATGGCTGGGTCTGCTTGTCTTCCTCTGACACATGGAGAGATCTGAACAAGTATGAACCAAGAAAGAACTACAAGAGATTGAGCTTGAAGAAATATAACTATGAGCTCCTCACATGATGTACGCCAATAAGACATTGACTGATATTTCTGTTATTCTGGAAGTTTTTCCTGTCCTTTTCCATGAAGACTCTAATAAATGTCCTTGTTTTTATAAGAAGCTGAGTCCTCCAATAATGTTATCTTATGGCTCAACCTGTGAGTAAGAATTCACTCAAGTATACAGTATTTTACAACACTACACTCTGTTCTTCCTGTGTTAATAATGAGACACTACAGTCTGCTCCTCCTGTATCATAATGATGAAACACTACAGTCTGCTTCTCTTGTGTTATAATTATGAGACACTACAGTCTGCTCCTCCTGTGTTATATTTACTATATGTAAGCCGTGACAGGGGTGGGCTCCCAAGAATACAGTGAAATCACAGACGAGAAGGACGACCCGATACCAGTTCAGCTAAGAACATGTTTTACTAAGACCACAGTAAAAGAACCACATTGAATTTCACACACACTCGACTGGATAGCCGAGACCCTTGTGCTGCATAACCTGGTAGACTCTATATATCCAAACTACCTCATTATAGTTTGCCTACTGATGAGCCCATCTAGGACGGCCGCCCCGATTACCTATTATTACCACTTTATAAAGAAGAAAGTGTTTTGTGTATAAAGCGGTCGGTTTACTGGTAATGCAGATGAGGGCTAACAAACTTATAGAAAAGTCTAAACCCAGACCTCCCTGGTCACCCCTAGTGAATATCAGTCCTGAGCAAGTGAAAACAGGCAATTTGTTGAACTTGGTAATATCTCAGAAATATACAGGATCCTCTGAGGTTAGGTTGCAACAGGAAATGGTGAAGAGTCCTTAATAATGCAAATAATAGTTAACTGAAGATGTCTTTAACTGATAGGAACAGGCCAAACTGAGTGTCAATAGAAAATGCTAACACCCTAATCGTACACTTTGCCACCAAAGCTAACTATTGCTGCGTGCACGTCGTAGACCATCGCTGGCCAGAGAACCTGAGCTCAGGCTTACCGACTCAGGTCGTGGACCTTTCTGGCTGAAATAGCTGCTGATGATGTGGTGTCTCCTCCACTGCGAGCGACATTGCCTCTGGACTGTCATACATTCAGTCACAGCTCCCGATGAGGCTCCTCACGAGGCCCGATTTTTGTCACACCCCAGCAGCGTTCCCCTGCGCGATCTTCTTCCATCTAAGATGAGGAGTGTAGAAGAGGTCATCTCTGTGCACCTAGCGCTATTCTCTTTTCCCGGCAGAAAGTTTCCCAGAACAGATGGCGACAGATCCTATGAAGGCATCTCTGCCTTTCACAGATGCTAGGAGACTGACTAACTAACATGGCCACATCAGAGCTTCCTGTGTAGCACTTCCTCCTACCAACCAGTCTATAACAAAGTTTGTGGAGGAACAGCAGGGGGGAAACAGTGGCATCTTGTGGCTAAAGGGCAACACTGCGGGCATTAGTCCATCTCTTATATATATAACAATGAGTTTCTGTCTGTCTGTCTCTTTATGCGCAACCAAACAACTGAGCCGATCCTCACCAAATTTGGCACACAGGTACATCAGGTGCCAGGGAAGATTTTAAACCGGGTCTCAGCTCTCTAGGATGTACTGTTCCTGAGATACAGTATACGCAAAAAATGACCAGCATTAGTCAATACAAGACTGCAAGTCTTTCACTCATATTCTAACTGCCAAACACAAGGTCACATGTGTTTCGCCGCTCGCAGGTGCTTACTCTCCTCAGGCACACAGCTTTACACCAGGTTTCCATAGCAACCAAGCTATGACCTGTATTAGTCAATAGCAGTTCGCAGGTCCTTAAATAGTAATATCACGTGTATCAGCCAATATAAGTTCACATTTAATTTACCAGGTTTCCATAACAACACAGCCATAAATAGATTGTACCTAAACTAGACTGCCAATACTGGATGTCAAGTGCAAAACTGTCCAATTCTTATGGGGCCACTACACAAACAAAAAATGAAATATACCCGTGCGAAGCCAGGTCGCCACCCCCCCTCACAAACCGCATTCCAGCACACACTATAACGCACCATAGTGGCCCCTACACACACTATTATGCCTCATAGTGGCCCCTGAACACAATATTATGCCTCATAGTGGCCCCTGCACACACGATTTTGCCCCATAGTGGCCCCTGCACACACTATTATGTCCCACAGTGGCCCCTACACATATTATTATGCCCCATAGTGGCCCCAGCACACAGTATTATTCCCCATAGTAGCCCCTGCACACAATATTATGCAACATAGTGGCCCCTGCACACACTATTATGCCCCATGGTGGCCCTTGCACACACTATTATGCCCCATAGTGGCCCCTGAACACACTATTATGCCCCACAGTGGCCCCTTCACATAGTATTATTCCCCATTGTGGACCACCCATGAACAATTATTATACTCTGGGGTCTTTTCAGACCCCACAGTATAATGATTGGAGACCCAGGGGAGGATATAAACATAAAAACAATGTTACTTACCAGATGTCACATGAGCCAGGCATGCGTTGCGATGCATAAAGATGTCGGACTGGCCCACCGATGTCTGGGATGTCACCAAGGAGGCCCAAAGCCTGCTGGAGCGCAGGAGAGGTAAGCAACATTGTTTTTTATGTTCCCTCACTTCCCCAGGCCCTCCAATCATTATACTCTGGGGTCTTTTCAGACCCCAGAGTATAATGATAGTAGTGTTTGTGGTATTCACGGGCTGCGGCCTTACTTACCAACCCCCGCTCCTGATCACAGCCGCCTCCGCAGATGGTGAAGCGCAGGCGGCCGTGAGCAGGAGCAGGGATAGGTAAGTAAATAGGTCTCGTAACCTGCTGGTTTTACACCAGCAGGTAACGGCCTATTTAAAAAAAAATAAAATAAAATGTCCCGGGCCCTATGGCAGCCGCTACCGCAGCTATCCTGGTATTTCCGTCACTGACTGGACTGTCATACGGGATGTCAGCATTCTTATAAATTGAAACGTTTCTAAACTACTTATGCCTCCCTGCAGCAAAACGCATGGTTGCTGCTTGAGCTAATGAAAACTCTCAGCAGACCCAAGCCCGTCTCCAATCTGACAAGGCATTGTCAGCCACATGCACACAGCTGCACTACATCCTCCCAAAAAAACCCCCCCCCTTTTCTCCCCCCCCCTGGCCCCCCCTTTAAGGGGCGGGGCGTTGTGGGTGACACTGTTACACAAGGACATATACACACAGCTTTACTCCAGGTTTTCCATAACAACTGATCGCAGGTTTTTCACTGATATCCAAACTGAGATACACATGATCACACAACGCTTATAGACCAATGGAAAATCGCAGGTTCTTCAGTCTTGACATACACACAGCTTTACACCAGGTTTACATGGCAACCAAGCTATTTATGACCTGTATGAGTCAATAGCAGTTCGTAAGTCCTTAAATATTCAGTCATATGACGTGTATCAGCCAATATAAGTTCACATTTCATTTACCAGGTTTCCATAGCAACACAGCCATAAATAGACTGTAACTATACTGGACTGCCATACTGGATGTTAAGTGCAAAACTGGCCAATTCTTATGGGGCCACTACACAAACAAAAAATGAAATATACACCTGCGAAGCCAGGTCCTTCTGCTAGTACAATATAATGGGCAACTATATACAACTGTACAGCTCATCACTAACTCCAGGATACTCATTCAAAATATACAGGTTGTCAAACATGGGTAAGTGTGGTGTATTTGCCTCCGCACATTCATGAGACACTACATTCTGCTCCTCATGTGTTATAATAACGAGACACTACAGTCTGCTCCTCCTGTGTTAGAATTATAAGACACGGACACACTCTGCTCCTCCTGTTAATTATAAGACACTACAATCTTCTCCTCCTGTGTTATAAATACGAGACATTATAGCTTGTTCTTCCTGTGTTATAATTACGAGTCACTGCAGTCTGTTCCTCCTGTGTTCTATGTATGAGACACTGCAGTCTGCTCCTCATGTGGGGGGGCTATAATTGCTAGACAATGCAGTCTTCTCCTCTTGTGTTACAATCATGAGACACTACAGTCTGCTTTTGAGGGATTATGATTATGAGACACTACAGTCTGCCCCTCATGTGTTACAATAACGAGAGACTACAGTCTGCTCCTCCTGTGTTATAATAACGAGACACTACAGTCTTCTCCTCCTGTGTTAGAATTATAAGACACTACAGTCTGATCCTTCAAGGTTATAAGTATGAGACACTACGATCTGCTCCTCCTATATTATTATAATTACGAGACACCTGCGGGGGGGGGGGTGAGGGAGTGACAACCCCTCCCCCCCCTCTTCTTTTTTATCATTACATCTGTCCCATCCGGCTCGTATATATAAAAAAAACAAAAACGGCAACCACCACCCCCCCCCCCACCACCCCACAATCAAACCCCCCCCCGCATTCTTCTCCTGCTCCCGGCCCGCCCGCGCGGGGGGGAGGGGGGTTGGGGGTTGTGGTTTTTGGTGGAGGGGGGGGGGGGGGGGGGAACCCCCCCCCCCCCCCTCCCTTCCCTCGGGCGGAACGACGGGGGGCCCCCCCCCAATTATCCCCCCCCCCCCCCCACCAAACACCCCCCCCCCCCCCCCCCCACCCCCCCCCCCCCCCAAAAAATTTATTATTTTCTTCCCCCCCCCCCCCCCCGCCCCCCCCCCCCCCCCCCCCCACAACCCACTTTATTCATGCCCGGCGTAATAGGGGGGGGGGCGAAACCCCCCCCCCCCCCCCGTTCAAGGGGGCAGGCGGCCCTTCCCCCCCGGATTGTTGCGGCACCCCCGGGGGGTCTCCCGGGCCAACCCATGGGATCACTGCTGTACACAGATGAAACTGATCTAATGCACAACAGACTTAGACAAAATCGTTTAACTGTCCTGTGTGTATGTAATTCTGTATTAGACAGGAATGCAGCAGTCTCCCGCTCACACAGCAGCACAGCTATGACCTATCTATTTTTATCACTAAGCAGCCTGTAATTACTTATATCTAACTAAATTCTCCTAGTCTAACTATTGCTTGCAAGCATTTCAGCACTGAGTGCTATGTATGATGCAGTGAGATGAATCACAGACCCTTCAATATTCCCACCATTACCGCAACTAGCTTGTGATGATGCTTGCAGCACCTTATATAGTGTATATGACATCAGCACTGTAAGGTGTCCACCTACCACTGTCTATTAGCTGGGAGGCTGACAGCTGATGTCAGGTGGTGCTAGAACGTCACAGTCTGAGTCACAAACTCTTCTGTATTTTCTGCACAAACGTCTGGCGGCAGCCATTTTTGTTAGTCTGAGACGAATAGGCATTTGTTCAATTTCGCTAAAAACTGAACAATTTGGAATATTTGGGTCAATCCCGGCTTGTAATGAATTGGCTCGCTTATATCTAGTTTCTACCAAACTTGAGTGTATTTGTGCAATAGATCCCTTTAAATGGGGGATAATATCGCTATTGTCCACCTTCAATCCCCCTCCCATACTCAACTGAGATTGATAGAGTGGTGGGGGGCAGACCTGGGCACACCCCTCTTTCCCGAGGATAATCTTGAAGCTTTTGGGCCCCAATGCTAAATTTGTAAGGGGTCTCCCACTTGTCACCAGCTATGTAAACTACTGGTACCTTCTTATGTTGTAGAGAAGCCTTTGGGCCCGCACAGGCTCCAGGGCCCAGTAGTGATTGCTACCTCTGCACCCCTATAGCTATGGCCCTACCTCTTCCTGGAGTCCTACTGGGATTTACACGACTTCATACAACCGACCACCAGTTTATACCCTGTTCTGCCCTGTCCCCCCCACTTACACCCCCTTTATACACTCTGCTAATATCCCTTTGCGGTCTAGATATTTGTGCCTCTCCTGCTATATTCCTCACACTCAGTGCCCTCTCGCCTCTGTGCGGGGACACTATACCTCAATGACTTACTGGCACTTGTACAAGTGAGAATAAAACTACTCGGAGACTAAAATGTGGCAGTGATAAGCTATAGCAGCATTTATTAGTGGCAGTGATAGGATATAGCAGCATTATTTATGGCAGTGATAGGATATAGCAGCAAAATGGTCATAGCAGCAAAATGTTATAAGCACCAAAAAATATGAGGTAGATAATAATAGCAGCAATAAAGTAATAGCAGCAATAATAATAGCAGCAATAAAGGGACCATAATAGCAGCAAAAATATGAGGTAGATAATAATAGCAGCAAAAAAAGTAATAGCACCAATAATAATAGCAGCAAAAATATGAGGTAGATAATAATAGCAGCAAAAAAAGTAATAGCACCAATAATAATAGCAGCATAAAATATGAGGTAGTTATTGGGAGTAGCAGCAGGAAGTGGCAGTAATATTAGCAGCAGGCAGGGACATCACAGACAGGCAGCGGTCATCTTAGTAGCGGGCAAAAATTTTGGGCAGCATCTTCACAGGTACAGGCAGCGTTCTTAGTAGCAGGCATAAATCTTGGGCAGCATCTTCACAGGTACAGGTAGCAGTGTTATTATTAGCAGGCATAAATCTTGGGCAGCATCTTCATGGGCACAGGTAGTGGTGTTATTAGTAGCGGGCATTATCATAGCTGGTAGTCAGTTTGGGAACAGTCTCATGGGTACTATCTTCTGGTTGTCTCATCTCAGGTCTAGGTGGTGTTTGGATCAGGGACATCAGACAGTGGGGGAGGTCTTGTGGGAGGACGAGGGGGAGGTCATCAAATGCTGGGGGGTGGTCAGCACGTTGAGGTGGGATGATGCAGCAGATGTTGGTATTTTGTGCTGATGTTTTTTTTTCTGCTGCATCTCTTCTTCGCTGGAATTGAAGATTGAGAAATAATGAGGAGATTTGGGCTCGTCGTGTATACTGGGATTCTCTGCTGAGCCCCCCTGGGACGAAAACCAAACCCGGAAATGAGAAGTGACATGAGCTATAGTGGAGATGGGAGGAGCCAGAAGGTGTCAGGCTCCTCCCACACTGATAACCCTGCCTTTATCTCTACAGTGGAGATTGACAGATCCTTCTAGATGGAGAATTGTAACCGGGAAGAAGCAAACGCTGATGAGTGTGATGGGCAGAGGGTGAGGATGACCCCGACCACCAGGACTATAGTGCAGAGATGGGGCACTACATATCCCAGCAGACTGTGCACTATATCTCCTGGACTGAGGCTGATATGTACAGTGTGAATATCTGTGGATCATACATGAGAGGGACTGACAATGGGATGATAGGGAGCTGCTACCTACTCCTAAGTGACATCTAGAAGCTTCTATAGCCAGGTAGATAATGAACGAGTCGTCTTCTGGAAGATTCATCATTCATCTAGAATAGCTCTAGAACATTGGTTTTCAAGGCGCGATACTTGTAACCCTTGGGGTATGTCCAACCATCCCTGGGGGTACGTGCCATGGTGAGAGTCCACGCTAATGGTAGTTTGCGGGGTTCATCACACACGAACTACAATTCTACTCCTATCTTCAGACCCTCAGAGTATTAATAACGGAGGCCGCGGGGAAGTAATCAAATATAAAAACTTACCTTTCCTGGGCTCCGGTGCTTCTCCCCATGCTCCTCCGGCCAACAAAAATTACATCAAGTAACGCAACATATGCGTTACTATGCTACATGATCCATGTGACCGCCTGACATCATTTCTGCAGACCGGAGGAGCAAAGGGAGAAGAGCCGGAGCCCAGGACAGGTAAGTAACACTGTTTATATAAATGTTTACTTCCCTGCAGCCTCCGTTATTAACTGTAGATCATGTGTGACAACCCCCAAAATATCGGGTTCAGCTGAACCCCATAAAATTGCGGGTTCGGCCAAAACCAATATTGTAAGAAAATCCATATTTATGTGGGATTTTATTAACGTAAGGGCTACTATGGGACATTATACTGCATGGAGGGGCCACTCAGGAACATTATACTGAATGGAGGGGCCACTCAGGGACATTATACTGCATGAAGGGGCAACTCAGGAACATTATACTGCATAGAGGAGCCACTATGGGATATTAAATTGCATGGAGGGGCCACTATGGGACACTATACTGCATGGAGGGACCACTATAAGACATTAAACTGCATGGAGGGGCCCCAGGGAGGGGGGGGGCCCCCGGCCGGGGGGGTATTTTAAGGGGGGGCCCCGAGGGCCTTATCTCTGTGGGGCACTAATTGTTAACGAAAGCTATAAAAAAGCCTTATTGTATTACCATTTATAAGTGAAGGCTACTTTGGGGGTCCCCGGTTGGGACATTTTCTCACCAGAGGGTGCTTCGCTGGAATAGGTTGAGAACCACTACAAGGTCCTGTTTACACTCGTGGTAGGAGCTTCCATCTTCAGCGCTATTTTTTCCTGACTACAAACTACCAGAGATCCCAGGGGACCTCGAGCACCCCATTAAACTCAATGGAGTTGGTCAGTGCCAGTTTGGATGCGCTATACACAGAAGCCATAACACTGCCGTGAACAGAGCCGTACACTTTTTTTTTTTTTTTCCCCCCCCCCCCCCCCCCCCCCCCCCCCCCCCCCCCCCCCCCCCCCCCCCCACACGGCGCACTTTTTTTTATATTATATGAGAGAAGCACCCCCCCCCCCCCACACTCCCTCCCTGCGGCACGGCGCGGCCCCCCCCCCCCCGGGGGGCGGGGCAAGGGGGGGGGGAGAACAACCCCCCACCAACCCCCCCCTCCCAAAAAAAAAAAAGAAAAAGAAAAAAAAAAAAAAAACCCCGGGCGCCCCGGCGGCCCCCTATAAGGGGGGGGAAGTGGGGGGCCCCCCCCCCCCCTGGAAAAAACTTTACTTCCCTCCTGGCATTTTGGGCCCCCCCCCCCCCCCCGCGGGGCCCCCCCACAACAAAAAAAAAAAAAATTGGGTTTTTTTTGGGAGGGGGGGCCCCCGCCCCCCCCCCCCCCCCCCCCCCCCCACCAAAATTCCACCGGGGGAGGGCACAACCTATATAAATGGTCATATTTCTAGGGTTGGCCTTGAACTTACCTTGAGCGGTGTCTTTCGCTTCTGCTGCTGCGGCTAGAAGGAAATACAAGCCATTAGTACCTAGTAAATTCTCCATCCCCTGAGGTCCCTGGCGGGCCGGGGATCAAGTATCTGCCCCACGGGACCCTCTAGTGATGTGTATGTGATGTGCCCCTCTAGGCAGCTGGTCACCTTCCCATGCCCCCCAAGCTCTGGCTGACATTGTGATGACTATGACTACCGTGTGTGATGTACAAGAGGTGATAGTGAATTCCGGATATGATGAATTCGGCAGCCATAAGACCTTTTATCACTCACCTGCTCCTCCTCCACCTCTCAAACCAGCATCTTGGTCTTCTAAAGAACCAGAAGGAGAAAAACACAAAATAAGATGTGATGACAGCGGTAATGGGTGGGGACAGCGGCCACTCTATGCGCCCCTTGTACTTACACAGTCTGGGGCTCTGTCATGGCCTCTTCATCTGTGTCCTCCAATACATCCTCATCTTCCTCACTGTTGGAGACAGAACATAGAACCTGTCAGACAACAGTCTATAAGTATGTGACCCCCCCCCCACCAGAACCATCAATAACTCCCCCTAGTGGTGGCTATATATAAATATGTATGTACTGTAGTGAGCTCCCCCTAGTGGCTGTATAAACTGTATGTAGTGAACTCTCTAGTGGTGAATGTATAATCTGTATGTAGTGAGCTCCCCCTAGTGATGGCTGCATATTCTGTATATAGTGAGTTCCTCCTAGTGGTGGCTGTGTAAACTGTATGTAGTGAGCTCTCTCCAGTGGTGGCTGTATAAACTGTATGTAGTGAGTTCCCCCTAGTGGTTACTGTGTATCAGTATGTATGTAGTGAGCTCCCCCTAGTGGCGGTTATATATCAGTATATTTGTAGTGAGTTCCCCTAGTGGCGGATGTATATCAGTATGTATGTAGTGAGTTCCCCTAGTGGTGACTGTATAATCTGTATGTTGTGAGCTCCCTCCAGTGGTGGCTGTATATCATCATGTATGTAGTGTGCTCCCTCTAGTGGTGGCTCCAGATAGTCAGTGTTATATTAGTTAGCCCTAGGACTGAGTGTAATTAAATGATGATTTGGAGCAATATGTAAGTAACAAGAGATCTGATCTTTCTTCATGTGTTTAGATTTTGTTCAGTTTTGTCATTTTTGATACCCCTCGGTAAAGATTTGGTGTGTTCCCAAATGCTCCATTACCCCACTATTGGGGGTGAGACTATAGAGGAGGAGCCTCCCCCTCATTTGGTCACCCCAGTGGCAGGTCTTAGTACAGCCGGGTAAATTTGGGGTCAGACTTCCCATCACTGTAGCTGTAGAAATGAGACGTCTGTGCTGTTGTGTCATATTTTGTGTCTTTATGTCAGCCTCCTCCTTCTATTGCTCCACTTACTTCATTAGCTGTTCATCTTCATAATCTATTTCATCAACTTCCTCCTCCTCATGATCCTCCTCATCTTCTTCACTATTAGAGACAGGACATAGAACGTGTCAGACATCAATCTATAAATATGTGATGCCCCCAGTATAATCTGTATGAAGTGAGCTCATCCTAGTGGTGACTGTACAATCTGTATGTAGTGAGCTCCTCCTAGTGGTGACTGTAAAATCTGTATGTAGTGAGCTCTCCCTAGTGGTGGCTGTATAATATGTATGTAGTGAGCTCCCTCTAGTGGAGGCTGTATAATCTGTATGTAGTGAGCTCCATCTAGTGGTGACTGTACAATCTGTATGTTGTAAGCTCCTCCTAGTGGTGACTGTATAATCTGTATGAAGTGAGCTCCCCCTAGTGGTGGCTGTATAATGTGTACGTAGTGAGCTCCCACTAGTGGTGATTATATAATCTGTATGTAGTGAGCTTCCTCTAGTGAAGGCTGTATAATCTGTACGTAGTGAGATCCTCCTAGTGGTGAATGTATAATCTGTATGTAGTGAGCTTCTCCTAGTGGTGACTGAATAATCTGTTTGCAGTGAGCTCTCCCTAGAGGTGACTGTATAATCCAGGGGTCCCCAAACTATGGCCCGCGGGCCGCATCCGGCCCCTGGAGGCCATTTACCCGGCCCGCGTCGCAATTTCCTTGTGTTATTTCAATTGTGAGCGCACAGGCGGCACTCACAATTGAAATAACCCGCCAAGCGCTACACGGAAAGTCTCGCTCCTGTGTAGACGCTCGGCGCTCGTCATCCGCACCCGGCCCGCGTCGCAATTTCCTTTTGTTATTTCAATTGTGAGGGCACAGGCGCTTACAATTGAAATAACCCACCGAGCGCTACACGGGAAGTCTCGTTCTTGTGTAGACGCTCGGCGCTCGTCGTCCGGACCTACAATGATCACGTCATGACGCACGACTTGCTCATCTAGGCCTTACAGCCGAAGACAGAGGAGCCGGGACCACAGCGCGGGAGCGGCTGCAGTGCTAGGTAAAGTATATTTTCACTTTTTTTTTTTACTGGGCATGGAGGGGGATCAGAGAGCTGGATCTATATGGGGGATTGATGGGACCTATATGGGGGATTGATGGGACCTATATGGGGGAGAGCTGGACATATATGGGGGAGAGACCTGGACCTATATGGGGGAGAGATCTGGCCCTATATGAGGGAGACTGCATGGGACCTATATGGGGGGGGGCATGGGACCTATATGGGGGGGCATGGGACCTATATGGGGGGGCATGGGACCTATATGGGGGGGCATGGGACCTATATGGGGGAAAGAGCTGGCCCTATATGAGGGAGACTGCATGGGACCTATATGGGGGAGACTGCATGGGACCTATATGGGGGAGACTGCATGGGACCTATATGAGGGAAAGAGCTGGACCTATATGGGGGAGAGAGCTGGACTTATATGGGGGCAGAGTGCTGGACCTATTTGCGGGAAGAGAGAAGCACATTTCAGAGGTGCACTGTGCTGTATTTGGGGAGTACAATGTATGTAAGTGTTATAATCTGAGGTACAGTGTGTACAGTATTATTGTTGGCATATATTGTTTTTTTAGGGCTGTATATATATCTATTGGTATTTTACTAATGGCAATTTGGAATCCCTAGGAAACAATGACGTCAAAAAAGAGAAAAATTGACTCGGAGTGTAGGATATTCAAAGAACAGTGGACTTATGATTACTTTTTCATGCAGTACAAGGAAAAAGCTGTGTGTTTGATATGTCAGAATATAGTGGCTGTGTTCAAAGAATACAATTTGCGTCGACATTATCAAACTCAACATAAAGATAAATATGATTGTTTGGTTGGAGATGTAAGAAAAGATAAAATATTAAAACTGAAACATTCATTGACAACTCAGCAAAATACTTTTGTGAAGCAGAAGCAGCTAAATATTTCATCACTGCGAGCAAGTTTTCAAGTTGCCAAGCTAATAGCGTGCACTGGCAGACCATTTGTGGAGGGAGAATTTGTTAAAGAGTGCCTTCTTTCTGTTGCCAAAGAGATGTGTCCAGAAAAGTCAGACTTATTTAGTACAATTAGTCTTTCAGGATCTACAATTACACGAAGGATTGAAGAAATGGGAGACAATTTGCATCAGCATTTGCAAAACTCCGCAAGAAAACTTTCTTATTTTTCCTTGGCACTTGACGAGAGCAAAGATGTTCGTGATTCTGCACAATTTCAAATTTTTATTCGTGGGATGAATGACAATTTCGAAGTTATGGAAGAGCTTGGTGCACTGCAAAGCATCAAAGGAACAACTACAGGAGAGGATATCTATGAAAAGCTTTCCCAAACTGTGAAGGATTTGGAGCTGGACTGGGCTAAACTAGCCAGTGTGACAACTGATGGTGCGCCTAGCATGGTGGGGTCTAAGAAAGGAGTAATTGCTCGCATTAACCAAGAGATGGACAAACGTAATCATTCTCATCCAATAGCCATACATTGCCTCATCCACCAACAAGCGCTATGTAGTAAATCACTGAAGTGGGACTCTGTTATGAAAATTGTGGTATCTTGTGTTAACTTCATTAGAACTAATGCACTAAACCACAGACAATTTCAGGAATTTCTGTCTGAGCTAGATGTTGCCTACGAAGATGTTCTGTACCACACAGAAGTCCGTTGGCTGAGTCGAGGGAGAGTTTTGAGACATTTTTATGACTTACTTCCACAGATTACAGATTTTATGCTTTCAAAAAACAAAGAAGTACCAGAGCTCAATAATGCAGAATGGAAATGGCACCTCGCCTTTCTGACAGATGTAACAAAGCTACTCAACAGTTTCAATGTGCAACTTCAAGGAAAAGGGAAGCTCATCTGTGATATGCAATCACATGTGAAAGCATTTGAAGTAAAATTAGGCCTCCTTATCAAACAAGTGAAGGAGGAAAATTTCTGCCATCTCCCCTTAACTCAAAATCTTTCGGCGGAAAACCCCTTGATTGCATTCCCAAAAGAAACATGTGTGAATTCACTGGAAAAGTTGCAAAAGGAGTTTCAATTCAGATTTAAAGAGCTTTATCTCCATGAACAGGACATACAGCTTTTCCGTAACCCATTTTCTATTGACATTGAAAATGTGGATGCAATTTACCAAATGGAACTGGCTGAATTGCAGAATTGTGACTCTCTGAAAGATGCATTCAAGGCAAGCAGCTTGCTTAAATTCTATGCATCTCTCTCCTCTGAGACCTATCCTAATCTCAGGAATCATGCACTCAAAATGGCAACAATCTTTGGCAGCACTTATGTTTGTTAACAGACTTTTTCCAGAATGAAACATCTGAAATCTCCAACCAGATCTAGACTAACCGATGTGCACTTGCATCACTTGTTACGGCTAGCAGTGACAAATATGGAACCGGACATTGACCATCTCATTAGCCAAAAGCAGGCCCATACTTCACATTGAAATAATGGTGAGTTTGTTGACTTAAATTTACTATTTCTTTATTTTGAATGTTGTATTTGTTCCCTTTTTGTTTTACTTTAAAATGAAGAAAAGAAAATGTGTGTGGGGTGTGGTGTTTTTTTTTTTTTTTTTTTTGTGGGGCGCGCGCAGGGGGGGGGGGGGGGGGGGGGGGGGGGTAAATGGTTTAGGGTTGGGGGGTTTTATTTTTTTTTTTTTGGGGGGGCTGGGGGGTGGTTGTTGTTTTTTTTTTTGGGGGGGGGCCCCTGGGGGGGGGGTGTTTTTTTTTTTTTTTGGGGGGGCGCCTTTTGTGGGGGGGTTTTTTTGGTTTTGTGGGGGCCCCCTAGTGGTGTTTTTTTTATTTTTTTGTTGTGGGGCCCCCCTAGTGTTGGCTGTATAATCTGTATGTAGTGAGTTCCCCCTAGTGGTGGCTCATAGCAGTCAAAATTAATTTAATACAATTTATTTAACCCTAGGATTGAGTGTAAGTAAGTAGCAGAGGATTTGGAGCAATGTGTAAGTTACAAGATATCTGATCTTTCTTCATGTGTTTAGATTGTGTCCAGTTTTGCCATCTTGGATACCCCTCTATAAATACCCTTTGTCTGCACCCTCCTCCCCCCGCCCCTTCTATAGACTTACACGATTGTTTCCAGATCTGGTTCTTTTGATGGAAAAGGAAAGTAGATGTCTGATCTGTAATAGAGAAACCATCTCCAGTTACCGTCATTAACCCTTTATTCCTTATAATAACCCGTCTCCCCCACATCTATTAATGCACTTACCGTACCCCCAACTCTAAGGGGAATAAAGCTTATAGAATAATGTCCATTGTACCCCCAATATCTATGCCTCCAACCCAGCTGTATTGTCATGAACCTGCACCACTGTAATAGTGTCGTTACAATGTATCAGTGTAGGTAAGAACCATCACCCAGTACTCCAGATGAAGACAGAGGTTTCTACCACTGCACACAGCATTACCTACACTGATACACTATACTAAACCCTCAGCTGTGTGAGCAGAACTTGGTTTGTGCAGGTTTTAGTCTCTGACAATAGTCTCTGTTCCTCTGTCTCTTCCTATAGAGTAAAGATGGTGGTTGTCCCCTCATTCTAAAGTATTAGCCCCCAGGACTAATCCCACCGCTCTGTACATAGAAGACCCTTATACTGTAACCCAGGAGGGATCCGGCGTCTCCCGGGGTACCTACCTGAAGGCTGGCTTGGCACAGTATACATTAATTCTGAATCTGGTGGAGAAAGACATGAAGGAGAAATATTATCTAGAAGGTTCCGTCACTTCCAGGATGACTTTCTTCTGTATCTTATGGAACAGACATAAACCCTGAGAGAATATTGGGGTGACATCCAGGATTGTAGTGTGGACCCCCTAATGGCCCCAAATGCTCCATTACCCCACTATTGGAGGTGAGACTATAGCGGGGGCAGCCATCCCCTCATGTGGCCCCCCAGTGGCAGGTCTCGGTACAGCCGGGTAGATGTGGGGTCAGACTTCCTATCCCACTAGCTGTAGAGATGAGACGTCTGTGCTGATGTGTCATGTGTAGTGTCTGTATGTCACCCCCTCCTTTTATCCCTCCACTTACTTCATTAGCATTTCATCTTCTTCCTCCATTATATCCTCTTCTTCATCACTACAGGAGACACAACATAGAACCTGTCAGACATCGGTCTATAAATATGTGACCCCTCATATGGAACTTATCTGCAAGGAGCTGCAGTACTGAATGTACAAAATGTGTGGCACTGTGCCCAGTGACCAATGAGAGGGCTGTCATGTAAGCTCTAGCAGTAGATAGGTCGGGGGCCCAGTCAGCCCCCCACCCAAAAAAAAAAAAAAAAAAAACAAAAAAAAAAAAAAAATTTAATTTTAATTTTTTCCTCCCCAAAAAAAATTTTTTTTTTATTCTACAACAAAAAAAAGGCCCGAAACCTTTTTACTTTATCTTCTTACTGGGCCCCAATGCAAAATCTGTCATTGCCCCACATAACATGCTCTATTAAAAGGGCGGGGGCCTTCTTTTTTGGTGGGGGGGCCTTTGCCCCCCTTAGGCTCCAGGGCCCTGTACTGCACCACCTAGTGGTACGCCCCTGGATGTACCAAATTTCTATAGATTTTGTTACACCTTAAAACTTTTATAAACTTTATTTCATCACATTCTGATCCCCCGCCCCCACAAGCCATCCATCATCTTGTCAAAAATTTTAAAGGGGTATTCCAGTTGCTTAGGATAGGTCATGAGTAAGAGATCAATGGGGTTTTGAAACACGGGATCCTCGGTATCAGTGGTTTGAAGGCAGTGGCACAACTAGGAATGGCTGGGCCCCAAGGCGAACATTTGCAACCGCCCCCCGGCAACTGCTTCCCCCCCGCACAAACCGCATTCCCCACATTCCTGCACACCTGCACACAATATTATGTGTGTTTACGCCACTATTTGAAGGGGTTGTGGCAGTCGTGCGAGCACCATGACCCCTTTACTGTTTACATCTCATGGAATTTGTTTTATAGTAGCCGTGAAGTGAAAGGGACATACCACGTGACATGACCACTATATAACAGGCAGCCTGTGACATAGTGAAGGGGTCACAGCGCTCTCATGAGTGCCACAGCCCCTACAAATAGCTGATAGTAAGGGTTCCCAGATTTTGGACCCCGCTGATCTCTTATTGATGATCTATGACCTTTATAGGGTTAATCCACCTTTTAAAAATGGATGGCCTATTATTAAGATAGATCATCAATGTGTGATCGGCGGGGGTATGACTGTTGGGACCCCACTGATCGGCTGTTTTCCAGAGAACCCAGCGCCTCACATTGTTTACATGCAGGGTGTTGGGCTGTGTACCCGCCATAGTCTTGATAGCGATTGTGGGTTCTGTCCCATTTAAGTCCATCAAGAATACTACAAAGGGATGGGGTAGGGGGCCCCATTTAAAATTTGCATCCATTGCCTAGTGCACTCTAGTTATTTCACTGTACATACCTCATATCCTCAAGGAAGGTTTTACTCCAGAGTCTGAAAGTGAGGAAAGAGAACAGTGAGAATTTACAGGAGAGAGGACCCTGCCCATAAGAGCTGACACTCTACAGGAGAGAGCAACCCCGACCATAAGAGCTGACACTCTACAGGAGAAAGCACCCCGCCCATAAGAGCTGACACTCTACAGGAGAGAGCACCCCGCCCATAAGAGCTGACACTCTACAGGAGAGAGCACCCTGCCCATAAGAGCTGACACTCTACAGGAGAGAGCAGCCCACTAACATAAGATCTGGGTGTGGACCCGGCAGTGGCCCCTGTACACACTTACACTAAGTTTTGCAGAACTCTCTCCATTTTCTCTTCTCTCTGCAGTTTTGGGGAATATAATAGACAATACGCTCTGGGTTAGAATCTTTGAGATGTTGCTGAATTTATTTGTACTCATTCACCATGTATAAAGCCTTGTTTCCACCATCAGGTTTTTGATGCAGTTCTTGAACCCAAAGCCAGGAGTGTTTGGAGAGCAGAGGAGAAGGAGCCATCTTTATAGGTTCTCTCCCTCTATCATTCACTTCTGGTTTTGGCCTCAAAAAAAAAAAATATAAAACCCAAACCCAACAACCCCCCAACCACCAAAAACAAACAAACAAACCACCACCCCCCCCCCCCCCCCACCAGCCCCCCCCCCCCCCCCCCCCCCCCCCCCCCGGCCCCCCCCCCCACACACAAATACCCCCTCTCACCCCCCCCCCACCCCCCCCCCACCCCCCCACGGGCTTTCCCCCCCCCCCCAATTTTTCTCCCCCCCCCCCCCCCCCCCCCCCCCCCCCCCCCCCCCGGCGCCGCCGGGCGGCGCCCCCCCCCCGCCCCCCCCCCCCCCCCCCCCCCCACCAAACATTCGCCCTCAGTTAGTTGCCCACATCTTTATTTTCCCCCCCCCCCCCCCCCCAAACCACCACCCCCCCAACCCCAAAACAACGCCGCGGCCGCCGCCGCCGCGCGCCCCCCCCCCCCCCCCCACAACACACCCCCCCCCCAAAAAACCCAACAATTGGTCGCCCCCCCACCCCTCCCCCCAGCCACCGCCGGCCCCCCCCGCCACCCACCAACCAAAAACCACCCGGCCCGGAGGGGATGCCCCCCCCCCCTGTTGTTTGCATTGGCCATTATATAAGGTGCTGTATATCACCCACCATCACTTGTCAGCCCCCCCAATGGGATCTCTAAACAGATCCTGACATTGGGGTCCCTTGTGCGATACCAGGGGCCCCTCCTTCTATATGTTGTGTATTATGCTGGGATTTTTATATGTGGCCCCCTCAGACACCAGGGGCCGCACTTACTATGTGTCATGTATAATACTGGGATCTTTATATGTGGCCCACTCAGGCATCAGGGGCTCCTCCTACTGTGTATTATACTGGGATCTTTATATGTGGCTTCCTTAGATACCAGGGGCCCCATCTACTATGTGTCATGTATTATACTGGGATCTTTATATGTGGCCCCCTCAGGTACTAGGGACCACTTGTGGATTCTACCTCTGCCCCTCCTATATCCACGCCTTGCTGAGCAGGTACAATCGTGATGATATGAGGCACCATCTAGTCCTCTGTATCAGGGTTCCCTAACGACTGGTCCGCAGACCGGGACTGGGCCATTGGGGGTCTTTTGCCGGTCCACGGGTCGGCAATCTGGCCACAGTGTTGTGGCTCCTAGCTCTATACTAAACATGATCCCCCCCCCCTTACGCTCTCTATAGTACACCAAACAGCGTTGTACGCCAGGGCCTGCTGACGGGACCTTGGTGTACAGCTCTGTAGACCAGGCCCCCGCCATTAGCTACGTAGCTGCGGGGACCTGGTCTACAACGCTGCACACTCAGGTCCCGCCAGCACACCCCGGTGTACAGAGCTGTTTTCTGTATAACCCCACCCTCATATGATCAAAGCCCCACCCCTAAACTGCCCGCCCCTCCCCCCCTGCCGGGCAGTGCAAAAAAAAGGGTTGGGGACCGCTGTTCTATATCATCAGGACTCTGTAACATTGCTGCTAGGACATTGGCCCCCAGCAGTTGTAGCCCCTCATTTGTTACTTACATGTCGCAGATATCGCAGAAGGGTCTCTAGGTCTCTCCAAACAACTGGAAATAAGAGGAAATAAAAATTAAGTAAAGCTATTGGGGAGAAGAGGAGCAAAGGGGGCGACAGAGGGGCACAGGGGGCGACATTACATGGAGGAGAGAAGAGGGGCACAGGGGGCGACAGAGGGGCACAGGGGGCGACATTACATGGAGGAGAGAAGAGGGGCACAGGGGGGCGACAGAGGGGCACAGGGGGCGACATTACATGGAGGAGAGAAGAGGGGCACAGGGGGTGACAGAGGGGCACAGGGGGCGACATTACATGGAGGAGAGAAGAGGGGCACAGGGGGTGACATACATGGGGGAGAGAGGGGCAGGGGGCGCAGGGGGCACAGGGGGTGATAGGGGACAGGGGTTGACATTACATGGAGGAAATTTCAGAAAGAAGAAGGAGATGACAGGAGACGACATGCAGCAACTTACACTCCAACTCCAACTAGAACCCTCACTGAGGTTCTGCTCAGCAGCTCCTTATATAATGTCACATGATGTCATAAATGGCCAGGTCATAACTCATTGTTACCCATAGCAACCGGAATGCAGCTCCCACAGTAACCAATCAGAGTACAGCTTAAACAGTAAAAAAAAAAAAAAAAAAAAACAAATTAAAAAAAAAAAAAACAAAAAACAAACAAAACAAAAAAAAAAAAAAAAACAAAAAAAAAAAAAAAAAAAAAAAAAAAAAAAAAAAAAAAAAAAAAAAAAAAAACCAAAACAAAAAAAAAAACAAAACAAAAAAAAAAAAAAAAAAAAAAAAAAAAAAAAAAAAAAAAAAAAAAAACACCACAAACAAAAAAAAAAAAAAAAAACACACTCCTACACTCCTTTAAAAAAAAAAAAAAAGCGCTTTTATTTTTTGTTATGGGGGAAAAATATTTTTTAACAAAAAAAGGGGACAAGAAATCATAAAACTTTAACTTTTATGTAAATAATAATAAATATTTAAGACGGTCAGAGAATATCACCAATTAATGTGCACAAAACAAACCGTCTTAAATATTTATTGTTATTATTTACATTAAAGGTTAAGTTTTATGATTTCTTGGATCCTGTGCTTGTGACAATTGATTGTTGGATCATCAAGTTTGTTTGATAACGTAATTGTATGCTTTGGCGGCGTGATAAGTCTATTACTAGCTCCTCCCTCCACAGATGGCGGCAGATCTTCTGTCCTGCACAAAGGCCGCTGTTACCTGTGTCCATCCCTGCACTGATACACACAAACAAACACTCCCACACTGCTGTGTGAGCAAGTCTAGTTAGGGGCGGTTTTCAGCCTCTAAATGTAAATAATGAAATACTACAACCACCATCATGGTCACTACCATCTATGTCTGCTCTACATGCGCCAACCAGTTCTGCTGCAGGGAGGCCCCATCTGTATAATACACGGGGTGTCACATGTGGAGCGGTCTGGTTATGTGTCATGTGCATGTGCAAAGCTGCGCCCAGAAAAGATAAGAGTTAGAAATATGTATGTATGTACCTGTATGTACTGTATGTGTATATGTATGTATATGTGCCTGTATGTACAGACGTGGACAAAATTGTTGGTACCCCTCGTTTAATGAAAGAAGAACCCACAATGGTCACAGAAATAACTTGAATCTGACAAAAGTAATAATATATAAAAATTCTATGAAAATGAATAAATGAAAGTCAGACATTGCTTTTCAACCATGCTTCAACAGAATTTTTTTTAAAAAGAAAACTCATGAAACAGGCCTGGACAGAAATGATGGTTCCCTTAACTTAATATTTTGTTACACAACCTTTTGAGGCAATCACTGCAATCAAACGATTCCTGTAACTGTCAATGAGACTTCTGCACCTCTCAACAGGTATTTTGGCCTCTCCTCATGAGCAAACTGCTCCAGTTGTCTCGGGTTTGAAGGGTGCCTTTTCTAGACGGCATGTTTCAACTACTTCCAAAGATGCTCGATTTAGGTCAGGGCTCATAGTCCAATATTTCTTTTTTTTTATATTCTTTGGTGTTTTTTTTGTGTTTTTTTTTTTTTTTTTTTTTTTTTGGGGACCCCACCACCCGCGAGGGAGCCAGCTTTTTTTCACCGGGGGGCACATTTTTTTTTTGTATCCCTTGATAGTTTTGAGATTTCTTTGTCCCCTGCACAGATTCAAGACACCCTGTGCCAGCTGCAGCAAAGCAGCCCCAGAACATAACAGAGCCTCCTCCATGTTTCACAGTTGGGACATTGTTCTATTCATGATATGCTTCATTTTTCCGTCTGTGAACATATAGCTGATGTGCCTTGCCAAAAATTTCGATTTTTTTGTCTCATCTGTCCATAGGACATTCTCCCAGAAGCTTTGTGGCTTGTCAACATGTAGTCTGGCAAATTCCAGTCTGGCTTTTTTAAGTTATTTCTGTGACCATTGTAGGTTTTTCTTTCATTAAACGAGGGGTACCAACAATTTTGTCCATGCGTGTATGTGTATATATGTACCTGTGTGTATGTGTACAGTCATGGCCAAAAGTTTTGAGAATGATACAAATATTAATTTTTACAAAGTCTACTGCTTCAGTTTTTCTAATGGCAATTTGCATATACTCCAGAATGTTATAAAGAGTGATCAGCTTAACAGCAATTGCTTACAAAGTCAATATTTGCCTAGAAAATGAACTTTATCCCCCAAAACACCCTTTTTAAAATTTTTTTCCCCCTTGATTTAAAAAGCCCAAAAAAAATTGTTTCAAATAATTGTTTAAAAAAAAGGGGGGGGGTTTTAAGGGGGAGGGGGGGGGAGATAATTTTGTATTAATTAATTAAGAAGAAAACCATGGGACACTTTAAAAGGAGGTGGGTGCTTGCCATCATTTTTTCTCTTCTGTTAACCATGGTTATCTCTAAAGAAACACGTGCAGTCATCATTGTGTGAACCGAGAGCAAGGCAGGTGGTTTGGTCTCCGCAACCAGAAATGAACGCACACGCGGTAGTTCAAGAAAAGAATATATATTTACTATAAGTTAATAAAGGCTCGTTAAAGATAAAATGACAGGGCTAAAGACAAGCAAAATATACAATATAGCATGAACAATTTCAAGGCAAATTCTGCAATGGTTTCTACTTTTACTCTGTCCACTTCTGCAGTATGGACACTGAATGAACAATATACTCAAAACTATCCCTAACTGACCCTGACTTCACATTTGGGTGCACCCCCTTTTCCCCAGTGGTCCAGGTGGACCGCTTACAGTCCGTAGAAGCGCGCGGTGGGGCCCAAAGTCGTTCCTTTCTTTTATAGTGAAGCGTCCTCTCCTCACTGTTATCAGGATCTTGGGAGAAATGAAGTCCTCTTTAACAGGGAAACCCAATGAATGCAATGTAATCCAACAGCAGATTCCACTCAGCACACTGACAGTCCTGCAGAATCCATACACTGAGCTGGGATGTAAAGCGGGATTTAGCAGGTGCCGTCCAATACATCAACAGCACTGCGAGTCTCTATCTGTGGTATCCATATACACAGTCACAATGTCAGTCTCACTGATCAGCCACTGAGCACAGTTCCTTTCACGTGGACTCACTAGTCCTGTTGTCTCTTTACACTCTGTTTGTCTCTGGACCAAGATACAGCTTAGCTGTACAGAAAAATCTCCACACCAGTTCAATACAACACTTGCCAAGATGGCTGCTGCTCTCTGTCTCGTCACTTCCTGCTTCTCTGCTCACACTCTGTCTGCAGAACAGGCAAGCTGACATAAAAGGGGGGGGGGTCTCACTCCAGCATCATGTCACAATTACAATGGCTGCTGTCTTAAAGGAACAGAATCACAGAAATACATTCAACATTAACAGTTTATACAGACAAATAAAGCTTAGGACAACATTGGCTGTCTCTTACATATTCCCCCCCACTTTAAGATTGGCAGTCCCTGCCTATGACTGTATATCCAGAGGGTTGTACTTTTATGCACAGGGTGGTAGTATACCGATGTATGGCAGGCCAAACAAACTCATCCTGCGCATACCGAACAGGGGGAATACCAGCATTTGGCCTAGTGGTCCGTCTGAGGACCGGTGGTATATTATGGGGTGCTGCAGCTATGGGCTGAGAAGGACCAGCGGATTCCGCACCAGAGGGGGCACAGGCCGGAGATACAGTAGTCACAGGTGGAACATCCCCAGGAGCAGGGATCGGCCAACAATCATCCTCCTCGTCTGAGGCCCATTCCGCACCTCCATTCTCTGACTGTGGGAGCTCATTCACATTGGCAAGCCCATCATGATTTGTCCCTTCAGAATGACACAGGCGCAACATATTTCGGTGAAGTACTCGAACACAATCAGTTCCTTCTTTCTGGACCTGATACACTGGCCCATTCGCATACTTGCGGCCAACAACACGATACGGCAAAGCCTCCCATCGGCTTTCCAATTTCCCTTGGGGTTTCTTGACACGAACTAGCACCAGGTCGCCTGGTTGCAATGGTGCTTCTTGCACTGGGGTCTTATCAGGATGGGGATGTTCTTGCAGGCGCTGCCGCACCAATCGATGGATCGTCTCAAGTCTCTGCCGGTGCGCCCGCACCCAAGAGGTTGGATCCCTCGGAGGGAACCCATCCACATCATCCAACTGTAATTCTCCTACACTTCGCCCAGACCGCCCAAAGAGAAGTGTATAAGGAGAGTACCCCGTTGTAGAATGGACCTGATTGTTATAGGCCCACACCATTTCAGACAAGAACTGAGGCCACTGTAACTTCTTGTCTTCCTCCAGAGTCCGCAGCATCTGTAGCAGAGTTCTGTTGAATCTTTCACAGGCCCCATTTCCCTGAGGGTGGTATGGAGTCGTGTGCGACTTCTTTATCCCGTAGATACGTTGAACTTCTTTCATTACGTGTCCCTCAAAGCAGGCACCCTGGTCGGAGTGGATGCGTTTAGGGCACCCATATACTCGAATGAAATCTTGGCACAGAGCACGAGCTGCTGACTCAGCTGTCTGGTCCTTGGTGGCGGTTACCACCGCAAATTTGGTGAAGTGATCCACCATTACGAGGCAATACTGGTGTCCGCTATTGGATGGGCCCACCATTAGATAGTCTATCATGACGATTTCTAAAGGTTCCTGGGTCACGATGGTTTGCAGGGGGAGCTCTCTGTTCTATTGCCTTATGGATCTCACAAGTTCGACAGCTGCGGCATACTTCTTCGACCATTTGACGAAGACCAGGGCAGTAAATCAGTCGCTGTAACCAACGAAAGGTCTTCTCATGACCAAAATGTCCATTCTTATTATGAGCCTCAACTGCCAACGAGCGAGCCAGTTCACTAGGCACCACAATTTGGTATCGAATGTCGATCTCAGAAGGTAAATAGACCTTTCGGCATAGCACTCCATTTTTCATCTCCAACTTTTCCCACTGACTCAGAACAGATAATATCTCACGTGTCAGTCGTTCTCTTTCCTCTCTACAGGGCTTCTGGCCTTTCTCAACACACTTGATCATCTGTGCCAGCCCCTCATGGGTCTGTTGTATCTGTGCCCATTCCTGTCGTGAGGGACCAAAGAAAGGAGCCATTTCAGTCCCCTCCATCTCAAACTGATTAGTGGCGGTCAAGGCCTGTGAAAATCTGCTGAAGTCGGGCACCTCCACATGCTCCAACTCATGATCCACGTCTACTGTGGGGGTCTGGGCGGTTACCCTAGAAAGCCCGTCAGCATTCTGGTTCTCTGTCTTGGACCGATACTTAATGCGGTAATTGAACTTAGTCATTCGGGCTATCCACCTCTGCTCTAACGCCCCGAGCTTGGCATTTTCCAGGTGAGCTAGTGGGTTGTTGTCAGTCAGTACTAAAACTTCAGCACCGGTCAAATATTCAGAGAATTTCTCGGTCATGGCCCATACCAGTGCCAACAGCTCCAACTTAAATGAACTATAATTCTCGGGGTTTCTTTCAGAATCTCTCAAAGACCGGCTGCCGTACGCTATGACCCTCTCCTGGCCATCCTGAAGCTGGGAAAGCACTGCTCCAAGACCATACAGGCTTGCATCCGTATACAGCTGGAACGGCAAGTGGTAATCAGCATATGCCAAGATTGGGGCTGTTGTCAGTGCATCCTTTAATGCCTGGAAGGCTTGTTCCTGTTCAGGTCCCCACTTCACGGACCGGTTCTTTGGACCACCGGATGTGCCTCGTAGGAGAGCATTAAGTGGTGCTGCTACCTTGGCGAAATCCTTAATAAACCGTCGATAGTAACCGGCTACTCCAAGGAACGCCCTCACTTCTCGCAGGGTAGTCGGTATTGGCCAATCTTGAACAGCTGCTATCTTGTCTCTTGATGGTCTCACCCCTTCTCCTGATACGCGGTGACCCAAGTAATCAATTTCAGATTGGAACAACCGACATTTACTGGGTTTCAATTTGAGCCCATGTTCCCGCAATCTTCGAAATACTTGCCCCAACTGGTGGAGATGGTCTTCAAAGGTCGCAGAATACACTATAATGTCATCCAAGTAGATGAGAGTGAACTCAAAGTTGAAGTCACCGAGACATTTCTCCATCAACCGCTGAAACGTTCCGGGTGCATTTGTCAACCCGAAGGGCATCCGGTTAAACTCGTATAGTCCCATGGGCAAGATGAATGCCGTCTTCTCCTTGTCTTTTGTGGCCATCGGCACCTGCCAATACCCACTAGCCAGATCTAGTGAGGAGAAGTACCGGGCTCTCCCCAGCGCTGAGAGGGACTCCTCAATCCGTGGCAAGGGGTAGGAATCTCGTACGGTGCAAGCGTTTAACTTCCGATAGTCTACGCAAAATCGGATGGACCCATCTTTTTTTCTTACTAACACCACAGGAGCTGCCCAGGGACTCTGGCTTTCTTGGATGATCCCACCCTGTAGCATCTTAGCTAACAGTTCTTTTACTTCCTGATACAACTGTGGAGGAATTTGTCGGTAGCGCTCTCTAATTGGAGGGGTGTCTCCTGTGGGAATCTCATGGTAGATCCCTGTGGTACATCCAAAATCTTCAGCATACCGTGAAAAGGCGGCTCGGTTCTCCCACAACAGTTCATCTACCTTCTGCACACATTCCAGAGAACATGAACTTGCATCCATCTTCATCTGTTCTCGAATTGCACGGCCATTCCATTCAGAGGTGGGTTCCTCATCTTCTCCCATGGACACAGTTACGGTCCACTCATCCCTTTCAGTCGGCTTCAGCTGCATTGGAGTTACTTTCCTTACTTCCTCCGGAGTCACATAGATGTTAGCCAGCTGCCTCCCTGGGGTCAGGTCCACACTCTGGTCCTGAGTGTTTACACATCGAAGTGGTACTCTTCCATTGCGAACTATTGCCAAGGAACGGGCCACTAGCGGATCAACACCTCCTTCGGCTGCCTGCAGTGGTTCTACCAACACAGCTATGCCCTCTAGTTTCCGACAGGTGCCTACGGGCATAGACACTATTGTCTCCCGACTGGGTGGCAGTGTAACTTTTGTATGCAAAGGAACTGAAATTCGAGCCAGAGGACGCTGCGCATCCGAACTTTTCTGTAAGCCACATGTCCGGATCAGCCGCTGGAAAGCTGTTTGAGTAGGCCGATGGGTGGTGGTTTCTTTCCAATAACCGTGACCTTTCTTTTCAAAGAGGATCTGATCTAATTCTTTTAACACATTCATCCCCAAAATGACAGGGACCTTTACTTCATGTGACTCCTGTACCACCACAATGCCTTTCCTACCCAGATCTTGGCCACATACCCGGACATTCATCCAGGCCACTCCCACGACTGGAACTGGTAACTGGTTAGCTGCGACCACTCGTACGAATGTATGGGGATCATATTTCACATGTTGCTGGAAGTACCGTTCATAACAGTCTCTACTCAAGGTCGTTACTTGGGAACCCGTGTCAATCATCCCGGTAACCGGAATACCCTCCATTTCCACCTGTATAACAGGACTTGCAGCGATCAGGTCATCATTAGGGCATTCTCCCCACATAGTCTCCTTGTCAGTCTCCCCTACTACACGCCCTACAGCAGCAGGGGACTTCAGTTTAACGGCGGTCTCTCATAAGTTTGTCGCTGCTCTGGACATCTAGCAGCAACGTGGCCCATCCGTCCACACTCCCAGCAGCGTATCTCCCGTCGTTCTGGCCATCTGTTTGGGCCCCTTCGGTAAGCCCCTTCGATTTCTCCTGAGCACTGCATTAACTGATTTGGACCCCTTCGGTAGGTCCTATCCTCATCCCTCCAGTTGGGTGGTGGGTGATTCTGATTTTCTGGGTATGGACGGCTCACCCTTTCACCTCCAGTTTTCTGGAAGTCTGCAATTTTCATAGAATGTTCATCACAACGGGTGTGCAAGTGTTCCATTTGCTCTTGCAGTTTCTGCATTACTGTGAGAATTTCTTTAACCGTCCCCTTTTCTACTGTCTCTGAGCCAGAACTAGCCCCCTTTGACAAAGTAACTCCAACTGCGGTCTGGGGCTTCGGGAACATACTATTGGCACGGGAGATGGCCTCTACCTGTACATCATGGAATTTAGCATCAGTCTCTCGTCGTATAAAATCCTGCATAGTCACAGTTAAACTGCCGTCACGTATCCCCAGGACAAACTGGTCACGGAGAGTCCGATCAGGGTTACAGAAGGCTGGCGAGCCCCCTCTTTCCTTCACTTGAATATCTCGGAGCAGTTCTTGTAGGGCATTTGCATATTGGGGAAGGCTTTCATTCTCCTGTTGTACCCTCTGGAAGAACCGAGCCTGCAGAGACCCCAGCAATGCAGTTTCTCCATAAATGGTTTCTAGAATCTGGACTACTTGCTCAAATGTCTGCCTTTGTTCAAATGGCCTCAGTATCACCGTGGTCTTAGCATCCCCTTGTAATGTCAATATTGCTAGCTCTACTAGTACTTCTGGTGCGGTCTGGTACATTCGCTGTATCATTCGTATCTGTTCCACCCACATACTCACTGACATATTATTGCCATCAAATTTAGCTAACTGACTCATTATAGCCCCTGCTGGCATTCTTCCTCCAGCACCATTCTCCCGAACGGGTGCGTCACCGTCCATTCTGGTAAGCGGATCCTGCCGACTACGCCAATTTGTGAACCGAGAGCAAGGCAGGTGGTTTGGTCTCCGCAACCAGAAATGAACGCACACGCGGTAGTTCAAGAAAAGAATATATATTTACTATAAGTTAATAAAGGCTCGTTAAAGATAAAATGACAGGGCTAAAGACAAGCAAAATATACAATATAGCATGAACAATTTCAAGGCAAATTCTGCAATGGTTTCTACTTTTACTCTGTCCACTTCTGCAGTATGGACACTGAATGAACAATATACTCAAAACTATCCCTAACTGACCCTGACTTCACATTTGGGTGCACCCCCTTTTCCCCAGTGGTCCAGGTGGACCGCTTACAGTCCGTAGAAGCGCGCGGTGGGGCCCAAAGTCGTTCCTTTCTTTTATAGTGAAGCGTCCTCTCCTCACTGTTATCAGGATCTTGGGAGAAATGAAGTCCTCTTTAACAGGGAAACCCAATGAATGCAATGTAATCCAACAGCAGATTCCACTCAGCACACTGACAGTCCTGCAGAATCCATACACTGAGCTGGGATGTAAAGCGGGATTTTTTTGGGGGCCCCCCAACACATCAACAGCACTGCGAGTCTCTATCTGTGGTATCCATATACACAGTCACAATGTCAGTCTCACTGATCAGCCACTGAGCACAGTTCCTTTCACGTGGACTCACTAGTCCTGTTGTCTCTTTACACTCTGTTTGTCTCTGGACCAAGATACAGCTTAGCTGTACAGAAAAATCTCCACACCAGTTCAATACAACACTTGCCAAGATGGCTGCTGCTCTCTGTCTCGTCACTTCCTGCTTCTCTGCTCACACTCTGTCTGCAGAACAGGCAAGCTGACATAAAAGGGGGGGGGTCTCACTCCAGCATCATGTCACAATTACAATGGCTGCTGTCTTAAAGGAACAGAATCACAGAAATACATTCAACATTAACAGTTTATACAGACAAATAAAGCTTAGGACAACATTGGCTGTCTCTTACAATTGCACTGCACAAAAATGGCCTAACTGGGAAGAGTATTGCAGCTAGAAAGATTGCACCTCAGTCAACAATCTATCGCATCATCAAGAACTTCAAGGAGAGAGGTTCCATTTGGTCCAAAAAGGCCCCGGGGCCCCCAAGAAAGACCAGCAAGCGGCAGGATCGTCTCTTAAAAGTGTTTCAGCTGTGGGATCGGGCTACCAGCAGTGCAGAGCTTGCTGAGGAATGGCAGCAGGCAGGTGTGAGTGCATCTTCACGCACTGTGAGGTGGAGACTCTTGGAGCAAGGCCTGGTCTCAAGGAGGGCAGCAAAGAAGCCACTTCTCTCCAGAAAAAACATCAGGGACAGACTGATATTCTGCAAAAGGTACAGGGAGTGGACTGCTGAGGACTGGGGTAAAGTCATTTTCTCTGATGAATCCCTTTTCGATTGTTTGGAACATCTGTCTGGAAAACAGCTTATTCGGAGAAGAAGAGGTGAGCGCTACCACCAGTCTTGTCTCATGCCAGCTGTAAAGCATCCTGTACCTGTATGTATGTGTATATGTATGTATGTACCTGTATGTATGTGTATATTGTATGTATATGTGCCTGTATGTATGTGTATATGTATGTATGTACCTGTATGTATGTGTGTGTATTTATGTACCTGTCAGAGGTGTAGCTAGGGGTTGAGCTCAGGGGTGGCGAACATGTTCAAGTGGGCCCCCAATTTAGGTATACCGATATTATCACTATACGGTGACCGTATAGTGGTAGATATCAGCTGTACACAGGGTAAATACAGTGCAGTAACATTTAGTGACTTACCAGTGACGTCTCTGACTAATTGTTCACATTTCCATTCCATTTTTCTTCCATCTGGACCACCATAACCATTTCTTCCAGTCTCTGTAAAGTTTGCAGAACAGACATCTTTGGCTCCTCACTTTTCCAGCCATCCAACCCACATTGTCCTCACCTGCACACCCATCCTGCTGCTACCCCCAATTATAAAATATATAATATAACTCCCAAGTGCATCTTTAAATTAACTTCCCTGTGTAACCTCTTTAAATAGTGCCCCTTATTAATAATGCCCCAGGTGTTTCCTAATTAAAAGGTAAAAAAAAAATGAGTGGGGTTCCAATACCCGGGAGCCCCAGGATCAGCTGTTTGAATGGACCGTGGTATCTGTGTAAGAGCCGTGACCCCTTCTCTGTTTATATAGTATCATACATTTCATAGCGGCCATGTAATGTAACTACAGCCTCGTCCTATACACGTCTATGTGACAAGGCTGTAATTACATCACACGGTCACTATAAACAGACAGTGTGTGATATAAACAGACGCCATGGCCCCTTCATACAGCTGATCGGGGGGGGGGGCACTGATCTTTTATTTAGGATCTATTCTGAGGATAGATCATCAATAAAAATGAGCTGGAAAACTCCTTAAGGTTGGGGCCGCACATGGCGTAAATGCCGCGGTGTGGCCACGGTGTAAAGGCCACGGAAAAAATGCATCCTTTTACAGCTCCTGCAAAGTGGATGGGATGCTGGCAGCTTCCCTATAGGTATAATGGAAGCAGAAAGTCCGCAGAAGAAACCTCTGCGGACTTTCTGTGAAAAGCACTGCGGGAAAAAAACCGTGATTCGTTACCGCCGCCGTTTTCCCTGCAGTGCTTTTTTGCTGCGGCCTGCTACGTGGGGCCTTAGCCTTAATAAAGCCCAAGTGCCACCTTAATTAAATTAATTGCCCCCTGATATTATGCCCCTGACATAAATACTGCACCTCTAATGACCCCTTTTATAAATGATACCCCCTAATGACCCCTTATATAACCTCCCCCCTTGTATTCATAATGGCCCTTATATAAATGACCCCCCTTACGTTCACAATGCCCCCTTATGTAGATGACCCCCCTATCGTCATAATGCCCCCTAATGAATCCTCCCTTATAATTCTCCCTCCCCCCCCACCCCACTCGCGTCTCCCCCTCGCGGGCCCGCCCCCGCCGCGCGGCCGCGCCGGCGGGCGCGGCTCATTGCGCTGCCTGTGCCGTATGTCTTGTAAACCGCAGGCCTGAAGTGGCTTGCGGTTTACAAGACAGATAGCTGCAGGATGGGTTTTAACTAGATTGGTGTCTGCAGACATTGATCTACTGTATTTAAAAGTAAAACAAGTATTAATGACGGTCCCCGGAGTGGGCCCCCAAAGAATCAGTGGGCCCGGGGCAGCCGCCCCTCTGTTCCCCCCGCTAGCTACGCCTCTGGTACAGGTATGTCTCATTATTGACTTGTACCTGTATTTATGAGTATATATGTATGTGTATGTATGTACCTATATGTATGTGTGTACCTATATATATGTACCTATATGTATATATGTTCCTTTATGTGTGTATATATATGTACCTGTATGCATACCTCCCAAACATCCCCGATTCTGTGGGACAAACCCAGATTGTGGGTCCTGTCCCGCGGTCCCGGTCGGCGGGAGATATGTCCCGGATTCCGGAGGATGCAGATGAGTTGAATACAATAGTGAATGAAGTAGGAGCCATCCGCAGACAGCTCCCGCTTCACCACTGTGCTCTGGCCCCAGGAGCTGTAGGCGAGATGTGATGACGTGACTCACATCGCGCCTTCAGCTCCGAGACTTAGATTGCAGACAGAGAAGCAGGGGAGCGAGGAGAAGTGAGTATCAGTGTTTTTTATGTTAAACTTTGGGGGCAAATTGAGGGGGAACATGAAACTGGTGGCAGATGAAGGGGGGACAGATGGAGGGGGCACATTAAACTGGTGGAAGATGAAGAGGGGACATTAAACTGGGGGCAGATGAAAGGGGGACACGAAACTGGGGGCAGATGAAGGGGAGACATGAAACTGGGTGCAGATGAAGGGGGAACATGAAACTGGGGACAGATGAAGGGGACACATGAAACTGGGGGCAGATGAAAGGGGGACATGAAACTGGAGGCAGATGAAGGGGGGACATGAAACTGGGGGAAAATGAAGGGGAAACATGAAAATGGGGGCAGATGGAGGGGGGACATGAAACGGGCAGATGAAGGGGGGACATGAAACTGGGGGCAGATGGTGAACATGAAACTGGGGGTAGATGAAGGGGGACATGAAACTGGTGACAGAGATGGAAGGGCAACATTGAACTGGTGGCAGATGAAGAGGGGACATGAAGCTGGGGCAGATGAAGGGGGGACATGAAACTGGTGGCAGATGAAGGGGGGACATTAAACTGGGGGGAGATTAATAGGTACATTAAACTGGAGTTGCAGATTGAGTGTGACATTGAACTGGGGACAGCTGGAGGGGGACATTAAACAATTGGGGGTTGCTGGATGGAGAAATTAAGCTGGGGGCAACTGGAAAGGGACATTAAAATGGGGCAACTGGAGGAGGACATTAAACCGTGGGAGTAGAAGGAGGGGGACATGTCCGCCTCTATTTTCCCCCAGTTTAATGTCCCCCTCCAGCTACTCCTACAGTTTAATGTCCCCCTCCCTCTAGTTGCCACCAGTTTAATGTCCCGCTCCAGCTACTACCAATTTATTGTACCCTTCCAACTACCCCCACTGTTTAATCACCCTCCAGCTGCCCCATACTTTAATGTCCCCCTCCAGCTGCCACAGTTTAATGTCCCCCTCTAGTTTCCCCCAGTTTAAACTGGGGCACCAGGAGAGGGATTTAGTACTGTGGGGTAATTGGAGGGGAACATTATAATGTAGGGGCATATAATGTTAGGGTGACTGTAGGAGCATTATACTGTGTGGGGGCACATAGAAAAATGGATGTGAATGGGCGGAGTCAACACAGAAGTGGGTGGAGCTAAAATTGCCACATTTTGTCCCTCTTTCTGTCGTTTCAAAGTTGGGAGGTATGCCTGTATGTATGTGTGTATATATATATATATATATATATATATATATATATATAGTATGTACTGTATGTGTGTATAGAAATGTACCTGTATGGTATAGTGTCAGGATCTGTTTACCAGCTTGGAGTATGGAGGCCTCATGGTGAGCGCTTCAATAGTGCCTGTACTGTGGAGTGACACACTGCCCCCTGCTGGTGTGATGATGTAGGGGCCACGGCACATAGGGCAGTCAGTCACCCCTATTAGTGATACGAGGACACCAACAGCTCAGTGATATGTACAGGTCATACTGACACTGCCACATATGTTGTCTCTCATGTCAGGGCGGACAACTGGTATCAGCAAGATAATGTTCACCCCACACATACAAGGGTCCCCAGGAATGTCTCTACCAGAATACAACACTTCCTGGTCTTTCCCAGTCTCCAGATTTATCACCAGTCCACCATTTATAAGACCAGCTGGGACGTCACCAACACACTACGAGTGTGCAGGATCCTACAGGCCCAGCTGTAACATCTGTGGTAAGTGTACTGCAGGATACCATACAGAACCTGTATACCTCCATGTCCTGTCGTATCTCATCTTGTATCCAGACTACAGGTCCAGCTGTAACATCTGTGGTAAGTGTAATGTACTGCAGGATACCATACAGAACCTGTATACCTCCATGTCCTGTCGTATCTCATCTTGTATCCAGACTACAGGTCCAGCTGTAACATCTGTGGTAAATGTACTGCAGGATACCATACAGAACCTGTATACCTCCATGTCCTGTCGTATCTCATCTTGTATCCAGACTACAGGTCCAGCTGTAACATCTGTGGTAAATGTACTGCAGGATACCATACAGAACCTGTATACCTCCATGTCCTGTCGCCCCCGTATCTCATCTTATATCCAGACTACAGGTCCAGCTGTAACATATGTGGTAAATGTAATGTAGGATACCATACAGACCCTGTATACCTCCATGTCCTGCCATATCTCATCTTATATCCAGACTACAGGTCCAGCTGTAACATCTGTGGTAAATGTACTGCAGGATACCATACAGAACCTGTATACCTCCATGTCCTGCCGTATCTCATCTTATATCCAGACTACAGGTCCAGCTGTAACATCTGTGGTAAATGTACTGCAGGATACCATACAGAACCTGTATACCTCCATGTCCTGCCGTATCTCATCTTGTATCCAGACTACAGGTCCAGCTGTAACATCTGTGGTAAATGTACTACAGGATACCATACAGAACCTGTATACCTCCATGTCCTGCCGTATCTCATGTTGTATCCAGGCTAGAGGCGGCAACGGGATCCTAGAGCCTGCTCCTAATAGTCCACTTTTCCCCAATAGCCTTCTCCTTTGCCTGTAATATTGTCATCACTTCCAAGGATAATTATTACAGTCAGACTGAGGAGCCTTCACCAGGACAACAATCGATTCTTGGGGTATTTTCTCCTCCATCCCGGAGATTCTGTTCTCTGATCCAGACAGTCTTTCTTCTATCATCTCTTATTAGACATACATTGTCTTGGCTGGAGAGACTATTTATGGCTAGTTAGAGTTGTCATTTCTTAGAGCATCTGCCCTCAGAGGCCTTCTGTGGAAGACAGATCTTCTCCCCTTGAGTCCTAGTAGGTTCTCACCTTTTACCCTACAGTTTTTGGCCATTTAGAGGGGAGACTGTTTTCAGTTTGAGCTATAAACAAGCCCATTGCCAGAGTTGAGCTTTCTGGGTCACCCCTCTTACCCACCAGGACTAGTCCTGCTAAATTATACTTGGTGGCTTTGGAATGGTTTGATAAGACTGGGCCGCTCTAGCTCTGACTCCTGTGTGGCATCTCATCCGGGGACTCTTCCATCTCCTATAAATTTCCCTCTATTTCCAGCCCCTCTCCATTATTAATACCCTCAATGTTTCTACCCAACTTAAGGGTATTTGTGAAACAGATTAATTGGAGGATATCACTAAACAAGATTTTTCAGATTAGGAATGGTGGAATCAGTGTTTTGCCCCCCAAAATTCCTTAAAACAAGATTTATCACTAACAGGACTGACTTTGTCTCTAAAAACAATGTAAAACAGCCTGTGGACAGTCACAGATCAAATGTTGATCAAGTCAAAACTTGATTAGTGGCAGTGAAAGGGTTAACTGTCCTTTGTCTTTGTAAGGGTCAGACAGGGACATGGTCAGTAGACAAGCTGAGGTCAGGGCAGGTGGAGTCTGTTCTTCATGGAACACATTCAGAAGTCAGGGCAGACAGAACTGGCTCAGATACAGATTAACTGACAGAGCTCAGGAAACAGGCAGACAGTAGTAGCATTCCATAGCAAGATACTAGGAACCTTATTGCTCAGGCACCGTCCCAAGGGGGAAGGTACCTTATGGGAACACAGGTGATTGGTTGGGGACTGTTTACAGGGTATGTGCATTGGCTCTTTAAGAGTTGGGCAGGGAGTGCATGTATGCCTGCCTTATGGGAGAGTGCAACAGGGAACCAGGATGTGATAATGGACAGAAGTGGCAGCCCAAGCAGGAGACGTGGTGGGCGAAGGAGATGGTCGCAGAATGACGGTGCTAAACTGGACATAATAAATGGCCTTGTACTGGGATGTATCTCCCGATACAAAAGAAGGACGTATTATTGCCTTGAGTTAAATTAGCTAAATATCCATTCCATTAACCCATGTTATTCCATTGTCAGGGGCTTAGATTCATCTTGCTTCTTTACTGTAAAAGTCGTGAACTGAGAAGGAGTCACTTCAGGATCTCGTCACATGTGATGGCAAAATGACATCACTGCTTCTGTAAATGTAAGACAGTCTTGTCTGGTCACTACTAGGGGTCAGGGAGGAGATATTCCTTTTTAAGTCACATTGACCTCTGTCTTTTTTTTTACTTGGTCTGGATGAATACTGTAGAATACTGTAAAGAAATATGTCGGGATTCTAGATTCTAAAAATCAAAGAAGGAGCAGACTGTAGTGTCTCCTATTTATAACACAGGAGGAGCAGACTGTAGTGTCTCCTATTTATAACACAGGAGGAGCAGACCCTGTAGTGTCTCCTATTTATAACACAGGAGGAGCAGACTGTAGTGTCTCCTATTTATAACACAGGAGGAGCAGACTGTAGTGTCTCCTATTTATAACACAGGAGGAGCAGACTGTAGTGTCTCCTATTTATAACACTGGAGGAGCAGACTGTAGTGTCTCCTATTTATAACACAGGAGGAGCAGACTGTAGTGTCTCCTAATTATAACACAGGGGAGGAGGACTCTGTTTGTTGGAGGAGCAGACTGTAGTGTCTCCTATTTATAACACAGGAGGAGCAGACTGTAGTGTCTCCTATTTATAACACAGGAGGAGCAGACTGTAGTGTCTCCTAATTATAACACAGGAGGAGCAGACTGTAGTGTCTCCTGTTTATAACACAGGAGGAGCAGACTGTAGTGTCTCCTATTTAGAACACAGGAGGAGCAGACTGTAGTGTCTCCTAATTAGAACACAGGAGGAGCAGACTGTAGTGTCTCCTATTTAGAACACAGGAGGAGCAGACTGTAGTGTCTCCTAGTGTAGTGCCCTTTTGACACAGGAGGAGCAGACTGTAGTGTCTCCTATTTAGAACACAGGAGGAGCAGACTGTAGTGTCTGGCCTATGTCTCGACACAGGAGGAGCAGACTGTAGTGTCTCCTATTTAGAACACAGGAGGAGCAGACTGTAGTGTCTCCTATTTAGAACACAGGAGGAGCAGACTGTAGTGTCTCCTATTTAGAACACAGGAGGAGCAGACTGTAGTGTCTCCTATTTAGAACACAGGAGGAGCAGACTGTAGTGTCTCCTATTTAGAACACAGGAGGAGCAGACTGTAGTGTCTCCTATTTAGAACACAGGAGGAGCAGACTGTAGTGTCTCCTATTTAGAACACAGGAGGAGCAGACTGTAGTGTCTCCTATTTAGAACACAGGAGGAGCAGACTGTAGTGTCTCCTATTTAGAACACAGGAGGAGCAGACTGTAGTGTCTCCTATTTAGAACACAGGAGGAGCAGACTGTAGTGTCTCCTATTTATAACACAGGAGGAGCAGACTGTAGTGTCTCCTATTATTAACACAGGAGGAGCAGACTGTAGTGTCTCATAACTAGAACACAGGAGGAGCAGACTGTAGTGTCTCATACTTATAACACAGGAGGAGCAGACTGTAGTGTCTCCTATTTATAGACACAGGAGGAGCAGACTGTAGTGTCTCCTATTTAGAACACAGGAGGGCGTGTCTTACCGGAGGAGCAGACTGTAGTGTCTCCGGCGGGCATTTAGAACACAGGAGGAGCAGACTGTAGTGTCTCGCTGACACGGGGAGCGCTGTAGTGCATTATAACACAGTAGGAGCAGACTGTAGTGTGCGTATTTATTTCACGATGGAGCAGCTGTTGTCTCATTATTATGACACAGGAGGAGCAGACTGTAGTGTCTCATATTAACAACCAGGAGGAGCAGACTGTAGTGTATCATTATTATAACACAGGAGGAGCAGACTGTAGTGTATCATTATTATAACACAGGAGGAGCAGACTGGTAGTGATCAGTATTATAACACAGGAGGAGCAGACTGTAGGTGTGCCAGTTTTTTGTTAAGCCGCCACGGAGGGGAGGTGAACATGGCCATACATGGCCATATGTTCAATCTGTGGGCAGAAGGTGACGCGTGGCCAGGGTGCTAATGTTGGCACCCAGTGATGAACCTAGCCTCTTTGCTGCCTGAGGCGGACTATAGAAAGACGCCCCCCCCTAAAAAAAAAAAAAATTGAGTTTGTATGCTAATAGCTTCACACGCTGTTATCGTCGCACGATATACACAATACAAAAAGTTATAAAACAGTTTTTAAGAATTCTTCTTACTGCATTATAGTATCAGATCAACAACACGGCATTAACAATGAAAGTAACTTCACACATCTTCTGCTTGGTGGATGGAGCTCACATGGCCCCCATTCTCTATAATAGGAGCGCCGCAGATAGCTGAGTACTGGACTTTGGCTATCTTTGGCACTCCCATTGAAGTGAATGAGAGCCACGCGGGTTCGTTCATCCACCAAGCGACACACCTATATTCAGCCGCAGCGGGGGGAAAAAAACCCAATTCTCAGGCCCAGTGGGGGTCTCAGCAGACAGACCCCCATCAATCAGGTATTTATCCTCATTTAGGTGAATACAGTGCAGTTACATGTAGTGACTTACAGGTGACGTCTCTGACTAATCCTTCACATTTCCCGTCTCTTCCCTTTGGACCGCCATGACCACTTCTTCCAGCTGTGACTTGTCTCTGTAAAGTTTGCAACACAGACATCTTTGGCTCTTCACTTTTCCAGGCACCCGACCCATGCACACGGTATTACACGGTATTATGGCCCACAGCAGTCCCTGCCCTCGGTATTATGCTTCCACAGTGGACCCTGCACATGTTATTATGCTCCATAGTGGCCCCTGCACATGGTATTATACCCCGCAGCTGTGCCTGCACATGGTATTATGTTCCACAGCAACCCCTGCACATGGTATTATGTTCCATAGTGGCCCCTACACAAAAAGAGCCCGAAGAAGGAATTATGCCCCCGTGGCCCACCCATGAACTATTATTATACTCTGGGGTCTTTTCAGGTGGTGACAAACATAAAAACCAGTGTTACTTACCTATCCTGGTCTTCGGTGCACTTCCTGCAGCTTTCGGCCCCGTTTAATTGCGCAGAGACGTCACGTGGACCAGGCCAGTGTCGTGACCTGATGACATCACCAGAGGGCCAAAGCCTGCTGGGAGTAACACCGATCGCAGGATAGGTAAGTAACAATGATTTTTATGTTCCCTCACCTCCCCTGGAACTCCATTTATTATACTCTGGGGCAGTGTCGGACTGAGATGTCTAGAGCCCTCCAGTGGAATTGTTTCTAGGGGCCCACCATTAGGACCCCTGCAGATCAGTGGTACCGAGACAGGGCGCTAAGGTAATAACATGTCAGGAGCCATGCTACTCACTCGCAATACCATGTGCACCATTGCACTACCTAAACCTACTGCTACACCTTGTATGGCAAGTGAACATCGTGGCTCCTAGAATTGTTACCATTACCTGTAGCCGCATTGCCCTGGAAAAGCTGATCTGCAGAGGTCCTGGTTGTTGCATTGTCGCAGATGTAATATTGATGGCCTACCCTAAGGACCTGCTGGGAGTCCTGCATCTCATTTGACCGCTGAGACCAATTAGGAACAGGATTTCCAGAAATGAGGGGCCGCCGTGAGACTGAACAGACACAGGTAGGGGACAACGGGGTGCTGGAGAAAGCTGAGTATGCTTTTTTTAAATTTTTTTTTATTTTTACACCTCACTGGCGGCCACCACAGTGGAATTTATGGACAAGCTCTTTTAAGGGGTTGTCTGGGTCAAATTTTTTTATGGCCATTTCACTGGTCCCCCCATACAGTGGCCTCTTCACTGGTCCCCCATACTATATGGGGAACAGTGATGGGGCCATTATATTGTGTGGGAGAAGTGATGGGGGCTAACATCCAGTGTGATGCATATTAAAGGGGTTGTCCAGGGTTAATTATTTTTATGGCCTATGCTCAGGATAGGCCATAAATACCTGATTGGTAGGGGGCTGACACACGGCACTATCAGCTGTACAGAGTCACTTCCGGCGCTCGTTCTGTACACAGGGCCAGAAGCAGAAAGCTCCATCCGCTGTATAGTCGCCCGGCGCCTTCATTGCAGCTCAGCTCCTACTGAATTCAATAAGTGCTAAGATGCAGTGAAGGTGCCCGGCCCATATACAGTGGACAGAGCTTTCTGCTTCCGGCCCCGTATTGTGTACAGGATGGGCGTCAGAAGTGGCTCCGTACAGCTAATCAGTCTGGGATTGGCCCCCTACAGACCAGTTATTTATGGCCTATGCTGAGGATAAACCATAACAGATTATGCCCGGACAACTCCTTTAATATACCCCCTAATGCGCCACACTTTAAAGAGGTTGTCCAGTATAATTTTTTTCTTTTTTTATAATTAGTCCGAAAAACCCCCCCCCCACCAAAAAAAAAAAAAAAAAAAAAAAAAAAAAAAAACACACCCCCCCCCCCCCCCCCCCCCCCCCCCCCCCCCCCCACCCCCCCCCCCCCCCCCCCCCCCCCCCCCCCCCCCCCCCCCCCCCCCCCCCACCGCCCCCCCGCCCCCCCCCCCCCCCCCCCCCCCCCCCCCCCCCCCCCCCCCCACGGCACCCCACGCCACCACCCAGGGCCACCACCCCCACACCCAAAAAAAACAAAACAACCCACCACACCCCCCCCCCCCCCCCCCCCCAGGGGAAAAAAAATTTTTTTTTTTTTTTTTTTTCCCCCCCCCCAATATAAAAAAAAAAATTATTTCCTCAACCCACCCCTTTTTTCCCCCCCCCCCCCCCCCCCCCCCCCCCCCCCCCCCCCCCCCAAAATAATGGCCCCATCAATGGTCCCCATACAATATAGGGGACAAGTGAGTGGCCACTGTATGGGGGCGAAATAGTGAAGAGGGCACGTATGGGGGTAATATTGAAGGGGCAACTGTATGCCCCTTAACTGGTCCCCACTATAGCAGTATTGGAGTTTCTGCGACTTAGTTATTGTTATGCTGGAGCCCTAGAGCAAGCAAAAAAAACCCAAAAAAAAAACCAGTCTTATTTACTTCTCCTGTGCTCCAACGCGAATTCCTACTGTCTTCAGCCCTCTTCAATGATGTCACAGACAGCACATGGGTCCGACATGATGTCGACGTAATCCACATCTGTGATGTCATTGTGCAGCATCCCAGAGTGCTACAGCTTTTATGTGTTTGTTTCCTGTGCCTCTGGGTTTTATGTTAGTACGTCCTGTTCTATGTTAAGTGTTATATGTCAATGTTATGCAGCTTTTCCCTCGTCATTATTCCCCCTGCAGTGTTCAAAACCCAGACTTGGTTCAGCCCTGGCCTATCACAGGCCACTGGGCGGGGTTGTAGGGAGGTCTCATCTCCCCGGCGACGGTTGGTCCCCCTGTGAAAGATCCTCAGTGCGCCAACACCGCTGTGGCCCCACCTGAGTCCTCTTTCATATAAAAACCACACTCACCGCCAGTGAGTGTCGGGTCCACAAGATAAATACAAAACAAGCCTTCTAAATTTTATATATTTATTAACCCCTAAATGGGTCGGTATTAAAATCTAACACATGCAGTTCAGAACAGATATGCAGATATATACAAGCATTAACAGTTACTAGTTACAAGATACAGTACAAATAAAATAAAAGGGATAAAGGTGAAATAATTACTTTACCACACATGTCCTTGATGTGGTTCTGTAGTCCCAACACTCACACATGCTCTGTCATGTGTGAGATCACCAGTGGAGGCTTCTTGGCATGTGGCATTAACTCCTAGCATGTGGCATCACAGTCTCTCAGCATTAATCCAATAGTCTCATCACAAAAATCTCCTCATGGTGTTCGCTTGTAATCCCAACACCAATCTCTTGTAGTCTGTGATGGTCTGTCTCAACTCCATTGCATAATCCCCATAGCATCATCTCCCCCCACAGACCTCTTACCTCATCTTTTATACCCTTTATGCCACCTCCCAGAATGAGGTCATCGGCGGCAGCAAGTCTGATGAGTTAATGCAATCAAGTCCAGATCTTTTGTATAGAGCTGAGACCAAGTAGACTGATACAATGTTATCAGGCAGGTCTGATCAACAGCCCAGGCTTGAACAATGCACTATTGTTTCTTCCCTCAGGGCTGTGTATGAGTACAATGGAGCCCTGCTGTGATGGATACAAAGCCCTATTGTTCCAGTGCTGCTACTACTGCCAATTTACACCTAGGCTTATAGCTGCGCAAAGTATGAATAAATGGAACTAGAGAGATACTATACCCAGAGATCAAAATGCATCTCTGAGCCATAGCCATATTCAAGCAGAATCATCACAATCCCTCAGTCTAGTGCATGCAGCTAACCAGGGAAGGTGTGTAAAGCCTTCCTCTCACAGCCTCTGGACTGAAGGCCAACCGCCGCTTTCGCAGCCTCAGGAGGGATATCATCAGCCCCAGGCTCATCGGAATACAGCCCAGAGCAAGGGAGAAGTGCTGTCAGCATTCTTGGACTTATTTGGTGCTGTTCCAGGAGGAGGAGGAGAGGACCCTTACAGGAGAAACTTGTTCGGGACTAGCATACAGGTAACCAGATCACTGTCAGGACTCTCTGTAACTCCATCCCTAGTATACTTGGCTGGGAGAGGCAGAGGAGGAGGAGTGGAGAACTTTATTGCCGAGCCTCCTGGAACCAAGGCTGGGGGTTGGACACTGTAGGACTACTACCCCCATTTGAAAGCTGCTGTTGCCTTGCTGTTCCTGTTGCCAAATAAAAGGCTGTTTGGTTTACCTGCACCGCTGACTCCTGAGTCGTGCCAGCCTCACCATCAGGGCCCTTTCGAACACCACCACACCGGCTCAGAGAGGAGAGGTCCCCTCTCCAACTGGAAGTGCCCCGGGGGAAAGAACTACTATCACCACCATCCAGTAGTGCTGCAGGACCCCCCTCGACTTTGTCCGGGCTAGGAGTGGGACTGGAGTGGTTGGTGAGCGTGCTCGGCCTGCTAGGTGGCACAGCATCTGCCACTACTACTCCCATCCTCTGATCTCATCCATCTGGGTTGTGGCAATTGAAGACAGCAGGAAGTAGCACTGGAGCACAGCAGAGGTAAGACCTTTTTTTTTTCACTTCCCTTAGGCCTCCGAACAGTATACTCTGGGTTCTGAAGAGACCCCAGAGTATAATAATAGTCATGGGTCGTGATCCCCAAAAATTTCTGGATTCTGCCATTTTTGTAATATTTGCACCAAACACCGTAGGGGACATTATACTTTGTGAAGGGGCCACTATGGGACATTATACCTTATGAAGGAGCCACTATGGGACATTATTTATATATATATATATATATATATATATATATATATATATATATATATAAGTGAGTATGTGAACCCAGAGGGCGCTATTGAGCGACCCAGGGCCAGTCCTGAAAAGGCCCTCAGCCACACCTTTGGTTGGGGTGTAACTCCACAGGGCTAGGGGAAACCTGCAGGAAGCAGGAAGTCGTGGACCCAGCCAAAGACAGACAAGGCGGTCTGTTCCCAGAGGGCTGGGGTCCTGAGAGGACTTACAGAGTCAGGGAGCAAGCCGTCAGTTAGGGCCTGTGTGTGGCCTAGGTCGTTTGTTATTTTGTGTATGTTTCCTAAGCTGAATAAAAGCCATTTTGTTTTGAATTGGCACCGTCTGAACATTGTCTCTCCAGCGCCCAGTACCACACCCACCACTGTCGGGTTCAGGAGTCTGCCACCATGAGATTTATTCACACAAAACCCCACAATATATATATATATATATATATATATATATATATATATATATATATATATATATATCAGGGAATTATGTCAGTGGGTATATAGATGAGACATTTGAGGAAAGGATATGATTGGTTAGAAGATGACCAGCCTGTCCAACCAAAGCAGGATCAGGTCCTGTAGTCCCCCATATGCTGCATCCATGTATAACTAAGGTTAAGTTCACATCTGCACCGGAGTCTCCAGAAACCGCTGAAAATCGGAGACAAAAGTCCTGCATGGAGAAATTTTCTCTCCACCAATTTCAAGAGGACCTTTCACGTCCTCTGGTACCCGCACTTTTATATACCACTGGAAAGATGACAGTGCATTGAATTCAGCGCACTGTCAGCTTTGATAGTACATGTCTGGGTGTCTGTGTGTAACCTCTAAAACAGTGGGCGCCCCCCCCCCCGGCGCCCCCGAACGATGGAGAGGCTGGAGCAGATGTGAACCTAATATAATATAACGGTGATCATCCTGACAAATGTAATGCAAAACTGCAGTAAATACTGACACCATAGCAAAGCAAATATAGATGAAATTCTGGATCAAATTTTGGATACCATAGGGTATCCAAAATGGTATGTGAGGGAGGTGGATTATAACCTGTGGGGAAGGTTTGCCATTAGCTCACTATTACAGTAATAGTGCCCCCCACAGGTAACAGCATTACATGTGTAGGGGAGGGAACTATTACCTGTGGGGTGGGGGTGCTATTAGAGCACCATTACAGTTATAATGTACCCCACAGGTGATAGTATTACTTATGTGAGGAGGCTATTACCCATGGAGGGGGGCACTATTACATGTGGGGTGGCCCTGCAACCCAAATCCCACCCCCAACCAGCACCACTTCCCCCCCCCCCCAACACCAGACTGTGGAAAACTGGTCCTTGGCGCGAAAAGGGTTGGGGTCCACAAGGCTTACAGGTTCCCTAGTGACAATTAAGACATCAGTGTCCTGGTGCAGGCGGGCGCAATGATGTCACTACATAGTGTCACCTGAGCTAGGTCATAGACGTCCTGTGGTAACGGCATCTTGTAGGCTGCAGGATACAGCAAGGAGAGTCGGAGGTGGCAAGTCCAAGCAAGCGCTCCAATGTCCACCACCGTTGTCTGGTCGACGCCGCCCAGGGGCTTGTTCTGGCAGAAGTCCTCGCCACATGTGACTGCTGAGGCCAATCAGTCACAGAAAAGTACCTGGGACCTTACCAGTGATGTATGTGAGTGATATCCCGGGTCCTTTCCCATGACCGCTGAGGCCACGTGCAGCAAGGACTTCTGCCAGAACAAGCCCCTGGGCGACGCTGAATCTGACAGCAACGGGGGTACACCGAAGCGCCGGGGACTGGAGAGTATATTTTGTTTTGATTTTTTTATGTTTCACCTTCCTCTGCCTCCTGCCCCACTTCTGCATTTCCTGAACAACCCCTTTAAGGGAATATACAGGAGAACTATTAATTAGGGGACATTATTAGCTGAGGCATTATTGATTTAAGCAGACATACAGGAGTACTTTTTGGGGGGGACACAGGGGGCAGTACTTCCCCCCCCCTTTACCTGCACTGGGCTGTCTGTCACAACAGCGGAACCGCAGCAGCCCAACACTGTATACTGCTGTACTGTAGAGAGCGGTGATTGGCTGCAGCGGCCCAACACTATACACTGCCGTACTGTAGAGAGCAGTGATTGGCTGCAGCGGCCCAACACTATATACTGCTGTACTGTAGAGAGCGGTGATTGGCTGCGGCGGCCCAACACTATATACTGCTGTACTGTAGAGAGCGGTGATTGGCTGCGGCGGCTCAACACTATATACTGCTGTACTGTAGAGAGCGGTGATTGGCTGCAGCGGCCCAACACTATATACTGCTGTACTGTAGAGAGCGGTGATTGGCTGCGGCGGCCCAACACTATATACTGCTGTACTGTAGAGAGCGGTGATTGGCTGCGGCGGCCCAACACTATATACTGCTGTACTGTAGAGAGCGGTGATTGGCTGCAGCGGCCCAACACTATACACTGCTGTACTGTAGAGAGCGGTGATTGGCTGCGGCGGCCCAACACTATATACTGCTGTACTGTAGAGAGCGGTGATTGGCTGCGGCGGCCCAACACTATATACTGCTGTACTGTAGAGAGCAGTGATTGGCTGCAGCGGCCCAACACTATATACTGCTGTACTGTAGAGAGCGGTGATTGGCTGCAGCGGCCCAACACTATACACTGCTGTACTGTAGAGAGCGGTGATTGGCTGCAGTGGCCCAACACTATACACTGCTGTACTGTAGAGAGCGGTGATTGGCCGCAGCGGCCCAACACTATACACTGCTGTACTGTAGAGAGCGGTGATTGGCCGCAGCGGCCCAACACTATACACTGCTGTACTGTAGAGAGCGGTGATTGGCTGCGGCGGCCCAACACTATATATTGCTGTACTGTAGAGAGCGGTGATTGGCTGCGGCGGCCCAACACTATATACTGCTGTACTGTAGAGAGCGGTGATTGGCTGCGGCGGCCCAACACTATATACTGCCGTACTGTAGAGAGCGGCGATTGGCTGCAGCGGCCCAACACTATACACTGCTGTACTGTAGAGAGCGGTGATTGGCTGCAGCGGCCCAACACTATACACTGCTGTACTGTAGAGAGCGGTGATTGGCTGCGGCGGCCCAACACTATATACTGCTGTACTGTAGAGAGCGGTGATTGGCTGCGGCGGCCCAACACTATACACTGCTGTACTGTAGAGAGCGGTGATTGGCCGCAGCGGCCCAACACTATATACTGCTGTACTGTAGAGAGCGGTGATTGGCCGCAGCGGCCCAACACTATATACTGCTGTACTGTAGAGAGCGGTGATTGGCTGCGGCGGCCCAACACTATACACTGCTGTACTGTAGAGAGCGGTGATTGGCTGCGGCGGCCCAACACTATACACTGCTGTACTGTAGAGAGCGGTGATTGGCTGCGGCGGCCCAACACTATATACTGCTGTACTGTAGAGAGCGGTGATTGCCTGCGGCGGCCCAACACTATATACTGCTGTACTGTAGAGAGCGGTGATTGGCTGCGGCGGCCCAACACTATATACTGCTGTACTGTAGAGAGTGGTGATTGGCTGCAGCGGCCCAACACTATACACTGCTGTACTGTAGAGAGCGGTGATTGGCTGCGGCGGCCCAACACTATACACTGCTGTACTGTAGAGAGCGGTGATTGGCTGCGGCGGCCCAACACTATACACTGCTGTACTGTAGAGAGCGGTGATTGGCTGCGGCGGCCCAACACTATATACTGCTGTACTGTAGAGAGCGGTGATTGGCTGCGGCGGCTCAACACTATATACTGCTGTACTGTAGAGAGCGGTGATTGGCTGCGGCGGCCCAACACTATATACTGCTGTACTGTAGAGAGCGGTGATTGGCTGTGGCGGCCCAACACTATATACTGCTGTACTGTAGAGAGCGGTGATTGGCTGCGGCGGCCCAACACTATATACTGCTGTACTGTAGAGAGCGGTGATTGGCTGCGGCGGCCCAACACTATATACTGCCGTACTGTAGAGAGTGGTGATTGGCTGCAGCGGCCCAACACTATATACTGCTGTACTGTAGAGAGCGGTGATTGGCTGCAGCGGCCCAACACTATATACTGCTGTACTGTAGAGAGCGGTGATTGGCTGCAGCGGCCCAACACTATATACTGCTGTACTGTAGAGAGCGTTGATTGGCTGCAGCGGCCCAATACTATATACTGCTGTACTGTAGAGAGCGGTGATTGGCTGCAGCAGTCTCGTCAACTTGACATCAGTGCTGCAGCTGCTCCGTATACAAATAGTGCAGTGAAGGTGATGGCTGGCCCAGAGCAGGGACAGAGGGGGGATGCAGGTAAGTGTCAGTGCATTTTTATTTACAACCCTGACCTGCTGCCTGCATTAATATTTCTGATCCTGAACAATCCCCTTTAGGGGGGCAAAAAGGGGCGTTTTTATTGTAAGATACATATGGGGGCATCATTCGTTTACAGAGGATTTTTATATCATGTATTTTATAATTGGGGGTAGCAGCAGGATGGGGACTTTGTATAAGCAAGGAAAATGTGGGTCAGGTGTCTGGAAAAGTGAGAAGCCAAAGATGTCTGTGCTGCAAACTTTACAGAACAAGTCGCAACTGGAAGAAGTGGTCATGGCGGTCCAGATGGAAGAGATGAGAAATGGGAAAGATTACAGTCAGAGACGTCACCTGTAAGTAACATTTCCCTGTACTGTATTTACTTAAACTGTATGCAGAGCCCTGTGTACAGCCAGTATCTATCACTATATGGTCACCGTACAGTGATAACATCGGTTTACTCAGGTAGGGGCCCACTTTGACCCCGCTGTGCCAAACCCCTAGCTACGCCTCTGCCTAGAACACATAAAAATAGACAAAAATAAGCATAATTACATTAGGCATCCTTGTGTCAGAAAATGCCTGGACTATAAAAATATTTACCCCATACGGTGAATGTCTTAGCAGGAAAAATAAAATCATCAACTTGGCCACATTGCTGTATTTTGGCTGTTTCACCAACTAAAAAAATGTAATAAAAAGTATCAAAATATTACATTCCCCAAAATTTGTATCTATAAAAACTATATATTGTTCCACAAAAATAGAGCCCTTACACAGATCTTTATTCTGTGGGTAAATACAATCACAACAATACCAAGTTTATGTGGAAAATTTAATATTATTAATTTTTTTATTTCTAGGAGCCCAAAGGCAGCAGATAAACTGGGGTAAAGTCTACTCGCCGCCAGATCCAAAGGGTTAACTAGTAGCATGCAAATAAGTAAAATCAATCAGTGAATCAACAACCTCCTATAACATACCCAAAGCCCAGAGTAAAGACACAGAGTTACAAGTAATATACATTTATTTGGTGGGATATTGTGCTGACTTTCAAATCAAGAAAATGAAAATTTCAGGTAAGTAAATTTTCCAATTTCTGTTCATTCTACAGCATCGCCTATCCCCAGGGATTTATAAAGCAGTGTGTATAGGGACCAAAGTCTTAGAAGCAGTTCTGAGCACTTGTTTACTAAAGACTGAACCCTCAGCAGGAGCAGATAATGCTTCACAAAGGTGTTGTTGCCCATCAAAAGAGAGATTAGATTTCTCAGCCCAAGAAGTTGCATTTGATCAGACTTGACTGTTGAATCAGAATTCTTGGCCACCCAGGCTGTAACATTCTCTGATAAGATTTCTGATCGGTCTAGTAAGGGTAGATTTACTGGCTGTTCCCTTTGATTGGACCATGGAATTGGAGGAACCATGCTTCAGAAGCTTTAAAAATGATAGGGAGTACTGAATGTAAGCCAGAAGATGAAGGTTCGAGGATAGTTCTTGACTAAACAGCACTAGACGAAACGTTTTTTGGTCTATATTTGCAAGAAAACCTGGCATGGTTCTTTAGACTGCAACATCTGGCAGAAGACTAAGGTATAGATCAGGGGTAGGCAACCTTTTTTGTTCGGTGTGCCAATTTTAATTAAAAAATCAAAGATGAGGTACTCGGAGTGCCAGTCAATAATTTTAAGTCTGATGACCCCTAAACTAAAGTCATATACCACAAACCATAATACAGAAGTGCCGCCACCAGATGCTTTAGGACACATGCGTTTACTGCTATTTCTTGGGACGTGCCTGTACTTTCCAATTAGAAGCAATGAAAGTCCATGTGCAGCCCCCAATTAGTGGTAAATGTAAGTGTCCAGGAGCACCGTATGGCGGCATCCTTATGGTGAATACACACTATGTATCCGGATGCAGCTATATTCTTAGGCCACTGGAACTTTTACTTCAATGTAAAACTGCATTCACATGGTGCATTTTTGCACAAAAAAAAATGCCTGTGTTTTCTGTGCAAAAACACATCCTTAATGCAGAAACCACACCGTTATACAGAATAATATCCCATAGCGGCCCCTGCACACGGTATTATGTCCCATAGCGGCCCCTGCACAAGGTATTATATCCCATAACGGCCTCTGCACACCGTATTATGTCACATAGTGGCCTCTGCACACCGTATTATGTCACATAGTGGCCCCTTCACACGGTATTATGTCATATAGTGGCCCCAGCACATGGTATTATGTCATATAGTGGCCCCAGCACATGGTATTATGTCACATAGTGACCCCTGCATACCGTATTATGTCACATAGTGGCCCCTGCACACCGTATTATGTCACATAGTGGCCCCAGCACACCGTATTAAGTCACATAGTGGCCCCAGCACACCGTATTATGTCACATAGTGGTCCCTGCACACGGTATTAGGTCCCATAGTGGCCCCTGCACACGGTATTAGGTCCCATAGCGGTCCCTGCACATGGTATTAGGTCCCATAGCGGTCCCTGCACACGGTATTAGGTCCCATAGCGGTCCCCGCACACGGTATTAGGTCCCATAGCGGTCCCTGCACACGGTATTATGTCCTATAGTGGTCCCTGCACACGGTATTATATTCCATAGCGGTCACTGAACACGGTATTAGGTCCCATAGCGGTCCCTGCACATGGTATTATGTCCTATAGTGGTCCCTGCACATGGTATTATGTTCCATAGCGGTCCCTGAACATGGTATTAGGTCCCATAGCGGTCCCTGCACACGGTATTATGTTCCATAGCTCTCTTCAGACCCCCGAGTATAATAAGCGGAGACTTAGGAGAAGTGATGAAACATAAAAAACAATGCTACTCACCTTTTTCTGCGCTCCGCAGCCGCTCTGTTCTCTTTAGCGCTTCTCCCTGACGTCAGCGACCGCTGATTGGGTCTCTGGGGTCACGTCGCGTCATTATTCGTAATGACGCCGGACGTGACCCCTGAGGCCCTGTCAGATGCGCCTGTAGATCGCACAGCTGCCGTGTAGCGCAGGGAGCAAGGTGAGTATCATTGTTTTTTTATGTTTCATCACTTCTCCTAAGTCTCCACTTATTATACTCGGTGGTCTAAAGAGTCCCCACAGTATAATAATAGCAGTTTCATTTCGGCCATGTTTGGTCCGATCGAAGCTGCTGGGTGAGGACTCGGGCTGCCGTGCCAGGGAGATAAGCCTCGTGTGCCACTCTTGGCATGCGTGGCGGGGGTTGCCGACCCCTGGTATAGATCTTTACATGACAAAGCCTGAATTTCACGGATTTTTCTGGCCGATGTTATTGCCACTATGAATAGTCTTAAAAAGACACATTTTAGAGAGATTTTCTCAATTGATTCAAAGGGAGAGGGACACAGAAGATCCTGGATGATAGAAAGGTCCCAAAATGGCACATGATTATAGAACATGGGTCTCTCAGACTGTTAATACCTGTCACGTAAGGGCCGTCCTAGCACGTGATGCAGGTGCGTCTGTCAGGGGTCAACTCACTCCACTCACTCAATTTTGCACTCACTCTTCACTCAGGATGCAAATTCAGTGTAAATCGCACCCAACACAGTCCATGTACCCCAAATACACGCTGTCACCACCACTGACTTGACAGACTCAGCTGAAACCGCACTAACATATACACACACATCTCTCCAACAGTGAGACACAAACACACCTCAAAAAGGTAATGGGTTCATAGAGCAACACAAAGTAACCTTAAATTTAACAATTTAAAATTCAAAGCTTTCAGTGCTATATATACAAGAGAGGATAATAAAGGACACAAAATGCAAACAGCCTTAAAATAATGGGGGAAAAACAGAATATTACATAAGAATATTTGGTTCCAGGAGCTTGGATATTCTGATGGAATTGGGCTCATGCAGCTCTCCTAGCTGACTCCACAGATGTGTATTGGTGGTAAGGTAAAAGCAGTTTCCTATGGCTCGTGCTTAGCCACACCTTCCTGCCAGGGTGCCCAGTCCTCTTACTCCCTGAGGTGGGACATCCAGGACTTATCTGCATCTGGGAAAGGGGAATTCCTTTCGTTGCCTTGTAGAGCTGTGTGTGTCTGCTGGGCTCTGGAGGTTTGCCCAGGGTCACGACACCCACCCCCTCTCCTCTGTACTTGTTTTACGACTTCATGGTCAATCAATAAAACAACATCTGGTTGTGAGCAGCCTGGAAAAGCAATTTCACCTCTGACCCCCTCCCCTTTGTATACACACAAACCACTGAGGTAGATTGATAAAACAAACATAAACATTCACATATATATCTACACTGTAAAATTATTAAGTAATAATACATACACAATAACACAGACTGACTTCTGTCATCACAATACCGTTTATAAAGCTGTTCACTACAGGATGACAAGAGTTTGACAAGAGTATAACAAAAGTTTTCTTTCAGAGAAGAATTTATTTGTTTTTTATATGGACCTTTAGTGTGTTAAACTTAAGATCCTTTCCGTATCTTTGCAAGAATTAAAGAAGGAAAATCACAACATGAAGAGATTTGCTCCCCTGGGGCACCAAGAAAAAAAAAACAAACATTCTAGATATGGGAATAGATCTTGGACTGACTTGGCTTCCTAGATGTCAATAAGGTAGTAACCACCTCTTCTGAAAGTTCCTTGGACCTTCGCGATGTCTGCTCAGTCTCTAGGCCATTAGGCATAGGTATTGAAGATGTTGGACACGTTGCTGGGACATGAGATATTTATGTAATGGTAGTTTCCATTTTTCGGTTATGGACCACCATGTCCCTACATGAGCACCTCAGCCCAAGCAGGAGGCATCCATAGTGAGGACTAGTAGGTGGAGAACCATGAGGGCCTGTGCACTGGAGAGGTGCTGAATGGACAACCACCACCTGAGATCTTATTTGGTCCCGAGTTAGACTGGCATGCTGAGCTCTACTAATACGAGGTCCTGAAGTATCTGCAGGGTGTCTGGAGATGATCCTTAAGGACTTCCTGGGATGTAACTTGGATGAGCCAATTGTCCCGGTATGTTTGTTCTGAGGACTGCTGACACCTCTGTCACTATGGGATAACCAGTAAGTAAGTATAGAAAATTGAGACCGATGTCGGTCAATAAGAACGGTAAGTACTCTACGGGTCCAAGGGAAGTAAATTTATTGTACAGATAAATATATATAGAATTCATGGAATCTCAAAATAAAATAACACAATGAAATAATTCAGTAGTACGTACATAAATTCTATACTTAAACACATAAAAAAGCAATGGTGTACAATGGTGGACAAGAACAAAAACATATATTCAGATATAGAGTGGCATGCAAAAGTTTGGACACCCCTGGTCAAACTGACTGTTATTGTGAACAGTTAAGCGAGTTGAAGATGAAATGATCTTTAAAAGGCATAAAGTTAAAGATTAAACACACTTGTCTATAATTTTAAGCAATATCAGTGTATTATTATGTTTGAGTACAATTTTAGAGTGAAAAAAGGAAAGGAGTACCTTGCAAAAGTTTGGGAACCCTTGTAGATTTGTGTGCTCAGATAACTATGATCAAGGTCTCAAACCTTCATTAGCCAGTTAGGGTTATGTCTTGTTCAAGATCATCATTTGGAAAGGCCAAGTGATGCAAATTTTATAGCTTTATAAATACCCAGCCTCCTCTAACCTTGTGCCAAATAACAGCAGCCATGGGTTCTTCTAAGCAGCTGCCTACCACTCTGAAAATAAAAATCGTGGAGACCCACAAAGCAGGAGAAGGCTATAAGAAGATGGCAAAGCGTTTACAAGTTGCCCTTTCCTCAGGTGGAAATGTAATTAAGAAATGGCAGTTACCAGGAACAGCGGAGGCCAAGATAAGGTCTGGAAGAGCAAGAAAAATTTCAGAGACAGCTGCTCGTAGGATTTCCAGAGTGGCAAATCAGAACCCCAGCTTGACTGCAAAAGACCTTCAGGAAGATTTAGCATACTCTGGAGTTGTGGTATATTGTTCTACTGTTCAGCGATACCTGCACAAATATAGCCTTCATGGAAGAGTCATCAGAAGAAAACCTCTCCTGCATTCTCACCAGAAAATTCAGCTTTGGAAGGTGACAACTGGAGGGTGACAAACTGGTGGCAACTGGAAGGGGACATTAAATCGTGAGGGTAGCTGGACAGTGACATTAATGTCCTCCTCCAGCTGCCACCAGTTTAATGTCCGACTCCAGCTAACCCCATGGTTTAATGTCCTCCTCCAGTTGCCCCCAGTTTGTCCCCCTCTATCTTCCCCCAGAAGTTTAACATGAAAAAAAGAAAAAAAAATAACACTGATTCTCACCTCTCCTCGGTCCCCTGATGCTCTGTCAGCCATCTCCCTGCTCCCAGAGTGTTCATGGAGCTGCACACTTGATGTGCGAGACGTCATCATATCGTGCCTACAGCTTCCAGGGCCGGAGCACACGACTCCTGCTTCACCACTGTATTCAACTCATCTGCATCCTCCTGTATGTATAGAAATTCTATACTTATACAATACCATTGCTTTTATATACGTATATAAATATATATAAATATATAAGAACAAAAACATATTCTTAAAACAAAGTTATATATTTCTATATCAACTAGAAATAGTATACACTAAACTACAAGATGTCTCAATAAACTACAAGTACAGAAGGCAGGACAGGACAAACTTGGGACAGCACGGTGGCTCAGTGGTTAGCACTGCAGCCTTGCAGTGCTGGAGTCCTGGGTTCGAGTCCTGCCAAGGACAACATCTGCAAGGAGTTTGTATATTCTCCCCATGTTTGCATGGGTTTTCTCTGGTTTCCTCCCACACTCCAAAAACATACTGATAGGGAACATAGATTGTGAGCCCTATATGGGACAATGACTGTCAATGTCTGTAAAGCGCTGCGGAATATGATGGCGCTATATAAGTAAGCTTAATAAATAAAAGCCTATATTCTCTTTCACCACTAGAGGTCCTCAGATTCCATTGTCATATACCTGATAGGAATGCTTGTTGTAATGTTGAAAGGCCACAAGATGTCCTCAGTCCTTTATTCTTGAGATTCCAACTAGCTTCATTCTCTGTTCCTAGTACAGTCATGGCCAAAAGTTTTGAGAATGACACAAATATTATATTTTCACATGATCTGCTGCCCTCTGGTTTTTATGTGTGTTTGTCAGATGTTTTTATCACATACAGAAATAGAATTGCATTCATATTATGAGTAACAGAAGCTTATATTGACAGTTAGAATGAGTTAATGCAGCAAGTCAATATTTGCAGTGTTGACCCTTCTTCTTCAGGACCTCTGCAATTCTCCCTGGCATGCTCTCAATCAACTTCTGGACCAAATCCTGACTGATAGCAGTCCATTCTTGCAGAATCAATGCTTTAATTTTGTCTGAATTTGTTGGTTTTTGTTTGTCCACCCGTCTCTTGATGATTGACCACAAGTTCTCAATGGGATTAAGATCTGGGGAGTTTCCAGGCCATGGACCCAAAATCTCTATGTTTTGTTCCCTGAGCCATTTAGTTATCACCTTTGCTTTATGGCAAGGTGCTCCATCATGCTGGAAAAGGCATTGTTGAGCGCCAAACTGCTCTTGGACGGTTGGGAGAAGTTGCTCTTGGAGGACATTCTGGTACCATTCTTTATTCATGGCTGTGTTTTTAGGCAAGACTGTGAGAGAGCCGATTCCCTTGGCTGAGAAGCAACCCCACACATGAATGGTTTCAGGATGTTTTACAGTTGGCATGAGACAAGACTGGTGGTAGCGCTAACCTCTTCTTCTCCGAATAAGCTGTTTTCCAGATGTTCCAAACAATCGAAAAGGGGATTCATCAGAGAAAATGACTTTACCCCAGTCCTCAGCAGTCCACTCCCTGTACCTTTTGCAGAATATCAGTCTCTCCCTGATGTTTTTTCTGGAGAGAAGTGGCTTCTTTGCTGCCCTCCTTGAGACCAGGCATTGCTCCAAGAGTCTCCGCCTCACAGTGCGTGCAGATGCACTCACACCTGCCTGCTGCCATTCCTCAGCAAGCTCTGCACTGCTGGTAGCCCGATCCCGCAGCTGAAACACTTTTAAGAGACGGTCCTGCCGCTTGCTGGTCTTTCTTGGGCGCCCTGGAGCCTTTTTGGCACCAATGGAACCTCTCTCCTTGAAGTTCTTGATGATGCGATAGATTGTTGACTGAGGTGCAATCTTTCTAGCTGCAATACTCTTCCCAGTTAGGCCATTTTTGTGCAGTGCAATGATGACTGCACGTGTTTCTTTAGAGATAACCATGGTTAACAGAAGAGAAACAATGATGGCAAGCACCAGCCTCCTTTTAAAGTGTCCAGTGGTGTCATTCTTACTTAATCATGACAGATTGATCTCCAGCCCTGTCCTCATCAACACCCACACCTGTATTAATGGAGCAATCACTGAAACGATGTTAGGTGGTCCTTTTAAGGCAGGGCTGCAATGATGTTGAAATGTGTTTTGGGGGATAAAGTTCATTTTCTAGGCAAATATTGACTTTGCAAGTAATTGCTGTTAAGCTGATCACTCTTTATAACATTCTGGAGTATATGCAAATTGCCATTAGAAAAACTGAAGCAGTAGACTTTGTAAAAATTAATATTTGTATCATTCTCAAAACTTTTGGCCATGACTGTAGAACTGAATCGCTCGCCATTCTCCAAGTACAATGTAATATGTTCTTGAAGATTTAGAAAATAAAAAAGAAACAGCGAAGAGAAGTCAGCATTAATATTGAGGAGGGAATTAACTTTCCATAATAATTTCACTAACTGTATTCAGGCCTTTTGGCTCCTATCTATCTGTACAATAGTTTGTACAACAGAATGTAATCTGTATAACAGTCTGTAGTTTGTCTAATAGTCTGTATTCTGTAACATATATTGAATTATACACACACATTACACATACTTTGTTACGGCTTGCTAATTTGAATGGAAATGGACATTTGTGAGAAATCAGTAGTTGGAGGTCCGGCAGGAGGACTAACATCCTTACTACGCTGCAGAGACACGGAGGAGGAGGAGATAAGGCAGCACAAGCAGATTTATCAAGGGGGCGCTATCAGCTGCAAAAGCTAAGTGCGGGGACCTTTACAAGCAGCTATTGCCCCCTTCTCCCGATCTAGTGGCTACATTCATTGGGGTAATATACCACTAGCAGGGGGCCCCTTTGGACTGGGATCTTGGGCAAATGGTTAAGTTTGCCCCCCATCCTCTCTAACGCTGACCCTGGTGTCCCACAATGTCTGTCCTGGGTCATATTCTCTTTAATACTTTTGTAGGTGAGAAGAAAATGTAGATTTACTGGATAAATGGTCCAAAACATGGAAAGTGCAGTCCAATGTTACCTAATGTAAAATAATGTGGGGGACAAGCACTCTATATGAGCATCAGATCTAGGGGTCCTGATATTGGACAGCTTCATACGGAGTCCACAGTATGGCCAGGTGAAAGCAAGTAGAATGCTTAGCTGTATAGCTAGAGGTATAACCAGCAGGAAGAGAGAGATTGTGATACCCTGTATGGACAAAAGGGAGCAGGTGCAAAGGTGGACTACAAAAATTGTGGAGGGTCCGAAAGCACGAATAGCATATAACATGAGGGACTTAGAGAGGGCCTTTCATGTCCTCTGACATTAGCGTTGTTAGATACCATTGAAAAGCTGCTTTGCTGGTATGTGCCCCGGTGCCGGAGATATCAGTGCTGTTAGGCATCCATATCCCTGCACTGTCAGAGGGGCGGGCCTTACATCTCAATGTCATCGCTTGTTCCTCTGCTGACCTGTAAGGCTGGCCCTTCCAAAACTAACGGCACTAAAATCTCTGCAACCGGGGCAAATACCGGCAAAGCTGACAGCGCAACGTCTGCTTTCCAGCGGTATAAAACACCATTATTGGCAGAAGACATGAAATGTCCTCTTTAAAGGGAGTGTCACCAGAACCCAGCATATCAATCCAACCCTGCAGATAGATTTAGGTGACTTTAACCTAACCGTGAACTTTTTTGAGCAATATGGTCATTGGCGTTGCAAAGAGGGAACACCCTTGTTGTTCCAAAGAGCTTGTTTGCACATTGGCAATATGTCCGCAACGCTGGCACCGACTGACAAAATGAGAACATAATTTGATTCAGGTGACCCTAACCTATCTATCTGCTGGTTGATGTGCTCATTTCTAGTGACAGATCCCTTAAAGGAACTTAAATCTGTATAGCCTTTAGGGCAGAACCTTTAAGTGTGTTATTGGATTAAATAAGATCTAAGAAGGAAGGTGTGATGATTCCACTTAAATATGGCTATAACTCAAAGATGTATTTTGATCTCTGGGTAGCGTATCTCTTTACTCATAATGTGCGCAGCCATAATCCTAGGTTTATGTTATCAGTAGAGGCAACACTGTAACAATAGGGCTTTGTATCCAACCCAGAATGGACCCATTGAATTCCTACACAGCCCTGGGTGATCAAATAAACATGCATTGCTCAGCCTGGGCTGTTGATCAGACATGGTTGATAACATTGTGTCATTCCACTTGGTCACATCTCCATACAAAGAATCGTGACTTGAGTGCGTTAATCAATCAGACTTGCCGTCGCCGGTGACCTCATTGTGTTTGGTGTCATCAAGGGTATAAAAGATGAGGTAAGAGGTCAGTGAGAGAGATTACAGACAGACTACCACTGAGAAGAGACTATGATGAGACAACTGTGAGAGACTATTGGACTACTGTGATGAGCATGCAGGCTGGATTGTTGTGTTGATGCCACATGCTAGGAGCCTCCACTAGTTATCCCCACATGCCAGAGCATGTGTGAGTGTTGGACTATAGAGCCACATCAAGGAGATGCGTGGTAAAGTAATTATTTCAATTTTATTCCCTTTTATTTTATTGTACTGTATCTTGTAACTAGTAACTGTTAATACTTACATACATCTACATATCTGTTCTGAACTGTATATGTTAGATGTTAATACCGACCTATTTAGGGGTTAATAAATATATAAAATTTAGAAAGCTTGTCTTGTATTTATCTTGTGAACCCAACACTCACTGGCAGTGAGTGTGGTTTTTCATGAAAGAAGTCTCAGGTGTGGGCCAAAGCGGTGTTGGCACACTGAGGATCTTTCACATTGGTGGCAGCGTAGTGGGATCTTAGGATAAACAGCGTTTGTTGGTGACCTTTATCACTCAGACGATGGGGATTATGGTAATCCTATGAGACAAGCTCGGTATTAAAGCAAGTATTAAGATACAGTGAAAGTTTGATACAGTGCTGTTCCCCTCCCTTACTCTTTGTATTCTATCCTATCTTTTATTTGGCAAATACCAGTGGATGGCTAGTGGGCTCAGAAGCAGATCTCCAGAATTGCCGAACCAGGCTTTTGGAGATCCTGAGCGTATGGCTGAAATGGAGGCAGCCACAGCCATGCAGAGAATCGAGCAGAGTCCTGAGTTTGGGGCTAGGCCAGGAAGTGCAGCAAGCAGCCCGGTCCCAAGGATTATTTCACCAGGAAGGACCAGTAGCCCCAGCCTTGTGGGGGGAATGGTTTCATACTGGCAAATGGCCCTGCAGCAAGTAGGCACCAGTGACCCTAACACCTAATACCTGCAGGTGTTGTACCGTTTTCAGGAAGCTGTAGAACAAGAACGAGAACGGCAGGCCACAGAACGGCAGGCTGATCATGAGGCAGAAGAACGGCAGGCTGATCGTGAGGCAGCAGAACGAGAACGGCAGTATCAGCTTGAGCTCAAAAGGATGGAGCTCTCCCAGCAGGCACAAACCGCCCCTGAGCAAACTCCAACAACCCTGCAGAGACCCTCAAGTTGGAAGGAGAAGCCAGGCCGGAGTTCACCACAGCCGTCTGTCGTCAGGTCGGGTGAGACAAACTATGCCCTGGGTGGTCCCTCCCCTGTCCCAAGAACTCTGGGCGCCCGGGTGACCTTCCCCAAACCCCAAGGGGAGGTGCGGCGGTGCCAGGCCTGTAACCAGACAGGACATTTCAAGGAGGAGTGCCCCAACCGCCCTGAGAACTTCCCTGCTTCCCAAGCCACAGCAGGTGGCCCATCTGTGTATCTGGACTGGGGTGCAGGAAAAGGAATGCGGACTGTGGGACTAATGACTGATTTGCCTGCTAACGTACTGTTGGGAACTGACTTAGGACCTATGATGTACCAATATGGGGTGGGGAGCACCCCAATTTACTGTGATAAACTGTCTATGATTAATGTTGATAATGTGTCTGTCATATCTGCAGAGAGGGCCCGTAACCCCCCCTTCTGAGATACTTCCCATGGCAGTAAGTGTAAATGCTAATGAGTTGCCTTCAGCTGAGAGCAGGGAAGATGCAAATGAGCTTCCTGCAACCCAGCTCAGCAAAAATGTTATTGATGCTTTGTTCACTTCCGTGCTAGGAGCCAATGAGACCTTGTCTGTAGACACACCCACATCTGCGGGGGCGTCTCCCTCCCAGCTTGTTAATATGTCTACCACAGATCTCATTGAGGCCCGGTGTGAATTAACAATTGCTAATGAATGTATTGTCAATGTAATTGCCAATGCTTGCTGTGAAAGTGTACAGGGTAGCTCTTCTGAGTCACTGGAAGCGACTTCTACTATTTCGCCCAGTGCATCCGATAAGCACCCAACTGCTGACCATGTGCCAGGTGGTCAGGTAGGCTATGTGGATCTCATGGCCGATCCAGGTGAGGGACGGACTGCTGGTAGTGCGGTGTTAGCCCGCAGCCAGAGTGCTACAAGGGTGGAGGGCGTTCCGACCCTTGAACCGTTGCCTACACCACCTGGAGTCGGTGCTGAGACCGCCATGACTAGCCTCACTCCCTTGAAGCCGGAGGAGTCCGGCCAGTATGAGACATACACGTCTCTTCTGTCCAGTTCTATTCCAGGCATGCCCATGGCCCAAGTGCAGATGGCATGGGTGTGAAGGATCCGGGTTTACCAGGGCCTCGCGCCTGGCCTACCTGCAATCACTCTGATTACCTCACACCCACTTTCCGTGAGTGAGGCGGGTCAACAGAGGATAGTACGCAAACGGCCTTCTAAATTTTATATATTTATTAACCCCTAAATGGGTCGATACTAGACACTCAACACATACATAGAATACATGCAGTGGTTAATAAGCAGATACAAGTGAAAACAGCATAACACGGTACATAAAAATAAAAATGGGGATAAAATAAAGAAAAGAATATATATTACCAACACCAGCTTGTGCAGGTTATCTCTGACTTCCATGTGGGATTCAGCCAGGGCAAGTATCTTGTGGACGACCGGCAGCAGAGCACCTTAACCAGGTAAAATCGCAGAAGACCATGTGCTGTCTGTGCGCTGTGCTTTTGTGTGTTCCCTGCCCCTGCCCAGAGTGATGTCATGGGGGAGGGAAGTTACACCTACAAGCATGGAACCCTTGAACTCGAAAATCGTTCTGGCTCCTTATCTGGCGACCGTATGGTTTGGTAAGTGGAAGGGGAGAACTCGGGGTGAAACCCTTGTCGTATACATACCAAGCATGGCCCCTCAGTTCCCTTTGGGTAGGGAGTTGGGTGTCTGTACCTGCCTTGGGCTCACAACGGCTCCATGTTTGGGCTGACCGCGTGCGCCTTTCTATGGGGCACCCACAGGATTTATTGGCGTAACTGTGAGGTGCCCCCCTTCTGAGATATGGGCATAAAACTATGATCTCTCTGATGTATATCTGGTGCCGGGCTGTCTGTGGTGGCTCAGGAAATCTCCTGGGGAGAGGTAGGGTACTTGAAAAGGAGTGTTAATTACTCAGAGCAATATAACAAAGGGATGGTAATTAACCCACAACAAGGACATGGCTTCAGAGTAACTGAGCTGAGGGGGGAAGTGGGAACACATGGTCTGCAGGGGGGATGGGGTTATAAGGGGTCAGCCAGATACATAAGTGTACAAAGATACATATATGGGAGCCCCTTAATCATCACACTGGGGTACTGGAGGTGTGATCCAAGAAGGGGGTATGTCAAATGTATTACCTGTCAATGTATTGTGGTAGGATGGTTTGGGAAAGCATGATCTCAGTCAGTTACCCAAGGTATCACCATCACCCACCCAAGTACAGGAGGAACAGGGTGTAGGCCCAAAGGGGTAAGGCGTCTGGGAGGGAGGACAGGGTCCAAACATACCTGTGCCAGAACCAGAGGTGCCCCTAGGTTTGGAAGCAAAGGGGGAGGTGCAGAATCCCCTAGAACTCTCCCAACTAGCGGCTAGTGTGAGAGAGACCCTGAGAGACCGCCGGGATGGGGTCTCTGAACTGGTATCCCAAAGACCTGGGGTCATGAGTGTGGCTCCACGGGATGCCCACACTCAGAAAGCGGACCCAGAACAGGCAGGAGGTAGCCAAGTGTACGTGGCACAGGGTCTGAGCCTTAGAAGTGTCCCTAGTCAGACTAGAGAGAAGAAGGGTATCGCGGTCAGGCCACTCAGGTGCCTGCGGAAGGTGATCACCGGATCCGAATAAACATGCATTGTTCAGCTTGGGCTGTTGATCAGACATGGTTGATAACATTGTATCATTTCACTTAATCCTATCTTCTTACAAAGAATCTGGACTTGAGTGCGTTAGTCAATCAGACTTGCTGTCGCCGGTGACCTCATTCTGGGTGGTGTAATCAAGGGTATAAAAGATGAGGTAAGAGGTCAGTGGGAGGAGATTGGGCTGAGACTACAAGGAGAATACTATGATGAGAATACTGGCAGAGTCTACTGGAATATACTGTGAAGAGCATGCAGGCTGTGATGCTGCTGCTAGGAGCCTCCACTGGTTACCTCCACATGCTATGTGTGAGTGTTGGACTATAGAGCCACATCAAGGAGATGTGTGGTAAAGTAATTATTTCACTTTTATTCCCTTTTATTTTATTGTACTGTATCTTGTAACTAGTAACTGTTAATGCTTGTATATATCTACATATCTGTTCTGAACTGCATGTGTTAGATGTTAATACCGACCCATTTAGGGGTTAATAAATATATAAAATTTAGAAAGCTTGTCTTGTATTTATCTTGTGAACCCAGCACTCACTGGAGGTGAGTGTGGTTTTTATGAAAGAAGTCTCAGGTGTGGGCCAAAGCGATGTTGGCGCACTGAGGATCTTTCACACCGGTAAATCTGGCTAACACACAGACCGAGTTTCACGGGTGAAACATGGTCGTGTGCTGCTATCCTTAAGAAGGGACTATAATTAACCTTACTTACTGAAGTTGGACTTAGGGTTCCAGGCTGGCTCCAAATCTTTGTCATGTGATTGGAATCAGCCCCCATTCTACTCTGCCTGCTCTCTCCTCTTCTGTTTTCATCCTTGCTATGAGGGTTGGCTGACTATAGTAAAGCCAGCTCTTATAGCACAGGTAACGACTTGTGAAAACAGGAGAGAAGTAAGGAGGTGTAGCGACCTGGCTCTGGTCATGTGACAAGGAGTTGGGACCAGCCCAGAACCCCTGACTCCGGCTTCAACAAACTCCTGGAGCAAGTAAGTTTAATTCCCTGGACAAGCCCCCTTAAAGCTGCATCTTAGTTGCATAATATCCTGCACTTTTTGAGCCACAGCCAGGAGTGGATTTAGTTGAAGGGAGAGTAATTGCTTCCATTATATTTCCAGGGCTGTGGAGTTGGTAGCTCAAACCACAACTCAGGCTCTAATATTTTCAACAACCTGACTCCAATTCCTGCCCATGGCTGACAGCAGCATGGCCAGACATAAGCAGTAAAGATCCTCTAAACAGCTGTTAACAGGTAGGAATTTGACCCTGAATTTAAAGCAAAATACACCTCAAAATCCACCTCAAATCTGCCTCCCATTAATTTCAACGGGAGGCAGTAGCTGATGTTTTCTGCTTGCTGATTTTTTCAGCTAGTGGAAAAAATAAATATCCTGCTTCTGCCTGAGAACTCCCATTGAATGAAAATAGAATTTTTCTGCCGGTGAAGAACTTGTCAAAATCCACTCACGGAATTTAGCCCTGCGCAATAGAGGCAAAATGCATTGGCACACTTCTCCAAATACCGTGTCAAAATCCGCTTCAAATTCAGCGTCAAGCTCCTCGTCAGTTTTTGACCAGTAGAAAAAATCTGCTTCAAATTCCTACGTGTGACACCCCCTTAGGCTTAATGTGCAAGTCGGGAGCAGTCCAAGCTCCTATGCAGTGATCTATACCATTCTTATATTTATAGAACAGATCCCATTTAAAAAAAATCAGAGGGGAACGGAGCTTTGAAAGCCTTGGGCCACGCATTCGGTGGTGGGCAAGACACCTAATTCATTCAAAAGCCAGTAACTAAATTCCAATGAAAGTAAGTATGTAACAAACTATACATCTCATTCATTATACAATATTAACAATTGTATATCATTAACCACTTCCGTACCGCCCATAGACTATACACGTCCAAGGGGTGGTTGCCTTGTTCTGCAAGGACGTATCGGTACATCCAAGCAGAACTTAACAGCTGCACAAAATCGTGCAGCTGCTGAAACTGGGAGCCGGCTGTAACTTCAGCCGGAGCTCCCAGAGAGAAGATAGGGAAGGTTTATTACCTTCCCTGTCTTCCCGATCGCTGTGTATACAGCACTATGGGCGCCGCCATCTTGCGGCCCGCCCTCTGACCCGGCGGTCATGTGATCCGCTGTGTGCAGTGTCTGAAAGAGCAGCTGGGTCCTACAGGACCCAGATCAGCTCTATAGTTACGTGAAAGTAACGTGCAGGAGGCTGTATTCCTTGCTGCAACTGGGGCTAAATGTACCAGCCCCAGTTACAGGGGAGATCAGCCTCCCGAAAAAAAAAAAGTAATCAGATGTCCCCAAAGGTCTATTATGGCCTTATGGGGACACAATGTAAAAAAAAAAAAAAAAATTAATAGAAAAGTAAAAATAATGTAAATAAAATAATTAAAAAAAAAAAAAAAAATAATACACCAATAAAACAATGTTATTAAAGGTTATAGCCCCACCCCCCGACGACACCATACAAAATAAAAATTACTGTAATGGAGAATAAAAACAATTTTATAAAGTTTTTTAGTAGCACTTTGTGTTATTAAATAAAAAAAAAAAAATTTAAAGTGAAAACAGACCCGTTTTCCCTCCTCTTTTGGTTATATTTTCCTGGATATAAAAAAAAAAAAAAAATGAAAACAAACACATGCAAAAATAAAAACAACATAAAAATAAAGCCCTATGTGTCACCGAAAAAGACGCAGAAATTAGTTGAATAACGCAAATGATAAAAATTTTACAGCCCTCAAAACTACACATACAAAAAAAATGAAAATGTCTCTGCTCCTGGACCAGAAATTGGCCCGATACTGAAGTGGTTAAAAGCAATTATCTATTTTGAAAACTTCAGCAAAACCGCATCTTTTGTCCCTGTGACCTCAGCTTTACTGAGATCACCAACTGCATAAAAAGAGCCTGCTGACATTGAGGCAATGTAGTCTCCCATTGAAAATAATGTGGCACAGATTTTGGCGTGGCCTACACGATGAAATCCATGTGAAAATGCCCCCATAGCAACACCCCCTCAGGGGTTCGATGTAGTTGGTACTGTTATGCCTGAAGTAATCACCGCCTCAGCTAACAGTCTCCTAGAAACTACATTCCCCAGAACCCCTAGCGGCCTGCAGGCCTGGGCCCGTGACGTCATCAGAGCGCGTCTAATCGAGCAGCGGACGAGGGGTGAGTAGGCTGCGGCGTCTCCTTTGTTATTGTCAACCTCTGGAGACCTCACCCCCTGACACCGCACTGTCCGCCCTGTGTGTATGGTGACCGAGCGAGTATGGCTGCCTGCCTGTAATTGTAGACTGTGTGCGCTGCCGCCATATAGATAGTGAGGGAACTGGGGTCCTATATACAGAGAGTATCCTTAGAGTATGTACCTTATAGACTGGAGGGTTGTATATTAGGAGAGGAGCTGACCTATAGATGTGATGTATACAGAAGAACGAAATGACCGAAGGTGTGATGTTAAGCTGGGATTTTGGATGGTGTACATTGAGGGGAGGGGGCCAGGACTGGGTGTATAGCAATGGAGACCTGGAGAGGAAGCCTTTACATGGTGTATCTAATAAGATGGCCCGAGGTCATGTGTACGGAATATAGCATTGTGTGAATGTAGAGTATAGTATTGTAGGGGCTGAGAGCAGATATGCCATGTCTGTAATAAATACTCCTATTCCCCAATATATTACAAATTGGGACCATTTTATTTGTTAGAGATCTCTGTGTTGTCGTGCCTCTGTTTTTCCTATAGGAAATGTATAAATTGTCTGCTAGATGTTATAAGTTGGGGATTTCTCCCTAATTTGATGAGGCGGATGGTAGCACTAAGTCATCAATATCGATTCATCATTTAGTACACTGCGTATTTAAGTTCTCTGTGAGGCCTAAAAACAAGTGTAATAAAAAAAAGGGTTTTTTTTTTTTATAAAACCAAACCGTGCCTGACTTGCTGTTTTTGGTTACCTTGTTGGTGCTGAAGAAACCAAGCTCTCGTACAGCTCAGTCAATGGAAAAATAAAGTTATGGGTTATAAAGTGTTCATGCAGTATTTTAAGCGTGCTAATACCTTGAAATATTCTAAGCTGGAAAATATCCCTCCACCTAAAAAAAAAAAAAAAAAGGAATTGCAATTTTATCATTACAAGGGTACCTAAGATTTTGTCAGAAATTGAGATATGTGCAGTGTCTTGCTGGGCCGTCTCTTCTATGACTGTATAAGCCTTCATACCTGATGTCCTGTCAGTTTTACATTTCTCTCTTGGGCTGTATGTGTAGCATTCTGTCTCCTCCCCTATCTATTATTACTAATACTGGTTTATTGACCTGTAATTCTGCCAGGAGTAACTGTAAAATATATATATATATATATATATATCTGAGAAAAGCTAATACAGGAGATTCAGGGACTCTGGACTTCAAATCCAGGTTTATGATGCAGTTTAACAGATCACTAACACAGAGAGAGAAAAATCAGTGCACAAAAAGGAAATCTGCTTACTATCTATGATTGAGATCCCATCAACAATAACACAACGGAGTTTTTTTGTTGCAGATTTAGCTGCGTTTTTTTGAGAGAAACCTAGTAGTGTCTACAGAAGGAATAGGAAATATCTAGGAAGCTCCTAAACTTCTGTCTTCTGCTCAATCCATTCCTGGCTTTGGCACAAAAAATGCAACAACAAAAAAAAAAAGCAGCTTTTGCACAACGTGGGTCCTGAGGTTAAGCCGCCACGTAGCAGGCTGCAGGGAAAAACCGTGGCGGAAATGGTTTCCTCTGCGGACTTTCTGCTTCCATTATACATATAGGGAAACCGCCGGCATTCCTGTAGTTATAATTGACATGCTGCGATTTACAAATCTGCAATGGCGTTTGGAAATCGCAGCGTTTCCTCTGCACGTATTTTTCTGCAGTGTGTGAATGGGATTTTCTAGAATCCCATCCACTTTGCAGTGACTGTAAATCACTGTGGTTTTTGCCATGGAATTTCCGCCAAATGGGGCCCCAGGCTTATGCTGAGGCCTTACGTTGCAGAAAGAGCTTTTTTTTGTTGCAGATTTTGTGGCATTTTTTGTGTTCAAACCAGGAGTGGAATGAGCAGAAGGTAGAAGTGCAAGAGCTTCCTATATATTGCCCATTCCTTCTGTAGCCATTGTTGGCTTTGGCTAAAAAAAACGCAGCAAAATCTGCAACAAAACAAAAAAGCCACATTTCCCCATCGTGGGGCCCTAGCCTTAGAGAGTTTTTTTTCAAGCAGAAACTAGCAATACTTAAGTAAAGTGCAATACATTTTGGTCTAAATAGGAGCAATGCGTCGGTTCTGACACTCTTGGCGAACTACTGCTCTCCCATTCCTGGTGTCTGACACACAGCAAATGGATGACAGTGCCTGCTCACCAAGCTACTGTCTGAGGCGGGTCACTGCTATGGCCAGTGATTGAGCAGATATCTCTAGTCATTTCTTGTTTTTCTAGTGACACCAGGAAGTGGAGATCAGTGAGCACCCAAAAAAGTCAAAATGGGTGTGGTGTCAATGAGTGATATACATTTTATTTTTTATTAATGTTTTATTGGGTTTTCAAAAGGTAAAAACAGACATTGAATACAATAAGGGAAACAAAACAATGAACGGAAAAAAAAAAACACATTCTGTGGTAATAAAAAACTGCAGAAACGGCAGTATCGTTTTTTAAAGTCACTGTACAGCTAGACTCTCAAGAGCATTTCAGAAGAAAAATGGATTTGCTTTCTCAAAAAGATTTGCCAACCCTATTGGGTGAAGATAGTTTAGACCGCCATATGGACAAGTATATATCCATATGGTTGAAATAAGCCCCCTCTTATTGCTGCTTAATTTGGTACAAGTCAGGCATCATTAAAGGGATATTCCCATTTCCCATTAAGGCTGAAGCCCCACATTGCAAAAATGAGGAAATGCCACAGCAAAAACCGCAGCGTTTTACAGTACTTGCAAAGTAGATGAGATTCTGGCTCATCCCATCCACACATTGCAGAAAAAAATCCACAGCAGAAAAGCTATGTTTTCAAAAACTCCCACATTTTTGTAAATCGTAGCATGTCAGTTATACCTACGAAAACACTGGAGTTATCCATATAGGTATAATAAGAGCAGAAAGTCAGCCTCTGACACATGCACAGTAGGGATGGCACTCCATCTCTACTGCGCAGGCGTCAGAGTCACCTTCGACCTGTGTATTGCGCCGGCAGAGGTGCCATCTCTACTGCTCAGGCGTCGGAGGCACCTCCGGCCTGCACACGAGCCAGGAGAGTCAAAGAAAAGGAGGAGCCGTTCCAGAGGGGAAGTCTAGAGAGGAAGACACGTAAGTATGATGGGGTGGGGGGGGGCTGAGTTAGTCAGTTGGGAAATGGCTAGTAGTTGGCAGGATAGCTAGGGAGACAGGGAGGGGTGTGAGGGAGTTAGAGAGGAAGGGGGGAGTGAGAGGGAGGTAGTGTGAGTCAGCCTACAACTACCATGATGCATTGCATTAGCTAAGACACCAGGAAGCTACACCATGTAAACAAATGCAGAGGATGCCAGGAGCTCCCAGAGAAACCCAGAAATCACTCCAAACACTGCTAAAGGTATTTGGGTGCACCAATTAACCCATTAATAGCACTAACAGATCTTTTTTTTTTTTTAAACGATTTTTTGTCCAGAAAACCCCTTTAACATCAGATGTCCATTGTTCTGGTCCGTCATTTTAAAACTGAAAGCAGAAGCGTAAAGCCGTGCTTTGCCGGATTTTTTTTCATCTGCCGTATTCAGATGAACGATAACAAATATGAACATAGCCTAAAGTGTTTAAAGAAAAGCTATAAAACTCTTCAAATTTTTTTAATTGTATTTGCAAAAATGTTTAACTTTTAATTGTCTTCAAATGTAAATATGGTTATGTTTATGGGAAAATCCCTTTAGGCTAAGGCCCCACGTAGCATGAAAAACCGTGGCAGCAACGTATGGATGGGATTCACTTTGCAGTGACTGTAATACGCTACGTGGGGCCCCGGCCTTAAGCTAACTGAAGAGTTTCATGCAATAGTTTGCTTTATCTATCCGTTTGTCAAATACAGCTCAGTGTATATAGCTCCTTCCTATGTAGCTGCAGTGGTTGGGCTGGTGATGTCACTCCCTGTTTTTTTTTTTCAGCACTCAGAAAAAAGAAGCATCGCAGTCTGTGATGAAGCCACGGCACATGGCTACATGCTGAGCACCCACCCCTCGGGTTTTCTGCCGCGCTTTCCACAGGCATAATACGTGTTGTATTTATAGAAGTTTTTTGCAGAAAACGCAATGTGATGCATTTGGTATAAAGAGGCTTCCCAGTCATTTTTCAGACTGATGACCTAAACTCCAAGACCCCACACCATAGAAACTTGCTTTTTATGGAGGAGATTCACTTTTTCCATGTGACACTAAGATTGCAGTGCTATCTATCTTATTTCCAGAGATATCACTGGTTGGAAACACAGTCGGGATCAGGATATTTATATATAATACAGCTGCATAATATATGACATAAATATCCTGATCCGACTGTGTTTCCAACCAGTGATATCTCTGCAATGTAACCTTAGTGTCATATGAAACAAGAGAATCTCCTTCATCAACTGCAAGTTTCTACCTTTTATAACGCCAGAGATATAAGTGCTTGAAGTGACCCTCCCCTACCCTCATTTTCTTTACATTACATAGCCCCGTACTCCATACATTCAGAGGCAAGAACAGCTCTCAGTACAGAAGCAAGGGTCAAGAGTGGAAAAAATGCAGGATTTCACAGAAAGGATCCAACATTTGTTACTAAAATGTATTAATGATACCAATACTGACAGAAAATTAAAACTTATTTGAAGGTTTAGCTACACTTTAAGTCCTTTTCCATGTCCATTTTAGCCAGCGTTTTCCTACTTAGCAAGTAATCCTACTATGTATTTCCCTTTCCTGTGTGCACAATCTTACATTTACACTGTTTTCTATACCTTTGGGGTTACTCAGTTTAGAAAAAAGACATCTACGAGGAGATCTAATACCTGTACAAATACATGAAGGGACAGTGCTAGTGATTTCTTTACTTCTAGGCCGGTGACAATGACAAGGGAACAATTCACCAGAAATGTAGACAGAGATTCTTTACTGTAAGAGCAGTGAGAGTATAGAACTCATTGCCCAAGGATGTGATAATGGGGGATTCATTGTACATGAGAAATATTACAGGTTTTAGATTTTTGGCAAAGACAAGTTGATCCAGGGGTTTATATTGATTGCTGGATTTGGAGTTAGGATGGAATTTTTTTTTTCCGCGTGACATGAGGCAATTGGCATCAGCCTCATTGGGTTTTTGTATGTTTTTTTTGCCTTCCTCTGGATCAACACTGTAGGGTTATAGGTTGGACTTGTTTCTTCATCCAACCACATCTACTATGTTACTATGTTTTGCATATCACAAGGCATTATGGGAAAGGAGCTGGGGAGCTCATGCGCCCTCTATTGGATGTAACAAATCCTCAATTTGCTTTTGACTCACCGAGCCTTGAGACAGCAAAAGGGATTTTAGCCAAGCCAATTTCACTTATCTGCATACAGCGCTGTTTCCGGATTGTTGTCCTTCATCAGTACAGAGCAAAGTGAATTGGCTGGCTTAGTGGGAGGCAATGAGTGGGTTAGGGACAAGAATCTCTCACATTGAGGAGAGCACCAGTAAAGCAGACATTCTCATTTTTCGGACCAATGTTTTTATGAGGTGCAGTATGAAATTAAGATATACGATGTCCACCAACCCCTATTTCCAGTCTAGAACTTTCTTCCTATAGCAGCTGATCAGATTACTTTAACAGGACAGATTCCTCATATGTCTATGGAGTTATACACTTATTTTCATTAAGATATTCCAGGATAGTATTTCTTAGAAATCCTCTAAACAATTTACCCACAACAGAGCTTAAAGGGGTTGTCCACGAATTTCAGGACTCGGGGAAAAGGCAAGAGAGGTGAAACATAATAAAATCAAACTTACCTGTCCCCGGCTCTTTGGTGCCTTTGGAAGTGCTCCTCCCTGTCTCAAGCTTGGCAGTTTTTATCTGTTTGGGGTTTTTTTTCTTATAGTTTTTAATGCTTCTTTATTGGCTTCTGGTTGAAGTAGTTTATGTGATTTATGTTTTGAATTGCTTCCTTTACATTTTTATTTATCCACAAGTTCTGAATGTCTGTTCTTTTCTCCTTTAGGTTTTCAGAGCTAGTAGAAGCAAACACGGACAGATTATCAGTGTGGACCTTTCTGCAACTGGAATGGAAGCTGATAAATCTCAAATGGCTGAGAGGATACTAGACCTCACCATGGAGATCATCAGTCTCCTTACTGGAGAGGTGAGGAATTCTGGAACTTGTGTCCTGTGCCATTCATTCTATATCTATAATTCAACCAGAGAGGATAAAAAAAATCTAATTCTGCTTACAGATCACTGAAAAGGCCATAGTTGCTGGTCCAACAGCAGGCTTTATATATACATCTCCAGCCATATGTCTGAAAAAAAAACCAGACAGTGTATAGCAGATTCTGTAGGTTTCTGTTTCTAACAATGTAAAAAATAGTCTTAAAACGTCTCACTTCATCTCTTTCAATAGCTCAGCCCAATTTATTTTATATGTTATGCTATGAGCCGGGTAGAAATCTGGAAGAAGGGGGAAGGAAAATAAAGGAGAAACACTGTCTTCTTGTGAACAGGTAGGGAGAGACAAAGTAAGTATTAGGTTCACCTTGGGTCGCTATTGTAGTATAAGGTGCAGGAATCAAAACCTAGGTGCTGCTTGTGCAAGGCCATGGTATACCTAGTCCTGGACCTCGGGGTCAAGATCTAAAACGTATTTTAAATAGTTACACTTAGTACCAGGACTTGTGCTGCTGCACTTCTTTTTGGAGTTGTAGTGCAATGAAGTCCCTTTCAGTGCAATATTTGGGTGCAGATAGGTTATGGTCTGTGTGGATTGTGCTGAGGATATCAGCACAGTGAAGCAGTGTTCCACTGAGAGCAAAACTAGACACTTTACATTCATGGACCCTTCATCCAATTTTGCATCTAATCAGAATTATTTATATAAAAAAACATTTAAATCCATGTTTGTGGCAAACAGTCTGACTCAAGCGGAGACTTAGATTGACCATACACATTGGATAGCTACCTCATCTCATTCCATCCCCCCTTCATACACATACAGAGGAGAGTAAACCAGTGATTGGCTGCAGTGGTTGGTGTCAATAGGATGGGGTCCCTCTGACAGTCTCCACTTTGACAGTGAACAGCATTTCAGCCTTTTAGATGTAATACACTTCAGTATATCAGGAAGCATATGATATATAGAAATATTACATGCCTATTGCAGTGTCTACTATTTCTGCATGTATAAAGGATGCCTGTCATCTTCCTTCCCTAAATAACTACCGTGTTTCTACAAAAATAAGACATGCTCCAAAAGATGGGTTAGGGCTTATTTTCAGAGGATGTGTTATTTTTTTCCATGAACAACAATCCATTCACCAGACCCCCTTACACCCAAAACATTAGAGTTGGCAAGTGCCAATGGTGGATGGGCTGTTAAACAGATCTCCAGTCGAAGGTGTTTCACTGTCGGGTCCCTTGCCTTTTCAGCGGCACTCCACTGTAGCCAAGTGTAGCGGTTGGCTCCCCTTGTTGAGCGGAAGCAGCCACAAAGCTCGGGCTTAGGAGTGGAGTGATGCCGGAGGGATTACCTGATCTGTGTGTGAGAGGCCAACACTACCAGTAGTCAACACTTACTGTTGTGGAGAACTATCTCACTATTGCCATCTTGTACAGACAAGGTCAATGTCTGATTTAGGGTCTGATTGAGGTTTTTTTTTTTTTTTTTTTTGTGGGGTGTCTGCTTTCCTTGATGAAGGGTCTACTGTATTTGTTCTGCTGTATTTTATTTACTTCTTAACATGTATAGCTGCCTGGACACTATTTTTAATGAACTGCAACTAGGGCTTATTTTTGAAGTAGGACTTATAATTCAAGCATACTCCAAAAATCCTGAAAAATCTGGCTAGGGCTTGTTTTTGGGGAAAAGGATAGTGGTGTACTTTTTTTTCACTAATGGTATAAAGCAAAGAAGTAATAAAATGCAGTGCAATGTGAACTAAAGCTGAGACAGTGCACTATTGTATCTTCATTTTATATACAGTGCTAGAACATCCAGTCTATTTAGTGATATTTTGAAAAAGCTGTATACACTATGGTAGTGGTTTAGAGTGGGAAGATCAAGTGAAAGGTCCCTTAGTTTCCATTAAGTGTGACCCTTCCGTATGTGACGTGGGTGATGCTAGATATGTTTAGGAAATTGCTCATATTTTCATCACTAGACCAGGGATTTAAGGTTATAGTTGAAGGATATATGCATTAAACCTCTAAAAAACATATGCATATCATTGAGCGTGTTCTGCTACAAACTTTTATAACTAAAAACAACTTAAGGGTAATGACACACGTTCAGTTTTTGTGGATGTGTTTTTGAAGCCAAAACCGGGTGTGGATCATAAAGGGAGAGTATATGTAAAGGGAAGATAGTATTTTTACTCAGTTTTCAATCCAATTATGGTTTTGGGTTCAGAAACTGTATCAACAAAACCTAAATATATGTCCTTACCCTCAGGATATGTTCAGATTATGTTTTAGCCATCCATTTATACTAAAACTGGAAGCCGAATGGAAGGGAAACTATCTAAACAGGTTAGCCTTTTGTTTAGCTGGTTTGCTACACGACTGGTCAAATTGTGATCTGAACATACCTGTACAAGGCTTTAGAGCCTTTTTTAATATTTTCGGTTTGTGCCCACATACAGGATTGTGTTATCATGAAGAAAACAGATCAGGGGGTTTCACACAGTAGACATGGATCTGGAGGATGGAGCAAGACTCAGAACCGTATAACAGTGCATCTAGCTCACTCACTGATGCATGAGAGGAACAATGATGAAAAGATCTTGGCACTCACATATAAGATCATTCATCTGCTGACGGGAGAGGTGAGCACTGCTGGGAATGCTGGTTATACATAGTAAGGGGCCCCATGTGCGTAAGAGAAAAGCCATCTGAACCCACAATTATGGCAGGGCCACTCAATACCTAAAGTGTAAAGGAGCCTACGAAGTCTCTCCTAACAGATGATGCTGGGAAATGAAGAATTGAGTTTCAACATCTGATCCTTTTGTTCTCTGCAGAAATAAATTGCTAATAGAGGCATCTAGCAGCGTCTTACTCCCCTCTCCCCATTTAGAACACATACACACTTGTCCGAGCTGAACATTCATGTCTATGGGGGACATGAAATAGTTGCGTAACCTCTCAGTGTTATTTAGGCTATGGCTACACAATGACTTTGGTCATGTAACATCATGTTGCATACAAGTTGTGCAACCAGAAATGTGTGCAGTTTGCCAGCAACTTGATGTGGAACAACTATATTAGAGCTACCATTTGGCTGTTAAAGAAGACAAACTTGTCACATTTGCACGCCTCTTTAATTGGGGTCTATGCTGGCAAAGCCACAGGTGACCTCCAACCAAAATTCCAGCAAGGTTGGATTGTTTTGTGATTATTGTGTCAGTATGTAGCAATTATTAGAATTCAATGTTTCACAAAGACAGTCCCCACATATCCCCACGTCTTAAGGGTCAGGATGTTACTTATCAATGTCTTATTTACACAGCAGTGGAATTACCTAGAAAACCACAAGAAACAGTACAGAGATGCCATAATTGAGAATCACCAGTCCCTTAAATCACATGGTAAGAGGGGATTATAAAGGATTTTCAAGGTCCACCCATTGTCTGATCATTCCAAAAGAATGAATTTGTTCATTTACCATGTGAGTGTTTCCAACAGAAGGTTCCAGTAACAAAAGTACACCAGACAGATGCCCCAGTCCTTTGTATTCCCAGAATTATGATGAGAAAAATAGTGACAACCCACAGAAACATCCGGTAGGTGCAACTGTGGTAAAATAGCAAACTATCAAATTACAACCATGCCCTGTGCGCACATACGGTATTTATGCCAGATGTATGCTTATTGTGATTGTTATCTAGGATGAAGGCCTGCTCAATATTAAAGTGGAAGTTGTAGATGAGGACGAGGCTTATATGAGGGGAGATCAGAAGCGTTCAGATGAGGAAATCCCTCAAGCAATGAGCCTTGGTGAGTAATAGTGATACACCTTCCTTTTTCACGTGTGTGGATGTATCTATATTGATTTTTATCTTAAACTGTATATAAAGATTAAGGCAATGAGATTTCATCTTGGAGGCATTTAGATTGCGGGTGGATTCACTGGTATCTCTAGGACCATTGTCCACCATTAACTGTACATTTTGATCTTTCATTATCTGCAAGCTTTCTAGTAATTTCTGTGATGGTGAGCTGCCCATGCTGCATGCAGCATTACAAACATACTTTGTATCTAGATCCTACTACACATGTGGACAAAATTGTTGGTACCCCTCGTTTAATGAAAGAAAAACCCACAATGGTCACAGAAATAACTTGAGTCTGACAAAAGTAATAATGTATAAAAATTCATGAAAATTAACAAATGAAAGTCAGACATTGCTTTTCAACCATGCTTCAACAGAATTTTTTTAAAAAGAAAACTCATGAAACAGGCCTGGACAGAAATGATGGTTCCCTTAACTTAATATTTTGTTGCACAACCTTTTGAGGCAATCACTGCAATCAAACGATTCCTGTAACTGTCAGTGAGACTTCTGCACCTCTCAACAGGTATTTTGGCCACCCCTCATGAGCAAACTGCTCCAGTTGTCTCGGGTTTGAAGGGTGCCTTCTCCAGATGGCATGTTTCAGCTCCTTCCAAAGATGCTCAATAGGATTTAGGTCAGGGCTCATAGAAGGCCACTTCAGAATAGTCCAATGTTTTCCTCTTAGCCATTCTTGGGTGTTTTTAGCTGTGTGTTTTGGGTCATTATCCTGTTACAAGACCCATGACCTGTGACTGAGACCAAGCTTTCTGACACTGGGCAGCACATTTTTCTCTAGAATCCCTTCATAGTCTTGTGATTTCATTGCACCCTGCACAGATTCAAGACACCCTGTGCCAGCTGCAGCAAAGCAGCCCCAGAACATAACAGAGCTTCCTCCATGTTTCACAGTAGGGACAGTGTTCTTTTCGAGATATGCTTCATTTTCCGTCTGTGAACATAGAGCTGATGTGCCTTGCCAAAAATTTCGATTTTTGTCTCATCTGTCTATAAGACATTCTCCCAGAAGCTTTGTGGCTTCTCAACATGTAGTTTGGCAAATTACTTTTGTCCGATTCAAGTTATTTCTGTGACCATTGTCAGTTTTTCTATCATTAAACGAGGGGTACCAACAGTTTTGTCCACGTGTGTATATACTGTAATATTGATATTTAGTACAGTGGGTAATTATAGCTCATCTGTTTAGAGCACATTGCTGAGAAGTTCTGATGTTTGCCTAGTTGTTGGTGAGCATATGAATGTTGCTGAACAGCAAAGGATTCTTCTTAACCCTTCCAATGTTGACCTAATGGAGGTTATTTTTCAAGTCCAGTGTGTCTTAGTTCTGTAGAGTAAGATGTGACAAAATTAGAAGCAAGTGCTTAGACGATTCTCATGCCCTCCATGCGCCAGAATCTCAGGCAGGTGCTGGTGAAGATTTAAGCTGTAATTTATGCCAGTTTCTGCATTCTGTCCCTGGGCTGAGCTCCTCAGGCGTAATTTTTTTTTTTTTATGTTGTTGTTATGTGGATTTATATAAGAGATGATGGTCCAATCACTGGATACAAAAGAGCTCCAAGACATTAGAGATTAAAATTCAAGGTCATTGTTACTAGTCCATATTTAAATCTGTATTTTTCTCCTCAGGATGTGCACACAGTAGCAGTAATACCCCAGAAGAACATTTTTCTTTAACTGCTCCATGTAAAATAGAAGAGAATGAAATCAGACAAGTTTCAGTAGGGGACTACACCATTAGTCCACACCCAATCCACGAGACATACCTATTACCCTCTGTCTTTAAACGTGAGCAATGTCTACCAAACACGGGGACCTCTGCTGGCACAGGCCGAGGCAAAACAAAACCTCTTTCTATTCATCAGAGAGTCCTAAATGGTGAGAAACCATTTTCGTGTTCTTACTGTGGGAAATGCTTTTCTTATAAATCGGATCTTATACGACACGAGAGAATACACACGGGGGAAAAGCCATTCACATGTTCCGAGTGTGGAAGAAGTTTTACCTACAAATCAGTTCTCATTCAACATCAGAGAATTCACAATGGTGAAAAACCGTTTTCCTGCATGGATTGCGGAAAAAGTTTTGCACAGAGGTCTGTTCTTTTTAAACACCAGAGAATCCACACCGGTGAAAAGCCATATTCATGTCCTGAGTGTGGGAAATGTTTCAATCAAAAATCATCTCTTGGTGAACATCTTCTGATCCACTCTAGTGATAAACCGTACACCTGCTCTGACTGTGGGAAATCCTTTACCCAGAAATCACACCTTGCCCAACATCAAAAGATTCACACAGGAGAGAAGCCATTTCTGTGTCCCGAATGTGGTAAATGTTTTCGATTTCAGTCTGATCTTATTCGACATAAAAAAAATTCACACAGGAGAGAAGCCGTACCCCTGTTTAGAGTGTGGGAGATCATTCACGTACAAGTCTGTTCTCATACAACATCAGAGGATCCACAATGGGGAGAGGCCCTTTCCATGCAATGATTGTGGGAAATGTTTTACACAGAAATCGATTCTCGACAAACACAGAAAAGTTCACGCAGCGCCTGTAAACTAGTAAAACAAATAGCGTTTTCTGCAACCAAAGCATTATTTCTGAAACTAATGTGCGTCAGAAAGGGCAAGAAAGTCTCTTCAAGATATTATTTTACATGTTCTACTTACAGGCAATATTTCTTTGGACCTCCAAGGGGGCTTGTCTTGGGGCCTTTAGTATACAATGATAGCGTTGCCTCACAATATTGATCATGTAAAATGCCATTTAATACTCTACTTGGTTCTTGAGACATCTGACTTTCCTTAACGCAAATGGTTTTGAAAAGTGCCAGGTGGACAGAAACATTCAGTGCATTGGCAACAAAATTTTCCTGGAAGGCAGGACAGAAAGTAACATTTAGGATCTTGTTGGCCGTAAATCAAGTAAATCACTTCTCCAAGATGAATTTGTCTTAAATACTTGGGACTTTGTATTTACTATATACACAGTAGATATGTATAGATTTGGGATATTTGTTCTCCAAAATCAATTATTGCTTCTATCCAGTACTATGACAAATAGAACAAAACAGTCTCGCCACCATCATTGAATATGTATCTTGAAACATCAATAATGTAAAGCCACGATGTAGAGACAACCCTCAGACTTCCTCCCAAATGCTCAGATGTGGTCTTCGCGATGGAATTAATACTTATTTATAAATCTATACCAACGTGAGTCTCCAGTATGCATGATGTTACATTGTTACAAGGGCAAACTCCTCCATTCAGCAATAATACATGTACGAATTGTCAAGGAGTTTGTTCCATATTTACTATTAGTATACTTACTAGTAGTACTACCTGCCCGCTTCTAAACTAGGTGTTTTTTTAACTCATTAAAGGCAGGTGTTAATTGTCACAGAAACCAAATCTAATAAATGATACAGCTAAGAAACTGAAATACCGCATGAGAAATGCATGGCAACACATAGAAGTGAATTCTGTGATGGAAATAGGTGAAGGTATGAGCCACACTATTAGTTTGTACTGTAATATACCCTTAACAACAAGAAAGTAATTAATAAAGAGCCCTAATTCCACATATAATGCATATATGTATATGTGTGTGTATAAATATATATGTAGGTGGGTGGATGTAACAGCTTCATAGTTTGGAAACAAAAGCAGTTTTGTCCATAGAATGGCAAAACAAGGACATGAAAGGCAAATTTCATGCCAAAACAGGGTTTTTTTCCATGGCTGTGGAGTCCGTAGACCAACTCTCCTCTATGTTGTTTCTACTCAGATTCTTCCATAAATGGCTGACAGCCTTGGTTAGACAGAGGCGGCAAAGCTCCTCGAATCCATAGAAAAAGCTGTTGATCAATTCCTATGAAAGTAAATATGTAATAAAGTATACATCTAATTAATTATGCAATGGCAATACTTGTATAATATAAGTAATCATTTTATTCTGAAGCTGGGTCAGTCAGTAACTTTTTTCCAACATTGGCCCCAACAGACTCCACAGCGCTGGTCTGGACTGTTAAGGGTCTCTGCACACGAGCAGCTACAGTATTGAAATTTGTTCAGTATAAATACAGTACAGACCAAAAGTTTGGACACACCTTCTCATTCCAAGAGTTTTCTGTATTTTCATGACTATAAAAATTGTAGATTCACACTGAAGGCATCAAAACTATGAATTAACACATGTGGGATTATATACTTAAGAAAAAAGTGTGAAACAACTGAAAATATGTCTTATATTCTAGGTTCTTCAAAGTAGCCACCTTTTGCTTTGATTACTGCTTTGCACACTCTTGGCATTCTCTTGATGAGTTTCAAGAGGTAGTCACCTGAAATGGTCTTCCAACAGTCTTGAAGGAGTTCCCAGAGATGCTTAGCACTTGTTGGCCTTTTTGCCTTCACTTTGCGGTCCAGCTCACCCCAAACCATCTCGATTGGGTTCAAGTCTGGTGACTGTGGAGGCCAGGTCATCTGGCGTAGCACCCCATCACTCTCCTTCTTGGTCAAATAGCCCTTACACAGTCTGGAGGTGTGTTTGGGGTCATTGGTCATTGTCCTGTTGAAAAATAAATGATGGTCCAACTAAACGCAAACCGGATGGAATAGCATGCCGCTGCAAGATGCTGTGGTAACCATGCTGGTTCAGTATTCCTTCAATTTTGAATAAATCCCCGATAGTGTCACCAGCAAAGCACCCCCACACCATCACACCTCCTCCTCCATGCTTCACGGTGGGAACCAGGCATGTAGAGTCCATTCGTTCACCTTCTCTGTCGCACAAAGACACGGTGGTTGGAACCAAAGATCTCAAATTTGGACTCATCAGACCAAAGCACAGATTTCCACAGGTCTAATGTCCATTCCTTGTGTTCTTTAGCCCAAACAAGTCTCTTCTGCTTGTTGCCTGTCCTTAGCAGTGGTTTCCTAGCAGCTATTTTACCATGAAGGCCTGCTGCACACAGTCTCCTCTTAACAGTTGTTGTAGAGATGTGTCTGCTGCTAGAACTCTGTGTGGCATTGACCTGGTCTCTAATCTGAGCTGCTGTTAACCTGCGATTTCTGAGGCTGGTGACTCGGATGAACTTATCCTCCGCAGCAGAGGTGACTCTTGGTCTTCCTTTCCTGGGGCGGTCCTCATGTGAGCCAGTTTCTTTGTAGCGCTTGATGGTTTTGGCCACTGCACTTGGGGACACTTTCAAAGTTTTTCCAATTTTTCGGACTGACTGACCTTCATTTCTTAAAGTAATGATGGCCACTCGTTTTTCTTTACTTAGCTGCTTTTTTCTTGCCATAATACAAATTCTAACACTCCATTCAGTAGGACTATCAGCTGTGTATCCACCTGACTTCTGAACAACACAACTGATGGTCCCAACCCCATTTCTAAGGCAAGAAATCCCACTTATTAAACCTGACAGGGCACACCTGTGAAGTGAAAACCATTTCAGGTGACTACCTCTTGAAGCTCATCAAGAGTGTGCAAAGCAGTAATCAAAGCAAAAGGTGGCTACTTTGAAGAACCTAGAATATAAGACATATTTTCAGTTGTTTCACACTTTTTTTGTTAAGTATATAATTCCACATGTGTTAATTCATAGTTTTGATGCCTTCAGTGTGAATCTACAATTTTTATAGTCATGAAAATACAGAAAACTATTGGAATGAGAAGGTGTGTCCAAACTTTTGGTCTGTACTGTAGATTGTGAGCCCTATATGGGACAGTGATTGACAATGTCTGTAAAGCGCTGCAGAATATGATGGTGCTATATATGTAAGCATAATAAATAAATAATAAGTATATATAGGCCGTATTTTCCAGAGTACACTATGGTCCAGAGAACCTGACACAAAGAATTACAGTTATCTATGATGCTAAAATTCACCACCTCGCCATGTATGGGACAGTTATCTGACGGTGACTGGGAATACGAGACATATACGGGAATACAATCTCTTTGCAGGGCCCTAAAGCCACTGGGATATATTTCCTAGATTGGATGCTACTTGTGGGTCATTACATAGGTAGACTTCTACTATAAAGAAAATGTTCTGTATCTGCGGCTCAGACTCCCCAGTGTTTGCACAAATCTTGGAATAAAGGGTTATAAGCCTAAGCATTGAGACTGTATGATATATTGACACAAGTTACCTGGATTGTCTCTAAAGTGTTTTTTTTTTTTTTTGTACAAACAGGGCAAATTTTTTACTCCCTACAAAGTCCTGCAAATATTTTAGGCTGGTGTGGAGGAAATGCTGCAACGTAAGAATGCTTTCAGAAATAGAGGTGTTCATAGTTTATTTTTTTTCCCAATTAACAAAATCTAACAGAAATCTAAGTAAAAATCAATATTTGATATAGCCTTTGCCTTCCAGCAATTCTTTTTGGTACACTTCCACGCAATTTTTGAAGGAACTTGCAGGGAGGTTGCTCCAAACATCTTGGCGAACTAAGCACAGATCTGTAAATGTAGAGTTGCTCAAATCCTTCTGTCTCTTCATGTAATCCCAGACAGACTTGACAATGTTGAGATCAGGGCTCTGTGGGGGCCATATCATCAGATTGTGTCCTCTTCTGTATGGGCACTCCTATTTACAGCTTGGCTGCAATCTGGCTGAATTTACAACTGGGGATAAACACCCAGGATCAGTGGGGATCTTAGTGGTCAGACCACCGCCGATCAGCTATTTATTGATTGATACTTTTCATGGCATAACCCCTTTAATAGTTCCTCAAGTCCACAAAACGTGTCCAAGAAGTTCTGTTGAATATATAAATGATCCAGCAAACTACAATACAAAACAAATGATCTGTCGCCATCTCCGGTTTAGTTTTACTTCGTGGATGAGGAAGATATATGCATGTAGTAGAAATACAGCCTGTAGCAATGTAAGCTTGCCTCTTAGTATGACTACCGTTACATGTTTTTTTCTCTCCTCTCTCCCTCAAGCCGAGAGGACAGTCAAGGAGGGCTTGATACCTTTAATCTATCAAGGAGATTTGTCAGTAGAAAAAGCAGATAGTCTAGTAGGCTGTCCTTGTCAGTGATTTTCAACAATCTGTATAAGCACATTCATACAGACAGGGGTGGACCGCCCACTGGACTCCTGAGCCCAGACTGAGCTGAGACTCCAATAAATGAGACATTATGTTTTGTGTGTTTGTGATATATACTATATATCAATCTGCTCAGCTCCTCTCACTCTTTAATATGCTACCTAAAGATAGGATATTGTTTTTAATGTGACAGGCTCATGTTTAAAATATAATAGAGGTTTATGGGCCACAGAACTTCCTTGTCATAGAAGACCTAAAGGTTTGTCACGTAGACCTGGCTATTCTGGCCCTGGCATGCGCACTTGTTAGAGTTTACAAGAGGGTCATTTAGCAAGGCACTTGCTGTACAATGTAAATAGTCTTAAGGAGAATGCACCCAATAGCTAGATAGCAGCTAGATAGCTCTCCAACACCAGTCAATCCAGATAGAATAGAACCACACCTGATGGTTATTCTGGAGACACAAATCTTGTCTTTTTGTGTCTGTTGTTCAGGTTACTGTTTACCCTGGTTTATATTAAGATTTATGAGAATTTCTTTATGGACATTTATTGGACACCTATGTATTAAACATGTGTTTGGACAAAAAAAAAATAGTTATATTTTTGTATACTGTTTACTTTATTTTAGGTGAAAAAGTCATATAGGTGTAAGTTCACATTACATCTAGATTTTTACATTACCTTATGTGTTTGAAATCTTTGAACTGTTGCCATATGTTTAGTTTTGCACTCCTACTAGGCCTCAACATATTTTGGAGCCACAGCCAATACAAGTTTCTTTGAGGGGCTGTATACACTCTCTTATTTTCATTTGATGCAATCTTTGTGGGCCTGATGAAGAGACCCGAACATTCTTTAGTTTGCCTTGTACCATCTTTTATTTCATGTGCCATTAAAAGGTATCATAAGTGCAAGGCAGCCATTTTGTTTCCCTTATTGAGAGTAATAAAGTAGGTATAGTATGCACCCATAGACTTCCACGTCCACCCTATTACTGATTTGTTCAGGACGCATTCTGGCAGTCTACTCACTGTAGTAACTGGTATTTGACATAAAACCAGATTCCAGTATCCATGTTTTTTGGGATCACTTACATTCCTGATGGCTGGTATATTACATCAAACTAGAAGAGGGAGTACTAAAGAAAGTTAAGGGGTGGAAGTGACACCTCTGTAAAACTATCCAAGGCAAGGCAACGTAGTGATGAAACTGACTTCTTAACATTGTATGGGTGCAAGAGTTTAGAAAGGTCACCCCGGATCTATGACTTTGCACCATACCTTAGTAACTGTAGCTACTTGCTGATATACAGATGCTTGGTGACCTGCTTCAGAGACTCGGGTCTTGTCCATCTTATGAGAAACAACAAAGTCCTTGGGGTCCCTTGGGTATCAGTTGTTTTACCTGTGCCAGACAAAACAGTCCTGCTTACAGGACCTTTTCGTCTGCAGTTTTAGACAGGCTCTATGCAGGAGACTCCACACAGAGGCTCAGATGCACATGTGAATGTAGCCCAACATAACACAAACCTGTAAAAAAGGGGTTATTTTTTGTAGAATTTGAAACAACATACAATACAGTGTAAATAAATGAAATTTAACAAACCATATTCATTTACCCAGACCTCTAGAACATAGCCGTAACACTGCACATAGTTCATTTTCAATGTTTCAATAAACATTACCTGATTAAAAAAAATATATATATATAATATAATATATATACAGTGCTTGCAAAGTATTCATACCCCTTGAACTTTTTCACATTTTGTCACCTTGCAACCACAAACTTAAATGTGTTTTATTGAGATTTTAAGTGATAACCATCACAAAGTAGCAGATAATTGTGAAGTGGAAGGAAAATGATACATTTTAAATCAAATAAAAACCTGAAAAGTGTGACGTGCAGAAGTATTCCCCTCTATAGCAATACTTTGTAGAGCCACCTCTTGCTGCAATTCCAGCTGCAAGTCTTTTGGGATATGTCTCTACCAGCTTTGTGCATCTAGAGACCGAGATTTTTGCTCATTCTTCTATGCAAAATAGCTCAAGCTCAGCCAGATTGGATGGAGAGTGTCTGTGAACAGCAATTTTCATGTCTTGCCACAGATGCACAATGGGATTTAGGTCTGGACTGTGACTGGGCCATTCTAACACATGAATATTCTTAGATCTAAACCATCCCACTGCAGCTCTGGCTGTATGTTTAGGATCATTGTCTTGCTGGAAGGTGAATCTCCTTCTCAGTCTCAAGTCTTTTGCAGTGTCCAACATGTTTTCTTCCAGGATTGCAGTGTATTTAGCTCCATCCATCTTCCCATCAAATCTGAGCAGCTTCCCTGTCCCTGCTGAAGAAAAGCCTCCCCACAGCATGATGCTGCCCCCGCCATGTGTCACAGTGGGGCTGGTGTGTTCAGGGGGATGAGCTGTGTTACTCTTCTGCCACACATAGCACTTTGAATTTAGGACAAAAAGTTCAACTTTGCTCTCATCTGACCAGAGCACCTTCTTCCACATATTTGCTGTGTCCCTATGTATATGGCTTGTGGCAAACTGAAAACGGCACTTCTTATGTCTTTCTTTCAACAATGGTTTTCTTCTTGCCACTGTCCCATAAAGGCCAGATTTGTGGAGTCCACAGCTTATAGTTGTCCTGTGAACAGATTTCTGCAGCTCCTCCAGAGTGACCATGGGCCTCTTGACTACTTCTCTGACCAGTGCTCTCCTTGCTAGATCTGTCAGTTTAGGTAGACGGCCATGTCTTGGTAGGTTTGCAGTTGCAGAATACTTTTTCCATTTTTGGATAATGGATTGAACAGTGCTCCTTGGGATGCTCAAAGCTTGGGATATGTTTTTATAACCTAACCCTGCTTTAAACTTCTCCACAACTTTATCTCTGACCTGTCTGGTGAGTTCCTTGGTCTTCATTATGCTGTTTGTTCACTAGTGTTCTTTAACAAACCACTGAGGCCTTCACAGAACAGGTGTATTTATACTGAGACTAAATTACACACAACTGAACCCTATTAACTAATTATACTGGTAAGTGACTTTCCAAGGCAATTGATTGCACTGGATTTTATTTATGGGTATCAGAGTACGGGGGGCTGAATACTTTTGCACGTCAAACTTTTCAGATATTTATTTGATTAAAATGTTGAAAACCATGTATCATTTTCCTTCCACTTCACAATTATCTGCTACTCTGTGTTGGTCTATCACTTAAAATCTCAATAAAATACACTTAAGTTTGTGGTTGTAAGGTGATAAAATGTGAAAAAGTTCAAGGGGTATGAATACTTTTGCAAGCCACGGTATATAAAACTTAAGGACATAAAAAGCACAAACAGCAATACCCAGGGTCCTAACAGGTGACATTTTTGTGTAAATATTTTTTACTATATGTATTGCTGCTATGTTTGTGTTCTGTGAATTTGGTTATTTAATAGCTTAACCCCTTCCTGCCGGAGGAATTTTTCGTTTTTGACTCCTCACCACCCAAACCCCATAACTTTTTTATTTGTTTGTTCTCAGAGCCATATCAGGGCTTAATGTTTGCGGGATAAATTTTTCTTCATGATGCTACTATTTATTATTCTGTACAATGTACTGGGAAGCTGGAAAAAAATTCAGAATGAGGTGGATTTGAAGAAAAAGTTAATTTGTGCGACTTTTTTACAGACTTCGTTTTTACGGCTTTCATTGTTTCAGTACGATTCCGAGGATATCAAATTTAAATGGTTTTATTTACATTTTAACCCCTAACAAAAATCTAAAACTGTGCAAAAAAATGTTTTTTTCTAAAAGTTGCCATATTCTGACACCCGTAACTTTTTTATACTTTCGTGTACAGTGATGCATAGGGTGTCTTTTTTTGCGGAGCCAGATGTACTTTTTAATTATACCATTTTGATATTGCTTTGATCATTTCTTATCAGAGGTGAAACAGTGAAAAACGGCGGTTTGGCACTTTTGATTTCTTTTCCCGCTACAGTGTTTACCGTACCATAAAAATATTTTTATAGATTTGTAGACTGGGCGTTTTCGGACACAGTGATACATAATGTGTATGTGTTTCACAGTATTTAAGTACTTTTATATGTGTTCTAGGGAAAGGGGGGTGATTTAACTTTTTTTTTTTTTTTTTTTTTTTGCAGGGGGTCTGATCACTTATGCAATGCATTGCAAATTACTGGCCTTCAAAAGGCTCCCGGCTGTTATGTCAATGAGATGCTGGCACTGGAGCTTTGCGCCGCTGGCAAAATGGCGTCTAGGTCAGCTTTGACCGAGGTGCTAGAGGGGTTAATGCCCACAATTAGTGCGGGCACTGATTACGGGCATTAGCGCTGGGTCTCTGCTGTATAATACAGCAGAAATCCAGCAGCTATGGCGGCCGCTCAGCTCCCCAGCACCCATCATATTTAAATACCCGAAATCCACCTTACTATTACGGCGGATGTCGGGAAGGGGGTTATGGTCCCCTTCACACAGCCGTATAGGTGCCAAAAAAGTATTTCCGACTGGTGCTACCTCAGTTCTACTATTTACAATACTACTGTATTCATAGTAGAATAAGCAGAGGAGAGTTACATGTCATGGGTTACAATATTCATGTAATTGGGACATATAGAGTTAGTGGGATTTTTGTGTACTCACCGTAAAATCCTTTTCTCGTTGTATTCACTGGGGGACACAGCACCATGGGTATAGACCTGGTCACTAGGAGACAAGACACTAGGAAAAAGCAAAAGCTGTTGGCTCCGCCTCCAGGCTATACCCTGCCACAGCCACTGTGCATGAATCAGTTTGTACCGTAGCAGTAGGAAAGAGACACAAAGGAACATGGAGCCAACAACCCCCAACAATGCCCGAACCCAAAAAGGAACCAACACAGTTCGGGCAGGAACACTGAAAAAAACAAGGAAGGGATCTGTGTCCCCCAGTGAATACAACGAGAAAAGGATTTTATGGTGAGTACACAAAAATCCCACTTTCTCGTCTACTTCACTGGGGGACACAGCACCATGGGATGTCCTAAAGCAGTCCCAGAGGGTGGGAATAACACGGCCATGCAAACCCGTAATACTCAACCGCTTCCAGAAACTTACAACCCAAATTGGTATCAGCAGAGGCCACAGAATGAATCTGGAGAAACTTAGAGAAAAAGGATGGAGGCCCAGTGGGATACTTACAGACCTGGGAAGCATAAGCCTGATGCCGGAGGCCCCGGGAACTCCAACAGCTCTAGAGGAGAGAGCCATCACACGGGAAGGCAGAGCCGTACTCTTAAATCGATAGGTCTCCCTAATCTCAGACCAAAGCCATCAGAAGATGGGAGCTCTGGAAGCAGGCAGGCCCTGGCAAGGGCACTCAGGGAGAATGAGCAAAGCGTCCGAACAAGAGAAAGGATCCGTGAGGAACAGTATACACGCAAATTGCCCGGGCAACAACCGGGCAGGGAAGAGCAAGCACTCACATGGACGCCTGGGGACCGAGCAGAAAGAGGGCAAGACCAAATCCTCGAAGTGGAACCAGGAAAAAACACCCTAAGAAAAAAAGACTGTGGCAGAGGAAAACCTTATCCTTGTGGAGGACCAGAAAGGGAGGCTGCCGAAAAAAAGAGGCAGCCAATTAGGGACCCCCTGCGGATGGAGGTAATGGCCACCAGAAACTCATTCTACCAGGACAGAAGGCAAAAAAAAGGGATATCATAGGCTCGAAGGGGAGAACCTGAAGCACCTTAAAGATGAGGTTAAGATCCCACGGATCCAAGGGTTCCAAAGGAGCACAGAGTGGCACTCCTGTAGGAAAGTCTTTTAAAAAGAAAGAAGACTAAGACCTTGATCCAGACCAGACTGGAGAAGATCCGATGAGAATCGTTACTCTTCCAACGGTGGACATAAGCCTTCCACGTTTGATGGCAGATCTAAGCTATCTGGAATTTCCGGGCCTTGAGTATGTTAGAATAACAAACTCCGAAAAAACCACGATGCCTCAAACCTCGGATTGAACAGCCACGCCGTGAACGCAGCTGAATCAAGGTGGGGAGGAACAGCAGTCCTTGAGACAGAAGGTCGACCAGCAGAGGAAGAGGCCAGGAGCATCCGCCAACAGGAAAATGAGATCCACATACCAGACCTGGCAGGGCCAATCTGGTGCCACCAGGATAGCTTGAACCCCCTTGGTCTTGAGATTCTGGAGGACCCAAGGGAGAAGAGGAAGTGAAAAACCGAACTTACAAGAGCGCCAGCGGTGATGGCTCGAGGATCCAGAGACCTGGCAATTTAGCCGGGGACCTTGTGGTTCCGGCGGAGGCTAAAAAGGTCGACGTTTGTCACACCACAGTGGGAGCGCAGTGGATGGAAGATCTGCAGATAAAGCGACCCTCGCCCGGAGCATTATTTTCTCGACTCAAGTAGTCTGCCACCCAGAAAAAGGTTGACCACCGAAAGAGCTGGAACAAGGCGCTCCACCCAAGGAAGAAATTGTGAGGCTTCTAGTAAGGCTGCACGGCTCCTGGTGCCACGCTGAGGGTTCAAGTAGGCGACCATGGAGGAGAGGTCAGTCTGGACTGTGACAGATGTCCTTGGAGAAGAGAGGTCCAAGGAGTAAGGGCAAATAAGATAGCCCTGGGATCCAGCAGGTTGAACCAGAGGGAGGAATCGGCCCTGGACCACAGGCCCTGAACAATCAAAGCATCGAGGACCACTCCCCAGCCGGGGAAATTGGCGGCAGTGGGAATCACTTACCAACAGAGGGGAAGAAGGACTTCCCTTGAGAAATTCCTGGGTAGGAATATACACTAAAGAATCTCTCAGTGAACCAAGGTGGAGAGAGAACCAAGCAGATGAGGCTGGCCGGAGATTTGTCCCAGCAGGCCGTAATCTTCAAGAGGAGAGAACGACAGAGTGAATGAAAGGTACAGCCTAGAAGGTTGAGGCGATCGTGCGCAGGACCCACATGCCGATTCAAAAACAGCAAGGAGAGTACCTCCAAAGGTGGGACACACAGGATCTTGGCCTCCGGAGGGAGAATCACACCCTGGAGCGAGCAGAGGATCATGTCCCGGATTCCATGTGCTTAGAAGACACGAGACATCCTCATAGATGAGCCAGCAGAACCGGCGAAGAACATCCAAGGTGAACCACAAGCTGGTCAGATTGTCTGACCTGGAGGGGCTTCACCAGGAGGTCGTCAAAGTCTGAAAACACGGCAGCACCTCTGGCGCAGAGGATGGCCATGAGAGACGCCATCACTGAGGGAAAAAAACCCCGGTGGCAGAGGCCAGCCTGAAGGGGAGAGAGACAACTGGAAAGGTCAAGGATCCACAGCAAAATGAAGAAACCGCTGATGGCACAGCGAGATGATGTAGATGGACGAAGAATTCGCCCATCTCCAGGGATGCCACCACAGACTGCATAGACTTCAACGGAGCCTGCAGGCATGGAAGAACTTGTGGAGCCCTTTCAGGTCCATGATGGGACAGAGGAAGCCGTCCTTCTAGGCGAATGGAGAACAGGTAGGAATAGTAACCCCAGAAACACTCTGCAACGGGAACAGGGACGCTGACTCCCTGCCGCTGGAGATTGGAGACAGCCTGGATTGTCCGACATAGCGAAGGCAAAGAGACTCCAGCGAAAACTGGAGTAGCCGGACGACACCGCCTCTCAGGCCCAGGCTCCAGACGTCCCGCTATTTGAGATGCCCAGAGAGGGGAAAAAACTTCATGCCGAGGAGGCTAGGAAGAGGAAGACCTGGACGACCTAGTGCAGAACCGCCAGGGAAGCCTGGACTTGAAAGAAGCTTTCTGGAGCAGGAGAACGGCTGACACATAGGACGCCTCTGAGGGAGGAAGAATCTATTCCCCCGTGGCCTCAGGGATAAGCTTCTCGACGCCCTTAACAAAAAATTTGGTCCAGGACGACCTGGAAAGGGAAAAGGGCTGCATTCGCCTTCTTGGAGGCAGACCCAGTATTCCACAACGGATCCCAACGGTATGGCAGATAATCACTGCATTGGCGGCCGCCTTAGCAGATTTGGGAGGCATCTCTAGTTATTGGGAATCTCAGAGACGAGCGGCTGGAGGGAAACTGCATCAGGGAGGTTTGACTGAAGCTGTTTGGCCCAGGAAAAGAAGGCCTCAATGACCCAAGAGGCAGCGAAGGAGAGCCGCAGGGAGAAACCAGCCACTACGAAGGCCACCCTGGTGAGGGAAGCCACCTTCTTGCAGCAATACAATAGCCAGCATTTAGGGCAATACAATGTATCAGTTCTGCATTGCAAACAATACAACAGTTGCGATCCGATCTCACTCCGAGGGATCACTGAGGTAGGCAAAATCCGCTGAAGGCAGACTAGAAGCCTTGGAGAGCCTAGCTAGCTCCCACCGTGGGAGGCTCTTAGTGATAGGAAGGGACACATGGGGCGGCTCGCTGACAAAATGTCAAGACAGGCCAGCTTGCGCTCACTAGTTACTGATATCTAAGTACCGTGCGCTAACCAATTGCACCACTGGAGCAACCTGCTTCCCTTACCTCGGATGTTCATCATTGCCAGCCAGGGAGAGCTAGAGACATGTGTCACAGCATAGCCTGGCAGAACTGCCCGAGCTCACCTTCCACTTAGAGACACACAGGTCAAGGGACGGGATGTCCGATTTCCTAGTCGAAGACAGAGGATGGTCCAGGGAGAAGTCACTGTGCCCTCAAGATGATATCAAACATCCAGTGGCAGAAAGAGATGTCCACTTGAGGGGATGAGTCCGGGTCCTCAGAGATCTGTAGGGTCTCTATCGCATAGATGACTCCCGCGTAGCAGCAGATATAGATGAGCCTAGCTGAAGCTCCAAGTCGGAGTCAGAGGCGTCCCCAGTTAAATAGACCGAGCAGAGGGAGGGAGGTATCCGCCTGTCGGAGTGGAGCCGTGAGCTGAGTTCCTATCTGGGGAGTACCCAGAGGAAGGGGTGGCGGACCGTGAACCGTAGGAAGGCTTCCTGGTCCTTTTGAAGCTCCTGGAGCTGCGATGGGAACTATGAGGGTGTCCAGGGAGATCCCTAGAAGCAGCCGACTGAGCGGCGATCTGGGAAAGCAGCCATTCCAAGTTTCCAGCAATGACTAGTTAAGTCTGGTAAGGACACCATGGCCAAGGTTAGGGGAGGCCGCCCAATCCGGGGGATGGAATAACCGGAGAGGGGCCAGGAGGTTACTGACTGGCTGAGGCGGAAGGCAGAGAGAGCACATGGGCTCGGGCTGTCCGCATGGCAACTGTTTTTGATACAGCGGGTGCACGTATAAAAACGTGACGTAACCAGAGGGGCCGGAGGGGGGAGCCCAAGAAAATTAGGGTAACCCAGGGGGTTAGCCTACCAGACTGCAAAAGATGGCCACTCACAAACTGCTGCAGCAAGGGTTCCGCAGGTGCAATGTCTCCCAGGGAACTGGGAAGAATCCCTGCTGTCCCAGCAAGCCAAAAAATAAATAAATAAGCCAATAAATAAATAAATTGAGAATATGAGGAGAGCAAAGCTCTTCCCCTGGTAAAAACAGGCTCAGTAGCTACTGGGCAGGCTGGATGGCTTCCTAGGACAGCCCCCTGGCCAATGGAAGACCGTAGGCGGAGTCTGGGTACCAGAAAAGCCCGGGAAAGGGACGGGCCCGTTGCGGCCTAGTTCCCGGCCAGGCCTCGGACTCGCGTACAACGCGGCCGACCGCGAGGCACCGTCGGCGCGACCGCGAACTCCGGAGGTTCCGCGGAGGCCTGGGAAAAGGTACCGGGGGGCCAGGAAAGGGGTCCCCACACGAGCGGGGGCGGAACCGGGTGCCCCCCCGATGGGGGCCGCTCGGTAGGAGCGACCAGAAAACCCAAAAACGCCCCAGAAAAAAGGGGCTTATTTACTAAGATTTAAGGCCCAGTTCAGGGGAACCCTGTGATGCCCCCCCTAAACAGGACCCATACTATTGTCCCCCTGGGAAATGGCACTAAGGGGCTGAGGGGAGGTGGAGAGGGCCTGAAGGGGAGATGGAGAGGGGCTGAGGTAACTTTCATACTCACCAGCCTTCTATTCTTCTCATACTCACCAGTCTGGCGACTTCAGGCGCCGCAGGGTCACCCCCTCGGTAGGACCTCGCACGTGGGAGTGGGGTCACCGGTACTCCGGCCGCTTTAGGGGTGCGGCGAATGGTGAGTGGGGACTGGGTGACCGGCGAGGCTGCTCTTTTGCAGAGCGCTGCGCCCGCAGGAGGGTATGACTAGTGTGGCGTACACGCTGACTACCCCCTGCACCTGAAAGAAAGGTAAAAATAAAAACGATGCAAGACAGAAGACCTGAGTCAGGTCGTGTCTGCCTCCTATGACACTAGGTTTCAAACTGATTCATGCACAGTGGCTGTGGCAGGGTATAGCCTGGAGGCGGAGCCAACAGCTTTTGCTTTTTCCTAGTGTCTTGTCTCCTAGTGACCAGGTCTATACCCATGGTGCTGTGTCCCCCAGTGAAGTAGACGAGAAAAAATGATTTTCCCATCTCCGTCTCTCACCATTTTGTATGTTCTCTCTTCTTCTCACTTCCTGTATTCTTCAGCAAGCTGGACACTATGAAGTACCTAACTAGATATAGACATTGTTATTCACAGAACCTCATCAATATAAATCACCAATATCAAACTACATTGACAGAAAAGAAAATCTAATGGGAGACACTGATTGTGACTAGCTCAATTATTTCATGAAACCATTTCAGGTTATGTTCTGACATGCATATTTGGATGAGGGAGTTTAGTTAGTGAAGAGATATAGGGTGAAATTATAGCTATATCCACTGATACGCTGCCTATCCATATACTTTTACAAGTTTTTCTTGCTAAGAACAATATTAGGTTTAGGATATACTGCCACTTTTAGGCGGTTTACAGCAGACTGCTGTGTTTAGCGGTTTTGTATGATTTTAAATTGTGCCCTGAATTAATATATACATTTTATTGGATTATAATAAAAGTGAAGTTTTATATTTAATTGACAATCAGTGTCTCCCATTAGATTTACTTTTCTGTGAATGTAGATATAGACATTGCCTTTACCATGAGAGATGATTGATTATGATTACTAGAAATGTAATATAAATGCAAATCAAATAATATGCACAGTAAATGTATATTATATTACACAGGTATGGAGAGAAAAAAAAATCTTTTATGCTGCCAGGATGAGAGTGGGACTGCAGTAATCTCAACACTTATCTCACAGAGTCAGGCACTGAGCAAGACCCCTGTCCTCAGGAGATAAAAGTTCTATGAGGAAGCGTGATCCTGAGAACTCAGCCCCCCTCTCCTCCAGAGAGCAGTGAGTCACGTCATCCATCCTGGATCAGATAACTGAGCAAAGAAACATAGGTTAAACAATGGGAGGAATAAGCAATAGAAAGCAGCATTGCTAAAGTAATGCATTTAGAAAAATGCTTGAATTTATCTAAGCTAGCAGTTTTGATAGGATCCTTGAAATGGAAATATTCCTTTAACTATATACACTGTTGACAATATACTTCTATTTTTAGTAAACAAGGGCATCTCATGGGTTTAAGGTATATTATAGTTATCCATATATAGTGACAGAGAGTATCTAAACTCATAAAGCCCCCCTATACTCTTGGTATAAATGATTGGCAGACGTACATGTTGAGGGTTGTGACACACTTATGTGGTGTGAACTGACAGATGGACAGAAGCCTTGATGAAGTCTCCCCTCTACACACTATATTATATAAAGGAAGTAAACCAGGACAGCTGATACATCTGTTGCTCATTATGTATATTTTTCCTATACCTACCTTTCATGAAGACTTCAATAAATTTACAGATTTTATAAGAAAGTGTGAGTCCTTGGAAATACCCTGTGGGTCATATGTGGGTATGAATTACATCATCAGTTTAGGAATGTCATTATTTACAGCAACCCCTTTTAATTCTGTATGTACCACAAACCTAAAGATATTTTGTAATATCACTATGTTACTTGTTTTGGGTTGGACTGTATTGTTACATAGATACAGTATGACCAGGCCCCACTGTTTTTTTTTTATTACTCTTTGGAGCTGCTTCCTTTTTTGACCTCTGTATTTACTAGGATGCTGTGCCAGTAGACCCTGGAACCTGGCACCCAACCCTCTAATTGTGCTATCTTCTCGATAGGGGGACCTTTGACCACCAACTCTTAACTCTTTGCACCATTCAATATGTGCTGCTCCACTGATTTCAGCACAGTGCTGTGCTTACTGTTTCTGAACAATCTTTTCTGTTAGTTTTAGCACCCAATATGCTAACTTGGCTCTTCACTAGTAGGTAGGTGTTCCTAAATTGGAGCTGACAGTCAGGCACCACCCACCTGACAGAGAACATAAATTCAAACTGTGCTTTAATCCATGGAGCAGTGCCTATTGAAGGAGTTAGGGGTGGTGAAAGGTTAACAACTTCATGATGAAATTATTCAATGTTTCTGCCCTGAATTTTATTTTTTGAAAAGACCAATTTTTGAGATATAAAACATTTTCTTTTAACAAAAATCATACAAAAAGTAACAACCATCTTCCTCCCCGGAAGCCTGTGGAAGAGTGAATAAATCAGGCGATACCTTTTAGAGGCTAACTGAGTATATTTATAAGTAAGCTTTCAGAAGCCTAGCTTCCTTCATCAGACATGGTGTTATACAAGAACTGAAAATTCACAGATTTTTATACACATGGTCTTCAAAGGATTTTAGAGTCCTTAAAAAGACCAAAACAAAATGCAATCTAAGTAGAGAAGTTATTTACAACAGGTCAAAAAACAATCTGGAAAGTTGTGGTGCGTGTCTGATGAAGGAAGCTAGGCTTCTGAAAGCTTACTTATAAATATACTCAGTTAGCCTCTAAAAGGTATCGCCTGATTTCTTCACTCTTCCACTACTTTCAATGGCTAACACGGTACAACATTATACTACTATCCCCAGAAGCCTATCATCCTGTTACTAAAGAAATGACAACCCTGCCCGGGGAAGGAAACATCCAGGACTATAGCAGCACCTTGCTACTGGTGTCAGTCCATTCTTACAGCAAAGGTAGGGAAAACCTATATAAAATTAAACCAGTACCCTAGTTATCCAGAGTCCTTGTATTCTATTTATTATAACATATATTGTGATAAAACTAAAGGACACAGCTGTATCCTATGGGAATGTTTCTTATAGTTCCAAAAATGCCTGACTTATTCTTCAGTAAATTAATATAATATACAGGGAAAATAAGTGGCCCTCTACAAGCTGAAAGGTAGTGGTATATGGTAAACGCCCACACCACTGGCAGTAAGTGAGTGGCTTCCATCCCAACTCTAGGACAGATGGGGTCTGCAACAACAGCTGGTACATTCTCCTATCCAGTCAGTGGACAGAATTCAGCCCCCTTGTACTGCCAGGGGAAGCTGCTGAATCTAGTACATAGTGTGGCTATATACAAGGCTGCAGTTGTAGATATTAATACCATGATGTATGGGGAAGTTGCATTCTATCTGTAGTTGGTCAAATCTCATAGTCTCGCCCAGGGGCATAGCTACAGCTGTGGCAGCCACTATGGGGCTCGAAGAGCTTCTTTGACCATAGGACAAACCGTGCAGCAGCCTCGGACCATCCTGCTGCACATCATGTAACCTAAACACCAACTTTGCTGCTAAGCTCTAACAGTGGAGCTGAAGGACCTGGGATGGGGCAGAGCAAAGCAGTGGAAAAGAGAAATGGTGGCGGAAGGACCTGTGAAGGTCGGAGCTTCTGTGCTGACTGCTTTTACCAGGAGAGAAGAGGTGACGGATGGAGTGGTTTCTCCTGGTGTCAGAGCCTACAGCCAGGAAAATGAAGGGAGAGCTATATTTCTCCTCTTTCGTGCTCCCCCTGCAATGTGCTCTGATATCCCATAATACAAGCCTAAGCATGTTGGGACTTGTAGTACTCACCTCCTCTACACTTGCCCTGCAAGGTCTTCTAGTGCCCAATAGTAAGAACCTGAACATGCTTAGACTTGCAGTAGCCCCTCTATGTAACGTCCACCAATATCCAATAATAAGAGCCAGAGCATACTAAAACGTGTATATGACAAGTGAACTAGAAACTACAGAGAAGATATACAAGAGTGATAAAAGTAAAACTACAAACATAAAAATATTTTAAACATATGGAAAAAAAAAATCAAAATGGCTGAACCACTGGTTTTCTGCTGTTTCCCCTCAAATAAAAATTTGAATAAAAAGTGATCAAAACTTCAAACATTCCCCAAAATGGTACAAATAAAAAGTTCCAAAAAAGTGCCCATACATGAAAAAGTTGCAGGTGTCAGAATATGGCGACAATTTTTTTTTTTTTTAAAAGGAGTTACAATGTAAAAAAAACTGTATAAATTTGGTAACCCCCTGAATTGTACCGACCCATAAAATACAGGTGATGTCATTTTGGCTCCACAGTGAATCTATAAGAAAGTCGCTCAGATGCAGTTTTTGTCCAATTGTACCTGATTCTGAATTTTTTCCAGCTTTCTGGTGCATGGAATATTAATTGGTACCATTATGAAGAACAATTTGGCCCCCCAAAATTAAGCCCCCCTATGTCTCTGTGAGCGGAAAAATAAAAAAGTTCTGGCTTTTGGAATGCGAGGAGTCAACAATGAAAACTGAAAAATGGCCGCTTTGGGAAGGGGTTAAGAGAATAAATCTTTTACTAGATGGAGAACCCTGTCAACCTCCTCATTGCTATCCCCTGCACTCACAGCTGACATCAGAGCCGGGTGAGGAGGACTAAAGAAAGAAACTGGAGGGCCGGCTAGTCTGCCATTACCTAGACAAAACCACATGACTCCTCCCATGGTCATGACATCATCAAAGGTCCTTTAACCCATTAGGATGTAGCATCTAGTACGGTAGGACTACAACTCCCAGAATACCTTGGTGCAGGCTATGTGTTTCCTGTAGCTATGTGAGCTGTTGGCTGAGGTAATATGTCTGCTCTATGGTTGTTGTTATTATTCCTTCTCTCACTGTCATTCTGTGCAATGTATATTACATGATGCTGACAATACGTTCGCTCTTTTGGACCTTTATGTCAGGTTTTGCTCGGTATCCAGAAGTATCCCCGAAAACTGCTGCAACTCATTCATCAATGGGGTGTCAGTACTGCAGTAGTGAGCGTGCTAAGAGATCCCCTGTTGAGGAACTACAAATCCCAGCCGGCTGGGACTTGTAGATTCATTGCTGCAATTACCCATGGCTAGGTCGGTAACTTGTAAAGGCGGGCATAGACCGCCGTGTCACAGAGCACATTACAGTGATAAGTAACATGCCTCCGCTATATGTGGCACTTTTGTAGATTTTGAGGAAAAACAGCCTTATGCAAAGTTGGTGTACTGTATGCACTATGTGCACCGCAGCGAACCTATACAATGTAAGACCCACCTCCAGCCCCCTTCCAGTTGCCCCCACATTGTAATGTCCCCCTCCAGTTGCCCCCACATTGTAATGTCCCCCTCCAGTTGCCCTCACAGCGTAATGTCCCCCTCCAGTTGCCCTCACAGCGTAATGTCCCCCTCCAGTTGCCCCCACATTGTAATGTCCCCCTCCAGTTGCCCTCACAGAGTAATGTCCCCCTCCAGTTGCCCTCACAGCGTAATGTCCCCCTCCAGTTGCCCCCATATTGTAATGGATCAAAAAATCAATAAAACCACTCATACTCACCTTACCCCATTCTCCTGCAGTTCTCTTCTGTCTCAGTACCTTGCCGCTTCTCCCAAGATATTGGGAGCAAGAGGTAGGGGCCGAAAAAGGAGACAGAGAGTGGATACAGATGAGCTGAAGTCAGGACATACCTCCTGCTGACCGGGACGGTCCGGAGTTGATTCTCCTACTGTGATGACATCACCCATTCTACTTGAGCAGCAAAAACAGTGCTCCAGGAGCTGAAGGCCCACCCCTAGTGCACCAACTAACCAACTAATTTGCATAAGACTTCAAAGATGTTTTTATCCAATCTACAACAGTGACATACATAACACAGGTATGTTATTTATCACTGTAATGTGCTCTGTAACAGGGTGGTAGCTGATGAATATTCTTGTAGGAGGTTGTAGACTCCCTTTAATTGTGAGTGCTGGGACTTGTAGTTCCTTAGCAGTCCATAGTTACAGCTTGGCCCTTGATATGAGGAGACATGGGGTAGGCAGAGGAGACAGATGCCTCCCCGCTTGTACTGTGCTTTACAGTGTGAGCTGGACCTGCAGTCGCTACCTTACCTTGGATCCTAATGCCCAGCTACAACCTAGGTTTCCTGCCTATCCAATATGGAAAAATGTTGAATGTTACACATGATTTGACCCATGAAGCTTAGTTCTTCTTTGTTGTCGATTGGCCTTTAAAGGGTTTAAGCCATGATGAACATTTATCACCTAGCCACAAAATAGATGATACATGTCTGGGCTCCAACTGTTTGGACCCCTGCTGATAAGAAGAGGGGTCCATCACACACACAGGACCATTTGGATTAAAGGGGCTTTCCTTAGGAAAGTCATCAATATCTTAGTCTTGGAAAACCCCTTTAAAGTGAACTTATCAGGTTGTTTGAATCCAGTAAACCAGTAAATTGTCTTTGCGATTCCCTGATTTCAAGTAGAGTCTATCTTTCCACTCCTGCACACACACATGTAACAGTCTAAGAATTCAATGGGGATACAGCTGTCTATTTGCTGATACGAGGATCTCAGATTTGCAGCAAACGGTCTGGGGTACCTTTGGCTGCAAGTTTATATTCAGGGAGAGTCAGATCTATCAATTCTACCCACTGGGAGAGGGAAGGGACCTTAGGTGGCTTCCGGTTTAGTAGTATGGTCTTTCTGGAATAAAACAAAACTAGCATGATGGCGGTATAGCGGTCCTAAAGAGCCTGACAAGCTCTCTTTAAATTTCTTAAAGTTTAACGGTCTAACGGAGATAGCTAAGTGCTGTATGTGGCTACGTTTGTCAGTCCCATAGAGATTCAGGGTAGTAGTAGTGCACCTATGTGACCACTGTTACATTGAAACAGGGGATGCAGCATCCCTGTTCTTGTAATCGCCCCGAGCGATCAGACATTCATCACCTATCCTGTGCACCAACCTCTTTAATGGAATCAGTATCTAGATATATATCATACTGTGTAAAGTAAGAATGCTTTCAACCTTTTAAAGCTCTTGTACTTTTTTGAGACCCTCCCCGCGCCAGTGCCTCGCTCTGACCTTCAAGATCTCCAGAGGGCTATCTTCCATTGTATATGGAATTCCAAGCGTCATCAGATCCCTAGGTCCATCATGCTTGTGAGGAGAGGGGTTGGGGGTTTATCGGTCCCACATCTTCTCCAATACTACTGGGCCATCCACCTACGATGCTTTCCCTTTTGGGCTGCATCTCACAAAATGGGTGGAGATTGAGAAGCTGTAGCTTGCCCCCGTGCACCCTAATGCTCTCCTGTGGGCCCAATCTCCCCCTACGTTGGGCCCCATACGCTTCACCAGAGTGATCTGGTCTAGCTGTAGTAAGATATTTGCTCTTGTCTCACAGAACTCCCCCATGGTCTCCTTTTTGTATAATCCGCTTTTCCCGGAGGGATTGTTGTCTCCCATGGTCCGTACTTGGTCCAGGGCTGGCCTCTTTAGAGTGGCTGACATAGTTGGTCCCTTGACATTGGAGCTTAGGCCCTTTGACTATTTTACCACAATACTGCACCTCCCTCAATTTGAGTGTTTCCACAATCGACAAATAGTCCACTTTACATTCTCTCTATTTCGCTCACAGAAGGTTACGGCTCCCTCTGCCTTTGAGAAGCTGTGTCAGGCAGGTACCTCCAAAAAAGGCCTGATCACTATGATCTACCACCTCCTGTCCACTGAGGGCCGAATGCCGCTGGGAAGAGGCCTTAGGACAACAGATCTGCCAAGGTCTTTAGAGCTTTAGATTTCTCTTTTGTTCATCCATTTCCTTTCAACCCTTGTATTGCTGAAAGCATTCTTACCTTGCAGCATTTTTCCACACCTGTCTAAAACCTTTGCACAGTACTGTACAATGTATACAGGAACTTTTATTGGACTGGCCAAGGCTACCGTAATCCCAACCAATATGAATATGTAATACAGGTAGAATATAGGTGCTTGTGTATAACTCATGTTTAATATGGCCTGTTTTTACACATCAAGGATCACATTATCCCTCCTACCAAGACCAGTCTTCATTGGTTCTGATGGACAAGACCGGGAGTCATGCAATGGAGAGGATATTAAACCTCACCCTGGAGATCATCTATCTACTGATCGGAGAGGTGAGGGATTCTGGGAATTCAGCAGCATGACATCACTGTTATCTTACATAGCTACATAGTATATAGTAGATGAGGTTGGATGAAGACATCAGTCCATCAAGTCCAACCTATAACCCTACAGTGTTGATCCAGAGGAAGGCAAAAAAACCCATGAGGCTTATACCAATTGCCCCATTTCATGGGAAAAAAATTCCTTCCCGACTCCAATCTGGCAATCAGTATAAAACCCTGGAGCAAGGTTCCCTTAAAATCTAGAACCCGAGTCATTCCATATCAAGTGGACCAGGGGTCCCCACCTCACCATCTCAGATTTTGATGAAATTTGGTACAAAGTTTCTCTATAATATAAAACTAAGCTGTGCAAAAAGTTTAGTTCAAAAGACTAAAAATTGGAGGTTCTAGGGGACCTCAAGTAAAGGGTTGCAAAACGGCACCTGAGCAAAAATGATATTTTGGACCAACTTCCAGAAGCTGTACACATGGAAGTTTTAGTAGTATAAGGGGGATATTTGGAGGACCTGCACAACTTCATGTTCCTAGTCCTCTTACTTTTTGCATGGTTTAGGCTCAAAAAAACTGCAAAAATGAATTTACAGAGATGTTGAGGCTGCTGTAGTGTCAAAACTAGTTGGCCTTTCAGGTTGATTTTTGGTAGGTGTACTAAATACACGGCTGTAAGGAGGCCTTCCAATTTGCAGCACATTCCTTCAAGTGGTTGAAAAAATATAAGCGTTCAAATTTGGTATAAAAAGCATTTTTGCCTAATTTTGGCTATCTTGATGATCTACAGTACAGACCAAAAGTTTGGACACACCTTCTCATTCCAAGAGTTTTCTGTATTTTCATGACTATAAAAATTGTAGATTCACACTGAAGGCATAAAAACTATGAATTAACACATGTGGAATTATATACTTAGCAAAAAAGTGTGAAACAACTGAAAATATGTCTTATATTCTAGGTTCTTCAAAGTAGCCACCTTTTGCTTTGATTACTGCTTTGCACACTCTTGGCATTTTCTTGATGAGCTTCAAGAGGTAGTCACCTGAAATGGTCTTCCAACAGTCTTGAAGGAGTTCCCAGAGATGCTTAGCACTTATTGGCCCTTTTGCCTTCACTCTGCGGTCCAGCTCACCCCAAACCATCTCGATTGGGTTCAGGTCTGGTGACTGTGGCGGCCAGGTCATCTGGCGTAGCACCCCATCACTCTCCTTCTTGGTCAAATAGCCCTTACACAGTCTGGAGGTGTGTTTGGGGTCATTGTCCTGTTGAAAAATAAATGATGGTCCAACTAAACGCAAACCGGATGGAATAGCATGCCGCTGCAAGATGCTGTGGTAACCATGCTGGTTCAGTATTCCTTCAATTTTGAATAAATCCCCAACAGTGTCACCAGCAAAGCACCCCCACACCATCACACCTCCTCCTCCATGCTTCACGGTGGGAACCAGGCATGTAGAGTCCATTCGTTCACCTTTTCTGCGTCGCACAAAGACACGGTGGTTGAAACCAAAGATCTCAAATTTGGACTCATCAGACCAAAGCACAGATTTCCACAGGTCTAATGTCCATTCCTTGTGTTCTTTAGCCCAAACAAGTCTCTTCTGCTTGTTGCCTGTCCTTAGCAGTGGTTTCCTAGCAGCTATTTTACCATGAAGGCCTGCTGCACACAGTCTCCTCTTAACAGTTGTTGTAGAGATTTGTCTGCTGCTAGAACTCTGTGTGGCATTGACCTGGTCTCTAATCTGAGCTGCTGTTAACCTGCGATTTCTGAGGCTGGTGCCTCGGATGAACTTATCCTCCGCAGCAGAGGTGACTCTTGGTCTTCCTTTCCTGGGGCGGTCCTCATGTGAGCCAGTTTCTTTGTAGCGCTTGATGGTTTTGGCCACTGCACTTGGGGACACTTTCAAAGTTTTCCCAATTTTTCAGACTGACTGACCTTCATTTCTTAAAGTAATGATGGCCACTCGTTTTTCTTTACTTAGCTGCTTTTTTCTTGCCATAATACAAATTCTAACACTCCATTCAGTAGGACTATCAGCTGTGTATCCACCTGACTTCTGAACAACACAACTGATGGTCCCAACCCCATTTCTAAGCCAAGAAATCCCACTGATTAAACCTGACAGGGCACACCTGTGAAGTGAAAACCATTTCAGGTGACTACCTCTTGAAGCTCATCAAGAGAATGCCAAGAGTGTGCAAAGCAGTAATCAAAGCAAAAGGTGGCTACTTTGAAGAACCTAGAATATAAGACATATTTTCAGTTGTTTCACACTTTTTTGTTAAGTATATAATTCCACATGTGTTAATTCATAGTTTTGATGCCTTCAGTGTGAATCTACAATTTTTATAGTCATGAAAATACAGAAAACTCTTGGAATGAGAAGGTGTGTCCAAACTTTTGGTCTGTACTGTATATCTCCAGTGGGACAGTGCCCAATTGTATGCTTCTGGTACCTCCTGAGTACTAGGCTTACTTTGATGCCTACAGTTCACTAAGAAGTCAAACTGTAGCAAGGGTGCAGTGAAGAAACACACTCAGGAGCCAGGAGGTACCAGAAGCATGCAATTGGGCAATGAAACAAACAATTCCGCCTTGCAACAGGGTCCACCAATTATAATTGGCCAAGTTGGTCATCCTAACTGACTGCAGTTTTCTTTAAACCTGTTATGAAACCAGGCCTCATCCTTCCACATCCTAAAAAACATTCATGTTTTTTCATTTTCTTGAATACAGTTTTATAACATAATGTGTTCTTTATTTAAAAAATTGGTGTTTATTGAAAGAAGAATCACTTTTACTACACTTGTATCAAGGGTGTAGTGAAGAAATCACAGGCTACTGCCCGCAAACATTTGAGGGCATTTTTTCAAACCTTATATGAAGAGACTCCAAAATGAACAACATATTCTGATAGAAGGAAATCTGCTCTTTCTAATAGTGCTAAAAGAAAGAAGATTGAAGCTGTCCCGCTGGAGATATAGGGCATCAAAGATAGCCAAAATTAGGCAAAAATGCTTTTTATACCAACTTTGAACATTTATATTTTTTCAACCACTTGAAGGTAAGTGCTGCAAATTGGAAGGCATCATTACAGCCATATATTTAGTACACCTACCAAAAATCAACCTGAAAGGCCATCTAGTTTTGACACTACAGTAGCCTCAACATCGCTGTAAATTCATTTTTGCAGTTTTTTGAGCCTAAGCCATGCAAAAAGTAAGAGGACTAGGAACTATGTACCAAATTTCATCAAAATCTGAGATGGTGAGGTGAGAAAGACCTTTAAAATTGGTCCACTTGACACGGAATGACTCATCCATAACCCATAATGTTGTTCTGTTCAAGGAAGGCATCCAGGCCCTCTTTGAACTTGTTCAATGAATCCACCATCACCACTTCCTGGGGCAGAGCGTTCCATAGCCTCGCTGTTCTTACTGTAAAGAATCCTCTTCTATGTTGCTCGTGAAACTTTCTCTCCTCCAGTCGTAGAGGATGTCCCCTTGTCACTGTCACTGGGCTAGGGGTAAAAAGATCATTAGAAAGTTCTTTGTGCTGTCCCTTCATGTATTTGTACATTGTTATTAGATCTCCCCGTAGACGTCTTTTCTCTAAACTGAATAACCCCAAGTTTGTTAATCTATCGTTGTACTCCAATCCACCCATTCCCCTAATAATTTTGGTTGCCCTTCTTTGCACTCTTTCTAGTTCAATTATATCTTTCTTGTATACTGGGGTCCAGAATTGTGCACAATAGTCTAAATGTGGCCGTACTAGTAATTTGTATAGAGGCGTAACTATGTTCTTGTCATGAGAATCTAGACCTCTTTTGATGCATCTCATAATTTTATTTGCCTTGGCAGCCGCTGCCTGGCACTGGTCACTAAAGGTAACTTTACTGTCCACCAAAATGCCCAAGTCTTTTTCATTGGCAGTCTTACCCAGTAATTTACTATTAAGTACATAATCATAAATTTCATTTCGTCGACCAAAATACATAACGTTACATTTGTCAATATTAAACTTAATTTGCCAAGTCTCTGCCCATGCTTCCAACTTCCTTAGATCCCCTTGTAATATTCTATTATCCTCCTCATTTTTGATTACCTTGTTAGTATCATCTGCAAATATGGACACCCTGCTTTGCAAACAGTCTACCAGATCATTAATAAAGATATTAAACAGGAGAGGGCCCAATACTGACCCCTGTGGCACCCCACTGGTGACTGTGACCCAGTCTGAATATTTACCATTAATAAGCACCCTCTGTTTCCTATCAGTGAGCCAGTTGCGAACCCAAATGCATATGTTTTCTCCCAGTCGCAACATTCTCATGTTGCATACCAACCTTTTATGTGGTACAGTATCAGTCCAGATACACCACGTCCACTGCATTACCCATATCCAATCTTGAACTGACCTCTTCATAGAAGCTGATCAGATTAGTCTGACAAGACCGATTCCTCATAAACCCATGCTGATTGGGTGTTATAAGATTATTTATATTGAGGTACTCCAGGATTGCATCTCTTAGAAAGCTCTCAAATATCTTACCCACCACAGAAGTCAAACTTAATGGCCTATAGTTTCAGACTCACTTTTAGACCCCTTTTTGAAAATTGGCACCACATTTGCTATACGCCAATCAAGTGGAACAGACCCAGTCATTACTGAATCCTTAAATATTAGATATAAGGGTCTGTCTATCACCGTGCATAATTCCCTCAGAACTCAGGGGTGTATGCCATCTGAACCTGGCGATTTCCCTATTTTAGTGTTTTGAAGGCGGCACCGCACTTCCTCCTGGGTTAAACAGGTGACATTAATCGACAGTTAACATTACCCTAATCATGTTGCTGGCCATTGGATTTTCTTGTGTAAACACCGTAGAGAACAAGGCATTTAATAGTTGTGCTTTTTCCTCATCCTCCTCCACCATTACACCCAGATTATTTTTGAGAGGGCCCACATTGTCAGTTTTTAGTCTCTTGTTATTTATGTAATTAAAGCTAAAGGCATGGGGGTGGTGAGATTAATTCAGCCATGCAAAATCATCATATTTTATATATTATTAATATTCACTGGTTGTACAGGAATACACAGTAGTGAAGAAGACATCTGGTGAGTGCATGGCCCCTGCCGTACCCCATGTGTCAGGAGGATGGAGCAGGACCCAAAGCTCTATTACAGAGCGTCACTCATTGATACAAGAGAGAAACAATGAGCAGAAGATCCTGGACCTGACCAACAAAATCATAGAGCTGCTGACTGGAGAGGTGAGCACTGCTGGGAAATTATATAGTCATACCAAGGCCACCAGCCTGTCTCAGTGGGATCAGAAGGCCTTGTTGTATATCACATCGCTATTTATTTGTAAGCGTTTTCCAAGTAGAATAAAAGATTTCTGGGTGCAGGGATAGAGACTAATAGTAAAACTTAACTTTTAGTCATACCAATAAAAATGTACACATAAAAACAAGATAAAATTAAAACCAAAGGGAAGACACCAGTATCAGCATCTGGAGCATCGAAATAACCAAAAAGTCATAAAACCAGATCAACGACTCGGAAGCCAAAGAATAAGACTAAAGAACCACAGTATCTCACCGTGTACATGCTGTGGATGATATTCATAAAAGATGTAAAGAAGTCTAGTCGAAGTCAGTTGGTGAATTGGGATTCTAGAAGCGTTCAGTGGTCCGTGCAAGAGTTTGAGGGCCAAGTGCTGGGATATGTAAAGGATACCGTTACTTAGCCTATTAAATGACCTAATATGTTGTAAATAACCTATCTTTGGAGCCAAAACTGCAGCCCTGACTGGAACTTTACCCTAGATAAAAATAACTTTAGCCAGGCCCTGCCAGATGTCAAGAGAAAGTCTATGGACAGCACAGTGGCTCAGTAGTTAGCACTGTTGCCTTGCAGCGTTGGAGTCCTAAGTTTCGAATGTGACTAAGGAAACACCTGCAAGGAGTTTGTATGTTTTCCCCGTGTTTGTGTGGGTTTCCTCCGGCTACTGCGGTTTTCTCCCACACTCCAAAGACATACTGATAGGGAATGTAGATTGTGAGCCCTATATGGGACAGTTATTGTCTGTGTCTGTAAAGCGCTGCGGAATATGTTGGTGTTATAATAAGCGGCAAAATAAATAATATGATGCTTAACAGCACATGACTAATACAGTGACGAAATGCACCTGTCAAACTACTGAAATATGAGACTGGGTAGGGGCAAGAGGCAGAGACACTAAACTTACCTAGGATTCCACTTCACTAACTGACTTGGTTTTGACTGGACATCTTTTTCCAATATCAGCCACAGCGTGTACACGGTTATATACTGTAGTTCATTATTCTTATAGATTCGCCTCCGATCTGATCTGGTTTTAGTGACTTTTTGGATATTTCAACATTCCAGATGCTGATATTGGTGTCTTCCCTTTTAGCTTTTTCCTGTTTTGTGTGTACATTTTTATTGGTATCATTAAAAGTAAAGTTTTAATATTGGTCACCCTTTGAATTTTCTATTACTGTAGCTTTGGTGAACTACTCCATTGCAAACCACAGTTGTGTTATTTATTGGACTTGGTGGCAGAAATAGTGATAACAGAAAATTAACTATACTCACCTCTACGCCAGTTCACCTCTCCGGCCCATGTTTCTGGTGTTGTAGGATGCAGAGTCAGCCAGTCTCAGGCCTTAGTGGTTGGCAGAAACTGTAGATGGTGAAATTCCTGTAATACTGCCAACATGGCCTGTGAAGTGAACTAAAGGACGATGAGTATAGCTGCTTTTTTCATGTTATCACTATCCTTGCCATTGGGACACTTACACACGTGGACAAAATTTTTGGTACCCCTCGTTACAGGAATCGTTTGATTGCAGTGATTGCCTCAAAAGGTTGTGCAAAATATTAAGTTAAGGGAACCATCATTTCTGTCCAGGCCTGTTTCATGACTTTTCTTTTTTAAAAAATTCTGTTGAAGCATGGTTGAAAAGTAATGTCTGACTTTCATTTGTTCATTTTCATATAATTTTTATATATTATTGTGGGTTTTTCTTTCATTAAACGAGGGGTACCAACAATTTTGTCCACGTGTGTATCTTCCTCTATAGTAAAGCCAGACCCCATAACACAGATACAGTGCCTTACGAAAGTATTCGGCCCCCTTGAACTTTTCAACATTTTGCCACATTTCAGGCTTCAAACATAAGGATATAAAATTTTAATTTTTTGGTGAAGAATCAACAACAAGTGGGACACAATCGTGAAGTGGAACGAAATTTATTGGATATTTTAAACTTTTGTAAAAAATAAAAAACTGAAAAGTGGGGCGTGCCAAATTATTCGGCCTCCTTAAGTTAATACTTTGTAGCGCCACCTTTTGCTGCGATTACAGCTGCAAGTCACTTGGGGTATGTCAGTTTTGCACATCAAGAGACTGAAATTCTTGCCCGTTCTTCCTTGGAAAACAGCTTGAGCTCAGTGAGGTTGGATGGAGAGCGTTTGTGAACAGCAGTTTTCAGCTCTTTCCACAGATTCTCGATTGGATTCAGGTCTGGACTTGGACTTGACCATTCTAACACCTAGATACGTTTATTTGTGAACCATTCCATTGTAGATTTTGCTTTATGTTTGGGATCATTGTATGGTTGGAAGATAAATCTCCGTCCCAGTCTCAGGTCTTTTGCAGACTCCAACAGGTTTTCTTCCAGAATGGTCCTGTATTTGGCTCCATCCATCTTCCCATCAATTTTAACCATCTTCCCTGTCCCTGCTGAAGAAAAGCAGGCCCAAACCATGATGCTGCCACCACCATGTTTGACAGTGGGGATGGTGTGTTCAGGGTGATGAGCTGTGTTGCTTTTACGCCAAACATATCGTTTTGCATTGTGGCCAAAAAGTTGGATTTTGGTTTCATCTGACCAGAGCACCTTCTTCCACATGTTTGGTGTGTCTCCCAGGTGGCTTGTGGCAAACTTTAAACGAGACTTTTTATGGATATCTTTGAGAAATGGCTTTCTTCTTGCCACTCTTCCATAAAGGCCAGATTTGTGCAGTGTACGACTGATTGTTGTCCTATGGACAGATTCTCCCACCTCAGCTGTAGATCTCTGCAGTTCATCCAGAGTGATCATGGGCCTCTTGGCTGCATCTCTGATCGGTCTTCTCCTTGTTTGAGATGAAAGTTTAGAGGGACGGCCGGGTGTTGGTACATTTGCAGTGGTCTGATACTCCTTCCATTTCAATATGATCGCTTGCACAGTGCTCCTTGGGATGTTTAAAGTTTAGGAAATCTTTTTGTATCCAAATCCGGCTTTAAACTTCTCCACAACAGTATCACGGACCTGCCTAGTGTGTTCCTTGGTCTTCATGATGCTCTCTGCGCTTTAAACAGAACCCTCAGACTATCACAGAGCAGGTGCATTTATACGGAGACTTGATTACACACAGGTGGATTATATTTATCATCATCAGTCATTTAGGACAACATTGGATCATTCAGAGATCCTCACTGAACTTCTGGAGTGAGTTTGCTGCACTGAAAGTAAAAGGGCCGAATAATATTGCACACCCCACTTTCAGTTTTTTATTTTTTACAAAAGTTTAAAATAACCAATAAATTTCATTCCACTTCACAATTGTGTCCCACTTGTTGTTGATTCTTCACCAAAAAATTAAAATTTTATATCCTTATGTTTGAAGCCTGAAATGTGGCAAAAGGTTGAAAAGTTCAAGGGGGCCGAATACTTTCTCAAGGCACTGTAACTACCTGTGAAAACGGTAGAGGAGGGGGGAGGCAGAACAATCTAGGGGATGGTTCTGATCACATGACCTGGGGTCAGAAAAAGCCCGGGACCCCTCCAGGTCCATCTTCATTAAATCACCAGAAGAAGTAAGGTAAATTAAACTCCATAGACAGCCCCTTTGAAGGAATGGCCAATTTTTGCTTTTATATTTCTGTTTTTCCTCCCCACATTCTAAGAGCCATAAATTTTATTTTTCTGTTCAGAGTTGTACAAGGGCTTATTTTTCTCCAGGACAAATTGCACTTCATAATAGCATCATTTAATGTCCTTTATGAGGTACTTCAAACCTGGAAAAAATTCTAAATGGGGTGAAATTGGAAAAAATGCAATTTCTCCATTTCGTAACGGGTTTATTTTTTATTGCATTCACTGTGCAGTACAAGTGACTCAGTACCAATTCCAATCTTATAGGTTTTTTTAGATGTTTTAATACCTTTAAAAAAAATTAAAATGGTGTCTGTGAGCATGAAAAAACAACATTAATCTACTCACAGCACCCTGTAGGGCTTCAAGACAGTTTCCAAATATATCTGTGTTACATTTGACTGCTGCTCCGTTCCTGAGAATTTAGTTGTTTTACAATTATGCTAATAAGTTGAAAAGGGCTTTAGGGGCGTTTACTTTGCAGTGTGGGCTTCTGTATGTGCTTTGGTGTTCAAAGCCCTTTTCAAGAGAATGTACTGTGCATGCCTGCCAATGTCATCCTCCACCCGGATGCCTGTACGGTGGTGCCTTGCTCTGAAGCTCAAGTACAGCTCTTCCGGGTGCAGGATGACGTCAGCGGGCATTCAGTACTGCACTTGCCGGACCCCTTGACCAATCAGTGGCCTCTGCTATCACTGGAGAAGACCTAGCTTCGTCAACGTGAAAATCTGGGAATTTGGTAAACAAAACAAGTTAAAAGTGTTTTCATTATGCAAAAGTAGTAGGAAGGAAAAATGAACTGCATATATTTAGTATTGCCATAATTCTAATAAATTATAATGATATAAATTAGAATGAAGTAATATTATTCATTCCACACAGTGAATAGGGTAAAAACAAATCCCCCCCCCCCAAAAAAAAAAAAAAAAAAAATCAAAATTTTTCCATTATTCCCTCTAAAAAAAAAACAAAAAACAATAAAAGCAAATCAATATGTTTAATAAAACTTGGTGCTTGGATTACAGCAAGGAAAATAAAATTGCTGCATTTTTAAGGGGCTAATGTTTTACAAAATGCAGGATGTTATAAGGATATCTGTTTTTCTGTTCAGCAATGGGAGTATTTAGAAAAATGTAAAGAAGAAATTGTGAAGAATCATCAGAAACACCCGTCAATGGGTAAGACAAGAGTTCATTGTTGTGCTATATATACCCATCGTCTGAGCATTACATGTAAGTAAAGTGTTCACTGTGTGTATCCTCTGTAGATGGATCCAGTTATGGAAATGCAACAAAAAAATGCCCCAGTCCTCAGCTTTCACAGGACTGTCCGGAGGAAAACCATTGTATTCCAGAACATTACCAGGTAGATATCATTCCTTGTTATTAAGAATCTACACAAGAAATAAAACTTTTATCTAAGTCATTTAAACATTCACAATTCCTATAGGAAAATAAATACAATGAACTTTAGGCAGTTGCATGGCCTTGTTTGGGCCAGGAAACTTGGTCCATGTTTTGGACAGATTTACCAACCCAAATCTGGCTCAGACTAGGTTCATATTTGCTTTGGAGTCTCCATAGGAGACTTCGATTAAAATTGGCAGAGAGAAAAATCCTACACAGAGGACTTTTCTCTCCGCCAGTTTTCCCCGGCGGAAACCCAACGGACACCTGGCAGACCCCATTATAGTTTATAGGGTCCGCCGCTTTTTTAGCATTCGGGTCCCCACATGGGGACCAAACGACGGGAGACAATGTTAGTGTGAACCTAGCATCAGCTGAACTGTACTAACCTGATGAATTCAGTTCTGCTGAGCTGTGTTCAGGTTGGTAAATTCAGCCCATATACAGATCGAGTTACTCAGCCATGTACAAATATCACTAAATGGTATAGAGACCCTCCAGAAAAACGTGCAGCACAATGAAAATAGTTCCCACTGTCCAGGGGCGCAACTAGCACAGACTGGGCCCCATAGCAAACTTTCCTGGTCCCCACACAGTATAACGCCCAATTTACATGCACTATAATGTCCTAATGTGACCTCCACACAGTATAATATTCCATAGCAGGCCCTCCACACAGTGTAATGTCCCATAGTGGCCCCTTCACACAGTGTTATGTCCCATAGTGGCCCCTCCACTCATTATAATATCTTATAGCAGCCCCTCCACACAGTATAATGTCATATAGCGGTCCCTCCACTGATTATTATGTCCCATCGTTGCCCCTATGGTGTTCATTGCAAATATTGCAAAAATTTCAAGTTTGGCAGAACCCTAAATTTTTGGAGTTCACCACCCACAAACTATTATTATGCTCTGAGGTCTTTTCAGACCCCAGAGTATAATGATCAGAGGCCCAGGGGAAGTGAAAAAAATGAAAACCAGTGTTACTCACCTCTCTGGAGTGACTTCCTGCGTGGGTTACGCCAGTGTCATTATGCATCGCAACACCAGCCTGACCCACATGATGTCTGTGACATCACTACAGAAGCCGAAGACAGCAGAGAATCGTGCCGGAGAGGTGAGTAATACTGGTTTATATGTTCCCTCACCTCCCCTGGGCCTCTGATCATTATACTCTGGGGTCTGAAGAGACCCCAGAGTATAATAATAGCAGTATTTGTTGGGGTACGCCTAACAAATACTCTTTCCGCGGGCCTGTGGCCTTACTTACCGATCCCCACTTATGCTCACGGCTGCCTCTGCTTCCCCTTCTTTCCTCCAGGGGGCCCCAGCGACGTGATATGGGATGCACGGGGCGCTCTGGAGGGCAGTAGTGGAATCGGAGATGGTCGTGAGCAGGAACGGAGATCGGTAAGTAAATAGGCCCTGTTACCTGCTGGGATTACTCCTGAAGGTAATGGCCTATTAAAAAAAAAAAAAAAAAAAAAGCAGCAGGGGCCCACTGGGCCCCCCTGAAGGTCGCGGCCCCCATGGTAGCTGCTACGGCGGTACTTACACCACTGGGTGCAGCTGACTTTTTTTCTTATCTTTAGGAAGTGTAATATTTATATTGCTTGATGGTTATTTAGGTTGAAGATCTTATTGATATTAAAGTTGAGGTTATAGAAGGAGACGAAGAGATGTATGCAATGGGTTATCAACAACAAGAGGAGGATTCTCCTGCGTATATCAGCCCAGGTTAGTAATAATCATTAAATGCAGAAAAGCCGCCTACTCTTCTTATGCAGTAGTCTCCTATGTGACAGTAGAGGGTGACAGGAGCACTATTACCTATTATCCTTCACTACACCAGGGATTTCCCTAACCGATCAGCCATGTTGGAGTAGAGGCAGACTAGAACAGAGGTAGTCAGCCTCACTATGTCAATTTAACCAACCAAACAATTTGCTATACAGCACGGGAAGGAGCAGGACTGGGCCAGTGAGAGGTGATGGGGAGAAGAGGAGATGTGTGTTTAACGTTTATCAACATCACTTTTTTACAATCTGTTTCCATTTTTTTTTTGTCATTTTTTTGACTGCATGTGGTTTTTCAGTCCGTTAAATGGATCTGCTCAACAGATGTAAAAAACGTAATGTGAATGCATCCTAACTTCTATTTTTCAATATTTTTGTGTTATTACCATTTATTTGATAAATGTAGCCAAATAATTTAATTTCACCTGCAGGTTGTAAAGAGAACACCATTGCTAGAGATGTTCCAGAAGATAAGCCTACAATTCCAAAGACACAGTTACTGTCTCCTAGTGCTGTATCTACATGCCATCCATCTAATCCTGTGGAATGGTTTTCTCATAAATTTGATATACCTCATAGGACTGAAAGAATCTACCCTTGTCCCACTTGTGGTAAATGCTTTACACACATCTCAAATCGGATAAGACATCAGAAAATTCATTCCGGTCAGAAGCCATACGCCTGCTCCGAATGTGGCAAATGCTTTACACGGAAGTCGCATCTCACTGAACATCAGAGGATTCACACAGGGGAGAAGCCATTCACATGTTCTGAGTGTGGAAAGTGTTTCAAGCATAAGTCACATCTTGTGATACACCAAAGGACCCACACAGGAGAGAAGCCCTTTCATTGTTCCGACTGTGGGAAACTGTTCACACAGAAATCCAATCTCCTTTACCATCAAAGGATACATTTAGGTAAGATGTGCAGATTTTCCGCAGTGGACTACTTCACAAATCCCATCTACGACCTGCAGAAAATTCCTGACTATAAATTGATATGGGTTTTAAATCCTCACCTTGTCAGTTCTTTCTGGAGGTTTTTAAAGTGGATTTCACCCTTTGCAATGCATATGTAAAAAACTATACATCTAATTCATTATATAATATTATTAATGGAAGAATGTAATTAAAAGTAATTATTTTTATTAATTTTTATTTTGAAATCGGAGTCTTCAACCTTTTTACGACTCCAGCCAAAATTCGTCCAAAATCTGACTTTGCTCTTCATCGTACTCTCACTAAGGTAAAATAGGACAATCCAGATCCCCACAAATGCCTCTCACCCAGCAAACTCAGTGCTGTACTCTGTCTCTGTGTCACAAGGACCATGCGGTGCCCATTGGGGAAGTCCCTCCCAAGTTCTTGGATGGGGAGTGCAATCTAGAACAAGATGGATGCTCCCTAAGCTTCTTTATTTACTTGTAGTTGTGTCCCAAGGCCTGTCTAAAAGGCCATTGACTTGTAGGATTGTTGCCTTTCAATAGGTGGCGCTATAGCTTTCTTTTAAGCTGAAAGAGAGTTACTTTACTCTCTTTTTCCTAGGCTTTGGGCTAGGTTCACAACTGTTTTCATTTTTTCTTTGTTCTGTTATGTAGGAGAATAAAAATGGATTTTTAATGCTGTGACACTCATCACATGACAGGGGGGAAAAAAGGCGCCCATTGGACCCCACTGACTTATAATGACGTCCATCGGCTTCACTCAAAGTGTCTGTCATTTTATCAAAAAAATAACACCGCATTCTGCACTATATTTTTCCAGCAAATTAGGGTGGGTTCACACTAGCACCGGCACTCCTTCCGCCGCGAATCCGACCTAAATGTTGGAAAACCGGATAAGGAAAGGTTTGCGACGCTTTGCTTAAAACCCCATTCACTTCTATGGGTTATTAAAGCAATGCACGGGTGTGCACTTACACCCTCCGCGCCACAAAGCCAGTTTTTTTTTGTCAGACACAAAGTTCTGCATGTCCGACTTTGTTTCCAACGAAAAAAACGGCTTCACGGTGCAGACAGTGTAAGCGCACACCCGCGCATTGTTTAAAAACCCATAGAAGTGAATGGGTTTTTAAGCAAAGCGTCGCAAACCTTTCCCTATCCGGTTTTCTGACGTTTAGGTCGAATTCGCGGCGGATGGAGTGCTGGCACAAGTGTGAACTCACCCTTACATGGGATATGCAGTGGAGGCTCATAACAAAACCTCACACTCAGGTGTGAACCTAGCCAAGCTGTCCATACACATTACAAATGTATCAACCAAACCCAACAATTTCTATAGGTTTGGCCAACCATCTAAAGTGTTTGCAGATGTCAGGGGAGATAAGGATTGGGCATTTGGATTTAATTGCCCGATTTGTATGTTCTAGGGGAGATAACACCTCTGGAATCAGCTTTCTACCCTCTTAGGTCAGTACACAGACCCTGCGTGTCCCAGCAGAGCAGGCATGTGTATGGGAGTGTTGAATGAACAAGCATTCGGCTGACAGCTATCTAAAGTGTACAGTCATGGCCAAAAGTTTTGAGAATGATACAAATATTAATTTTTACAAAGTCTACTGCTTCAGTTTTTCTAATGGCAATTTGCATATACTCCAGAATGTTATAAAGAGTGATCAGCTTAACAGCAATTACTTGCAAAGTCAATATTTGCCTAGAAAATGAACTTTATCCCCCAAAACACATTTCAACATCATTACAGCCCTGCCTTAAAAGGACCACCTAACATCATTTCAGTGATTGCTCCATTAACACAGGTGTGGGTGTTGATGAGGACAGGGCTGGAGATCAATCTGTCATGATTAAGTAAGAATGACACCACTGGACACTTTAAAAGGAGGCTGGTGCTTGCCATCATTGTTTCTCTTCTGTTAACCATGGTTATCTCTAAAGAAACACGTGCAGTCATCATTGCACTGCACAAAAATGGCCTAACTGGGAAGAGTATTGCAGCTAGAAAGATTGCACCTCAGTCAACAATCTATCGCATCATCAAGAATTTCAAGGAGAGAGGTTCCATTGGTGCCAAAAAGGCTCCAGGGCGCCCAAGAAAGACCAGCAAGCGGCAGGACCGTCTCTTAAAAGTGTTTCAGCTGCGGGATCGGGCTACCAGCAGTGCAGAGCTTGCTGAGGAATGGCAGCAGGCAGGTGTGAGTGCATCTGCACGCACTGTGAGGCGGAGACTCTTGGAGCAAGGCCTGGTCTCAAGGAGGGCAGCAAAGAAGCCACTTCTCTCCAGAAAAAACATCAGGGACAGACTGATATTCTGCAAAAGGTACAGGGAGTGGACTGCTGAGGACTGGGGTAAAGTCATTTTCTCTGATGAATCCCCTTTTCGATTGTTTGGAACATCTGGAAAACAGCTTATTCGGAGAAGAAGAGGTGAGCGCTACCACCAGTCTTGTCTCATGCCAACTGTAAAGCATCCTGAAACCATTCATGTGTGGGGTTGCTTCTCAGCCAAGAGAATCGGCTCTCTCACAGTCTTGCCTAAAAACACAGCCATGAATAAAGAATGGTACCAGAATGTCCTCCAAGAGCAACTTCTCCCAACCGTCCAAGAGCAGTTTGGCGCTCAACAATGCCTTTTCCAGCATGATGGAGCACCTTGCCATAAAGCAAAGGTGATAACTAAATGGCTCAGGGAACAAAACATAGAGATTTTGGGTCCATGGCCTGGAAACTCCCCAGATCTTAATCCCATTGAGAACTTGTGGTCAATCATCAAGAGACGGGTGGACAAACAAAAACCAACAAATTCAGACAAAATTAAAGCATTGATTCTGGAAGAATGGACTGCTATCAGTCAGGATTTGGTCCAGAAGTTGATTGAGAGCATGCCAGGGAGAATTGCAGAGGTCCTGAAGAAGAAGGGTCAACACTGCAAATATTGACTTGCTGCATTAACTCATTCTAACTGTCAATATAAGCTTCTGTTACTCAGAATATGAATGCAATTCTATTTCTGTATGTGATAAAAACATCTGACAAACACACATAAAAACCAGAGGGCAGCAGATCATGTGAAAATATAATATTTGTGTCATTCTCAAAACTTTTGGCCATGACTGTATGCTATTCTTTATTCTTGATAAGTACAGTATTAAAATAAGTAGACCTGCATGGACATGATGTAATTTTTTTACACATACTGTGTATCTACATTTCCAGTGCTGGATTTTGCTGAATCAAGTATTCATGAGTATTAGTAAAATTATAAATCTATATTATTATTGTACCAACAGAAGGAAAGCACTGTAGTGACGCATCAGAGGGACCGCACATGTTATCTCCAGGTTGCAGAGTAGAAGATAAGGACATCGCAGGACATTGTCCTGATGCCATTATGGTAAATGTACATTCAGTCCTCCACAGTTCAGATCCGTCACCTGGACCCTCTATAGAAGACTGCCCAAATGTCACGAAGCACCAAACCGCTAACAAAAGTGAAAAAACATACCCGTGTCCTATATGTGGCAAATGTTTTACAGATATTTCAAATCGGAGCAGACATCAGAAAATTCACTCAGGCGAAAAGCCGTTTTCGTGTTCTGAGTGTGGAAAATGTTTTTCACGCAAATCACATCTCACTGAACATCACAGAATCCACACCGGAGAGAAACCGTATTCATGTTCTGAGTGTGGAAAGCGTTTCAAACATAAGTCCCCACTTGTGATACACCAGAGAACTCACACCGGAGAGAAGCCCTTTCATTGTTCTGACTGCGGGAAGGTTTTTACCCAGAAATCAAATCTTCTTTACCATCAGAGATGTCATTCAGGCAAGAAACCATTCTTGTATTCTGAGTCTGGAAAGTGTGTCAAGCACAAGTCGCCTCAGCTAATACACCAGAGAACTCACACAGGAGAGAAACCATTACAGTGCTCTGACTGTGGCAAGCTCTTTACACACAGATCCAGTCTAATATGCCATCAGAGAATTCACAAAAACAACAAGCCATTTCCATGAGGACTTCAGTCAAATTTGTAAGAGGTTTTTGGGGATGGGCAAAAATGCAGAGGTGGTGGTGGGGTGTTTGGAATGGCATAAAATACAAGTACCTATTGAATCCACTATTGGTGTGGTGATCTCTATTGTCTCTATGTCTACTGTTTTACAGCAATGACGTGCTGTCTACAAACAGGACCGCTTCAGCTTGAAGGGTTTATCTGGGTTCTATGATTGATGGTCTATCCTTAGGACAGGCCATTCATATTAGATCAGCCGGGGTCCGACACCCAGGACCCTCACAGATCACCGGTACCAAGGCAGCAGAGGAGAGCTTTACAAATAGTAGTGGTGAGTATATTTACTGCATGCTGCTTCATAGACTTAAATGGGACAGTGCTGCAGTACCTACACTTGCTGCCACAGTTTGTACAACAAGTGAACAACACGCTGCCTCGATACCCCGCAGATCTAATATTGATGGCCTTTAATCATAGAAATCGGATAACCCCTTTTGTTGAGACCAGTGTCTGGCTGTGGCAGTCACTTGTGTAGATGACATGTGGGGAGCACAGGTTCTGTGGCACTAGAACAGCAGGGAATTTAGCAGTTAAGTAATGGTCCTTTATTATTTTAGACCTTTCTAACCCCTCAATTGGCCTCTTTTGGCTGGTCCTGAAACTGCATTATAAATTAGGTGGCCTACACCCATGTCCACTCTGCTGTCACCCAGGTCCGTTGTTCTGATCTGTCAGCAGATCAGAGCAATGGACTGAAACACCAACAAAATAACTGATGCAGATGGGCACATTCGTCTCCATTCACTGTAATGTTAAAAACAAGATGGAAGCTTTCTTCGATCTTGTTTGTTTACTTGTTAAATGGAAGAGAAAGATGTGCGTGCATTGAAAAAAAAAATATCAAGATATAAGATGACTGTCCTGCCCTTTCCCATCTCCTGGTTGAACTTGATGGACATATGTCTTTTTCAACCATACTAACTATGTAAGAAAGCTTCCATCTTGTTTTTAACATTACAGTGAATGGAGACAGATGCAGATGAAAGGTGCTCCTTCTGCATCCGTCATTCTGTTGGTGTTTCAGTTGTTGCTTTGATCCTGTGACAGATCAGAACAATGGACTTTAATGATGGCAGTGTGAGCATAGTCTTAATAGATATGAGAAACCTTCACTGCCACTGTTCCATCAAAACTATTTGAAATAAAATAAAAAAAAAAAGATTAATGTATTATTTATTATGGAAACACATAGCCAACCAATGTGTGTTCACATTCCTGTTTCCTCTTTTGGACTAGGACTTGATAAAATAACTCAGGGTACAGATGTCTGCACTATAACTATGATTTACTGTAAAATCCTTTTTTTTCCTTTCTTTTTATTATTCCGTAACATAAAACCATGTTTATTCTATAAATTAAATGAGTTTGTATAGAATACTTGAGATTATGAGTATAGTATATCCTGTATTAGTTTGTTACATTATACACTTTTTTTCCTGGGCGACAGTAATGGCTGCCTTGTCTACGCTCATGCTGTAATTAAAATAGGAAATATAACATTGGTAATCTTTGGTATTTTTGACACATTACCTTTTTGTTTGTTGGTTTGAATGAGGCTATCTTAAGTCAGTTATGCATTTTTGCTCACTGATAAAATGTAAACAAGTGTGAACACAGTCTGAGCTTGTTTTTTATCTGCCCATTCTCCATCATGATCCTACATTGCTGGCAGCAGCATTGTCTCCCTTCCCCACTGGCAGCAGCATTGTCTCCCTTCCCCACTAGTAGCAGCATTGTCTCCCTTCCCCACTAGTAGCAGCATTGTCTCCCTTCCCTAATGGCAGCAGCATTGTCTCCCTTCCCCACTGGCAGCAACATTGTCTCCCTTCCCCACTGGCAGCAGCATTGTCTCCCTTCCCCACTAGTAGCAGCATTGTCTCCCTTCCCCACTAGTAGCAGCATTGTCTCCCTTCCCCACCGGCAGCAGCATTGTCTCCCTTCCTACCTTTTCCGGAATGACAGCAACATCAGCATTCACTCATACCATTGTTCACTGGCATCAGCATTCTACTCACCTCTACTTCATGACAGCATTTAATCCCCGCACCTTTCCAATCCCACTGACAGTAGCAGTGGCTTAACTAAAGATTAAGGGCCCTGGTGCAAAAGTCCAGCTTTGCCCTCTTCCCCCAGCAATCATCTCCCCTTTTGTGTTACAACCTCGCCCACAGAATCTGTCCTTGACTATATTCTGACCAGTTGCTCCATTTGGCATGAAAAGGTTAATTTTCTCTTTTTTAACAATGGAAGGTGAAATGTCATAAATGTTCTCACTCCTATTCACCAGAGGACAGGGGTAATAAATTTACAATGTACAGACTGCCAGTCATCTAAGGGTTTCAGAAAGGTGATCAAGAAGTTTAATCCACCTACGTGTGGTGAGGGTGACCTATGGACCCCCAGGCTAATGGACCCAGTGGCAGATGAGACCACTGTGAACCCTTTAAGTTAAGCCAGTGCTTATGGGGCCCCTAAGGTTCCTGGACCCTGGTGTGATTGCACCCTCTCAAATCATGCTCCTGGACAGTAGCATTGTGCCCATACCCACCCATTCTTGTAATGGCAGCAGCATTGTCCCCTTTCCCACTCTGGCAGCATATAATTTCTTTTCATCCCTCCTCCAGATCACCCTTCCTCACTGACAGCAACACTTTGCCCATTCTCACTCCTAACTGACTAGCAGGAGTACAGGAGATGCTGGAGACTTGGGGGACGGCTCTCCCGAATCCTGCTTTAATTCCTCTCCCGGTTCTAGTCTCGAGATTTCAGTTGAAGGTCTGTGCAGGACCTGAGCACTAATGTTTCTTTTACCATAATTTCACTGCAGGTCCATTCAATTCAATGGATGGGTCAGTGAAAAGCACGGATGACCCACAGATACCAATCTATGTGTCATCTGTGCCGTTTTTACTGCTCCGTACTCAGCTCATGGTCATGTGCAGGAGGCCTTACTCTGGCTTGCTATGATGGGGTGGATAGGATGGAAGGATAGGAAATCCACATTGGGTTTTTTCACATCATGGTATAAATGTAATATCTTTGTCCTATGGATCATTACAATTGGAGCATTACTAAATATGTACATTTAGAGTATGTTTTTAGTAGGTAAAAAATCCAATGCAATCTCCAAAAAGTGAGGGGAAAACTACTTAGGTAAGCACCTCACCTCTCCATGTTGTTCTGTCCTACAGGATTGTTCTCATCGTTGGTAAGGAGGAGAGCAGCGTGGACTGGTGAGGTTCCCTTTCTAATCGCTTTTCCCTCTGTTTGCAGTCTGTATCAGGACATCTACCTTTTAGTGCTAATTCACACCACAGGTAGAGATGGGTGAACCGATTCGTTCCAAGCTGGGTCCGACTTGAATATTCTAAATTGTTTCGTTTTTAATGAAACAAACAATTGGCGATTCATTTCATCCAACTGGCCACCATGACATGCATTGCGGTAAATTATTAAAACTTTGGGGTCTCTTTGAATGGTCTCCTGGTGATGTCATATACCTGGGGCTCAAATGGGCACGCCGAGTGTTAACCACATTACATCTCAATCTTTTCCATGCTCCAGCGGTGTCCTCCTACTATTGCCATGCTTCCTTCTACTGTCTCCATCAGGACTTATCTCACTGGCCACATGTACTTAAGCCTAGTGTATGCTCCAGAAAGTATGTGGCGCTCAAGTCAGGGAGGGGAGAGATTTGGTTGTACATCATTCTAGAAAGAGGGAACTCTGGTCATGTGACAGTGAGGTGATTCATTCCAAAAAGAGGCACGCTAACTTCTGAGAGAAGCATCGCCGCCTACAATGAGAACTGCCATGTTGGCTGTGCTGGCACAGGGAATGAGTGGTGGTGACTGGTATGATAGCTAATATATTACTTATGTAATAGAATTGTGCCCCCTCTGGCCTGCTGCAGGGGTGGTGCCCTAGTCAGTTGCCTATCTCTGTCGACCCCTCATCCTGGCCTTGGTTACAGCCTTGAGTTTTTTTGCATTATTGTCCAGTAAATGTCAGATTTCCATTACTTAGACCTATTCATCATATAACACCTGTTTTATTTAGTCCAGCTCCTAGTGACAGCTCTCCTAGACATCTGCTTTAGTAAATACTTGTATTCCCTATGAAATACTGCTAGAACACATTGTGTTGTGCCATTTTTTTTAATATTTAAGAACAGAAAGGAAAACCCTAAGGCCTTGTGTAGACTTTACAGTGGTGAAGTCCCTGTGGCTGCCCACTATGGAACCATAGGCGGTCCTTCTATACAACCTAGAAGTTGAATGAAACCCTAGCAGGGTTTTACACCTGAGAACTAGAGATGAGCGAATCGATTCTGCAGAAGTGGATCCGAATTTCAGGAAATCTTCGATTCGCCACTATTCCGGATTTCCTGATGCTTCGCAGTAATGAATATTTAGTAAGGACCTTTGTGACATCAGACAGTCACAAGATATTCTCTAGTGATGTGATTAGGCATGTCTTTGCTTGTTAGCAGATCCTTCCACATGAATAAAAGTTGTCCGTGCTGGAGAGAGAGAGAGAAAGAGAAACATGACCGCAGCATCCAAGGGCTTCCGCCATTTTGCCACCCACCCAGGCTCTCTGCAGCCCGGAAATAGCTTTTTATTTGCCACGAAGCAGATCGAAGCAAATTTTTTTGGAACTTCGAATCGAACTTTTGAGAAATTCGCTCAGCTCTACTCGAGAACACTTCATTTCCTACCCAGTTGCCTAAGCATGTTATGGATAAATGTTCATAGTAAGTCGTACTTCAATGTCCATCCAAGTTTTGCATTCTAGCTGGTTCTGTCCATGGTCCAGGTTACTCACTGGCCAGCTCTACTGCTACACTACAGTAGTGCAAAAGAAACCCCAAGATCGCCAGCTCCAGTGGAGAACCACGCAGATCCTCTAAGCTGAAACTGCCACTGGTGCCCCTGCACACTATACAATGGCGAGGCTTGACTCCTGCATGGATCTGCTTTGTGCACATATGTAACAGGGTTCCCACCCTCCTCCATTTTGTTCTTCCTACTAAGACTCAGACTGCAAATGCAGTTGTGGATTTAAGACATGCTTATTCGCACACCTGAGATGTGGTTTGTCCAATAGGACCACCTCAGCTGTGGCTCACCATTTTGAGACTTGGAAACTACTCCTCATTAAAATGCAGGCAGTATCATGCTCTTGAATTTTAGATTAGATAAATGTTATTTCTACCTGACGTCTGATCTTAAAGGGAGTATATCCCACAAAAATCACCTCTGAACCACCTACAGGCTGACGCCCACGTTGTGGAAACACAGGTTTTTTTTTGTTGTGTTTTTTTTTTTTTTAGCCAAAGCCAGGAGTGGATTGAGCAGAAGGTAGAAGTATAAGTACTTGCTATATATTTCTCATTCCTTTTGTAGCCATTCTTAGCTTTGGCTCAAAAAACCATAGCAAAATCTGCAACAAAAAAACGGCGTTTCTGCAATGTGGGGCCATATGCTGTGGTAGGGTATAGTGAACATAGCTTTTTTTGTGCCAATAATAATTCATTTGCAAATAAGCTGTTCAGTGCACCTAGGACATGGTGGCGTCTGCCAAAATGGCACTGCCCCTAATGTAAAATATTGACAGGTTCAGATGTGCAGCAACCACGCCCTGGCGTACCGAACAGATCATTTGCATATGGATTCAAAATGTATTTTACTGACAGTGAGATTGCACTTAAACTAAGTATGTTCACTATGTCACTAACCACCCCCATCGACAGCATATAAGTGGTTCATGTTGTATATTTAGTGTTTGTTCACACTCATTTTTTTATATCTTGGAAAATGCTGATTTCTGGAAGGTTCACAATACTTAACAGAGAAAAACACAAAAAAGAAACATATTTATTAAGAAATATATATTGGATTTCTGAAAACAACAGCATAGCCAAAACTTCAGCAAATACAAAGCAGAAAGTCTTTCCATTCACATAATAATTATATTAGACTGGAAGAAACCATATGTGCTATGGGGATTATAAAGACATTCTCCGGATATTGTGACAATCTGGCGTATAGCAGTAGAAGTCATGGTAATGTAGTGTATGGTGTAAAGGGAACCTGCCATCAGTTCAGGCTGCCCAAACCATAGACTGGGCTCCTTATTACAGAGAGCTATGGTCTTTGGTCTTATTCACACAACAGTAAAATATGACCGTTTTAATAACAGTGGATGGGTCATTCACATGTCTGTTTTTTTTTTTTTTAAAGGACTGCTCTTCGTTGTCAAAAATCTGACATGCCCTTAGTTTGTCAAAATGGACATAAACAGAGCTGTGTTCCTAGACCCATAGATATTCATGGGTCTCAAAAATGGCTGTCACATGGCCTTTATTCACTGCCATTCCCTTACATGGAGTTGAACAAGCCGACATGGCTGTTTTCATGGAAGTTTGTTTTGTGAATAAGACCTTATTCACTAGTGTTTCAGCAAAAACAAAAGGGGGAAATTTATTAAGACTGGTGATTCCTCTGCCAGTCTTTATTCATGTCTCTACTCCAACCTCTTCAGAATTCGGTCACATCGTGCAGGTATAACTCGTGCCAGTTTTATGGTGTGAGTTCTAGTTAATTTGTTGGGCCGAGGCACCCCATCCTAGCCTGACTTGTAGTAAATTCCCGCCATCATTTTAAGAACATGCCAGGCAGCCAGGTAAAGGGAAATGTCTGCCGAATGGCCCTCCTCCAGTTTTCCGAGCCCAACTGGACCTGATTGACAGGTCTCTCCCCACATACAAGCGGGAAGAGACAATCTATCAAGCAGAGCTGGGCATAAGCTCAGAAAATGAGGCTAGGAGGTTCCCTAACTTCTATTTACCTCTATGGGAGTTACAGAAACTGCGTATGACAATGACAAGCATATGTAATGTGTTTTTCTCACCAAGAGAATCAAAGTGCAGTGAGTAGGGGAGTTAGTGGCTGCCGTATAGGGACTCATCTCCAACAATGTACTTTTTGGACATTACAGTAAAAGAATACCTTGCCTACAACTCCCTCATAGAAGTCACGGACGCTGCTTCTCTAGGTGAGTCTTTTGGTGTATGGCTAGATATGCCCTTTGCGTGAAACGTTTTCCACACTCTGAACAGGAAAATGGCTTATCTCCACTGTGGACTCTTCGATGTCTATTCAGATCTGACTTGTGAGTGAAGCATTTTCTGCATTCCATACAATGATGGGGCTTGACTCCTGCGTGGATTCTTTGGTGGTCTACAAGATAGGATTTATAAGCAAAGCATTTCCCACAGTCGGAGCATGGGAACGGCTTCTCCCCTGTGTGAACTCTGCGGTGGTTGATGAGAATCGATTTATGTGCAAAGCATTTACCACAGTCAAAACACAGAAAAGGTTTCTCTCCCGTGTGGACTCTCTTGTGATACACAAGGGCGGATTTCTGGGTAAATCGTTTCCCGCACTCGGTACATAAAAATGGCCTCTCACCTGTGTGAACTCTGAAATGCCTGATAAGATCGGCATTCTGGGTGAATGTTTTGCAGCATTCGGTACACTGGTAGGTTTTATCACTTCTTCTGACTGCACTGGGTTTATGACCATCTTTTGTGTTAGTACATTTCTCATATTTAGTGGAGTCAGATGTGAGATCCGGGTGGTGATGGACCTGGTGCAGAACCGCAGTGATAGGGATATCTAGTGAGTTTGTTATAATGTCGTGTTCTGATTTACAGTATTGAGGTAAATCTAGACATGTTTCCCATGCATCAATGTTGCTGTAGTGCCCATCCTTATCGATGTAAGTAGGAGTCTCTTCCTCCTTACATATATGAACATTGTTCATGTAAGTTTCCTCTTCTTGTTTTCTTATCTCAACCTTAATATTAATCAAATCTTCATCCTGTGAATACAGTACAACTTAAAAATAGTACAGTCATGTATTAAAGGGGTTTTCTAGAATCTTAAAAAAATTGGCTACCTGCTAGAAATGAGCTAAAAAAAAAAAAATCCATTACAGCTCCAGCGCCAATGCTCCAGCGCTCCCCACTGGTGTTGGACGTACATGCACGTCACTGCTCCAGCCAATCACTGACCTCAACAGTCTCATGATGAACATGCTAGAGGCCAATGATTGGCTGCAGTGGATGTGTGAGGCATCTACTTACCAGTGCCATCATGTTTCAAAAGATTGCCCATGGACGGCTCCTAGGCTTGTCATTAGTATCATTCTATTACAGGCTGCCATAGACAATATACTGCAACATACAATATACTGCAATGCATTAGCCTTGAAGTATACTGTGCTAGTAATCAGACACCTAAAGGGTCTAAAAAGTGAAAAAATAAATAAATAAGTTAAAAAAAAATATATTTAAAAAATAATACAATAAAAAATTTCAAATCACCCCTTTTTCATCAGAAATAAAAATGAATAAAGTGAAGCACATATACATTTGATATCCCCGTGTCCAAAAATGCCCAAACATCAAACATATAAAAATATTTTTCTGTCATAGCAGGAATAAAAATCTAAATGGCCAAACCACTATTTTTTTTCCACCTTTCACCACCCCAAAAAATGAAATAAAATCAAAATGTCAGAAAATTTCCAAAATGGTATCAATTCATCATGTACAATCTGTCCTGCAAAAATGAAAGTCAAAAAATGGCTGCTTCAGGAAAGGGTTAAAGTTGGCACAGCCCCATATAGGCTAAATAGAATCAATATATCACCTTAGAATATGAAGAAACCTCAGTGTCATGATGTTGTAGTGGGACATTACAAATATCCTCTGTGCAAATCTGAGAATACAGAGGACTAGGACATCTCTCTGTTGGAATTTCTTCATTGGATCCATCTGAAATACACACACTGACTGAATACAGTATTATGGGTATGTCTATGTTACCTTTAAAACAGTCAATGAACGTCTCTTCTTACCTGGTGAAGTGAGGGGCTGGTGGTACTCCATCATCATGACATTCTTATATAGATCTTTATGTCCTTCTAAATACTCCCACTCCTCCATGGAGAAATGGACAGTGACATCCTGAGATCTTATAGGAACCTGACAACACAACGATACAGTCATTATCCAGACACATCATCTCTTGTGTTACCGTATAATGTACCAGTATTCCCAGCAGCGCTCACCTCTCCAGTCAGCAGCTCAATGATCTTGTTGGTGAGGTCCAGGATCTTCTGCTCATTGTCCCCGATGAGTCTCCGAGTCCCACTCCATCCTTGTAAGACGCATGGAGGTTTGTGCTCACTAGGTATCTTTGTTACGTTACTGTAATCCTGAGTATTGAGATTAAAACAGTGAATATATTATACATCACATCTGAGATCCCACTCATCTGGTGCTATCTTATCAGCCATACAAGTAATGAGACTTTCTAGAATCCTTCACCTCTCCAGTCAGCAGATAGATGATCTCTAGTGTGATCTTTAATATCCTCTTTGTCATGTCCCATCCATCTTTCTCCATTATAGCTAAATTGGGTCCGTTCTTGGCAGTAACAGTGAAGTGCGCTGTGACCTCTGCAGACAATAATAAATTATAGGATCACCAATAAGAATACGATTCTCTATATGCAATAACACAAGGTCTAATTTTAGGTCAAATATATCTGACATGTAGTTAATCCAAAGAAGATGATCAGTAAAAAAGAAACGTTTATATAAAGGAAGCCATGGGTCACTGACCAGTTCTGGACTGAGGATAAACCTCTGAAATTAACTTTATTAATAATAATAATAATAATAGTCCTTTAATAGTCCCACAATGGGGAAATTCAGTGTGTTACAGCAGCAAAGATAAGCAGATACAAATACAAATACAACATGTACAGGAATGTTCCAAGGTAAGAGGCATTACTTTGATAGCAGACAGACAGATAGGACGTAGCAGAGGAGGGGGGGGGGGATTTAACAGGCAGAGAGATATTTCAGTTCTCTGTGTGTAATGATCTCCGCTTAGGTCGGTGTTGGTTGTACAGCCTAACCGCGGTGGGGGAGGAAAGACTTCCGATAGCGCTCCTTCTCACACCTAGGGTGGAGCAGTCGGTCACTGACAGTACTGCTCAGCGCGATCACAGTCTCATGCATGGGATGGGACTTCTTCTTCTGCATGGAGCTCACCACGGACAGTATCCTTCTGTCACCCACCACCTGCACTGGGTCCAGTGGGCTCCCCAGGACAGAGCTGGCCCTTCTAATCAGCTTGTCAAGTTTATTTCTGTCCCTGGTTGATATACTGCTCCCCCAGCAGGCCACTCCAAAGAAGATGGCTGATGCCACTACCGAGTTGAAGAAAGTTCTAAGAAGTGCCCCCCGGATTCCAAAGGCTCTCAGTTTCCTAAGCAGGTAGAGCCTGCTGTGGCCCTTCCTGTACAGGGCCTCCATATGATCTGCCCAGTCCAGCTTATTATTAAGGAGCAAACCCAGGTACTTATAGGTGTTCACAATCTCGATGCCCGTCCCCAGGATGTCCACTGGTTTAGGAGGGCTTCTGCCTTTGCGGAAGTCCACCACCATCTCCTTGGTCTTCCCCGCGTTAATCTTCAGGTGGTTCCGGTGGCACCAGTCCACAAAATCCTGGTTCAGTTCTCTGTACTCCCTGTCATCATCATCTGTGATGAGACCCACTATTGCAGAGTCGTCAGAATACTTCTGTAGGTAGCAGCAGGATGAGTTGCACCTAAAATCTGCAGTGTACAGTGTGAAGAGGAAAGGGGCGAGAACTGTACCCTGAGGTGCCCCCGTATTACAGATCACGGTACCTGACACACAGTCTTGGGCTCTCACGTATTGAGGTCGATTTGTGAGGTAGTCTAGGATCCAGTTGGAGAGGTGGTGGTCCACTCCAGCAAGGCCCAGCTTGTCCCTCAGTAACCTGGGCTGTATGGTGTTAAAAGCACTGGAGAAGTCAAAGAACATTATTCTCACTGTGTTCCCTGGTTTCTCCAGGTGAGACAGAGCCCTGTGCAGAAGATGGATGATGGCATCATCTACCCCAATGCCCGGCCGATAAGCAAACTGGAGGGGGTCCATAGCGGGGCTCACTAGAGGGCGGAGATGTGTGAGAACCAATCTCTCCAAGATCTTCATCAGGTGGGATGTCAGTGCTACAGGTCTGTAGTCATTGAGGTCCATAGGGTGGGGTTTCTTTGGAACTGGTACCACACAAGAAGATTTCCATAATTCAGGGACTATTTCCTGCCTCAGGCTCATATTATACATATATGTAATTATACCACACAGCTGGTCCCCGCAAGTCTTAATTAGCCTTGCACTGATGTCATCTAGCCCTGCGGCTTTCCTCGCCTTGATCTTTTTCATCTCCTTCCTCACCTGGGCCCGTGTGAAGGTCAGACTGTGGCCAGATAAAGACAGATTTCTGGATTTACTGGTCTGTTGGGAAGTGGCCGCATGGGGAGAAGTCATTGTGGTGGGGGGAACTGAAGGACATGCTGGGGTGGGAGGAGCTGGTGTGTGATCAAATCTGTTGAAGAATAGGTTTAGTTCATTAAGCCAATTAACATCTGCCTCAATCTGGCAGACAGACTGTTTATGACCCGAAATTGACTTAAGCCCCTCCCAGACCCCCCCTTATGTCTTTTCTTTCCATTTGCTTTTCCATTTTTTCCTTATAACTGGCTTTTCCCTGCCTGATTTGATGCCTCAGCTCCTTTTGTACTTCCCTCAACCCCTCCTTATCTCTTGTCCTGAATGCCATCTTTTTCTCCTTAAGTAGTGTTTTTATATCAGAGTTAATCCATGGTTTGTTGTTGGAGAAGCACCTCACCACTTTTGTGGGTACTGTGTTGTCCACACAAAAATTAATGTAGTCCGTTATGCAGTGTATGAGTCCTTCTATATCTTCCCCATAAGAATCCTGCAGAACTTCCCATGCGGTTGTGTCAAAACAATCCCTCAGAGCCTCATCACTCTCCTCGGACCATATCCTCACTGTGCGGGTGACAGCTGGTTCTCTACGTACAAGTGGCTTGTACACCGGTCGGAGATGTACTAGGTTGTGATCCGATCTCCCCAGGGGCGGTAGGGCTGATGAGTTATATGCCTCCCTCGCGTTGGCAAAGAACAAGTCCAGTGTTTTGTTATCTCTTGGGTGGCAGGTTACATACTGTGTGAAACTGGGCAGTGTGGATGATGGAGAGGCATGGTTGAAATCACCCGACAGAAGAAAGAGGGCCTGGGGATGTTTTAACTGTAAAAGGCTCAGCGTGGCTTGTAGGACCTCGCAGGCAGTGTCAGCTTTCGCAGAGGGGGGGACATATGCAGCTATCACGATGACATGTGATAGTTCCCTTGGTAGGTAGAAAGGTCTCATGCTCACAGCTAATACTTCAATGTCCTCACAGCAAGTTTGCTCCTTAATCACAATGTGCCTAGGATTACACCATCTATTATTCACAAACATTGCCAGCCCTCCTCCTTTCCTCTTACCGCTCTCCCTTGTCCTGTCTGCCCGAAGGAGTTTAAAACCATCCAAGGAGACCAGAGGGTCAGGAGTAACTTCAGTGAGCCAAGTCTCTGTAAGTAGCATCATGCTGCACACCCGAAACTCCTGATGATGCCTGGTGAGCGCTGTTAGTTCATCCATCTTGTTTGCAAGAGATCTCACATTGCCCATGAGCAATGTGGGCAAACCTCAATTAAAAAAAAAAAAAAACAAAAAAAAAAAAACAACCACTATGTTTTTTGGCAGCTCCTCCTAGATGTCTGGAACTGGGCCGTCAAGGTAGCTTCTGGTTGAGTCTCTAGCTGTTGCAGTGGTCACAGACAGCTGCTGCTGGACAGTGATGTCCTCATGTTTAGTTGTATGAACCACCCACATGCTCTGCCCTGGAGCACTGAGGATGAATGTACTCTGTGGGCACTGCCATTCGGTCTACTGTATGGGCTCTGCTGTTGATCTATAGCATGAGCACTGAAACTAGGTCTACTCTGAGGAATTTGACACTGGGCAGATTGCTCCATACCCGGTATAGTGGCTAGGTGCCATTGACATCAATCTGTGCCAAGCTGCAGTAACAGAGCCTAGTCACTATATAGTGTATGAAGCTTTCTGCTTCTGGCTCTGTGCACTGTATAGTGCGGCATCAGAACCAACCCTGGACAGCTGAACCATGGGGGAGCCATAAAAAATTGTGGACAACCCCTTCAAGTCTGGTATACTTCGGATAGTTCACAAAAGGGATTGACTGGCCACGATCAGGACGATCACAGTCTTAAGTATACAGTGGGGAAAAAAAGCATTTAGTCAGCCACCAATTGTGCAAGTTCTCCCACTTAAAAAGATGAAGCCAGCCTGTAATTGTCATCATAGGTAGACCTCAACTATGAGAGACAAAATGAGAAAACATATCCAGAAAATCACATTGTCTGATTTTTAAAGAATTTATTTGCAAATTATGGTGGAAAATAAGTATTTGGTCACCTACAAACAAGCAAGATTTCTGGCTCTCACAGACCTGTAACTTCTTCTTTAAGAGGCTCCTCTGTCCTCCACTCATTACCTGTAGTAATGGCTCCTGTTTGACATTGTTATCAGTATAAAAGACACCTGTCCACAACCTCAAACAGTCACACTCCAAACTCCACCATGGTGAAGACCAAAGAGCTGTGGAAGGACACCAGAAACAAAATGGTAGCCCTGCACCAGGCTGGGAAGACTGAATCTGCAATAGGCAAGCAGCTTGGTGTGAAGAAATCAACTGTGGGAGCAATAATTAGAAAATGGAAGACATACAAGACCTCTGATAATCTCCTTCGATCAGGGGCTCCACGCAAGATCTCACCCACACGGGGGGACCTAGTGAATGACCTGCAGAAAGCTGGGACTAACGTAACAAAGGCTACCATCAGTAACACACTACACCGCCAGGGACTCAGATCCTGCAGTGCCAGACGTGTCCCCCCTGCTTAAGCCAGTACATATCCGGGCCCGGCTGAAGTTTGCTAGAGAGCATTTGGATGTTCCAGAAGAGTATTGGGAGAATATCATATGGTCAGATGAAACCAAAGTAGAACTGTTTGGTAGAAACACAACTCATCGTGTTTGGAGGAGAGTGAATGCTGAGTTGCATCCAAAGAACACCATACCTACTGTGAAGCATGAGGGTGGCAACATGATGCTTTGGGGCTGTTTCTCTGCAAAGGGACCAGGACGACTGATCCATGTACATGAAAGAATGAATGGGGCCATGTATCGTGAGATTTTGAGTGCAAACCTTCCATCAGCAAGGGCATTGAAGAAGAAACGTGGCTGGGTCTTTCAGCATGACAATGATCCCAAGCACACCGCCAGGGCAACGAAGGAGCGGCTTCGTAAGAAGCATTTCAAGGTCCAGGAGTGGCCTAGCCAGTCTCCAGATCTCAACCCCATAGAAAACCTTTGGAGGGAGTTGAAAGTCCGTGTTACCCAGCGACAGCCCCAAAACATCACTGCTCTAGAGGAGATCTGCATGGAGGAATGGGCCAACATACCAGCAACAGTGTGTGCCAACCTTGTGAAGACTTACAGAAAACGTTTGACCTCTGTCATTGCCAACAAAGGATATACAGTAATACCTCGTACACTCGCGTTTCCGAATTTGCGAATTCACAGATTCGCGATATTTTTTTGGCAACTAACATATATAGATTTTGCTCTTTTTTTTTCAGATCTGTGAAATTTAATTTAAAAAAACACCTTCGCTATTGGGTAGTAGCGTCCTGTTCGTTACGTACCCGGTAATTAGTTTCATTTTACTGTGAGTGTATAAGAAAAATGAATGAATGTATTAATATACAGTACTGTACAGTATACTTTAGTATACTGTACAGTACTGTAGGGTAAAGTTTATTGATATTTAGGGGTTAAACATTAGAAATCGGCATTGTAAGCGCTTCTAAGCGCTTGTACCAAACATTCGCGATTCCTCGCGATCCGCTCTGTAACCTAACCTCACGAATGTACGAGGTATTACTGTATAACAAAGTATTGAGATGAACTTTTGTTATTGACCAAATACTTATTTTCCACCATAATTTGCAAATAAATTCTTTAAAAATCAGACAATGTGATTTTCTGGATTTGTTTTCTCATTTTGTCTCTCATAGTTGAGGTCTACCTATGGTGACAATTACAGGCCGGCCTCATCTTTTTAAGTGGAAGAACTTGCACAATTGGTGGCTGACTAAATACTTTTTTTCCCCTGTATGAGCTGTATGAGCAGCTTTAAAGATCTTTTCCCACTTCAACAGTTTATTCCCTAACCACAGTGTTAGAGATAGCCGATGTACAGTGCTTGGCTATCAATGGCAGTCCCACTGAAATGAATGGGGTGATGGGTGCTCCTTTCTGATCCCCACTCCTTTCAGACTGGGGTGAGAAGTACCCCTGTTCTCAGGATCGGTGGGGAGCAACTTATACCCTAATCCTATAGACAGTGGATAATTCGCTGAGAAGGTAAACCTCTTTATGATCACTTTACCAATGTTAACATGTCGCCGATCACCAGACAAGCACTTATAGAAAATCTGCCCATATAAAAGGACAGGTAGTCTAGTATGTGGGCACTGCCGCCAGGTAGATGTGGGCACTGGTAGGTGGTCTGATAACAAGATGTCCATTATTACATGATTGTATTATGTGATCTCAATACCAAGTCATAACAACAACCTCCAATACAATGTGAAGAATGATAATCACAATAATAATCATATTAATAAAAGAGGTTATTACTTCTGTCAGGAGATCCCAGGTCCTGTAATACAGAATGTCAGTAAGAAGCAAGGATGATTGGGATTTGTAGTCATGTACAGCCCTCAGGGAATTCTGGGACTTGTAGTGATGGGATGCCGGGAAGCACACTTCACTCCGTACTCCGATAGTTATAGTATTTACTCATCAGCAGGCTACAGAAACATGGCGGCCGCGGTGCTGCAGGGACACTTATGTCCTTCTCGCCCTAGTGTCCGGACACTTTCACCCATGACGTCACTCTTTTTTAGGTTTTCCAATCAACTGCGCTGCTCGCTTGCATTGTCCAATGACTTACGGGGGGCGTAGCCATTCCTTCCCTCTCAGTGACCCCAGGTGCACCGGCCGTTTCCGGGAAGGTTAGTGAAGGACCAGTAACTTCCGGTTGCCTGGGGGACAGGGAAAGTGTTGCAGGTGAGGAGGACTCGTATGTGCCCTCATTAATATGACCGGTCGGTAATAAGTGCCCAGAGATTATAGGGGCTTGTGGGCGGAGCTGTAGTCCTGATCCTGCCACTTATATAGGGCACTACTTAAAGGGGCAGCACTAAATATTACGAGAATGGTACACAATCCATGGCAAAATAACTGTTTAGAATTCTCCATTTTAGGGTAAATTCCCATGACTGATTGTGCAGTTGGACCCATCTCGCATTTCAGTCTTCCCTTAGTACATGTTCCTTTAAAGGGGTTTTCTGGGCTAAAAATATTGATGAGCTATCCTAAGGATAGGCCATCAGCATCAGATTTGTATGGGTCTGACACCCGGCACGCCATCAATCATTTGTTCTCAGCAGCTGATACACAGAGAATGGAGCAGGTAGCTGACAGCGCTGTTCTCTATGTAATGGTCAGACCCAGGTATTGCAGATCAGCTCCCATTCATTTGAGTAGGTGCTAAACTGCAGTGACTCAGTGTTGCCACTACATAGGGAACAGAGCCGTCAGACCCCCTGATATCTGATATTGATGACCTATACTTAGGATAGGTTATCAATATTTTAAACCCGGAAAACCCCTTTAATCCGTCTCCTTTCCAACATCAGACCTCTAGGGTCCTAACCTTTTTTTGTGATCCCCATTATCCCTCCTTTAAAGCTCTGATTATATAAATCTTAAATATGCAATATAAAATTCTGCTTGCGAAAAGGCTTTCGTTATTTTACATGTTATAGTATTGCTGCATTTGTCTCCCACCAGTCACCCCTAATATGTACGGAGGATTTTGTAGGACTGGAAGCTGCTCTACATCACCTACTGATACATAAGAGTAAGAATGAACAGAAGATCCTGGACCTCACCCACGAGATCATTGAGCTGCTGACTGGAGAGGTGAGCGCTGCTGGGAATGCTGGGACATTATATAGTAACACAAGGGATGGTGGGTCTGGATAATGACTGTATCATTGTGTTGTCAGGTTCCTGTAAGGTGTCAGGATGTCTCTGTCTATTTCTCCATGGAGGAGTGGGAGTACATAGAAGGATAAATTAGAAGAATCTAGACAAGGAAGTAATGATGGAAGATTACCAGCTCCTCTCATCTCCAGGTAAGACGAGACTTTCATTGATTGTTAAGGAGAGAAAAACTTTCAGGGTCACCTACAGAGGTCACAATAATACCTGTACAAGCAATTTTACACTTTCAAAAAGTCTGAAGTGTAGTAATATACCTGAAACTTTCCCTGCACTGTGCTGCAAATGGCACAAAAGAGCGGTGTGTAGAGCCGTCATACTCTTCAACCAGTCATCGCGGCTCAGAGAACACTTCATTCATGTGTATTCTTCCTGCTCTCATGTTTTACTTTTTCTTTTAGAATGACCAATCACATTCGAGCATCCATTGAGATAGCAATAGCTTCTTCTCAAAATGTGGTGTTACTGGTATACGCAGTGGACCCTGCCCTGAAAGACTTTGTCATTGTGGATGCTAAACTTGTTGATTTGCTGTGCAGGTCTTGGTTAAGTTACCATTTATTGAACTCTCTGGGCGGCCACTTTAACTGGGCCTTTGCAGCTGGGATGGCTTTGAGGAGGAGCTGGAGGCCTGGTGGGAGTGGGCATGGAGTGATCAGACCTCTAGTATATAGGCTGCCCTGACACACATCACCTTCATGGAGACCCTATCTGACTTCCAGTGGGAGCGGCAGAATATATTACTATGTCTCGTGCCAGCCAGCTGTACTCAGTGATGATGGCCAGCTCTGGCTGTAGCAATGTTGTGTTCACCCTCTCTCCCTGCCCACATTCCCAGGTACTAGCGATGGGAATTTTAGCTCTTTTCAGTGAGTACTGGCTGAAGTCTGGACACTTCCAACTGGGCACAGGTGATGACTGACACCATCAGTGTTACTATGCAATGAATAATCTAATAACAGGTTTATCTTGGGATATTATAGTCACTGATGCCCAATGGACCCACAGGGACACACTGTTATTAATAATGATTGCGATCTCTTAACTTTATGTACGTGTTGGCACCCCTGAAATTTTTCCAGAAAATGAAGTATTTCTCACAGAAAATTATTGCAGTTACACATGTTTTGTTATATACAGTACATGTTTATTTCCTTTGTGTGTTTTGGAACAACACAAAAAAATGAGGAAAAAAATTGGACATAATTTCACACAAAACTGCAAAAATGGACTGGACAAAATTGTTGGCATCTTTTCAAAATTGTGGGTTTCAAGCATGTGATGCTCGTGCAAACTCACCTGTGGCAAGTAACAGGTGTGGGCAAAATAAAAATCTTACCTGAGACCAGATAAAAAGTAGAGAATTTGACTCCATCTTTGCATCGTGTTTCTGTGTGTGCCACACTAAGCATGGAGAATAGAAAGAGGAGAAGATAACTGTCTGAGGACTTGAGAACCAAAATTGTGGAAAAATATCAACAATCTCAAGATTACAAGTACATCTCCCGAGATCTTGATGTTCCTTTGTCCACGGTGCGTAACATAATCAAGAAGTTTACAACCCATGGCACTGTAGCTAATCTCCCTGGACATGGTCAGAAGAGAAAAATTGATGAAAGATTGCAACGCAGGATAGTCCGGATGGTGGATAAGCAGCCCCAATCAAGTTCTAAAGAAATTCAAGCTGTCCTGCAGGCGCAGGCGGCATCAGTGTCAACTATCCGTCAACATTTGAATGAAATGAAACGCTATGGCAGGAGACCCAGGAGGCCCCCACTGCTGACACAGACACTTAAAGAAGCTAGACTGCAGTTTGCCAAAATTTATGCGGGTAAGCCAAGATCCTTCTGGGAAAAGTCTTGTGGACAGATGACACCAAGATAGAACTTTTTGGTAAAGCACATCATTCTTCTGTTTACTGAAAACAGAATGAGGCCTACAAAGAAAAGAACACAGTACCAACAGTCAAATATGGTGGAGGGTCAGAGATGTTTTGGAGATGTTTTGGTGCTTTGACAGTGCATCATGAAATCTTAAGATTACCAAAGGATTTTGGGTCTCAGTGTAGGGCCCAGTGTCAGAAAGCTGGATTTGTGTCTTAGGTCATGGGTCTTCCAGGAGGACAATGACCCCAAACATCCTTCAAAAAGCACCCAGAAATGGATGGAAACAAAGAGCTGTAGAGTTCTGAAGTGGCCAGCAATGAGTCTGGATCCTAAATCCCATTGAACACCTGTGGAGAGATCTTAAAATTGCTGTTGGGAGAAGAGAAGGCGCCCTTCAAACATGAGAGGCCTGGAGCAGTTTGCAAAAGAAGAGGGGTCCAAAATTCCAGCTGAGAGGTGTAAGAAGCTTGTTGCTGGTTATAGGAAGCGACTGATTTCAGTTATTTTTTCCAAAGGGTGTGCAACCAAATATTAAGTTGAGGGTGCCAGTAATTTTGTCCAGCCTATTTTGGGAGTTTTGTGTGAAATGTTATCATTTTTGTTTTTTTAACTCTGTTTTTTTGTGTTGTTCCAATACACACAAAGGAGATAAACATGTATGACAAAGCATGTGTAATTGCAATTATTTTCTGGGAAAATTTCAGGGGCCAACACTTATGGCCATAACTGTATGTCTATGTATTATTTATTTGTAATGGTGCAAGTTTTGTACTCATTGACTGAAAATGCTATCAGGAGTGTTTTCGCTGTGGGAACGATGTAGTGTCATATAGATACACCATATATTGTGTGTGTGCTCACTGTGTGTGTCTCCTACCATAGATGGATCCACTACCAGTAGTGGTAACACTACACCAGAGAGAAGTCTCAGTCCTGAGGATTATAAGGTAAAAAAAAAATGCAACACGTGACATCAGTGATTCCATTTTCCGCGACACTCATAACCAAGAGAGAGAATTCCCACCTACAATAAAGCTTTATAGTTGATCCCTAATGTATATGTAAGCAGGTTTATCTTTATAGATGGATTTTCCTTATCTTTCCAAGCAATGTAGTTTTGTACGCTGTGTTTAACTGTTGATTTTAGCATTAAAGTGCTGAGTGGGTGATGGGGAAAGCAGTCCAGGGTAGTTCTCCAGTGGGGGGCTATATTTACTTCACTTTGTATCAAGATGGCTCTTACTGGCAAGTTGGTGGCTACCTGTGTCAGTAGCCCCCACCCAAAGGATGTTTATAGTGTTCGCTTTCCTAAACCAAGGGTAGGCAACCTCAGAGGCAAGACCTTTAATATTGTTACCAGAATACTAATAGCTGCATGTTAACAGTACCATCTTAGTAAACTTCTTACCAATATCAACGCCTCCAATAAGACCAGCAGAGTCCTCATTAACATTGCCACCAAGATGCCCCATTAATGGTACCATCAGTGTGCCCATCATTTAGAATTTTGCTCCAGTAAAAAAAAATGAAAGTCTCCCACCGCCAGCATCACTTCTAAACCACTTCTATGCTGTTGTAGGACCAGACAGACCTTCAGCGTCAAAGTACTGAGAAATGCAATTTTCATTTCATATATAAATGAGCTGTTTGGTGCTCTCAGGACCACACCTGCTGGAGCCAACATCTTCTTTTGTGTAAATTGCTGTCCATGGGACATGTTGGTCTTTCTGTTTTTAGGGGGGCGCTGGGTGACTGCATGTAAGTTTTTACGCTAGGTTCACACTAGAGTTCGGGTTTCCGTTCTTCGGGTCCGCTTGGAGACCTAAAAAATAGAAAACCTATCTGCCCAAAATCGGCAGAGAGAAAAGTCCTGCATATTTTAAGGGGAATGGTCACTCAGTGCAATGATTTTGGTGGCGGTAGAGCTGAAAGGCAAAAGTCTCATAAAACCGCACATGCCGTATACTGGGAAAGCAGTCTGACCTTAGTTGGCACCTGTCCGTAATCTACCACATCTCACTTTTTCTCTTTATTATATGGCTCTATGAAATAATAAAGGTTATCTGTACAAATTGACTCATTTGGTTTCTCTTTAAGACATACCTTGTTATTTACCCTTTTAGGGCCTGCTAGTGGGCTGCAATGATGAAGACTTCGATCACTATTAGCTATAACAGTATCCAGGCCCGTCTAATAGATCTCAGATGAGAAGTGTGGTGCTTTAGGGGAGAATATTCAGCTTGCACAATATTTTTTCTTTTTTTTCAGGATTCAAGCCTAGTAATTGTTAAAATGGAAGAGACAGAGGAAGAAGACGAGAAATATGAGATGGATGATCAGTTCTGTAAGCTAGAAGAGACACCTATAGATATTGACACATGTGAGTAATAACATTCTTCACTAAGTCTCCAATTCAACCCCTTCCTCCGTTAGTACAGTGTAATACATAGTGTGCCCAGTGGAGGAGTCAGGAGCCAGCAGCACCATTTAGAGGGACACTCTCTTGCCAATGAATGTGGCCCAAGTGAGCTTGGCAGTGGATGCCTCTGATATCGCATGGCACCGAATCTCATATAGAGTAGAACTGGTGCCACATATTTATACATCATCACCAGTAGTTTTGCTCCACACTGCAAAGATGACCTTTGGATGGCTAAGAAGGTAAGGAAGGTGGTTCTTCTGAAGTGCTGTTATTTTGAGGACACTTTGCTACATCCGCTCTTTCTAGTGTTTGAAGCTCTCGCAGGAAAAGCGATTTGACAGAGGTTGTGCTGATGTGTCCGACTAATGGAGTCCAGGCTGAACTTAACAGTCAACAGGAGTTTAATGGAGTTGCCCAAGATTAGAAAAACATGGCTACTTTCTTCCAAAAACAGCACCACATCTGTTTTGCAAATGTGAGTAACTAAAGATTTTCTCTAAAGTGGTGGTGGTTTTCTCTTAGTGGTGACAGTCTGTTGTGTTCATCGCATGCTAGTGGATTCACCCATGAATGCAGGAACTTTCTATTGCCTGGCACTTCCATCCAACCATGATATTCTTATTGTGTTCGGGTTATCTTCTCATACATGTCATGTCCCTGCCTGATATCCTGTCCACAATAAGGATATCATGGCTGGGTTTCTGACATGTCCAAGACTATAGAAAGTTCTGTCATTCTTTCAAACTCTTAAAATTTTAGTTACTTATATTTGCAAAAATGTTTAATTTCTACAAATAGTTATGTTCATGGGAATACCCTTTTAACTTTTTCCAGATGATGATATATATTAACCTCTTCCCACCACAGCAATTTTTCGATTTTTGTTTGATGTCATGGTGGCACAACCGTTAAAATCAGAAGGGCTATTGCCCGCAATCAGTATGGGTACTGATCACAGGCATTGCCACCAGGGTCTGCACTGTAATCCTAGGATACTCAGGAGCTAGGGCAGCTGTCATGTTTGAAAACCCAACATCCGCCGCAATAGTATGGCAGATGTTGGGACAGGGGTAAGGGAAAGAGGCCACATTTGGATACATAGTTGTTTCCTGGTTTCAGCATAAAATAGTAGGAATTGGCCTGGTGGGGTCTAATTGGAACATGTGTGATAAAAATGTCATCTAAAAGCATACACTTCTCTAAAGCTCTGCCTCATACTTGAGGGACCTACTGATGCCATCTTTATTAACACAGCCCTGCATCCATATAATAATAATAATAAATTTTATTTATATAGCGCCAACATATTCCACAGCACTGGACAATTTGTAGGGTTCAAGTACCGACAAAAAGATACATTACAAAGAAATAGTCAATTCACACACAGGGACTGAGGGCCCTGCTCGCAAGAGCTTACAATCTATGAGGTAGAGGGGGTGACACAAGAGGTAGCAGGGGCGGCAACAGACGTAGCATTGCTTGCACAATGGTCAGACAATTTTGTAATAGAGGTTACTGTCATTACACATATATAAAGCTGTATGAGCTGTCACCAGTCGTGTCCTTTAACCTTCGTCAGGCTGCATAATTTTACAACGTTAACAGGCTGCAGAGGTACAATTGTACCTTCATATATTTTGAATGAAGATAATGCAAGGAAAAAAGAATAATATTTTTTTTAATGATAATGCTATTTTATTATTATAAACAAGTAAAAAAACTGTTCATTTACATTATAAAAGAAAATGTATCACCGTCGCCCAGCAATTATTTCCATTTAGAGGCCATACTAAATTTACCCAGTATATACCTTCAAAACCAGCTAAATATGGCATAAAGATTTTCTGGGCTTGTGACTCGTCAAACGCCTACCCATTACAAGGTCAGCTCTACGCTCTACACTGGGAAACCAACTGATGGTCCTCGACAAGTAAACATTGGTGAACGAACAGTATTGGACCTAGTGACCTCGTATAAAGGCTCTGGAAGAAATGTCACCACCGATAACTTCTTTACAACCATGGAACTAGCTAAGGTATTGACCTCCTGGAACATGACACTAGTTGGTACAGTGAGAAAAAACAAAAGGTTCCTACCTAGCAACATGCAGCCTGCCAAAGAAAGGCCTGTAAACTCGACAAATTTTGCCTACAATCATGATGCAACAGTCTGTTCATATGTACCAAAGAAGAACAAATCAGTCGTGCTTCTATCATCTATGCACATTATGGGAGAAGTTGAAGAGACACTAGCAGCCAAGCCAGAGATAATAAAATACTACAACAAAACAAAAGGCGGAGTTGATGTCATGGATAAAATGTTGGGAGAGTACACTGTGAAACGACGAACATTACGTTGGCCTCTGGCATTTTTCTACAATATGATTGACGTCACTGGGTTAGCATCCTACATCATCTACAGAGAACACAATCCAAGCTTCAGGACAAAGGATCAACGAAGAAAGTTCCTGAAAGATCTCGCAAATCAGCTGTGTATGCCTGCAATTGAAGATCGTAGTACAAACCGAATGATGATGAGAAACCATTTTCTTCGAGGTGCAGTAGAAATGGTGCTTGGACGATGCATTCTGGTAGCATCGCAAGCAGCAGCTGGCCCTCAAATACCTCATGGTAGTCGTGGACCCTCCCCTGTTGTTGGTAGTTGCTATGTCTCCCAAGACCTGAGGCGAAAACAACGTAAGACTAGAAAGTCTTGTGTGGTTTGTGTGAAACCCATTTGCGATGAACACTCGGTAGCAAAGACAACATGCATTACTTGCGAAGAAAATCAATAACAAAAGTTTCTTACATTTTCTTTTATAATGTAAATGAACAGTTTTTTTTACTTGTTTATAATAATAAAATAGCATTATCATTAAAAAAAATATTATTCTTTTTTCCTTGCATTATCTTCATTCAAAATATATGAGGGTACATTTGTACCTATGCAGCTTGTTATGGATGCAAAAATATCTCGACCCCTTATCTCGGAAGGGGGTGGAGATATTTTATTGAAATTTGGCCAATATATTCTGGACCAAAACTGCAGAGATGTCAGAAAATTTCAGCCCTCTACGGCTTTTCGAAACAAAGTTATTGCAATTTTAAAACGGAATAGTTACAATTGTACCTACTAAGCCGGACGAAGGTTAACGTGCAGATGGTACCTGGATATATAAAGTTATTCTGATATGGCATCATATCCTGTGAGGTAATGTTGGAGCATAAACAGAGGAGGGTACGTTTTAGGGATTCTAACTACGGAAGGGTTTACATTAGGAGTTGTGATAGGCCTGTCTGAAAAGATATTTCTTTAGTTTGCGCTTGAAGCTGTGGAAATTGGGGGTTAATCTAATAGTCCAGGATAGAGCATTCCAGAGAAGTGGTGCAACTCAGGAGAAGTCTTGTATACGAATGTGGGAGGTTCTGATAGTAGAGGATGTTAGTCTTAGGTCATTGAGTGAACGGAGAGCATGGGTTTGGCGATAGACAGAGATGAGGGAGGAAATGTAGGGAGGTGCAGCATTATGGAGAGCCTTGTGGATGAGGGTGATAAGTTTATATTGTATTCTGTATTGAATAGGCAGCCAATGTAGTGACCGGCACAGACCGGAGGCATCGCTGTAGCATCTAGACTGATAGATGAGCTTGGCTGCCACATTCAGAATAGATTGTAGAGGGGAGAGTTTAGTAAGGGGATGACCGATTAGTAAGGAGTTAAAGTAGTCAAGGCGAGAGTGAATCAGAGCAACAATAAGTGTCTTTAGTGTATTTGTGGTAAGGAAAGGGCGGATTCTGGAGATGTTTTTGAGGTGGAGATGACATGAGCGTGCCAGTGATTGGATATGGGGGGTGAAGGAAAAGTCTGAGTCAAACACAACCCAGAGGCAGCGGGCATGCTGCCTAGGAGTTATGGTAAGGCCGAAGACTGCAATGGAGATATCGGGGACAGCAGTAGTTCAGTCTTTGAGAGATTCAGTTTCAGATAGAGCAAAGACATGATATTTGAGACAGCAGAGAGACAGTCACTGGTGTTCTGTATTAATGCAGGGGTGATGTCATGGGATGACGTATATAATTGGGTGTCATCAGCATAAAGATGGTACCGGAAGCGAAATCTAGTGATGGTTTGTCCAATGGGGGCTGTGTAGAGGGAGAAGAGCAGGGGACCTAGGACCGAGCCCTGAGGAACCCCAACGGCGAGGGGAAGAAACAGATCCCGCAAATGATACACAGAAAGTGCTGTATGAGAGATAAGAGGAGAACCAGGAGAGCGCGGTGTCCGTGAGGTCGACTGGGCGGAGCATAGTGAGGAGGAGTTGATGGTCAACCGTGTCAAATGCTGCTGAGAGATCTAAAAGAATAAGAAGAGAGAAGTCACCTTGGGATTTAGCCATCAGGAGATCATTGGAGACTTTTGTGAGGGCCGTTTCAGTAGAGTGCAGAGTGCGGAAGCCAGATTGTATCATACCAACACCAACTATGCAATGGGGTCCTTCTTGTTTTATCAGTAGTTATTAAATATTAGGTTTTAGATTAGATACGTTCACTTTCCCTCTATGTAGTTCTTTTGATCCTAACAGGTCTTCTTACTGTAATACACTTAGCTCTGCCTTCACTTCATCGAGGATAAGCTCCTATAGCAAACACTACCCATAGACCATTGTAGGTTTGTGTAGTCATGAGGAGGGATATCCACAGGGTGATGCCAACAGCAAGTTACAGCCAATAACATTATTAAGAGAAGAAAGCTGATACTTCAATAACACTTATTAAGAAAATGTATATGTGTTTTCTACAATAAAACTCTACCAAATATATAAATACTAGTAAATGTGTTTTATTGTATGCACATGAGGAACGGGTTGGACCAACCTCAAAGTGGGTTCCACATTTTTTATTTATTTTTTGTTATCCTTTTTAACCAGTTTGGGCATTTTTCACCTTGTGAATATTCACTTCCTTTTGTTTCTTCTGTGACTCTGGAGGGGTACTATGTCTGCTGTACAGGTGTAGGGAGACTTAAAGGCCATGCGTACTATTCTAAGAATTCTGGAAAACTGTATGCAAATAAATTTTGCAAGATGACAAAAGGAAAACTGCCTCTAGTGCCGACTATAATATAAATCAGTGTTCGATTTTCAAGAAGCTTTGTGACGTGACGTGGGTTATAAAGTAAACCACTTTCTGGAAAGCTACCTTCCATTAGGTGGCGCTAGAGGCAGTTTTCATTTATTCATCTAGGAAAACTTATTTGTTCTCTGAAGATATGTACCTCTCTATAGGTAATGTCTGGTATTGCAGCTTATCTTCATTGAAGTGAAAAGAGCTAAGCTGCAATACAATACACAAGGCAGACATTTTGAAGAAGGCAGATGTGATTTTTGGTTGACCAAAAACTCCTTCTTTATATTATTCTGTCGTACTGAGCATATAGTTGACACTCAGCACCACAATAGTTCGATGTTGTGCCTGCTACATGCCTTCTGGGTCCCAGCTGTACTACACAGCTGGAACCTGGTATTAGCTGCAGGAGTCGAAAAATGCCACAAATTCAGCAGCTTTACCCCTCTATAGCAGCATCTGGTTGGTTAGGAGGTGAAAGGGCTTCACCTTCATCCCTTGGGTCTCCAGCGATGAGATTGTGGGGTCTCAGGGGTTTCCATAGAGAATCGATATACCATATATGATGTACTGCAATACAGAGGTACTACAGTATATAGTACAGGGAATCAAGAGAATTCAGGTTCAATTACTTTTTTGAGAAAAAAAAAGTATAAATAAAAAGTTAAAAATTTACCTTTTTGAAAAATAATCTAAAAAAATAAAATGAACAAACATATTAGATATCCCCGTGTGCGTATAGATCCACACTATAGAGTAATAACGTTACTTGTGAATGTGTATGCAGGGAATGCCATAAAAAATAAATACCGCAATACGCAAATGAATGTGTTTTGGTCACCTCGTCTTACCCCAAAAAAGCAGTGATCAAAAAGTTGTGCATACCAGAAAATGGTACCAATAAAAACTGCAACTTGTCCTGCAAAAAAGAGCCCTCACATAGCTCCATGAACAAAAAAGTAAAATAGATATGGACGACAGAATCTTGTGAACCCATCAAATCATTTATTTTCTCAAATTGGCGTTTTATTCAGTAATAGTGGTAAAGCGTAATAAATATGGTATTGCCATATTCGGGATGACCCATTGGAAAAAAAATGTCATTTTTTAATGCAGAGTGAACGCCATAAAAACACAACACAAAATATAATGACAGAATTATATGTTTTTGTTCATGCAGACCCCCCTCCAAAAATGTTAATAAAAACAAATCAAATAATTATATGAAATCCAATATGGTGGCAACTAAAAGTACAGCTTGTTGTGCAAATAATAAGCCCTCGTATGGCTATATTGACAGAAAAATAAAGAGATTCTGAATTTTGGAAAGCAGAAATGGAAAATGCATCTCAATAAATTAGAATATCACCAGAATTACCCTCCTTGAGGATTGTGTCAATGACTGCCTTCTGGACATCTGTCAAGTCAGCAGTCTTCCCCATGATTGTGTTGCCTGCTGAACCACACTAAGGGACCTTTTTAAACGCTTAGGAAGCCTTTGCAGGTGTTTTGGGTTAATTCTTCTAATTTTCTGAGATAATGACTTTTGGCTTTCCTTGGTTGTAAGCCATAATCATCAACATTAACAGAAATAAACACTTGAAAAGTTCACTGTGTTTGTAATGACTCAATATAATATGTGTGTTCCACTTTTTCAATTGAATTACTAAAAAAAACAAAAAAAACTTTTTGATGATATTCTAATTTATTGAGATGCACTAGTATAAAAAAAATCAGCTAGTCTTAACACCCAAACTACCATGTGTCCTTAAACAGTTATTTTTTTTAAACCCTGGATAACCCATTTAAGATGTAACACAAGATCAGTATAAGACATTAGGGATAGTGCCCCAAACATAAGATGTTATGTAGGTCCTTGTGGCAAACTGTAAAATGTTCTTCACATGTAGAGCCACACTGTGGTCCTGGTGACTGTATCTTTACATTTACAAGAATTCATTTTATTCCTAGTAGATGGACGAGACATAGGGAATATCCCAGAAGGAAGCATCAGTGGCCCCGAAGAATGTAAAATGGAAGATTATAACATTGTACAAATCAACCTGGACAATGAACTGGTGGATCACTCACCTGATCTCCCTAAGAATGGGGAACCTTTTGCCAACATTTCAGACTTTGCTGAGCAGGACGGCTCTTACCGAGTACGTAAAGTATTTCCCTGCCCTGAATGTGGGAAATGTTTTGCTCATAATTCGAATCTTATTACACACCAGAGAACTCACACGGGGGAGAAACCATTCCCATGTTCAGAGTGCGGGAAATGTTTTAAACAAAAATCAGATCTTGTTCGCCACGAGAGAATTCACACCGGACAAAAGCCCTTTCCGTGTTCTCACTGTGGCAAGTGTTTCACGCAGAAGTCAGATCTCATAAAACATGAGATCAATCATACAGGGCAAAAGCCCTTTCCATGTTCTGAGTGTGGGAAAAGCTTTACACGGAAATCTGTGCTGCTACGACACCAGAGAATCCATACTGTGGAGACACCGTTTCTGTGTTCGGAGTGCGGGAAGTATTTTGTACAGAAGTCTGATCTGGTCTACCACTTGAGAATCCATATGGGCGAAAAACCTTTCTCATGCGCTGACTGTAACAAAAGTTTCACTCAGAAGTCGGATCTTGTTATACATCAGAGAATTCACACAGGGGAGAAGCCATTTTCATGTTCTGACTGCGGAAAGTGTTTCACCCATAAGACCATGCTTATCAATCATCAGAAAATTCACACGGGTGAGAAACCTTTTCCATGCTCACAGTGCGGGAAATGTTTTGTGCAAAAGGCAAACCTTGTTTATCATCAGAGAATCCACACAGGAGAGAAGCCGTTTCCTTGTACCGAATGTGGTCGCTGTTTTACACAAAAGTCAGATCTTGTTCGACATCAGAGAATTCATAGGGAACAGACGTCACTGACTCGTACTGATGTGTAAAAAGGATATTGCACAATCCTATTGTAGAATCCATCCTTCCTCATGCCTACAAAACTACGTGCACAGCAAAACTGAGACTGACTTACCCGGCATCACTCCTATATATTTATGTCATGTAGACATAGATTATTCTGATATGTTAGTTTGTGGATTATGCATTGATGTGTGTCTCATGTCTTGTGTGTCCTAAATGACCACCCATGCAAGTTCATCTCTCCATTGAATGTAAGTTCTTGATCATTTCTGAGGCTCCTAACTTTCCATCTCCACCCAATGCAACCATGTCAAAAAGATCTTTAGGCTGAGGCTACATATTGCAACATTGTTGCAGATTTTGCTGCAATTTTTTGAGCCAAAGCCAGGAGTGGATTAAGCAGAAGGGAAAAGTATATATTTCCCATTCTTTGCCGCAATGTGTGGTCTCAGCTTTAAAGAGTTATTTAAGACCCAAATGAATGAGGCTGTTCCCTGCACAGTGTACAGAGCCAGAAGCTGGCAGCTCCATATACTGTATAGTGACCTGGCTATGTTATTGCAGCTCATGACCACTGCACCCTGTGTGGAGATGTCTGCTTCCAGCTCTGTACATTGGGCAGAGAACAGCTGATCATTGGGGGTCCCACCAATCTCAAATGAATGACTTTTCCTAAGGATGGGTTATTCATCTTGAGCCTTGCATAACCTCTTTAGCTAGATTACAAGTAAGTGAACAACATTTTATTTATTACTGTTTTTTTTAGTTAATATAATAAGTATTAATGAATTGATTTGCACATAGAGTGGTGATGATTAAAGGTAAGTCAGACCAGCTGAAATGTCACTGTCACTTTAAGTCAGTACCAGTGGAAATAGAACATTTTCTAATATATCTTATTGGAGAAAAATGCCCTTATCCCTATGCCCGGTTTCTTTCCTTCTCTTCTCCCTTCTTTAAATTTGAGAATCAGACTAACAACTCTCAGGGCCAGCGACATAAATACAATGGCATCGATAAGTTTTGATTTCAGTTTATACAGTATTTTGGAGTCTGGGCTGGTTCTGGAGTCCTGAAGAGTAAAATTTGTGGTCCCAGGGGGTCCCATTTAGACATTTTCTATGATCCCTAGCCTTTTATAGTTATTCCCCTGAATGTGGCATAATCATAACCTTGTAGCCATGGTCAGCATCAACATGTGAGCATGCCATTGCTTGGTGTCTAAATGTATGGGCATGAACCATGACATGTTACCTTACATCAGTGCTGTGCTCCTGATCTATTTTTATAATCCGTCCACCCATTCAAAAGATATGACTCCTGGAACAATATATGTAAATTATCTCCTGTTTACCAAGTGGGTGGGAACCCTTTATTTTCTATGGCTGTGCATACAGAGACAGGTGTTAGCACCGCCCACTGGACTCCAGTACTCCTTCGAAGTATACAAAGAACAGTAATATAAATGAATAAAATATAAGTTATACTAAATCTTTTCCCACAAAAGTATATCCTCCTGCTCTATAACTTTCTTCCTGCAGAATACACAGCACTTTCCTGGTGACAGGTTCCCCTCAACTAAGGAGAGTCCATACTTGGCATGTACTGTACTCTCTAATACAGTTAATACTGTCTGCCTGTCATGTGTCTGCCCTGTATACATCTTTCTAAAGTCATTTTTTTTCTTATCTATCCTTTATTTCACTGTCCCTGCCTATCACTTTGCTAGAGCTAAACTGCTGACTGGATAGTGAGTTGGTAGTGAGAGGGGAGCTGTGCTGCCATTACAACTAACAGCAAGTGAAATAGCAGGGAAGTGGCTAATGGAAAGGGACTAGCAACATCACTCACATTGGTCTCAGTGGTCACTAGAAAGGGATCAGTGACATCACACACATTGGTGTCAGTGGTCACTGGAAAGGGACCAGTGACATCACTCACATTGGTCTCAGTGGTCACTGGAAAGGGACCAGTGACATCACTCACATTGGTCTCAGTGGTCACTGGAAAGGGACCAATGACATCACACACATTGGTCTCAGTGGTCACTGGAAAGGGATCAGTGACATCACACACATTGGTCTCAGTGGTCACTGGAAAGGGACCAGTGACATCACTCACATTGGTCTCAGTGGTCACTGGAAAGCGACTCAGTGACATCACACACATTGATCTCAGTGGTCACTGGAAAGGGACCAGTGAACATCACTCACATTGGTCTCAGTGGTCACTGTAGAGGGACCAGTGACATCACTCACTTGGTCTCAGTGGTCACGGGGGGGCCTGGGTCCGGGGGTCCTGGAAAGGGACCAGTGACATCACTCACATTGGTCTCAGTGGTCACTGGAGGGGGGGGGGGGGGGGGGGGGGGGGGGGGGGGGGGGGGGGGGCGGGCCCCCGGCGGGGGGGGGGGCCCGACCCCCCCCCTGTGGCCTCGGTGGTCGTGGGGGAACCCCGGCCCCCCATGTTGGTCCAGTGGTCGTTGGGAGAGACCAGTGACATCACTCACATTGGTCTCAGTGCTCATTGTGGAGAGACCAGTGACATCACCCACATTGGTGATGAGGGCAAGACACAAGATGAAATGGAAATCAGTGGTGGACAACAGAATGCCAGGGACAGGTGAGTAATTATATATATATATATATATATATATATATATATTTATTTTTTTTTTAATGTTACACTTCACCTGGCCTCCATAGAAGCTTGTCCAAGTCCTGGACAACCCCATTAAAATAGGTCCTCAATATCCAATCAGTGGGGGCTGGTGTGTAGCAATCGCTACCAGGCCCAGGAGCAGGAGGGAGTCCAAAGGCCTCTCTGCAACATAAGAAGACGCCAGTATTATAGATAGCACATGGTAAGTGGGGCCCCCATTACAAATTTTGCATTGGGTCCAAGGGGTTTAATGTTATATCTCTGGTGGGGGTCCAACACCTGAGACCTCCAACTGATCAGCAGTGGTGTTAAGGTGAGCTTCTCACAGGCCAGGGGGCATCACATTCATTGGGATTTCCAACTTCACCAATTGCTTCTCACAGACAGAAGTCTGTTGTTGGCCATCTCAAAGAACAGCTTAGTGAAATGGCCAAACTCACTCGTTTTAGTTGACTTCTATGTTTGTAAAACCTGCTTTTGTGGGACTGTTGAGGTTGTCACCCAGGAGGCTGCAGCCACTACTACATTTACACACAGTGTTGCCACAACCAGATGTTACGGCCACTTACAGTACATACACACTGTTTCTTTCTTCTTCAGGTGGTTTCCTATAGATTTCATTATAGGGATAAAAAAAATCTGAAAAAATGCCTGAAAAACAGTGGAGGGAATTTACTAAAAAAGGCTCATCAATTTTCTGGTGCAAAAGTAGCGCACTTTTGGTGCTCGGTAGTTTGCCTGCTTTATGCTGCTTTTTAGAAAAGTGGGAGGATATCAAGGAGGGTCGGGGGCGCACCGTCATTCACTGTAATGTAAAAAACAAGCTGTGGAAGATTCAGACAATCTGTTGTTCCCATCCTATGATGGATCAGAGCAATGGAGGAAAATGAAGCTGATGGGAATTTAGCCTTACTTGGCAGTTTTCTTAAATCTCACAGAAAAAAAATGGAAGAAGCAGTGCCTGTGTGGCCACTTCCCCACTCATAGCAGCCATCTGCAAAAAATGTATGCAGTATCCTGTGGACAATGGCTGGCTCTTAGATAACATCACTGCTCCTAAGGCACGGTTCACCGTGTAATGGACAGTAACGGACATCCGTCTGTTACCCATAGACTTTAATGTTAAAAAATAATGGACGCTTGTCATCCGTCATGAAATCGGTTTTTTTTAACAGACACAAAAGTCCTGCATGTAGGATATTTTTGCCCGTGAAAAAAACGGACATGTGACGGATTGTGTGTAAACAGACGCTAACGGTTACTAATGGACACAAGATAAAATCCCATTGAAATGAATGAAAATTTTAACGGATTTCTGATGGTTCAGCTAGTGTCCATTGCTAAAATCTTGCAACGGACACTACTGACGGTCACCAGCGGTAGTGTGAACAACCCCTAATAGAAGACACTGCAGTTCTCCGGAGCCACCAGTGGATGGGGCTGCTTGTGCTGCCCCTATTACCTAAACAGCCTTCCCCATCCACTAGAAGCTTCTGGCAACCCGAAACTGTTAGTACGGCTGATCCGTGCAGGGTCCGAGTGTCAGAGCCCCACACATCACATATTAATGGCTTACGCTGTAGATTGGTCATCAGTATGAAAATTCAATTTGTGTCGGAAAACCCCTTTAACCCCTTCCTAGTATGGCGTGCTAATAGTATGGTGGATGTCGGGAATTTAAATATGACGGCCGCTCAGGAGCTGAGTGGTCGCCATAGCTGCCAGGTCTCTGCTGTATTACACAGCAAAGACCCGGCGCTAATCCCTGCTATCAGTGCCAGCAGTGATCTCCTGGCTGACTGAGGCACCATTTTCCCTGCGGTGCATGGGCGCCGCCATTTTGGGTAGGATTGCTAGCAAAGGGGTTAATAAATCAGGTACCCTTCCGTGTGCCAGAATGGAAATGTCTGCCAGTCAGGAACTAGTGTAGATACCTTATAGAACTTGGCAGTTTTATGGCATGAACTATTGGTTGCATGTGGCACATCTTTGTGCGCCAAGGATCTGCCATATTAACAGGCCAGAACACTGGCTCCGAAGGATTAATAAATTCCCCCAAAGTCTAGATAAGATTTTTTTTTTTTTTTTAATTCTGTCAAAATTCTTTTGGACTCATTTAGACTAACCACAGCATGTACTGGAGGTTGTAAGGAGAAAATATTCACTAGATTACAGACAGCTTGGGTGATGCCCCCTGTGGTCATTTAGGAAACTGCCTCGTCCATTACACTCATAACACCTTGAAACAGCAGGTTGTCATATATGTGGTGCAATAGCGCCGCCATGTGCTGAGTGCATGTAACTGCTGCCATGTAGGCATACACAGAGCAGCAATGCCACCGTGCGGTCACCTAAGGTACTACACCTATACACCAGTAGGACTAATTTATGCAGAACAACAGCGCCCTCGCGTGGTAACTTTTATTGTATTGGAAAGAGAATTGCCAACATGCAAAAGCGCCAACGTGTGCAACGGCGTCCTCGGGTGGTCAATATGGGAACTGATGCGGAGGTCCAGTACAAGTCACTTGTGCTTTCGGATTATGAACCCGAGTACCCGGAAGGAAATTGGCTGGGTACGGGCAAGGGTCATTCACGTGCCTGCAGGGGGTAAATACAGTCCTAGGATCCTCCTGTCATTACACATGGCAGTAGTATGTGACTGTTTAGTGGCAATGTAGTCACTTTTCTGCAGATCAGGACGCTGATGTCTGATTAGGATGACCGGGCGCAGTTCACGGTGTGGCCACCAGATGGCGCTATGAGACTACATTTACATTCTGCTAAAACCTCAGAGGTCGAGAAAAGTGCTAAATGTTGTATGTTCAGATGTCCTGAGACCCCCCTCATTGTCACATAATAACTAGGACATAGTCTCACATCTACAGAGCATGAGGCAGTGACAGCCAATGCCCCCAATAACAGTACCAGTCACAGAGCTCACATTGCAGGTTTTACCTTCACAGGCAATGGTTTCCCTGTATAATGTATGTAGAGAAATATCTCTATATAAATATATATTTCAGCATACAATGTATTTCTCTACATACCAATACATTATACAGGGAAAGAAATCTACTACTGAGAAAGAATAGAGAAGAAATCTGCCATTGAAACTTGGGGCTCATTCAGTAAGGAGACATCTTTGTACACATTGGCCCTCATCTATTATTGTTTACGTGAGAATTGTGGCGGAGACTTCAGCCATGTGTTGGTCATCTCTGTGCACCTGATGGGGAATGGATTAAGACTGGTGGAAGGATCACCCAAATGAAGTAAAATGTAAGGTAATGGAGGATCTCCAGAAACCTCCTCCTTAGTATACACTGCATTGTACAGTGAATATTAATGGACCAGGTGAAAGAGTGAGGGGACCTGAAAACCGGGAGACATTGTGTATTCTGTCCAAAAAGTGTATACAGTACATTGTTTCCAGGTGGAAGAAAGGCGGTTTAGGCATCAATATAGGGAGAGCTTTTTCGCAGTTAGAGCAGTAAATCTCCTACCCCAACAGGTAATAATGGCAGATATTTTAAAAATGGTTAAATGGTTATAAAAATAACCATTAATAAAATAAAAATGATAACAATTAAGGGTTACAATTAATCTAACTATACACGATAGGAAATAGATTTTTAGAGATGTGAGGACAAACCAGGGATTTATTATGATTGCCAAATTTTGAGTTGGGAAGGAATTTTTCCCAACTAATATGGGGTAGCTGGTGTCTACCTTGTAGGGGTTACATCAAATATGTAGGGTTCTAGGGTGGACCATAAAACCTTATTAACTATGTAAGAGTAGGAGACTGAGCCCTGAGGAGCCCATACAGCAAGGGGAAAGGGGGAAAAGGTAGCAAATGATACCCAAAATATGTGGTTAGAGAGATAGGAAGAGAACCAAGAGAGCAGTGTCCTCGAGGCCAATAGATTGGAGCATACCGAGAGGCCATTGTCACTAGGAATTTGGCATCCAAGCAGTTAAATGGCCTGAGAACCCAACTATCAATCACATGTGCATGATGTCTGTGTACATCCTGGAGTGGTAAGAGGTCTCAGCTACAATACTAGACACAGCTTAGGGACAAGAGTTGCTCCATTTTATGAAGAAAGCAGCCATGTTTTTCTCACCTCTAATAACCCCCCATTAAAAAGAGAGATTATTGTAGATTATTTTACACACGTGGACAAAATTTTTGGTACCCCTCGTTTAATGAAAGAAAAACCCACAATGGTCACAGAAATAACTTGAATCTGACAAAAGTAATAATATATAAAAATTCTATGAAAATGAACAAATGAAAGTCAGACATTGCTTTTCAGCCAGGCTTCAACAGAATTTTTAAAAAAAGAAAACTCATGAAACAGACCTGGACAGAAATGATGGTTCCCTTAACTTAATATCTTGTTGCACAATCTTTTGAGGCAATCCCTGCAATCAAACGATTCCTGTAACTGTCATTGAGACTTCTGCACCTCTCAGCAGGTGTTTTGGCCACTACTCATGAGCAAACTGCTCCAGTTGTCTCGGGTTTGAAGGGTGCCTTTTCCAGACGGCATGTTTCAGCTCCTTCCAAAGATGCTCAATAGGATTTAGGTCAGGGCTCATAGAAGGCCACTTCAGAGTAGTCCAATGTTTTCCTCTTAGCCATTCTTGGGTGTTTTTAGCTGTGTGTTTTGGGTCATTATCCTGTTGCAAGACCCATGACTTGTGACTGAGACCAAGCTTTCTGACACTGGGCAGCACATTTTTCTCTAGAATCCCTTGATAGTCTTGAGATTTCATTGTACCCTGCACAGATTCAAGACACCCTGTGCCAGATGCAGCAAAGCAGCCCCAGAACATAACAGAGCCTCCTCCATGTTTCACAGTAGGGACAGTGTTCTTTTCAAGATAGGCTTCATTTTTCCATCTGTGAACATAGAGCTGATGTGCCTTGCCAAAAATTTTGATTTTTGTTTCATCTGTCCATAGGACATTCTCTCAGAAGCTTTGTGGCTTGTCAACATGTAGTTTATATATTATTACTTTTGTCAGATTCAAGTTATTTCTGTGACCATTGTGGGTTTTTCTTTCATTAAACGAGGGGTACCAAACATCTTGTCCATTGTCCTCCTATTTCCTGGATTCAAGATAGCCGTTTCCTTAAAAAAAAAAAAAAAAAATCCAAAGTGTAGATTTAAATAATCCCAATAACCTTACTAGAAGTATGACAACAATAAAAAATCTAGCAATGGTTATGACCCATAATACACTGATGGCCATATTAAAATAAACAATTATAAAGATCCTGACGTCCAGTTTCTTTGGGTATGGCGCAGCCCTCGCCAATTTACTCCCCTACATGTGAAGTATTATTACCGTTCTGTCATCACAGGAATGAATAGCCTGACGTTTTATTTTTATATATGGCTGTATGTATCTATAAGTGACTTAAAATGGATATATGGGATTTTTTTAGCAAAAAAAAACAAGCAACTGTGATAAGGACTCACATGGCTGAATGTGAGGTGAATTCCGCCTCAAAATCAGCTCCAAACTCTGCCTGAAAACAGACTCCATTAATTTCAGTGGGCGGCAGACGCTGATATTTTTTTCCTGTAACTAAATTTTTCAGTTAGCAGAAAAAATAAGCATATGGAACATTGGAATGTGCAGAGGAATTTGACACAGTCTTCCACCTCAGATTCCTCTCCAAATTCCAGTCCTGTGTAGCCTCAGAAACCATGGGGTTAATCATCAGTATTCTTGTGCTCCGGGCTCTGCGGCTGAATCATTGAGCAGGATGCTTCATTTGGAGTCCTGGCAGAATTTGGAGTCCGCCTCAAAATCAGCTGCAAGTTCCTCTGTGTGAACATACCCCTAGAGTCCTAATCACATGGCACCCCATGTATGCTTCCTATTCAGGTGCATCCGAGCAAAGATCTCCTCCTCCTCCATCGTTCCCCCTCCTGTTTGCCATTGGCTGTGTGAGGCAAGACTTTCCAAATAACCAAAGACATAAGTTATTATAGGCTATGCCTTTGTGACAGGCCTATAATGACCAAAAAGATTTTCCTCTGCAGTGAAGGAAAGTATTATGACATTTTATTTTTACAAAGAAAGGGGGCGCTCACCGATGTATGTAGCATGAAAAAGTGACATCCTTTTTTCCAACAAGGATAAAAACAGGAGATGGAGAGGAGAACACAAGAAGAAGTGTGAGGGCGAAGGCCATTCTGCGCACAAAGCACTTACCCTGGCCCTGGAACTTTTTTATGCTATCGGTGAGCATCCCCTTTCTTTACGCCTTTGTATAGCATTGCCTTTGCTTTACTGTTTACTTTATAGGGTTAAGCACCACTGACTTCTACATGATCCCTCCATGTGCTGAAATGAATTGATATTAGTATTGTGGCTGTGCCGCTCCGGACATTTTATTTTTAGTATTGGCCCACGCCATTATACATAGTGACTGGTGCCAGTAGTGTGCCCCCTACAGACTGTCCCTCATTAAACACCACATTATAGATTTACAGAGCTGGAAGCCTGGTGTTAAGAACCAGCACCATAAATATATGGCAGAGTAAAGATGTGGGCACACGGACTGTGATTGACAACCAACCTACAACGGCAGCAGCTAAGATCAGAGGTAACTCAGATCTCGGCCATTTAACCCCCTAGATACCACTGACAAAAGTGACTGTAGATTTCTTATGTACAGCAGTAAAGGTTAGCCGTTTATGCAGCTTAAGACTTGTTGTGACCCCTTGAATTACAGCAATTTGACAATAAAGCCCTTCTATCTAAAAAAAAAACTATAACCCACTGCAGTCATAAGAAAAAACAAATGCACACCCACGAGTGAAATAAGTTTTTTTTTTTACAGGTTGAGAAAATAGAAGTGATGCTTTAGGAGTCATTTATTAATGTATGTCATATTCCTCATCAGCTAGAACATGAAAAGGGCTCCTGGATTGTGTGCATCATCTGATGTATCGCCATGTCCGCCTTACGGGCAAAACGCTTCCCACATTTTGTGCAAGAAAATGGCTTCTCCCCTGTGTGAGTCCGCTGGTGTGTGACAAGGTGTCCTTTACTTGTAAAACATCGTCCACAATCTCCGCAGGAGAAAGGTTTCTCCCCTGTGTGGGTTCTCAGGTGATAGATGAGGGCACCCTTGTTGGTCAAACATTTTCCACACTCCGAACAAGGATAGGGTTTTGCCTTTGTGTGTATTACCTGATGTTTCACAAGATTTGACTTGTACTGGAAACACGTCCCGCACTCCAAGCACTGAAATGGGTTCTCCCCTGAGTGGTATTTCAGATGTGTCATGAGAACGGATCGGTTTGTAAAGCATCTTCCACACTCAGCACATGGGAACAGGATCTCACCTGTGTGGGTGCGCTGGTGACTTACAAGCTTAGATTTCTGACTGAAGCACTTCCCGCACTCCGAGCACACAAAGGGCTTCTCTCCAGTGTGAACTCTGTAATGTCGGACAAGGTCAGACTTACGCATGAACAACTTCCCACATTCTGAACACGAGAAGGGTTTCTCTCCTGTGTGGATTCTCTTATGTACATTAAGGGAGCCATTTTGGGTAAAACATTTCCCACATTCAGAGCACCGATATTTGCTACCACTTCCAGGAGCTTGTCTACCATTATGGGCATCTGGTGTATTGGGTGATAAAGATATAACTGGAGAAATTGGGTAATGTCCTGGAGAACTGGGTGTGTCAGCATCTGTATTACCATCAGAAGACAAAATGAGACGTCTCTCCAGAATATTCTTGATCCCGGATCCATCTACAGAGGTAAACACTACAGATTACTACAAAAACAAAGAACAACTCTTACCGACTAAAAAGCACATAGTTTTAATTTATTAATACATAAACAAAGTGTATTAAAATGACTCTTCAGTCAGGAGCTTAAACATGATATGCATGAGGCAGGGGGTATGTCTCAGACTACTGTACACTCCCTACAGGCACTGCCTCTAACTTGCAGTCACAGTTCACAGCTCTTCCCTAATGTAACTGAGCTAAAAAGCAGCCAAGGAGCAAGATATGAGGAAAATAAAGAGCAGGTGATCATCCCCTGCGGGTACCAACTTACCTTTTATTATTAAACTCCTGACTGGAGGGTCATATTAAACATTTAATCGATTTAAGGAAACCTAGCTAGGTCAAATAAAGTACAAAACGCAGAAAATTCTTAGTAATGTCATACAGTATACATGGTCCCTCCTTGGTTTTCCATGCATACAAGTCTAGAAAAAAAGCTGATGGAGCGTTCCTTGTGTGGAACTATAAATCATTACAAAATATCCCTAATATTATCATCTCTTGCGGTGACGTGCTCACCTTATATAGCTGTGTGGAGCCACAATAACTACACCAACATGACAAAATAACAGGAGGTAGGTGCGGTCACTGGGGTAACAACAGCCATTGGATCCAGAATACAGGGGGAGTCCCAAAGGCATTCAACCAAAAGAACAGGGCATGTGCTCCTCATCTAAGATAGACAAGGCTTGAATATAATGGGGAGTATGCTTCACACTGCTTTATTGCCAATAAAAATATCACAGATAACGCTTTTCAGAGTCTTATTACCTCTTCATCAGTATACCATAGTATATACTGAATACTCCTTATGGTGTCAGTGTACTAAGTAAGGGGTAATAAGACCCTGAAACGCATTATCTGTGACGTTTTAATTGTCAATAAAGCAGTGTGGAGCATACTCCCCATTATATTCAAGACCTGTCTCTCTTGGATGAGGAGCAAGTACCCTGTTTTTTTGGTTTGTGAGTTCCCTTGGGACTCCCTTTTGCTGTCCTGTAGCACTAGCTGGCATGATATGAATAGAAGTCTAATGACTTCTGATTCCCTCACTTAGCAAAGGCATTTTCCTCACTAGATGAAGAATATGGGACTGACACAGAGATTAAGAATCTTTGCTGTATTTGGTTGGTTTAATTCACCTAAACTGGTATCTGTGTCCTCTGTATTTTGCCACTCATCCCACATATAAGTCTCTCCTTCTCCATTTAGCTCTTCAACCTCTTCAACTTTAATAATAACCAGGTCTTCAGCCTATAAAAATGGAGAAAAAAACTCAAAATCACACATTAAACATATTTTTATTTTGTGTATTGGCTCTGTGTAGATTCACATGGTATTAGATATCTACCTGATGACCCTGTGGGACATTGGGATTTTTCTCTGGACCAGTTCTGGGGTGCACGGAACTGGGACATCTCTTTGCTGAGCATTTCTTACTGGATCCATCTGTGGGAACCATATACACAGTGAATGACCCCATGGTGTATATATGACTAGGTGTATCTAGGTCACCTTCAAAACTACTGCTCTTTTCTTTATCATTGGGAAAAGTCTCCCTTACCCGGTGATGTGAGGGGCTGGTGAGTCTCTAACATGATGACGTCCTTGTACAGATCCTTGTGTCTTTCTATGTACTCCCACTCCTCCATGGAGAAACAGACAGAGACATCCTGACACCTTATAGTAATCTGACAACACACAATAACACAGTCACCATCCAGTCACATTATTATATGATATTCCAGCATTCCCAGCAGCGCTCACCTCTCCAGTCAGCAGCGCTATGATCTTGTTGGTGAAGTCCAGGATCTTCTGCTCATGAATCACTGACTGAGGCAGAGGCTCCAAGATGGAGTTCCTTCTATTGCTCCATTCTTCTGATACACAGCAGCTGCAGGTCACACATTCACCAGATGTTTTCTTCACTACCGTGTAATCCTGTGTTTGGAAAGTGATACAGATAAATATTCCCATGTACATTTTTCTGCACACTTCACGCATCTGTAGTATTAATAGAGATACATGAAGTCAGTTGACATGGCTCCCGAAATCCCTCACCTCGCCCATTAGCAGGTAGATGATCTCCAGGGTGAGGTTTAGTATCTTCTCATTCTTATTACTGATTCCTTTAGCCATCATGATGATGCAAGTAATGGACCTAGTATAGACACAACCAGGCAACCATCTAAAACAGACAAAAATAATTTTAGGTAGGCCTAGAGAAATCATAGCCAAGTCATGGAGCCAGCAATGATGCTATGAAAGGCAGGGTCTTCATTGTAACCAGCGATGTACAAGCCTGGCCCGGCAGGTGTCCCCCTCCATTAGACAGGACGGAGCTCCTCATGGTAATTCCCTATCTGCTTCTGCCAGATTAGTAAAGCCACATTCACACAGGGTAGTATTTGCATATCAGAGAGTGACAACACTACATCATGACAAAACTGCAGCAAGAACAGAATGTACTGAAATGTGTTTTTGCCATGACATAGTAATGATGAGATCAACCCAGTTAAATGCACCCCAAAATTGTGCCCCCCATGTTTTCTATATACAATGTAACACTCCCCTACAGCCTATTCTCCTACCAGAAGTTACAAGAACCCCCCTCTCTAGCCCAACTGCCTCTAGTCATAATTCCCCCAGCCCCATCCTCTTTATTAACTTCTTCCATGCTCCCATTAGTCACTCTCTGCTGACAGGAAACTACTGGACATAGAAGCGGCCACTGCCAGGTGCTGTAGCTTCTTGGTCTGCAGACTGACCTAGGAGGAGCACATACAGTGGGGAAAAAAAGTATTTAGTCAGCCACCAATTGTGCAAGTTCTCCCACTTAAAAAGATGAGGCCGGCCTGTAATTGACATCATAGGTAGACCTCAACTATGAGAGACAAAATGAGAAAACAAATCCAGAAAATCACATTGTCTGATTTTTAAAGAATTTATTTGCAAATTATGGTGGAAAATAAGTATTTGGTCACCTACAAACAAGCAAGATTTCTGGTTCTCACAGACCTGTAACTTCTTCTTTAAGAGGCTCCTCTGTCCTCCACTCATTACCTGTAGTAATGGCACCTGTTTGACATTGTTATCAGTATAAAAGACACCTGTCCACAACCTCAAACAGTCACACTCCAAATTCCACTATAGTGAAGACCAAAGAGCTGTGGAAGGACACCAGAAACAAAATTGTAGCCCTGCACCAGGCTGGGAAGACTGAATCTGCAATAGGCAAGCAGCTTGGTGTGAAGAAATCAACTGTGGGAGCAATAATTAGAAAATGGAAGACATACAAGACCACTGATAACCCCTCGATCAGGGGCTCCACGCAAGATCTCACCCCATGGGGTCAAAATGATCACAAAAATGGTGAGCAAAAATCCCAGACCACACGGGGGGCCTAGTGATGACCTGCAGAGCTGGGCTCGTAACAAAGGCTACCGTCGTACACACTACGCCGCCAGGGACTCGTCCTGCGTGCCGCGTGTCCCCCTGCTTGCCGTACATTCCGGGCCCGTCTGGTTTGCTAGAGGCATTTGGATGTTCCAGAGGTATTGGGAGTGTCTTGGTCAGTGAAACCAAAGTAGAACTGTTTGGTAGAAACACAACTCATCGTGTTTGGAGGAGAGTGAATGCTGAGTTGCATCCAAAGAACACCATACCTACTGTGAAGCATGGAGGTGGCAACATCATGCCATGTATCGTGAGATTTTGAGTGCAAACCTCCTTCCATCAGCAAGAGCATTGAAGGCGAAACGTGGCTGGGTCTTTCAGCATGACAATGATCCCAAGCACACCGCCAGGGCAACGAAGGAGTGGCTTCGTAAGAAGCATTTCAAGGTCCTGGAGTGGCCTAGCCAGTCTCCAGATCTCAACCCCATAGAAAACCTTTGGAGGGAGTCAGAGGCGTAGCTAGGGGTTCAGCACAGGGGGGCGAACATGTCCAAGTGGGCCCCCAACTTGGACTTGTTCGTATACTGATACTATCAGTATACGGTGAGCGTATAGTGGTATATAGCAGCTCTACACAGGGCTCTGCAGACGATTTAGGTGAATACAGGGCAGTAGCATGTAGTGACTTACCGGTGACGTCTCTAACCAATCCTTCACATTTCCCATCTCTTTCATCTGGACGGCCATGACCACTTCTTCCAGTCTCTGTAAAGTTTGCAACACAGACATCTTTGGCTCCTCACTTTTCCAGGCACCTGACCCATATTGTCCTCACCTGCACAAAGCCCCCATCCTGCTGCTACCCCCAATTATAAAATATATAATATAACCCCCTGTGAAAGATCCTCAGTGCGCCAAACCGCTTTGGCCACACCCTGATTCCTCTTTCATATAAAAACCACACTCACCACCAGTGAATGTCGGGTTCACCAGATAAATACAAGACAAGCCTTCTAAATTTTATATATTTATTAACCCCTAAATGGGTTGGTATTAAAATCTAACATATACAGTTCAGAACAGATATGCAGATATATGCAAGCATTAACAGTTACTAGTTACAAGATACAGTACAAATAAAATAAAAGGGATAAAGGTGAAATAATTACTTTACCACACATGTCCTTGATGTGGTTCTATAGTCCAACACTCGCACATAGCATGTGGAGATCACCAGTGGAGGCTTTTCAGCATGTGGCATCAACAACAGTAATCCAGCCTGCATGCTCTCATAACAGTCTCTCAGCATTAGTCCAATAGTCTCTCTGTCTCTTGTAGGCTCATCATCGTCAGCAGCAGCATTCCAGCCTGCCTGCTCATAGTAGCATCTCCGTCAAAGTCTGTAATATCCTGTAGTCTGTGATGGTCTCAACCCAATCTCCATAGCATAATCTCTCCATAGTGTAATCTCCTCCCACTGACTCTTACCTCATCTTTTATACCCTTTATGCCACCTCCCAGAATGAGGTCACCGGCGGCAGCTGGTCTCGTAGAATAATCCACTCAAATCCAGATCTTTTGTATGTAAATGAGACCAAATGACCTGATACAATGTTATCAGCCATATCTGGTCAACCAGTGCAGCTGGACAATGCATGTTTGTTTGATCAGCCAGGACTGTGTATGAATTCAATGGAGCCCTATTGTTCCAGCCCGGCCACTACTGCCAATATACACCTAGGCTCATAGCTGCGCACAGTATGAATAAATGGAACTAGAGAGAAATACGCTACCCAGAGACCAAAATACAGCTGAGTTATAGCCACACTTAAGCAGAATCATCACACCTCCCCCTTTAGATGGGGCTTGCAGGAAGTAGGGGCCTACTCCCCTCTTCTGAAAGCACCTCCGCCTCCAGCTTCTCAGGCTCTGGCCCCAAGGCTCCCTCACCTTCCCCCGGGGTCCCAGCAGACTCGGGCCTTGTCAGACTCCGAGGGTGGTTGAGCGCCATGTGCCTTCAATATGTCCAGACTAGGGTCAGCTTGGACAGCCTCTCTGGACTCTTGGCTGGAGTGAGACAAAAGAGAGGTGCATGTTACATAGCTGCCGGCCCCTTCTGTCTCTCTAGTCTGACTAGGGGCACTTCTAAGGCCCAGGCTCTGAGCCACGACACTTGGCTACCCCTGCCTGTTCCGGGTCCGCTTTCTGAGTGCGGGACCCGTGCTTCACTCATGACCTCAGGCCCTTGGGTTCATTCCAGAGTCCCATCCCAGCATCTCTGCTCTCCTGGCTCCCTTGGCCTGCTCTCCCGGGGTCTTCCCCCCACTAGCCGCTAGTTGGGAGGTTCTGGGGTTCTGCACCTCCCCCTTTGCCTTCCAAATCTAGGGGCACCTATGGTTCTGGCACAGGTATGTTTGGACCCTGTCCTCCCTGTACTTGGGTGGGTGATGGTGATACCTTGGGCAAATGACTGAGATCATGCTTCCCCAAACTATCCCCACACAATACATTGACAGGTAATACATTGGACATACCCTCTTCTTGGATCACACCTCCAGTACCCCATGCCATCTGCACTTGGGCCATGGGCACTCCTGGAATAGAACTGGACCGAAGAGACGTGTATGTCTCATACCGGCCGGACTCCTCCGGCTTCAAGGGAGTGAGGCTAGTCATGGCGGTCTCAGCACCGACTCCAGGTGGTGTAGGCAACGGTTCAAGGGTCGGAACGCCCTCCACCCTTGTAGCACTCTGGCTGCGGGCTACCACCGCACTACCAGCAGTCCGTCCCTCACCTGGATTGGCCATGAGATCCACATAGCCTACCTGACCACCTGGCACATGGTCAGTAGTTGGGTGCTTATTGGATACACTGGGCGAAATAGTAGAAGTCGCTTCCAGTGACTCAGAAGAGCTACCCTGTACACTTTCACAACAAGCATTGGCAATTACATTGACAGTACCTTCAGTAGCAATTGTTAATTCACACCGGGCATCAATGAGATTTGTGGTAGACAGATTAACAAGCTGGGAGGGAGACGCCCCCGCAGATGTGGGTGTGTCTACCGACTGGATCTCATTGGCTCCTAGCACCGGTGGGAACAAAGCATCAATAACATTTGTGCTGAGCTGGGTTGCAGGAAGTTCAGTTGCATCTTCCCTGCTCTCAGCTGAAGGCAACTCATTAGCATTTACATTGACTGCCATGGGAAGTATCTCAGAGAGGGGGTTACGGGCCCTCTCTGCAGATATGACAGACACATTATCAACATTAATCATAGACAGTTTATCACAGTAAATTGGGTTGCTCCCCACCCCACATTGGGACACCATAGGTCCTAAATCACTTCCCAACAGTACCTTAGCAGGCAAATCAGTCAATAGTCCCACAGTCAGCATTCCTTTTCCTGCACCCCCATCCAGATACACAGATAGGCCACCTGCTGTGGCTTGGGAAACAGGGAAGTTCTCAGGGTAGTTGGGGCACTCCTCCTTGAAATGTCCTGTCTGGTTACCGGCATGGCCCCGCCGCACCTCCCCTTGGGGTTTGGGGAAGGTCACTAGGGTGCCCAGAGTTCTTGGGACAGGGGAGGGACCACCCGGGGCATAGTTTGTCTCACCCGACCTGACAGACGGCTGTGGTGAACTCCGGCCTGGCTTCTCCTTCCAACTTGAGGGTCTCTGCAGGATTGTTGGAGTTTGCGCTTGCTGGGAGATTTCCCGCCTCTTCAGCTCAAGCTGATACTCCCTCTCGGCCTGTCGCTCAGCAAACTTCCTCTCTCTCTCTGCCTGTCGCTCAGCTGCCTCACGATCAGCAGCCTTCCTCTCTCTCTCTGCCTGTCGTTCTGCTGCCTGACGTTCTTGTTCTACAGCTTCCATAAAACAGTACAACACCTGCAGGTATGTGTTAGGGTCACTGGTGCCTACTTGCTGTAGGGCCATTTGCCAGTATGAAACCGTTCCCATAGCAAGGCTGGGATTACAGGTCTCTCCTGGTGAAGTAATCCCTGGGACCGGGCTGCTTGCTGCACTTCCTGGCCTAGCCCCAAAATCAGGACTCTGCTCAATTCTCTGCATGGCTGTGGCTGCCTCCATTTCAGCCATACACTCAGGATCTCAAAAAGCCTGGTTCAACAATTCTTGAGCTCTGCTTCTGAGCCCACTAGCCATCCACTGGTATTTGCCAAATAAAAGATAGGATAGAATAAAAAGAGTAAGGGAGGGAACAGCACTGTATCAAACTTTCACTGTATCTTAATGCTTGCTTTAATACCGAGCTTGTCTCATAGGATTACCATAATCCCCAGCATGTGAGTGATATAGGTCACCAACACACGCCGTTTATCCTAAGATCCCACCACGCTGCCACCAATGTGAAAGATCGTCAGTGCGCCAAACCGCTTTGGCCACACCCTGAGTCCTCTTTCATATAAAAACCACACTCACCGCCAGTGAGTGCCGGGTTCACCAGATAAATACAAGACAAGCCTTCTAAATTTTATATATTTATTAACCCCTAAATGGGTCGGTATTACAATCTAACATATACAGTTCAGAACAGATATGCAGATATATGCAAGCATTAACAGTTACTAGTTACAAGATACAGTACAAATAAAATAAAAGGGATAAAGGTGAAATAATTACTTTACCACACATGTCCTTGATGTGGTTCTATAGTCCAACACTCACACATAGCATGTGGAGATCACCAGTGGAGGCTTTTCAGCATGTGGCATCAACAACAGTAATCCAGCCTGCATGCTCTCATAACAGTCTCTCAGCATTAGTCCAATAGTCTCTCTGTCTCTTGTAGGCTCATCATCGTCAGCAGCAGCATTCCAACCTGCCTGCTTATAGTAGCATCTCCGTCAAAGTCTGTAATATCCTGTAGTCTGTGATGGTCTCAACCCAATCTCCATAGCATAATCTCTCCATAGTGTAATCTCCTCCCACTGACTCTTACCTCATCTTTTATACCCTTTATGCCACCTCCCAGAATGAGGTCACCGGCGGCAGCTGGTCTCGTAGAATAATCCACTCAAATCCAAATCTTTTGTATGTAAATGAGACCAAATGACCTGATACAATGTTATCAGCCATATCTGGTCAACCAGTGCAGCTGGACAATGCATGTTTGTTTGATCAGCCAGGACTGTGTATGAATTCAATGGAGCCCTATTGTTCCAGCCCGGCCACTACTGCCAATATACACCTAGGCTCATAGCTGCGCACAGTATGAATAAATGGAACTAGAGAGAAATACGCTACCCAGAGACCAAAATACAGCTGAGTTATAGCCACACTTAAGCAGAATCATCACACCCCCTGACAGTACAGCGCTATGGGCGAGTACAGAGAGGGGGCGTTCCTTATAGCCCAACGATGACGGAGTTGTAAGGAACGACCCCCCACTACAAGTCTATGAACGAGAACTGTCAGGGGGGCGTTCCTCACAGCGCAGCTAGACTATCAGGAACACCCTTCTGACAGTAAACCGTGAAACTAAGACCCCCGATATCTCCAGCCCCGGGGCAAATAACCGGGAAAGCCAGCAGTGCACTGAATTCAGCGTGCTGTCGGCTTTCTAGCGATATGTAAAACAGCATATACATGAGGACGTGAAAGGTCCTCTTTAAGGCTAAGGCCCCACATGGTGTCCTGCAGCAAAAAAGAGTTTTTCCTGCAGCACTTTACACAGAAAGTTCGCAGAGGTTTCCTCTGCAGACTTTCTGCTTCAATTATATCTACAGGAAAACCGCCAGCATTTCCGTAGGTATAATTGACATGCTGCAATTTCCAAAACTAGGTCTGTTTTGGAAATCGCAACGTATCCGCTGCGCATATTTTACTGCAAAGTGGGGATGGGGGCCACATGTGGCGAAAACCCACAGAAAAAATCCGGCATTTTACATCTAGCAAATCCCATCCACACTTTGCGGAAAAATACGTGCAGCAGATGCACTGCGATTTCCAAAACCGTTGCGGTTTTGGAAATTGCAGCATGTCAACTATACCTACAAAAACACTGGCGGTTTCCATATAGGTGTATTGAAATCAGAAAGTCCACAGGGGAAACCTCTGTGGACCTTCTGTGAAAAGCGCTGCGGGAAAAACCACAATGTTACTGCTGCGGTTTTTCCTGCAGCGCTTTTTTTTTTTGCAGCCCACTATGTGCGGCCTTAGTCTTATTGAAACCCAAGTGCCACCTTAATTAAATTAATTGACCCACATATTATGCCCCTGATTCATCCTGACATAAATACTGCACCTCTAATGGCTCTTTATATTAATGACCACCCCCTTATGTTCATAATGCCTCCTAATATAAATGATGCCCCCTAATGGCCCCTTATATAAATAACCTCCCCCTTTGTGAAGGATCCTCAGTGCGCAAACACCGCTGTGGCCACCCCTGAGTCCTCTTTCATATAAAAACCACACTCACCGCCAGTGAGTGTCGGGTTCACCAGATAAATACAAGACAAGCCTTCTAAATTTTATATATTTATTAACCCCTAAATGGGTCGGTATTAAAATCTAACACATGTAGTTCAGAACAGATATATGCAAGCATTAACAGTTACTAGTTACAAGATACAATACAAATAAAATAAAAGGGATAAAGGTGAAATGATTACTTTACCACACATGTCCTTGATGTGGTTCTGTAGTCCAACACTCACACATGGCATGTGTGAGTAACCCAGTGGAGGCTTCTTGGCATGTGGCATTAACTCCTAGCATGTGGCATCACAGTATATTCCAGCCTGCATGCTCTCATCACAGTCTCTCAGCATTAGTCCAGTAGTCTCATCACAAAAAATCTCCTCATGGTGTTCTCTTGTAGTCCCAACACAAAATCTCTTCTCAGGGTTAGTCTGTCTGTAATCTCTTGTAGTCTGTGATGGTCTGTCTCAACTCCATAGCATAATCTCCTCACACAGACCTCTTACCTCATCTTTTATACCCTTTATGCCACCTCCCTGAATGAGGTCACCGGCAACAGCAAGTCTGATGAGTTAATGCAATCAAGTCCAGATCTTTTGTATAGAGCTGAGACCAATTGGAATGATACAATGTTATCAGGCAGGTCTGATCAACAGCCCAGGCTTGAACAATGCACTATTCTTTGATCATTCAGGGCTGTGTATGAATACAATAGAGCCCTGCTGTGATGGATACAAAGCCCTATTGTTCCAGTGTTGCCACTACTGCCAATATACACCTAGGATTATGGCTGCGCACCTTATGAGTAAATGGAACTAGAGAGAAATACGCTACCCAGAGACCAAAATACAGCTCTGAATTATCGCCATATTTAAGCAGAATCATCACACCCTTGTATTAATAATACCTCCTAATAACCCTTATATAAATGACCCCCATCGTCATAATGCCCCCTAATGAATCCTCCCTTATAGTTATACTTCCACCTCCTATCCACCCCTTATACTATTAATATACCCACAACTAAGCTAAAAAAAACAAAAACAAAAGTCATACTCACCTACCTGCGATGCTGATGAATGGAGCCGCCGGCGCTTCCTCCCTGTCCACGCACAGGGCGTCTGTGTATTAGCGCAGGCGGCGCGTTGTTGTGACGTCATCGCGCCGCTTGTGCTGAGAAGCAGACATCGTCTGTGGTCTCGGCGTCTTGTAAACCGCAGGCCTGTATTGGCTTGCGGTTTACAATACCGTTAAGTTGCAGGATATGTTTTAACTAGATCGGTGTCTGCAGACACCGATCCAGTTAGAAATAAAGGATGTATTAATGGCGGCCCCAGGGTGGGCCCCCAAAAATTCAGTGGGCCCGGGGCAGCCGCCCCTCTGCCCCCCCCCCTAGCTACGCCTCTGGAGGGAGTTGAAAGTCCGTGTTGCCCAGCGACAGCCCCAAAACATCACTGCTCTAGAGGAGATCTGCATGGAGGAATGGGCCAACATACCAGCAACAGTGTGTGCCAACCTTGTGAGGACTTACAGAAAACGTTTGACCTCTGTCATTGCCAACAAAGGATATATAACAAAGTATTGAGATGAACTTTTGTTATTGACCAAATACTTATTTTCCACCATAATTTGCAAATAAATTCTTTAAAAATCAGACAATGATTTTCTGGATTTCTTTTCTCATTTTGTCTCTCATAGTTGAGGTCTACCTATGATGACAATTACAGGCCGGCCGCATCTTTATAAGTGGGAGAACTTGCACAATTGGTGACTGACTAAATACTTTTTTTCCCCACTGTAGCTCTGCCATTGTTGAAGGTGGAAACACCCATCCTATGAATGTTTAACCCCTTAAAGGGAGTCTGTCATCTGGACCCAAACTATCAGCCCAGTTCTGAAGATAGATTAGAGCCACCTGAATCGCTTATTCCCGCCTCAGTGAATCGCTGCCATCACTTTGGGAATAATCGCACCCCATCCTGACCCCTAGGGCTGGAAGTATGGGAACAGCCAGGCAAAGGTAAATGGGAGCTATGGAAACAGTGTAGTAAATTTAGCTATTTCCTTAACTGTAAAGCTTGCATAGCTCATATTCTCTTCTATGGGAGTTAGGGGAAGAGCATGGAGGAGTTCTGCTCAGCTGCACCATCAGGACAGGCAGCAATTACTCCAATGTTGACACTTGACAGCAATTTGCTGAGATAGTTCCCCCCGTCCTTCCTTCCGGGTGCAGTGTGTCATCATCAGACATGCACAGTACAGTTAGTGGGCAGGGCTGAGCAGCACTTAGCAGCAGAAGATAGTGAAGCCCATTTATGGAAAGCAACACCCCTAAAGCCCTTTTCTGCTCATTTGCTCGTACAGATAAAAGGACAATCTTTACATGAATGGAGCAGTGGTCCTCAATAAGAAACACATCATTGTAAACTGCGCTGACAGCCCTACAAGATACTGGAATTAGTTTATATCTCAATTTTGTGCTAATAGACTCCCTTTAACCCCTTCCCGCTCTGAACCGTACTATTATGTTGCACTGTAATGCTGTGGGCACAGAAGCTGTGTCTGCAGCATTACTCCTGGCACTAGGCTGTGTTACACTCCGAAAACTCCGACTCCGGTGGATTAACCCCCAATGTCGTTATCAAGATGGCACCCTCCTCGGATCCCCCACGATAAATGGGGTCTGAGGGGTTGCCATGGCAGCCAGGAGGCGTAGATCAGTGAATCCAACCTAAATATCAGAAAAAAGGATAGGGAAAGTTTGCAAGCGATTTGTTTATAAACCCATTCACTTCAATGGGTTTTTAAAGCAACCCGCAGGTGTCCGATTGCAGCTGCGAAGCTGCTTTTTTGGTCGGACACAAAGTCCTGCATGTCCGACTTTGTTTCCGACCAAAAAAAGCGGCTTCGCGGCACAGAGGCTGCAATTGGACACCTGCGGGTTGCTTTAAAAACAAGTCAGTAGGAGCTGAGCTGCAGTGAAGGCGCCCAGCTCTATACAGCAGACGGAGTTTTCTGCTTCCAAACTTGTGTATAGGACATGCACCAGAAGCAGCTCCATACAGCTGACCGGTCTGTGGCTGGCTGCTGGCCACCCCTACAATCAGGTATTTATGGCCTATCCCGTGGATAGCCATAAAAACTTTAACTCCGGGCTACCCCTTTAAAGTCGTCAGGTAGTTGCAAGCAGTAAAGCGGTTCTTTAGGTTGTCTGTGAACACTTACTTCTTTTTTAGGTGATGACCCCGGTCACGTGATCGGCACCAGCCACGGGCACCTGAGTTGCTCCTCCTCTCTTGTTAGCTGTGTAATGGAGGTTGGCTTTAGTATTATAATGATATATTCATTATAATAGCAACATTATACTGTGTTTGGATCACAAGGAGCATGATACCATGTTGGGGCCATTACAGGGGCATTGTACTGTATGAGGGCACAAAGAGACATGGTTGATCACTGGTGAGGCTGGAACCATGGCTTCCGAGGCCCAAATTCTCCACAGCACACCATGCATGTCACATATTTTAATTCTCTTTCAGCCTTTTGAAAGTTGGGAGGTATGCAGGTACCTGGCAGTATACATGGGAGAGGTGGAAGGAGGCAAAGCGACTCAGGAGCCGGGGGCTGGTTCTGATCACATGACCTGGGCTGACCACCAGCCTGGAGCATCTAGTTTGGATTCCCTGGTCTGGAGCATCTGGTTTAGACTCCCTGGCCCCTTAAATGGTCACTAACTATTCAGACAATTTAGTCTTATTTCATAGAGCATGTGATTCTGGACCAAAATGTAAAGTACTTTAAAGGAGTTCTCTCGCTCCATATTCAATCTGACTGCCAAAGGGACTGGTAGCGGTTGGTATTCCCATTCACTTCAATGGGAGCTCTAGAGATAGCCCAGTGTTGTACTTCAGCTATCTCCGGCACTCAAACTGAAGTGAATGGGGGCACCGACCATAGCACCAGTCCTACATACAGTCCACCTAGCTGCGCTCAGGTTGATTCTAGGGAGTGAGAAGTTCCTAGAGACTTTACTTCATGGGACAAACCGAGAGTCGTATTTTCAGTTGCCAAATATGTAAAGGCAGCACACAGGTAGTAGAAAGATTTTCAGGTGCTTGTTCTGTGTAGGACTGGCCACCTCCCTACTGGACAATTGTAGACACAAAGGAGAGATACAACCGCATTTCAATAGAAGTTATGCTTCAAAAATGTTTCTTTATTAGTGCAACGTTTCGGGTGTATTCACCCTTCATCAGGCACTTATAAGTATATAATGTGCAAAGGGTCATCTATCGATGACAGCATGATGCGATGGAGCCCAGAATATGCTGATTCCCAGGCTATAGGGCTGGTGGGCCTAAGTGACTAATACCGCCAGGTCGGCTAGGACGCTGGTGTGGACCTGTCACCGGAATGGACAGGTCCACACCTGCACTAATGAAGAAAAATATTTGAAGCATAACTTCTATTGGAGTGCGGTTCTATCTCTCCTTTGTGTCTACAAACCCAGAGCCGTAACATGAGGTTCCTGGGCACCAATGCAAAATCTGTACCATCTGTATCAGGCCCCCCATCTATAATGTAGTGTTTAAATTACTGGTCTCCTCATATTGGAAAGAGATACTTTATGGGTCCCCTGAAGCTCCTGGGCCCAGGTGAAACGGCACCGTCTGCACCCCCTCAAATTATGGCCCTGGACAAACCCTTTAATTAAAAATGTGGCTGCTTTCTGCCTGAAAACCTCTCTAAAGTTCCTGCCACTAGGTGTCTCCCTTCTAGCTAATTTACAGCTCACTCTCTGTTGTTAGGCTAGGTTGGTCCATAGATTAAGCATAATGGAATCACTGTGAGTGGAGAGGAAGGTACTTTTCTTTCTTCATACAGTGAATGCAGATGGAAGGGGCTGATTCTCAGTCTCCCCAAACGTCTGCAAACTTTTGCTCTATGCAAAGGGCTGAAAATTCTGCAAACCTCACATCTTACAATGTAAGAAAAAAGTTTTCTAAGTACTTGTATGTACTTCTGGCTGCTTGAGTGGTTACAGATGGGATGTTATTCACAGACTGCAGCAACTTTATTGACTGTGCTCATAGATTGTTTTTATTTTCCTGCTTGCCAGCACGGATTTGCAGCCCAGTGTTCCTGGATCTCCTATATTATGCTCACTAGGGTTTTCTCAGCTAGTTCTTTGCTGTTGTACAGTTACTCCTGTCAGTATGGCGGAATAGTATAAGTAATGGAAAAGGGAAGGGGGCAGACTGCTCAGCCTCAAAGACAAATGCAGAAGGATGGGGAGGGGGGGGTATTAGCAGCAGAAAAACTGATCAGAAACCACGTATGAAGGCTTATAAATCCTTGACGATACTTCAACTTTTCATGAAAACTCAGCTAACTTTTATGGAGGCCTGATGTGTCACTGCTGAAGGAAGGCGGTGGCTATCTTATCTAAGGCAGGCGTTCACAACATTAGGCAATCCAGCTGCTGTAAAACTACAACTCCCAGCATGCTCCATTCATTTCTGTGGGTAGCAGCAAATAGGCATGCTGGGAATTGTAGTCCCACAACAGCTGGAGTGCCAAGGGCTGCCTGCCCCCTGTTAAAGGGTACAGACACTTGCACATGTTGCTACAAATCAAGCATTACAAGGAGATTTTAGCGCAGATTTCACCCTATGCTCTGTATTTGGTGAAACGCTCAGAATAAATTGTCATGTTGCAGATGTAAGATCCACATCATGTTGTAGCAATAAATCTGCAGCATTTCCACTACATGTGAACATACCCCTATTGTGGGAAGCAAGCATGTCTAAATGGCTGGTGGTGAAAACATGAACGACAAGCTGTCAATGATGTAATAAGGAGTTTGAGCACTAGCCAGTCCTATCCCTGGTTATGTAATACACAGTATCAGCTATGTCCCCTTATATCTCCTATGTAGCTCCCTATCATATACGTAATAATAGGGACACGGATAAACATGCTTCTCCAAAATACTGAGCTTGAACAAAACACGGAAGGTGTGCACAAGGCGCCATAGTTCTGACAGCCAGGCGCAGACATGTAATGAGCACCTAGGATACATGCCATTACCTGCTGCCAGTCACAGCAATGTCTCCTCTCTGCTCCCGCCCACCGTGACCTTCTCAGAATGTCCGGCTCCGTGCGTTCCACTTGCGTGTCACCCGCCTGGCGCAGAAATCTTGCACCCTGCTTTTGGTTGTAGTCCTAGAGATGGCCACTGTCAGAGGGGCGCAGCTTGTAGGGGGAGAGGACGCTCTGCAGCCTGACACTAATATAATACATGGAATGGCAGAAGAGTATGAAAACGGAACAATAATACACACTTCTCACAAGAGCAGCATGCATGTGACAACCACCTTGTTCTGGTTTAAAGGGGTTCTCCAGAATGATGAGCAGTTCTCAGGAGAGGTCATGGGTATCAGATTGGGGGGGGGGGGTCTGACAACCGGGGTCATCTGACTGGAGTGGTAGTGGCGCCACTTCATAGACCAGTGATGTCACAGTCATATTTCCTGTAGGCTCTGTGTAACTCAGTACCATTCAAGTGAATGTGACTGAGATGCAATACTGAGCGCAACCACTATACAATGTACAGCGCTGTGCCTGGTAAGCAGTGTAGTGGCCATAGTGCTTGTCCAAACACTGTGTAAGGCTAGGGCTACACAGTAACTCTGGCTGTGACTCCTGTCATGCAACCAAAGATTGCTGGGTCATCTTGTGACTCTCACTCATGTTAGTGAATGGAGTCACATTACAACCCTGAGGATGCTGAGACCGTGACCTCTAGTAGCAAAAAAAAAAAAAAATAAAAATCAAGCACTGTCCAATCCTTTGGCAACTATACATTGCAGTTGCAGAACCCTTGGGATTACAAAGTGAAAGTGTCGCCAGACAAGCTTTGGTTGCGCAATGGAAATTGCGTCCAAAGACGCTTTGTAGCTATGATGCTATGTAGCCCTAGTCTTAAACAGCTGATTGGTGGGGGTGCCGGGTGTCAGATCCCCACCAAGCTGAAATTGGTGACCTATGCCATCTTTGTCTCAGAATGCCCCTTTAATACCATAATAGGCAAACTTAATAGGACAGAATTCTCCATAAGCCATTGGGCAGTAATTGCAACGGGTTACCCACCACAAACATGCTACAATCTACCTACCAGTACTGTATTTGTCAATCTCCTAAACACAGGAGAGGTGCGTTATACTTGTCTGTAGATTTCTCTCCTGTTTTGGCTTACAAGTACTGACCAGAAGACCGTCTGAATTAGGCCTTACTTCTAAATAATGGTAAAAAAAGGGATAATTTTTTCAGGGCCACATTTTTAACTTCACCTCTCAAATAACAGGGATGCTACATAGATGACGTTGGATGAAGACACAGGACTATCAAGACCAACCTATAAACACTACAGTGTTGATCTAGCATATTGGCCAGCCGAGTTTTAGATAACAATGACAGCAAATTAGGCATGTCTTAGCAAACTCATTCTTACCCAGTTTGGGGGTGGAGTTAAATGCCCCCATTTTGCCAATTCAGATGTAGGTAACTGTGGGCTTAGCATTAAATCAGTTTCGGTAAGTACTATAGCAGATTCCTCATCTCCTTCCCTTCAACAGCCTTACTTTCCCATTGAGATTGGGTGCAGCCATTGCAAATTGAGGAGCCACAGGAGTATAAATTGTGCAGATTAGAGCTCAGCTGAGGTCTATCCAAGTGCCACCCCCTCACCTAGCCTCTTTAGGGTACATTTAAATGTAGGAATTTGCCGTGGATTTGGGGGCAGATTCTGCACCCCAATCTGCCTCCCATTGTTTTCAATGGGAGGTGGAGATTGCAGCAGGACTCTAAAAAAATCAGCATCCTGCTCAATCTTGAGACTCCCTGCAGATTAGGCCCATTGATCTGGGCCTAATTGTCAGCAGAAAGGCACAACGTCTGCATCAGCATCCCATCCCAGCAAGACTGTCGCCAAATACAGCGGCGGAAAATGAAGATATCCTAACTGTAGAAATGAGACTTCAGTGCAGAAAGCAGGGCAGCACCTGACATGGAGGACTGTGCCGCTGGCTTCAGGTTGAAGGCTGCTTTGTCCTACTGCTGGGACTTGCAATGATCATGGTGAAATCTGACAGTGTAGTGTGTTTATCAAGTAAATGTTCATATGGTGGAATTGACATGTGGATTTTGTTGTGTATTCTGCTCTAAAATCCACATAAAACCCAACTTCCATTGTTTTTAATGGTAAATTTACATTGCCATTTATATATACAGTATGTGTAATTTTCTTTTGCAGATTTGAAATTTCGATCATATTGTAGGGAATAAATATGACATGTCACTTATTAAAGTAAGTTCCGTGTGGGAACCACAGAGGGTGGCTACACATTAAATGGGGTAATCCACAGGCAGGTCTATGTCAGACAGAAAAATCTGTTGTGTGCACATAGCCTCTTGTGTAAATCATAGCTTCGTTTGTATAGCAGATGAGACATCAGAAAATATGGGCCTTGGTTGAACTTTCCACAATGTGAGACAATTCTGTAAAAATGGAGCTCACTTGATCCTTTCTCTGTCAAGGGTTTATGGTTGATTTTACACAATATATAAAACATGAATTAAATTAAATAATAAAAAAATCATATTATCCAGTAAATACTTTCTTAACTTCTTAAAGGGATGTGCCAACAGAAAATGAAGATTTTTTATTAAACATAATTTTAAAAATTTTGATAACATTTTCCATATCTATGTTTTTTTATAGGCTAACACTTCCTGTTTTGTAGATTTCTTTGCAGCATTCACCTCATTATCAGCACAGGCAGGACTCCATATTCATGGACAAGAATTAGAATACATCTACAATCATAAAGTCAAAGCAGAAGAATGTCATATATTTCATCCTAGTGTTTTAAAGGGGTTTTCCAGAAATTTTAGTTCTCCAGGGAAAGTAAAAGTGAAACATAAAAAAATACCCTCAGTGGTGACATACAGTACAGACCAAAAGTTTGGACACTTCTCATTCCAAGAGTTTTCTGTATTTTCATGACTATAAAAATTGTAGATTCACACTGAAGGCATCAAAACTATGAATTAACACATGTGGAATTATATACTTAACAAAAAAGTGTGAAACAACTGAAAATATGTCTTATATTCTAGGTTCTTCAAAGTAGCCACCTTTTGCTTTGATTACTGCTTTGCACACTCTTGGCATTCTCTTGATGAGCTTCACTTGAAATGGTCTTCCAACAGTCTTGAAGGAGTTCCCAGAGATGCTTAGCACTTGTTGGCCCTTTTGCCTTCACTCTGCGGTCCAGCTCATCCCAAACCATCTCGATTGGGTTCAGGTCTGGTGACTGTGGAGGCCAGGTCATCTGGCGTAGCACCCCATCACTCTCCTTCTTGGTCAAATAGCCCTTACACAGTCTGGAGGTGTGTTTGGGGTCATTGTCCTGTTGAAAAATAAATGATGGTCCAACTTAACGCAAACCGGATGGAATAGCATGCCGCTGCAAGATGCTGTGGTAACCATGCTGGTTCAGTATTCCTTCAATTTTGAATAAATCCCCAACAGTGTCACCAGCAAAGCACCCTCACACCATCACACCTCCTCCTCCATGCTTCACGGTGGGAACCAGGCATGTAGAGTCCATTCGTTCACCTTTTCTGTGTCGCACAAAGACACGGTGGTTGGAACCAAAGATCTCAAATTTGGACTCATCAGACCAAAGCACAGATTTCCACAGGTCTAATGTCCATTCCTTGTGTTCTTTAGCCCAAACAAGTCTCTTCTGCTTGTTGCCTGTCCTTAGCAGTGGTTTCCTAGCAGCTATTTTACCATGAAGGCCTGCTGCACACAGTCTTCTCTTAACAGTTGTTGTAGAGATGTGTCTGCTGCTAGAACTCTGTGTGGCATTGACCTGGTCTCTAATCTGAGCTGCTGTTAACCTGCGATTTCTGAGGCTGGTGACTCGGAAGAACTTATCCTCCGCAGCAGAGGTGACTCTTGGTCTTCCTTTCCTGGGGCGGTCCTCATGTGAGCCAGTTTCTTTGTAGCGCTTGATGGTTTTGGCCACTGCACTTGGGGACACTTTCAAAGTTTTCCCAATTTTTCAGACTGACTGACCTTCATTTCTTAAAGTAATGATGGCCACTCGTTTTTCTTTACTTAGCTGCTTTTTTCTTGCCATAATACAAATTCTAACACTCCATTCAGTAGGACTATCAGCTGTGTATCCACCTGACTTCTGAACAACACAACTGATGGTCCCAACCCCATTTATAAGGCAAGAAATCTCACTTATTAAACCTGACAGGGCACACCTGTGAAGTGAAAACCATTTCAGGTGACTACCTCTTGAAGCTCATCAAGAGAATGCCAAGAATGTGCAAAGCAGTAATCAAAGCAAAAGGTGGCTACTTTGAAGAACCTAGAATATAAGACATATTTTCAGTTGTTTCACACTTTTTTGTTAAGTACATAATTCCACATGTGTTAATTCATAGTTTTGATGCCTTCAGTGTGAATCTACAATTTTTATAGTCATGAAAATACAGAAAACTCTTGGAATGAGAAGGTGTGTCCAAACTTTTGGTCTGTACTGCATGCCTAGGACTTCCACCGGAACAAGCCCCCGGGCACCGCTGGACCAGACACCGGAATAACAGGCACAGGTGAGTATGGGTATTTTTTTTATGTTTCACCTTCCCCGGCCTCCTGGCCTAGAAATGTCATTCCTGGATAACCCCTTTAATTAGTAAAAAAAATATAGATGATCTAATCCCTTTAAGGATTTTTTTTAATCTCCCTGAATTCTAAGAAGCATACTTTTTTTTCCATTTATATAGTATAAGGTTTTGTTTTTGTTGGTTGAACTGTATTTTAATGGCACCATTTAAAGGGAGTCTATCAGGTACAAAATGTCCCCAAACCAAAAACAGCACAATGTACAGAGCTTCAATAGGAGGAGAAACATCATTTTGTGGCCACAAACCAATGAAGCGATCATCTTTTTATTGCTATGTAAATCAGACGGCAGGAGAACTTAGAAGCGAGTCCAACAGCTGCAAGTTCCGACTCTCTTCTGGAATTCCCACCCAATGTCACCCATTTAGCTGAAAATGACATTTTAGAACACTGCCTGCATCATGGCTTTCATGGCAAATCAGGCCCTTTCCTTACTTTTATATTTAGAACCCCTAGGAGACTTGAACCAAGGGGGTCTGATCGTCCCTACCATATATTACAATGCTAATATAAATTGTGAAATAGCTATTCTAATACACGCTGCCTACTATTGACTGACCTGGAAGCCTTCAACGGGCTCCTGGTTGTCATAGCAACAGTTGGCCATGTATCAGGCAGGCTCAGCTTCTGAGCTATATTGGAATAGAGCACATCCACCATATATGCATGATGGATACCACTAAGGAGTTGAAATCTCTTATTATGACCATTGTACCTGTCTATACTGTGTTAACAACCACCATTTATGGTGACAATCAGAGATGATTTCCGGCAGTCAGAAATGACATTTGCACCGCTGTTCAGGAATTTATTGGACATTTTTCTCTAGTGACGATTGTTATCTCTATGAATATTACATATAATGGACTCACTCAGGATGAGGTCATAGGGTTTTACACTAGAGGTCAGGTATGGACTGCCATTATGGGGCACTTGTGGGCAGACACTTCTCCCCTATCCTGTGCCGGGACAGGGGTCAAGGCAGACTGGGGATGGCTCAGCCCGACAGATTTACTATATCTTGCATCAGAAAACTGGTGTGACTTCTATGCCAGCTTCTGACTTGCAGAGACTTTGATTCTGGCACATGTGACCTCCTGCCACACACCAGAATTAGTAACATGCTGGAGCATCTGTCATCAGTGCTCACAACATTAGGACTGACGCACAATGTGCCAGACTTAATAAATTCCTCTATAGCAAAAAAACAGATACATTTTGCAGACTTTCTAATAAATATAAAAATGGTAGGCAACCATGATCCCATCTGTGCACGCAGACACCTCATACAGGTAAGCACACCTCACACACAGGTAACACACACATACTGGTTTTCATTGCTCATTCATAGCCCATTCTATGAAAATGATGGCATATCCATTTCATATAAAATATGCAGGGTCAGGTTCAACCAACATGCTCTGGTGTTTTTGGTGAAGGTTCTGTGCATCAGAACTTTGTATATGCTTGAGGGTTATTGGACTCCATTCTAAAGGCCCTTTCACACTAAGGATTTTTAGGTCCAAGTGCTATCCATGAAAAAATGGACAGTATATGAACCCAATATAGATACACGGTATCTATGTTCTATTGTGTAATGTTCACCTTCTGATATGTCTTCAATGTTCTTTTGTGTAACTTTCACCTTCTGATATGTGATTTATGTTCTATTGTGTAACTTTCACCTTTTGATGTATGTTCTGTTGTGTAATTTTCACCTTCTGATATGTATTTGATGTTCTATTGTGAATACAATATGGGTATATGAGAATTGTAATTGGGGTTCTATGTATAATGGCAGACTGTAAATTTGTGAGTCCTTGACCTACTGTAAGTATAGACCATGGAAAAACACCAGAAAGAAAGCCTGCTAATAGCACAAGATTCCTAACAATATATATCTCTAGAGAGAATCTTATTAGATTTCCTACAATATGTACAAATGTCATAGCTAGAAACACTGCTAAAAAAAAAGGTGTGTACTTCCAGGTTTATGCCATTAGCAGGTCTACTGAAGAATGTCCATGATGGACATCTTGCAGCAGACCCAAGGTGTGTGACCTTACTGTAAAGTCTGAGACAGCTAGATTCCCTAGGGGTAGCAACAGTGGTTTATAACCTGGCTGTACCTTTTCCATGTTAGTGAGTTCTCTACAAATATTGGTTGAATATGCAGAGTATTGACATCATGTTACCACAAAAATAGAGAAATACCAGGTAATAAACAATAAAAAGCCAAATGGTAGGTTAGGATAAAACCACTTGAGTATCCAAGGCCTGGGGCACCCCTAAAAAAAAAAAGCCCCAATACCCCTGAGGATGCCACTTATGTGGTGAAACATGTTGTTTGTCCTTTTAGTTAGTGTCTAGTATCTCAGAGAAGAAAAAAGCATCATTACACTGAATTGAGGTTAAAAAACAAAACCCTTTTTCATTTTCTTTAAAGATTTTATTTAAAATATTTGTAATATTTACTAGAACAAGACGACAATGTGGAAAATTAAAGGGGTTTTTAGACATCTACCATCTACCCACAGGACTGATGCAGCCAATCCCTGGCCTTAGTGGTGATGCTGGCATGTACAGCACAGGCTGCAGTAGTCACCACTACAGGAAAATCAGAATAGCCCGGAGGGTTTATCATGTAAGTATAGGATCTGTTGTATTTTATGCCATTTCCAGTTGTTTGAGCGCCACAATTGATAGGATCACGATATTTACCTACAAACATGAGATTCTTTTTTATACGATTTCATTTCTAGACTTGAGTACGGCTCCTGTCAGTGTTGAAAGAAACTAGCAGCTCAGAATAAGGGGGGACACTTTATAAGACTTTGTCCAAAAAGTGCTGCATTTCACTTGAAGGATCCATGGGGAAATAAAGGAGCGTTCAGCTTTGCTCAAGTGTGAATTCTCTGAAGCAAGAGATCTGATTTATAGGTAACATTACTTCTCAGCATTAGGTTTCATCCTTGTGAGATTTCTGATGTTCGACAAGAGTATACTTACGTGTAAAGAATTTACCACACGTAGGACAAACAAACCGCTTATCGTCCGTGTGAATTTGCCAGTGTTGAGTTAAGGAGGATCTGCGTGCAAAACTTCTCCCGCACTCGGAACAGGGAAAAAGTCTCTCTCCTGTGTGAGTTCTGCGATGGTTCACAAGGTCCGATCTAAAAGTAAAACATTTGCCACATTCTGAACAGGGAAACGGCTTCTCGCCTGTATGAGTCCGAGTATGTGCTATAAGAACAGATTTACATGTGAAGCTCTTCATACACAACGTACATGTAAAAGGCCTCTCTCCTGTGTGGGTTCTGTAATGCTGAAGAAGAGTGCATTTGCGTGAAAAAGACTTCCCGCACTCGGCACAAGGAAATGGCTTTTCTCCTGTGTGAGTTCGCTGATGTTTAATAAGATCGGATTTGCCCCCAAAACTTTTTCCACACTCAGAACATATAAATGGCTTTACACCCATGTGGACTCGGTGATGTAAAAGAAGACATTCACTTCGAGAAAAACCCTTCCCACACTTATTACAAGTAAAAGGCTTGACCGCTGAGTGAACCGTCTGATGTCTACTGAGGTACGATTTCTGACTAAATTGCTTTCCACAGTCAGAGCATTCATAGGGCTTCACAGCTGGTCCTCCATACTGCAGACAATACTCATGACTGGAAGACATATTGGCAGTAGGAACAGCACTGTCTTCTACATCACAGTCTTGAGATGAAAGGTGATATTCCTCTGCAGTGATCATGTCCATGTGTCCACTGGCTGAGAATAAAGAAAAGATCAGTAAACATGAATGCTACACAAAGGCAATGTCACAAAATAATCAGATGGTGTATATGGTGGCTTGTACAGGCCCACATAAAGTGACAAGGCAGAGGAACACCAGCCAGTACATGGAAGCATAAAATGGAGTACCAGTCAGTCAGACCGCTTGGCTAGCTCACAATGACATAATATGAGGGACACATGATGGGCAGATGGGATCTTATCTTTTGCTGGGCCGATATTTTATTATTAGCATGACACCTGGACTGATATAAGATGGACTTTCTTCCTTCCCATACGGCTCATCTTCCATCACACAAGCCTCTTCCTTTATAATATCGTTGTCAATAATAATCACATCTTCATCCTAAAAACCACAAAGTTTCACATAAGGCTGGAAAGAAGCAATATATAGTATATAAGGATTCACTAAGCTATACTTGGTACAATTTAGTCATTTCTTTTTTATTAATAGCTTACATGTAACCTCCATCTACCTGATGATCCTCTGGAACTTTGTGATTTTCTTCCTGCCAATTCTGGGAATATAAAGGACTAAGACATTCCTTTGGTGGATATTCCATACTGCCTGAATCTGAATAAGACACATACAGTGACTGAATAGAATACATTGTCTATATGGTGGCCTAAGTGACCCTCAAAACTGCTCTTCACAGGCAATGCATGTATCTTCTTACCTTTTGATGTGAGGTTCTGCTGGTCCTCCATCATTATGTCCTTGTACAGGTCCTTGTGTCCTTCTATGTACTCCCACTCCTCCATGGAGAAATGGACGGTGACATCCTGACATCTTATAGGAACCTGAAACATACAGTGATACAGTCATCATTCAGACACATCATCCCTTGTGTTACTGTCTAATGGCCCAGCATTCCCAGCAGCGCTCACCTCTCCAGTCAGCAGCTCTATGATCTTGTTGATAAGATTTAGGATCACCAGATTCTTGTTGTTCTTATGTATCAGTGAATGAGTTGGAGGCTCCTTGATGGGTCTCTGGGACCTGCTAAATTCTTCTGAGATTCTAGGATAGTTGATGGGCGTCACATGTTCACCAGATGCCTTCACAACCAAGTAATCCTGTGAATTAAGACACAGCTTCAGCCTCTGGGGTGTCCTAGCCCTCTACCATATATCTATGCAGCCTGTACATATCAGTTTATTGTTTCTGGACAAAATAAATGTAATAAAAAAAAAAAAAAAAAAGAATTTTATGTCTTGCGCTGATAACAATGATGTCATGTCACGTCACTCCCAGAATCCTTCACCTCTCCAGTCAACAAGCTGATGATCTCAAGGGTGAGGTGTAATATCTTCTCTGAAATGTGATTCTTCTTGTCCATCTTGAAAGTTCTAAGAATGATATTCAGTCCTCTGCTAACAGATAAGGAATACATTAAAGAGTTAAAGGGGTTGCTCCATCAAGTAAACTGACAAAGACCTTTCACACACTCCACACTGAACCTGACCACGGCCAGGCTGAATGTGGGTGGGACTGGTGATGGTCGGTGCTCCCATTCACTTCAATGGGAGTGCCAGAGACAGCCAAGTGCCATACTTTGGTTATCTTCAGAGATCCCAATGACAACTTCTGTAAAGTGCTGCGGAATATGATGGCGCTATACAAGTAAGAGAAATAAATAAGTGAATGGGAGCGCCGACCGTCTCCAGTCCCCGCCACATTCAGCCTGGCTGTGGTGGATTTCTGTGAAATCCTGCATTTTTTCACTGTTTCCCTTGCTTTTCATTGAGAGGTGTTCCCTGCTTCTCACTGTGTACGGGCTGTGTGAAATGAAGTAGGAAGGGGTCACATCAAATGGTTGTATCTCCGGCGTTATAAAATATCATATCAGAGCTTCTCAGCTCTCATATAATACTATGCAGTTCAACCTGTATGATTTACAGATATCACTGGCTGAATACAGTCGTAATTTGGATATTTATATGCAGCTCACTCTCCTCTTTCATATGACACCAAAAGCAAGTTTCTACATTTTATCATGCTTTGATATAGCCATCTGAAGTGACCCTCCCCCATCCTCATTTTCTTTTCATTTCACACAGCCCTTACACTGTACACAATGGAATGAATATAGAAATGCAGGATTTCACAGAAAAGAGACTAATTTGTTAATAAAGTATATTACAAAACTTATTTTGCTGCCAGAAAATTAATAAGTTGCCCAAAAGTTTAGTTGTTGTTAAAGCTAAGGCCCAATGTTGCGGAAGTGCAGCTTTTTTGTTGCAGATTTTGCTGCAGTTTTTTGAGCCAAAGCCAGGAGTGGGTTGAGCAGAAGGGAGACATATAAGAACTTCCTATATATTCCCCATTTCTTTTTTAGCCATTCTTGGCTTTGGTTCAAAAACTGCAACAAAATCTGCAACAAGAATAGCCTTAAAGGGGTTTTCCAGGCAAAAAATCATTTTTCAAAAAAGGTCTGTTAGTGCTATTAATAGGTTAATAAATACAACTAAATATCTGTAGCAGTGTTTTGAGTGATTTCTGGGTTTCTCTTGGAGCTCTTGGCATCTTCTGCATTTACATGGGTAGCTTCCTGTACCGTTTTCCTACAACTACCATATAATGCATTGCGCTTCACTCAGAGCTGACTCACACTACCTCCCCCTCTCACTCCTTCCCCCTCCCTGTTTCCCTAGCTAGCCCACCCACTACTAGCCCTTACAAACTAACCAACTCAGCCCACCCCCCTCCCCATCATACTTGTCTTCCTGTCCAGATCTACTAGGCACAGGAGATCACTTCCTTCTGTGGGGTCGGCTCCTCCTCTTCTTGACCTCTGCCGATGCTTGTGCAATAGAGCCGGAGTGTCAGCATGCGCTGTAGCCAGAACTCCGGCTCTATTGTGCAGGCGTGGACAGCCAGCAGACATCAAGAAGAGGAGGAGCCAGCCCCCCAGAAGGAAGTGATGTCCCATGCCCAGAAGATCCGGACAGGAAGACAGGTAAGTATAAAAAAGAAAAAAATGAAATACGGGCATTACAAAAACTGCACAATGTGAATATGGGAATAAACAGGATACTTAGCTGATGCTGTTGCTTTAAATGCTGCAGAAGATAGTCCAGGGGCACGCTGAAAGTAATACAATCCAAGTGTCCACGGAAAAAGAAGATCAACAGCGGTATACAACCAGACTTCAATGTTTCTTTAGTGAGATCAAATAAAAACAGGCATACCAGGGACAAAGTGAGCAGCGACGGGCCGTTTTGCGCAGCACGCGATTCTACAGGCTACAGCGAAACGGCCCATCGCTGCTGCTCACTTTGTCCCTGGTATGCCTGTTTTTATTTGATCTCAATAAAGAAGCACTGAAGTCTGGCTGTGTGCCGCTGTTCATCTTCTTTCTTCGTAGACAGGTAAGTATGATGGGGTGAAGGGGTAGGGTTAGTATAGGTGACGTTCCATTTCCAGAAATGGGGAAACGAAACGTCACCGGACATGACTGCCCCGGCGATCTAGGTAAATCTAGATTTTTTGTAAAGTAAGCAAGTTATAAGGTAGGGAGGGGGGAGGGTGTTTAGCTTAGTGTAGAAATATCATTTTATCCCGGACAACCCCTTTAAGTCCCCCATTTTGAGTTACATAACATTTATTGATTACATTATTAGAGTGTAACTAATCTTTCCAACAACTTGTGATTATCTGGTAAATGTGTCATTAATAAATATTGTAATACATTTTATTCATGGATTTTGGCTTCTTTCCATGAAATCCTGGAAGTCCACATTCTGTCCCGTCTGTATTCTTTCCCTTGTTTGTTTCTTGCTAGCTGAAATCCTTACCCTCCTTCTTACTAGGTGTAGGGGTGGACGGACTCTCGTATTATACATAAAAATGACCACAATGCAGAGAGAAAACCACAGTGCTAGTAATAACAACAATATAGAAATAAGCCCTAGTTATCACCGACGCAAACATTAATTGAATAACCCAAAGGACAAAAATGTTGAAGCCATCAAAATTGAACGAACAAAAAAAAAAAAAAATGCAACAATGAGTGCAGTCCTGATCTGGTTAATACTGGTGTAGGAATGGCCAGTCTTAATAAATCCCCACCCCTAGTTTTTAATATGGTTTCAGGCAGTTTGCACATTTTCCCTATTAATTTCCATGGGATAATCCGCATGGATTGTGTCTAAAGATAGGGCACTGCTGTCACCTGAAATGAGTGGGGGTTTGATAGGGACCTTATGTGCATCATGGATTGTAAAAGGATTTAGATGTGCTGCTTGGGGTGTTACTAGAGTCAGGGCAGACCCAGCAGCTTTATCACGTGACCATATGATCACATGACCTCCAGTACACGCCGAATCCCGCACTGGCAGCCCTGCTCCTGACTCTACCACATACTGTACAATGTACAGACCACAGCGCCCCCAATGACGTGACTGACTCCCAGCACATCTCCCTCATTCATTATAACTCCTCTAGGTGCCGCCTCCTCCCCGCAGTAGAAGGTTGCTGCCCTCTGCTGGTAGCATGGTGACACTGCTTACGTCCAGAATGTTCCCCCAGATATTGGGGTCTATGAAACTGGAGACACCTGTGAGGTCAGCACCAGTCTCCAATAGGATGATGTCACACACCCGGAATAGCTGTAAGTCACTACCCACAAAGTGCACTAAAATATACAGAAGATCAGACATTACCTGAGACTCCACAATCATGCCAGATCCTAGTGTCTATAGGACCTGAGATCATGTGAGCAGTCACGTGCGGGGGAGGAGTTAGGAAGGGGAGGGGTTTGTGTATGTAGAGTACTATTAGTACATACAGAAAGTCTGAGGTGTAGTGAACGTGTGTGTGTGTGTATACAGCTACAGCGTATAATAGGGCCACAGCAGGGCTGTGTGTGTAATATCCATGTAGCAGTGCTGTGTGTGTGTAATGTCCTTGTAGCTGAGCTGTGTGTGTGTGTATATACAGCTACAGTGTATAATAGGGCCACAGCAGAGCTGTGTGTGTAATATCCATGGAGCACTGCTGGTATCTGTAGGCAGTAGTGCTCTGTGTGTGTGTGTAATGTCCATGTAGCAGTACTGTGTGTGTGTATATGTAATGTCCATGTAGCTGAGCTGTGTGTGTGTGTGTATATACAGCTACAGTGTATAATAGGGCCACAGCAGAGCTGTGTGTGTAATATCCATGTAGCAGTGACGGTATCTGTAGGCAGCAGTGCTGTGTGTGTGTGAATGTCCATGTAGCAAAGCTGTGTGTGTGTGTGTGTAATTTCCATGTAGCAGAGCTGTGTGTGTAATGTCCATGTAGCAAAGCTGTGTGTGTAATGTCCATGTAGTAGAGCTGTGTGTGTGTGTGTGTGTAATGTCTATGTTGCAGGGCAGTGTCTGTGTGTACAGTCATGGCCAAAAGTTTTGAGAATGATACAAATATTAATTTTTACAAAGTCTACTGCTTCAGTTTTTCTAATGGCAATTTGCATATACTCCAGAATGTTATAAAGAGTGATCAGCTTAACAGCAATTACTTGCAAAGTCAATATTTGCCTAGAAAATGAACTTTATCCCCCAAAACACATTTCAACATCATTGCAGCCCTGCCTTAACACTAGAAGTCCCAGAAATTTAGAGCTCCCCCTTGAAGTCCTGAAAGAGGGTCAAATGACCCTTAGTCCAAACTGACAACTCTGATGGCTCCAATTAGCATTTCCTTTCATTTGTAAATGTGGCCATTGTCTGAGGAATCTGCAGGGGGGAATTGTGTTGATCCACCTCAGGTCTTGTAAGAGAGTGTAAACAAAAGAATGTAAGCTGCTCCTGAGTGTCTGCCCATCCCCCAGCTGCATTGTTGTGCTGGGAATATTTGCTAACACCTTAGCAAATTTGCATGCAGCCTTTTGTGCTGTGGGGGATGTGACTGCTTCTCAAAGTAGTCTGCGACTTGAAATCAAAGTACATCTGTAATGTCCTCCCATATCTTGGCAAGGACCCCAGTCGTCCCAGCGGGGAGAGACTGTCCGAAACTGTAGTGATGAGGCTGATGGAATCATTCATGGACAAGGGCAGAACTGTAACCACGAACAATTTCTTTACATCATTATCACTTGCACAATGACTGCTTAGCCGGAAAACCACTATCCTCGGCACAGTCAACAAGAGTCGCCGGGAAATTCCTCAATCCGCTAGACAGATGGACCGCACTGAATTCACCACTCAGGTGTTTTCAACCACTGATGCCACACTGACAGTGTATGCACCCAAACGAAAGAAGGCCGTCTACATTCTCAGCAGCATGCACAGCGTGGTTGAGACTAAGGATACCAACAAAAGGAAGCCAAACACGGTCACACAATACAACCACACAAAGTGCGGAGTGGATGTAATGGACCAAATGGTGCGGGAGTACAGCCTGCATGCAGGAACACGGAGATGGCCATTCGCCGTGTTCTACAACATGATTGACATGGCAGCACTGAATGCTCATGTTCTTTATCAGGCATGCACTGGGGTGCAGGAGAGACGGGTGGACTTCCTGGTTGAGCTTGTAAAAGAGTTAGGTGGGTCTCATGTGACTGAAAAGAAGGCATGCAAGGAGAAACTCCTTCGGCAACAACCTTCCACACCCAGCCCTGGCAAAAGGGCGAAGTGTCAGGTCAACCATCGATGCACGAACAATTGTGCAACTGAGAGATGTGTTTACTGCTACAAATACACGTGTGGCAAATGTACCAGGGACATACCCAGGCAGTGCCAGGTATGTTCCGACAGTGCAGACAGACTGCTGAGTAAGTGCTGAAATGCTAGTCACACAAGAAGGACATGCCACTCACACACACACACGCAGCCCCCCACAGCAGCCTATTGGAAATATGTGTGAAATTGTTTTATTCCTTGTATTTTTTTTATTATTTTTATAACAAAAATAAAAAGCATGGAAACAAATAACAGTTGTTCTTTTGTATATTTACATTTTTGTATATTTAGATTCAAGTCAATGGGTGCAGAAAAAAAAAAAAAAAATCGCAAAAAAAATCACAGCTACTTTGCGATATTTTTGTGATCTGTCCCATTGGTCATATAGATCACGCCTCTGGGATTTTTTCGCACGAAAAAAATCGCACAAAAAAAAAAAATCGCAGGAAAATCGCACCTATGAAAAAAAATCGCACGAAAAAAAAATCGCAGGTGTGCTTGGTGCCATTGAAATACATTGGCAAATCGCAGAAAAAAATTGCATCGCATTGCGATGCGATTTTCGCGCAATTTTTTTTCGCTAGTGTGCTTGAGGCCTTAGACCAGGGGTCGGCAACCTATGGCACGCGTGCCACTCTTGGCACGCGAGGCTTATTCCCCTGGCACGGCAGCGGACTCCTCACCCAGCAGTTTCGATCAGACCAAACACGGCCGAAACGAAACTGCTATTATTATACTGTGGGGTCTCTTCAGACCCCCAAGTATAATAAGCGGAGCCCCCGGGGAGATGATCAAACATAAAAAACAATGTACTCACTATTCCACGCTCCGCAGCCACTCTGTACTCTTCGGGCGCTTCTGCCTGCAGGGGCCACTATAGAGCATAATACCGTGTGCAGGGCCGCCACTATGGAGCATAATACCGTGTGCAGGGGCCACTATAGAGCATAATACTGTGTGCAGGGACCACTATGGGACATATACTGTGTGCAGAGGCCACTATGGAGCATAATACCGTGTGCAGGGGCCACTATGGGACATAATACCGTGTGCAGGGACCGCTATGGGACATATACCGTGTGCAGGGGCCACTATGGGACATATACCGTGTGCAGGGGCCACTATGGGACATATACCGTGTGCAGGGGCCACTATGGAGCATAATACCGTGTGCAGGGGCCACTATAGAGCATAATACCGTGTGCAGGGACCACTATGGGACATATACCGTGTGCAGGGGCCACTATGAAGCATAATACCGTGTGCAAGGGCCACTATAGAGCATAATACCGTGTGCAGGGACCACTATGGGACATATACCGTGTGCAGGGGCCACTATGGAGCATAATACCGTGTGCAGGGGCCACTATGGAGCATAATACCGTGTGCAGGGGCCACTATGGAGCATAATACCGTGTGCAGGGGCCACTATGGAGCATAATACCGTGTGCAGGGGCCACTATGGAGCATAATACCGTGTGCAGGGACCGCTATGGGACATATACCGTGTGCAGGGGCCACTATGGAGCATAATACCATGTGCAGGGGCCGCTATGGGACATATACCGTGTGCAGGGGCCGCTATGGGACAAATACTGTGTGCAGGGTCTGCTATGGGACATATACGGTGTGTAGGGGCCGTTATGGGACATATTGCTGTGTGCAGGGGCCGCTATGGGACAAATACTGTGTGCAGGGACTGCTATGGGACAAATACTGTGTGCAGAGGCAGCTATGGGACAAATGCCGTGTGCAGAGGCAGCTATGGGAAATACCATGTTGAAGGGGCCGCTATGGGACATAATACCGTGTGCAGGGACCACTATGGGACATTATTCTGTATAACGGTGTGTTTTCTATATTAAGGATGTGTTTTTGCACAGAAAACTCCGGCTTTGTTTTTTTTTGTGCAAAAATGCACCAGTTTTACATTGAATGAAAAAGTTCCAAATATAGCTGCATCCAGATACATAGTGTGTATTCACCATAAGGATGCTGCCATACGGGGCTCCTGGTCACAATAAATTTACCACTAATTGGGGGCTACACATGGACTTTCATTGCTTCTAATCAGAAAGTACAGGAGTGTCCCAGGAAATAGCAGTAAACGCATGTGTCCTAAAGCATCTGGTGGCAGCACTTCTGTGTTATGGTTTGTGGTATATGACTTTAGTTTAGGGGTCGTCAGACTTACAATTATTGACCGGCACTCCGAGTACCTCATCTTTGATTTTTTTATTAAAATCGGCACGCCGAACAAAAAAGGTTGCCTACCCCTGCCTTAGACAAATGCTTCTGGTCATTACTCACAGCTGTACCTTGCTCTAAAATTTCTAATTCTATTTAAAATATATAAAAAATGATTAATTGTTTCAGTGCTTTTTTGCTCAAATAAAACTAAACTAAATACAATATGTATAGTCTTTATATTATCAAATACAATAAACTGAATAGAACTAACTAGAAACTAAATGGCTAAACTCAATGGAAAACAACAACCTCCTGTGGTGTGACAGTAATGGCCTTAATTACAGAACAAAAGACGGTGATTATAGGATGTTAGATAAAATCCTTCAGGTCATTCGACCCGTCTCTGGGTTCCAAAGGTAGAAATGTTAAATGACCCCTCTCTGGGACTTCTAGTGTTAAAAGGACCACCTAACATCGTTTCAGTGATTGCTCCATTAACACAGGTGTGGGTGTTGATGAGGACAGGGATGGAGATCAATCTGTCATGATTAAGTAAGAATGACACCACTGGACACTTTAAAAGGAAGCTGGTGCTTGCCATCATTGTTTCTCTTCTGTTAACCATGGTTATCTCTAAAGAAACACGTGCAGTCATCATTGCACTGCACAAAAATGGCCTAACTGGGAAGAGTATTGCAGCTAGAAAGATTGCACCTCAGTCAACAATCTATCGCATCATCAAGAATTTCAAGGAGAGAGGTTCCATTGGTGCCAAAAAGGCTCCAGGGCGCCCAAGAAAGACCAGCAAGCGGCAGGACCGTCTCTTAAAAGTGTTTCAGCTGCGGGATCGGGCTACCAGTAGTGCAGAGCTTGCTGAGGAATTGCAGCAGGCAGATGTGAGTGCATCTGCACGCACTGTGAGGCGGAGACTCTTGGAGCAAGGCCTGGTCTCAAGGAGGGCAGCAAAGAAGCCACTTCTCTCCAGAAAAAACATCAGGGACAGACTGATATTCTGCAAAAGGTACAGGGAGTGGACTGCTGAGGACTGGGGTAAAGTCATTTTCTCTGATGAATCCCCTTTTCGATTGTTTGGAACATCTGGAAAACAGCTTATTCGGAGAAGAAGAGGTGAGCGCTACCACCAGTCTTGTCTCATGCCAACTGTAAAGCATCCTGAAACCATTCATGTGTGGGGTTGCTTCTCAGCCAAGGGAATTGGCTCTCTCACAGTCTTGCCTAAAAACACAGCCATGAATAAAGAATGGTACCAGAATGTCCTCCAAGAGCAACTTCTCCCAACCGTCCAAGAGCAGTTTGGCGCTCAACAATGCCTTTTCCAGCATGATGGAGCACCTTGCCATAAAGCAAAGGTGATAACTAAATGGCTCAGGGAACAAAACATAGAGATTTTGGGTCCATGGCCTGGAAACTCCCCAGATCTTAATCCCATTGAGAACTTGTGGTCAATCATCAAGAGACGGGTGGACAAACAAAAACCAACAAATTCAGACAAAATTAAAGCATTGATTCTGCAAGAATGGACTGCTATCAGTCAGGATTTGGTCCAGAAGTTGATTGAGAGCATGCCAGGGAGAATTGCAGAGGTCCTGAAGAAGAAGGGTCAACACTGCAAATATTGACTTGCTGCATTAACTCATTCTAACTGTCAATATAAGCTTCTGTTACTCATAATATGAATGCAATTATATTTCTGTATGTGATAAAAACATCTGACAAACACACATAAAAACCAGAGGGCAGCAGATCATGTGAAAATATAATATTTGTGTCATTCTCAAAACTTTTGGCCATGACTGTAATGTCCATGTAGCAGAGCTGTGTGTGTGTAATGTGCTTGTAGCAGTGCCGGTATCTACAGGCAGCAGAGCTGTGTGTGTGTAATGTCCATGTAGCAGTGCTGGTATCTACAGGCAGCAGAGCTGTGTGTGTGTAATGTACTAGTAGCTGAGCAGTACGTAACCTTGTGCATCTTGTACAGTTGTGATTGTGTAGCTTACATTTTTGGCAGAACTGTGTATGTAAGGCTAGTGGTACATAGCAACATGACAAATATTTCAGTGCATCTCTATGTTGCATTATGATATGTGACATCATTCAACTGTGATGCAACAGCCACAGAAAATCCAGACATGTTGGATTTTGGTTGCAGTTTGCAAGTCACTTGTGACTATTTTACCATAGACTATGATGGAAGCCGCACGTGACTGCAACAGTTCTGCAACTAGACAGCGTTTTTACAGCCAAATGTGAGCTCTAATACAATGAGCATGACACATAGCTGTGCAGTAAATCTGTGTGTGAATGGGATGTATGTGTAACTAAGGCTCTGTTCACATTTACAGTACAGACCGAAAGTTTGGACACACCTTCTCATTCCAAGAGTTTTCTGTATTTTCATGACTATAAAAATTGTAGATTCACACTGAAGGCATCAAAACTATGAATTAACACATGTGGAATTATATACTTAACAAAAAAGTGTGAAACAACTGAAAATATGTCTTATATTCTAGGTTCTTCAAAGTAGCCACCTTTTGCTTTGATTACTGCTTTGCACACTCTTGGCATTCTCTTGATGAGCTTCAAAAGGTAGTCACCTGAAATGGTTTTCACTTCACAGGTGTGCCCTGTCAGGTTTAATAAGTGGGATTTCTTGCCTTATAAATGGGGTTGGGACCATCAGTTGTGTTGTTCAGAAGTCAGGTGGATACACAGCTGATAGTCCTACTGAATGGAGTGTTAGAATTTGTATTATGGCAAGAAAAAAGCAGCTAAGTAAAGAAAAACGAGTGGCCATCATTACTTTAAGAAATGAAGGTCAGTCAGTCCGAAAAATTGGGAAAACTTTGAAAGTGTCCCTAAGTGCAGTGGCCAAAACCATCAAGCGCTACAAAGAAACTGGCTCACATGAGGACCGCCCCCAGGAAAGGAAGACCAAGAGTCACCTCTGCTGCGGAGGATAAGTTCATCCGAGTCACCAGCCTCAGAAATCGCAGGTTAACAGCAGCTCAGATTAGAGACCAGGTCAATGCCACACAGAGTTCTAGCAGCAGACACAGCTCTACAACAACTGTTAATAGGAGACTGTGTGCAGCAGGCCTTCATGGTAAAATAGCTGCTAGGAAACCACTGCTAAGGACAGGCAACAAGCAGAAGAGACTTGTTTGGGCTAAAGAACACAAGGAATGGACATTAGACCTGTGGAAATCTGTGCTTTGGTCTGATGAGTCCAAATTTGAGATCTTTGGTTCCAACCACCGTGTCTTTGAGCGACGCAGAAAAGGTGAACGAATGGACTCTACATGCCTGGTTCCCACCGTGAAGCATGGAGGAGGAGGTGTGATGGTGTGGGGGTGCTTTGCTGGTAACACTGTTGGGGATTTATTCAAAATTGAAGGAATACTGAACCAGCATGGTTACCACAGCATCTTGCAGCGGCTTGCTATTCCATCCGGTTTGCGTTTAGTTGGACCATCATTTATTTTTCAACAGGACAATGACCCCAAACACATCTCCAGACTGTGTAAGGGCTATTTGACCAAGAAGGAGAGTGATGGGGTGCTACGCCAGATGACCTGGCCTCCACAGTCACCAGACCTGAACCCAATCGAGATGGTTTGGGGTGAGCTGGACCGCAGAGTGAAGGCAAAAGGGCCAACAAGTGCTAAGCATCTCTGGGAACTCCTTCAAGACTGTTGGAAGACCATTTCAGGTGACTACCTCTTGAAGCTCATCAAGAGAATGCCAAGAGTGTGCAAAGCAGTAATCAAAGCAAGGTGGCTACATTGAAGAACCTAGAATATAAGACATATTTTCAGTTGTTTCACACTTTTTTGTTAAGTATATCATTCCACATGTGTTAATTCATAGTTTTGATGCCTTCAGTGTGAATCTACAATTTTTATAGTCATGAAAATACAGAAAACTCTTGGAATGAGAAAGTGTGTCCAAACTTTTGGTCTGTACTGTAGGTGTCTTTCATTCAAACTATCTCTTGCAGTAATGAGCAATCCCCGTATATCCACAATGACGGCTTATCAGGCAGGTCGCTCTGTATGTTATTTACTGATTTTGGGATGTATAAAAATGTAAGAAAGCTCCAGGTGGCTATAGAGGCTCCCCAAAGACTATAGGGGAGATTCTGTAGACGGATTGTAAACAGTTGTCGGCTATTATTTATACTGCTCACCTTGGTGCAGGGTCGTATGTTATTGTAGGTGACCACCCCATTGTCCAGCTAACAGCCAGTACCATGTCATGTCAATAGCCAGCCTATGATGCCGCGCTCACATGTGAGCTACATAGATCTCCACATGCCAGATTTTTGAACAAGAGGTCACAAGCAATGATAAGCATTTCAGACTGGAAACTAGCCTGTGACCTGGACACAGCCATGTGAAATGTCCTTCAGTGTTCAAGGATACCCAGAACCACCACAGATCAGTTGATCGAAGGGGTTGCAGGGTTGGGGCGAGTGCTCTGACCTCTTCACTGAATACCAAGGACAGGGTCATACAATGTCATTGTTCGGCAGTATTACATTTCAGCCCCATTCACTTCAATGGGACTGAGTAGCTGCTGGACCATGTGACAGATGAACAGGGCCGGCTCCAGGTTTCTGTGGGCCCTTGGGTAACGGAGCCTTAGTTGTGTCCCTATGTGACTGCAGCATGTTCCTTAAAAAGGTGATAGCAAAAATCACCTAAAAATTGCTGTGGTGTCTGCTGGAATCACTTTAGGTCTTCTGCGGCTTTCAGCACTCACATGGCAAAGAGTGAAAATAGCGGGTGAGAGTGACAGCCATGGCTGATATGTGGTGGGCTTAGAACTGCAGTGGTTTTAGTGGCAGGATATAGAGCAGATCAGTCGTGCTGTGCAGCCACTACAACTGTCCTGTTCATTATACATCTTCTATGATGTATAATACAGCCAGGCAGCACTACTAATGTTCTAGCCATCCAATATAATGTCCCCCTTAGGCTAAGTTCACACAACAGAAAATGAAGAGGAATCTGAGGCGGACATCTGCTTCTTCATTTTCCGCCACTGATGATTGGGTCTAATCTGTGGGATGTCTCAAGGGGCGGACTCCACGGCTGAATAAGAAACAAGATTGAGCAGGACGTTTATTTTACAATGGGAGGTAGATTCCATCGTGTAAATGGCCCTCTGATTATACCCCCACACAGTATAATGGTGTTCTGATAAGACCCCTACACAGTATAATGGACCTCTGATTACACCCCTACACAGTGTAATGGACCTCTGATTATACCCCCACACAGTATAATGGTGTTCTGATAAGACCCCTACACAGTATAATGGCCCTCTGATTACACCCCTACACAGTATAATGGCCCTCTGATTACACCCCTACACAGTATAATGGCCCTCTGATTACACCCCTACACAGTATAATGGCCCTCTGATTATACCCCCACACAGTATAATGGTGTTCTGATAAGACCCCTACACAGTATAATGGACCTCTGATTACACCCCTACACAGTATAATGGCCCTCTGATTACACCCCTACACAGTATAATGGCCCTCTGATTACACCCCTACACAGTATAATGGCCCTCTGATTACACCCCTACACAGTATAATGGCCCTCTGATTATACCCCCACACAGTATAATGGTGTTCTGATAAGACCCCTACACAGTATAATGGACCTCTGATTACACCCCTACACAGTATAATGGACCTCTGATTATACCCCCACACAGTATAATGGTGTTCTGATAAGACCCCTACACAGTATAATGGCCCTCAGATTACACCCCTACACAGTATAATGGCCCTCTGATTACACCCCTACACAGTATAATGGCCCTCTGATTACACCCCTACACAGTATAATGGCCCTCTGATTACACCCCTACACAGTATAATGGCCCTCTGATTATACCCCTACACAGTATAATGGCCCTCTGATTATACCCCCACACAGTATAATGGTGTTCTGATAAGACCCCTACACAGTATAATGGCCCTCTGATTATACCCCTACAGTATAATGGCCCTCTGATTACACCCCTACACAGTATAATGGCCCTCTGATTACACCCCTACACAGTATAATGGCCCTCTGATTACACCCCTACACAGTATAATGGCCCTCTGATTACACCCCTACACAGTATAATGGCCCTCTGATTATACCCCTACACAGTATAATGGCCCTCTGATTATACCCCCACACAGTATAATGGTGTTCTGATAAGACCCCTACACAGTATAATGGACCTCTGATTATACCCCCACACAGTATAGTATAAGGGTGCATGCTCACATAGTGTTAGCCACATGTGGACTAAACCCCGCTTACACACTGCAGCTGGTTATTGCACAATTTTACTGGTGTACTGATTATACTACAATTGTGTGATCATTGGCGGTCACTGCTATCTGAGCACTAACCCTAAGCAATCTGTCCGTTCACTGGCAGTTGGCCCATGCATGCCCCTCATAGGTTACACTGGGCTGTGGTAGCCATCTCCAACAAGACTCTGTCCGCAGTGGTGAGAGAGTGTACTGGCACTGTCTGCAGCACAATGGGGGAGGAAGACTGTCAGAACCTGCATACAGCTTTATCTACAGCACATCCGCCCACCCACTGTCCAGTATAAGACTCCAGGGCGTCCAGACGACCTTACTGCAATTAAAACTACCTACAACTTACATGACCCAGAGGACGAGGGGACCCCATCACTGGCTCAGAAAATAAGGCTGAAGGTGATCTGTGGGGGTCCTGAATGTCAGATCCCCACCAATAACATATTGGTGACCTATCCTAAGGATATCAGGTTATCAATATATAAGTTCTGGAAAACTTCTTAAGGCTAGGGATATCTCACAGAGGACCTGTCCATGGCAAAAAAGTGGCCAAATGTGGCAGGTGTTTAACCACAGGCTTTACCCATGCAGGTGGGCTGGTTTTCAGCCAATGCATTGCAAAGGTTTGTAACTGCTCCGAACCTGCAGCAAAAAATTCTTTAAATCCCATCCACTACACTGGTATTGTATACTGCCACCAATTCCTTCAGTGGCTAACCAACTGCGACATGTGGCCCCGGCCTTAAACAGAGGCAGTACAGCTTGTAAGTGTATGTAGGGAGGATTCTTCCACTGTGTTTTTTTGTTAATTTGTAAATGGATATTTCTTAAGATATATTACAAAGTTTCTTTTATGAATGCGTACTATTCATTTATACAGAATGGTCTAGAGCTGGATGTACACTTTCATTTGCAGTAAAAAAAACAAAAACAAAAAAAAAACACACAACTTGTACATGCTCGATGCCGCATTTTGTATATATTTTAGACCTTTTTGCACCTTGCTCAACATGCAGACATGTTAGCTTAGTAGAAAGGGGCATGTCCTCAGGGAAACTAGATTAAGATCCACCAAAATTGTCTCGAAATATATTCGAGCAAAGTAAACCAACCAAAGTGTTGCATATACATGTGTAACAAGATCCACCACATTTCTCATCCAACATGAGCCACTTTGATAAATGGTGCACATATGTAAACTGTAGGTTTATACTGTCTTTGCTTGCATTTACAGGTTCAGGTTTCTTCATGTAGTTTCTGAAGCCAAAACTCGACGTGGATCGTGATAGGAGACAAAGTATAAAAGAGGAGTTATGTGCAGCCGCTGGGTGCTCTGTGGTTGGCTGCCGCACTGTCTGGCCAGGCCCTTAGTAAATCTGCCCCAGTGTGGCACTGTAACCAGCTGTGCACCTGTGTGTACAGAACATGACCAGCTCTGATCTGTATCCACTGAAGGCTCCTACTCAATTACAGCTTTTCATTACACAAAGGATAGTATTCATTTGCTGGACTGTCTCTTCAAGCGTCTACTGTATGATGTACTGTATGATATGACTGAAGGGAGAAAATTATATTTACAAAAATACAGACATAGACAAATGAATTGCAAAAAATAATCTGTGCAAAAATAATTTAGCTGAAATTTCAAATCTGTTTACTCAGTTGCCATATACTCTGCTGCATAGTCCTCAGGAACACGGGAACCGCCGTACTGGAAAGCTTGTCGGACTCTTGTCACTACACAGGAAGGAACTGGTTTTCTGTTTGTAAGACCTAGGTAGCCATGGATCCAAGCCAGAAATCCACGATATGCAGCTTTTCTAAGTAATCTTATAAAACAGAATAAGAGACTAATAAACAACCACACAATACGTTATACAGCTACAGGAATATATAGATTGTGAGCCCTATATGGGACAGTGACTGTCAATGCCTGTAAAGCGCTGCGGAATATGATGGCGATATATAAATAAACCTGTCAGGTCACTTTGGGGACACTAAACCACAAACATGCCCTTATGCACTGCTAGTTTAGTGTTTCAAATATAGTAATAAAATATAGACCAAGGCTTGAGGGCAGCCTGAAATGTGTCCTCTGTTGGCATATGTAATAAAGCCCGAGCTGTTGTAATATACTTAGTAAGCCGCTCCATGCCACCCCTGGAGTACCTATAAAGCGTAACTAAAGTTTCCAAGAACTTTTGATTTCCTGGCAGTATTTTTCATTAATATATTCTGTAATATACATTTTTAACACATTTAGTCTCCTTTCTGTTACATCCTGCACTTGCTTTTTGTTTCCCTTGCTTCTCTATAGAGAGCTGTCCCTGCTCCTCGCTGTATACAGTGTATGGGCCTGTGTAATGCAGGGAAATAATAGTAGAGGAATATGACAGGCGCTATAAAACATAGAAACAGGATTCTGGTGTTGTATGCCAGAGGAATGAGGATGAAAGACAGTAAGTTTAGTGACATATGAAAGATGAGAATCTTCTCTTTCTCATATTTGTGTTGCCTGGGAAAATCCGCATGTCCCTCCTATGTACTTCAAAGTGTACTGCCTTGGCTCCACTGAATGCTCTGAGAGCTCTCATCTCTCTCTAAACACATTTGGGATACTAAACCACAAGTCCATAAGGACTTAAATAGTTCAGAAATGATATTATATAAGTGATATTTGGATGTTAAGCTTGCCAATCTTAGGACAACCACATTACATTACTGCCAGGAAAACATCCAAGAATTTACTCATGTCCAAAGCATACTGAAAAAAGACACTATCACTAAAAGAGGCTTCATCCCAAACTAATGAAAATACTGAACTATGTGGTACAATTGTGCCCACCAAGGCGCTCTCAGATTACCAAGAAAGCTATATGGAGACCCATTTTCTGTTGAAAGCAGAAGCTATAGATTAAAGGGGTTGTCCCACAATCACACCGTCTCCCTTATCCAAATACATGCGTGCCCATAGCTTCATTCCAATGAAGAACAGAGGACCCCTGTTCTCATGACAAGTGGGCTCTCATAGACCATCAGTCTTTTCCTGTGGAAAGGTTTAAGTTATGATGTGGGAAACCCTTGTGAATGGAGTACCAGTGCACTTGCTTTACCAATCTCTGGCAGCCCCATAGCAGTGAATGGAACGCCAATCACGTACTGGTACTCCATTCACAAGGAGGCGGTATGGGGGACTTTTGGTCCCTGGCAGTCAGTTACCCAGCAACAGCACAACCCCTTGAAGTAGGAACAGATCCTGATACCTGAGATAAAACCTATCAGAGCAGACACCCTCAAGGCTAAGGCCCCATGTATCAAGCCAAAGCCAAAAAGTGCTTGCGTTTTTGAAATTGCAGCATTTTCACTGCAGATTTTTTTTCTGCAATGTGTGGATGGGATTAGCCAGAATCCCATCAAATACTGTAAATGCTGCGTTTTTAGCTGCAGCCAAAATGCTGTATTTTCACAATGTGGGGCCCCGGTCTAAAATTTCTGGTGGGTTTCCTGCACCCCACCACAAGGCCACACATTACATGTTAGTATCCCTACCTATATAGATATACATGTAATTCTTACCTGCTTTTGTCTTTCTCTGGAGGAGGAATTCTTACATCTCCCATCAATCTCATGCTTATATTGACATAGGTAGGATTTTCACAATAGATGTTAAAGCACTTGTGCTCTGTGATACAGGAGTGGTCCTCCATGTTTTCCAGTACTTTATCAATCTCTTGACAACACACAGACTCTAGAGCTGTGGGCATTGGTATACAGTGTTGACAACTGCACCACTCATTATTGCCCACACGTGAGGGGTCCTCTTCGTACTCCTCACCATCTGAACCTGGACTTTTTAGAGGATTATTGGGGAAACAGTCCTCCATTGTATCAGTGGGGCCATATTTTGCCTCCAGCTGGCTGAAAAGAACTGCAAGCTGAAAATAAAAAACTGAATAAACAAAACGCTGCATGTACTTTCTGTCGATAGGTCATCAGTGTCAAAAATACATTGTCGCTAATCACCATTAAAGGGGTTGCCTGGTTGATAAAAAGTATTTAGATAATGGCTCAGAATGTTGTCATAAATGCCTCACCAATCCTCCGCTGCTCCTGGTCTGACACCTTCCCAATGCCCCATGTGTTTACTGGTGTGACCGTTCAGTCTATCACTGGCCACAACAGTGACCTGCCTCAGTCAGTGAATGGCCAAGAGGGACACGAAAGTATCGGAGTGGGAGCAGCGGGGATCAGTGAGATATGATTTTTCCTTTTATTTCTTACACCATTCTGAGCCTTTTCTAAACCATTTTTATACAAGACAACCCCTTTAACCAGCAAAAGATGATAAGGTTGTTGGTCCATGCTCAAAAATGACATTACCAAGAGTTTATTCTTTATCTGCGTTGTTGTATGACATGCAATGGAATATACATAAAATGAACATTTTGACCCCTTCTCCTCTTTCCCTCTTGCTCCTCTTTCTCGTAATCTTTGTCTATGCATTTTCCTCACTGAGGCTGTCACTACAGATATATCTGCTTATCTTTATCATATGTTTGAGTTGTTTACCGGCTCCTACCTGTGTGGAGTCTGTGTTTCTACGGTTTGTTTTATACAATATAAATAAAGAAATTATTATTAAAAAAAATAAAAAATATGAACATTTTGTAAGTATTTTAATATTTATTATATACTTGCCTTTTCTTCCCTTGTCACAGGGATGCTTTCTGAGGTGTGATCCATCGAAAAAGTCATATCATTGCCTTGAATCTTATATTCTGGAATCTGTAGTTCTACAACAGCAGTACACCAGAAAGTTATCTAACCCCTCTATGTCAATGTCAGGATATGCTATAGTCCAAAAATGGTAAAAATAAGTAAATAAATAAATAAAAAATCTTAATCTGGAGCAGTAGATTCTATGATCATTATGAATGATATACTGATAAATCACAGGGTATACATGCAGCTGTAGATAGGTGCTAAAATTTACCCTACGCTATGCCCAATTGTATATACTGCAAGTTGAAGCACCAGTACACTGGGCTATCCTATACCACTAATTGTTCTTCAGGTTTATTAGTAATGGTTGTCCGGCTTCACAGCTAAACAGTTTTACCCATAGAACCAAGTAGCTATTAACAGTCACTTTGTAAACCATGGTGATTTCCAGTAAAAAAAAAAAAAAAAAATTAAATTAAAATGCAGTTTTCTACTACACAGATCTATTACATGGTGGAAACAGCAGTAGTTCAGTCTTTGAGAGATTCAGTTTCAGATAGAGCAAAGACATGATATTTGAGACAGCAGAGAGACAGTCACTGGTGTTCTGTATTAGTGCAGGGGTGATGTCACGGGATGACGTATATAATTGGGTGTCATCAGCATAAAGATGGTACCCGAAACCAAATCTGGTGATGGTTTGTCCAATGGGGACTGTGTAGAGAGAGAAGAGCAGGGGGACTAGGACCGAACCCTGAGGAACACCAACGGTAAGGGGAAGAAACAGAGCCCGCAAATGACACACTGAAAGTGCGGTCCGAGAGATAAGAGGAGAACCAGGAGAGCGCGGTGTCCGTGAGGCCGACTGAGCGGAGCATAGTGAGGAGGAGTTGATGGTCAACCCTATCTTTTATTCTAATGGCACCTAGCAATGGTTTATCCCCCTCTCCCCATGAGGACACGTCACGCGACACAGTATTTCACGGGGGGGAAGGGACGTTGGCATCATAGGTAACTGTAATGCTAGTAGTCCATCTCCCTGCATACTGTTCAGACTGTTAAATCTATCACACACATACTGAGTTTCATGGCCGAGAATTGGCAGTGTGAATAAGGGTGTCTTACTAATAATCCAATCTTGAGCCAATAAAACAAACTACAGTTAGACCAAAGACATGGTTGGATGTAGAGCCAATGGTAAAATCCCTACAGTGGCTTGCAGTGTTAGGAAAGAAACAAAACAGCAGGTTACGCGTTACTACGTAACACAAATATGAGTCAATTGGTGCACCAAACAACCAGTCAGGGGTTAAGTGAGCCACAGGCTAATGCAACACCGCAGAGGAAGGTGTGTGGTATAAGCTCATGTGACCTTTATCATCTCTAGACAAATACCATTGGCAATGTGGAACATAGACATCATAACCTATAATGGCTTTGTTACCTGACTTTTAAACATGTCTCAACAAATAGACAGTGCAGGCCACACAAGCCAGTCACCCACAAGAGAACATAGGACCAATGTTACCACAATTTAGACCCAGTAATGCCAAAAAGAAATAGGAAATTATATTTTCAGATAATTATAATTTTTCTGCATGTCCTCCAACTTCAGGAACCTCTAACTAGACAAACCACATGGCTTTTACTAAATAAACAATAGGTTAGGAAGTAAAGACTAAAACCACTCAAGTTGGAGCATGTTGGGTTCAGCTGACAGCTGTTCCTCCCAACTCCCTCTATCCCATACACATGCATGCTTGGTTCAACGGAGTCTGCATGTGTTTTCAATGGGGAGTAAGCAGAATATCAGTCAGGGGACCCCCATAAACATTAGATGGTCAGCCAGTGCTGCTAAAAATTGGCACATTCAGCAGACAATCTAAGGTGTATGGCCAGTCTTAGGGAAGAAGAATCATAAAGATGATCTGCCTGTCCAGGTGTTGGAGGCTTGATATAACTTTTAGCAAGAAGCTAAATAAATCTTGTAGAGGGTATCAGAGGTAGATCAGTCATATATTGTAGACATACTGACACAAAGAATGTGGCAATAACCTAATATAACTCCATCTGAAAAATAGAATAAAGCAGGTGCCACACATTGCGAATTTGCTGCATTTTGGCCGCAGTAGAAATGCCGTGTATTGCAGTGCCTGCAAAGTGGATGGGATTCTTACTAATTCCATCCACACATTGCAGAAAAAAATCTGCTGTGGAAATGCTGCGATTTAAAAAACGCTTGCGTTTTTGTAAATTGCAGCATGTCAATTATACCTATGGAAATGAGGACGGTTTCCATATAGGTATAATAGGGACAGAAAGTCCACAGTGGAAAACTCTTCGGACTTTCTGTGAAAAGCGCTGTGGAAAAAACTGTGATGCATTTCCACCGTGGTTTTTTACGCAGCACTTTTTGGCTGCGGCTCGCTACGTGGGGCCTCAGCCTTAAGCGTTGCTGTAATGACTGAACGAGCTAATTCTTTTTTATTCTTTAGTCACAGTTTATTACCCACCTGGGCTGATGTCTGTAGGCATTTCCTCCTTACAGTGCTGACCACCCCACATGTACAACTTTTCATTCTCCATGACTTCAACTTTAATATCAAGCAGGTCTCCAGCCTAAAAACCAGAAGAGTTCTCAAACATTGACTTGTGTAAAAGGCAATAATGTAAAATGTATGGGGATAAAAGAGGCATGAACAATCACTTGTCCCCTATATGGTTTACATTAGGCTGTGTACAAGGCACTCATTTTAAGCACAATTGGCCCATGTAAAAAGACCCTTGGCTCCATCTACCTGGGGATTCTGTGGAACCTTGTGGCTTTTCTCTGGGCAGTCCTGGGGATATAGAGGACTGGGACATCTCTCTGGTAAATTTCTCTTGCTGGATGTATCTGTAAGAAACACATGCAGTGATTGATAATGTTTACTTGTGAGGACTAGCTCACAGAACTTGCAGCACTGGAGTTCTGGGTTCAAATCCAGTCAAGGACAACACCTTCAAAGAGTTTGTATGTTCTCTACATGAGCCCTATACGGGGAAAATATCTGTAAAGCGCTGCAGAATATGATGGCAATATATAAGTAAGCTAAATAAATAACTCTCAAAACTGCTCTTCTTCACAATCAGTTAAAATGTCCTGTTACCTGGTGATGTGAGGGGCTGGTGGTCCTCCATCATGACGTCCTTGTACAGCTCCTTGTGCTCTTTTATGTACTCCCACTCCTCCATAGTGAAATGGACGGTGACATCCTGACACCTTATAGGAACCTGACAACACACAATAACACAGTCATCATCCAGACACATCATCCCTTGTGTTACTGTCTGATATCCCAGCATTCCCAGCAGCGCTCACCTCTCCAGTCAGCAGCTCAATGATCTTGTTGGTTATTTCTAGGATCTTCTGCTCATTTTTTCTTCCATAGGCCCAGGACTGAGGTGGAGGCTCCATGATGGGACTCTGAAGACAACTCCACCATCCTGTAAGGGGGTGAATCATGGGAGTAACATTCGTACAAGATGTCTTCTTCACTAAAGTAAAATCCTGTGTATGGGAAAGACTGATAAACATCACTATAAGGGTATGTTCACACAACTTTTTTCCTACACAGATTTGGGCACATATTCCCCACAACAAACCATGTGTAAGATGCATTCTGTGCATGTGACCGCAGCCATGGGGTCATTAATTATAGGCCTCGGATAACTCCCTGACAGTTTTTGCAGTCTTTTGCTCGGGCAGCCACCATTTTGGTCTTGTTTTTAATCTTGGCTTTAAAACAAAACCAAAGTCTTGCCTGTAGCTCCAGTGGATATCATGACATCGTCCCTCCCTCCAAAAAATATATATAAAAAAAAAAATTCCTGTTTTTTCCCCTATACATCCCCCCCCCAAAATAAATAAATAAATAAATCTGGCACATTACATGCACCAGTAAGGGGATAAAATCTTTCTGGTTTAATGCTAAAATAGGTTAGATTCATAAAGGGTTAAATGCACAAAAACTGCTGTAGTTATGTGCCAGCAATATTTATTTGAGTCATAAATTCCAAATCTTCAATAAAAAAAAAGACATTTTCAGAAGGGTTTTTGCAATTTTAATGTGACTGTGAGGGGGTTAATTAAGATAAAGTCATGTGACATAATTCCCACAATCCCTCACTTCTCCAGTTAGCAGGTAGATGATCTCCAAGGTGAAGTTCAGTATCTTCTCAGTTATGTGACTCTTGTCCTTCTCCATATTGAAGACCCTATTTATAGACACATATAGAATCAAGTAATGCACAGAGCCGTATATAATATATTCCAGTATACATCTCTTGCCCCCAGTACAGGGCACCTTCGTTACATATTCATACCTGCAGCCCGAGCTGAGAAGCCGCTGCGGCCAATAACTGCACTGTCCACCCTTTACTTCTGTAGGCTGACTCTCAACCGGAAGTTGTTTGTCCGCACTCTCATCACTCCACTGTATTTGCGTTTCATCGATATTTGCGTTCCACCTGTGTTCTTCCGCTCGTGGCACCGCCCCTTGTGACCTATGAGCATATTTGGAGTGTATGACGTGACCGGCTATACAGGTCTGTATACTGTAGTCAATGTCATTACAACTCCTAGCATTGTGAAATGGGAGGAGCTCCATATACAGAGGTTCTTGTTATCTTCATTACAGATATTATATTTGTACTCAAGTCCTGCCCTCAGATATGGTAACCGCGCCGTCATAATGACATAGTGCTCCATAGCTAATACCCTGTTCATAGCCATGGTGGTTATTGTCACTTAGCCCTCCCTGCAGCCACAATGCCCCATCCAGGGCTGACTTTTGAGTAGATAGTGCCCCCGTACAGGATTATTTTGGTGCACAACCATTTTCTTTGTCCATCTTTACAAACAAACATCACCTACCTCTGGGGCCCCAATTACGGTGGCCATACATATTGGGGTAATGTTGTCTGAACCTACCAATTTTGGCAAACCAGCCAATCATCCAAAATGTACAGGTGTAGCAGAGTTAACCCAAACTTCAGTTGGGTTATATTTTTCCAATGGCTTTTCATTGTCTTTTGTTGTCCCCCAGCACATACTCATACTTTAAAAGGGGCATGGTTTTTAAAGGGACGTGACCTAAATAATTAATCGTAATAGAGGTGAAATGCCCTACTAATCAGAATTTTGATTTAGGCCATAATCGCCCAGCACCAGTATATAATGTATGCATAATGATCAGATGATGGGTGTCTATAGGTGAACCACAAAGCTGTTCTCTCTTATACAATTAATGAAAGTCTCCTCTTACTGGGTGCTGGTGATCCTCCATTATTATGTACTTGTACAGATACTTGTGTCCTTCTAAATGCTCCCACTCCGCCATGCACAGTGACATCCTGACACCTTATAGGAACCTGACAACACAATGATACAGTCACCATCCAGACACATTACATAATGTCCCAGCAGCGCTCACCTCTCCAGTCAGCAGCTTAATGATCTTGTGGGTGAGGTCCAGCATCTTCTGCATATTGTTCCTCTCATGAATCAGTAAGGAAGGTGAAGTCATGGCAGTAGGGCTCTGGGTGCAGTTACATCCTCCTGCCACATGGGGAGGGCTATTGGAAGTTACACATTCGCTGATCATCTTTACAGCTGAGAATCCCTATTTGGAGGAGATTATAAACAAGATGGCGTGTCTATGTTATAGACAACATGGTGGGTCCACTGCTGAATTCTTCCTCTGGGGTTAGATATTTGATATCCTTTCATGGCATTCATCCAAAAATGTTAAAAGGGGAATTCTATCCCAGCCATTCATTGTTTAGACTGGAATACTTGTTTTTGTGGCTGTCAAATCACACAAAACATCACAATTGTTTAAAATAAAATGACTGCTTTGTATAGATATTGCTGTTACTTGTATGGCATACCCCTGGGGTTTCTTTGATTTTTTTCCGTTTGTTCACCTCATGTTTCCAGTGCTATTGGTGATGCGACACATGCTCAGAAGCTCAGTGCAACTTAAATGGAGACTGCCACCTCCCTAATGGTATGTAAGATAACTATGGTGGCATGTAGGGCACTTTAACAGGATTGTCAACCTACCTTTGTTATTGCGGCCTGACCTGTCATTCTGTCACAAAAGTAGTTTTTAAAAATAGGAAAATGAAGTTCTTGGTGCACCGGGGGTGTTCCCACACCTGTTGGTGCACCGTTTTTTCCCCTGTTTTGAGCCACTTGGAACCTTCCATCCCCACTGCCATTCACCGTCTCAAGCTGTTTACAATCCTGAAGTGCCCTACATGCCATTAGGAAGGTGGTAGACTCCCTTCGAGATATTATGGCCTGCGGAAGGCACTAGATTGGTCCCAAAAACAACTGTCTTTTTCAAACCAATAAAAGTGAAAATTTCAGAATTTTTAAGAATTGGATAATAGACTAGAAGTAACACTCCCTGATTTCTCCCATCGCTCCCATTGTAAGACTTGCTGAGTCTCTGCTGGTCTCTACTTCCTGGTCCCTCTCAAAACCTGGGGAATGAAGCCCAGTTAACCACTAGCCGCAGTGGCCTAACTCAGCCTTAAAGGGGTTGTCTGGTGACATAAAATGCTATGACCTGTTGCAATTAGAAACTAATGTTATTAATGAACTTTATAAGGGTTTTCCGATCCCCATGTGGTTTTTCATACTGATGACCTATTCACAAGATCTGATCAATGGGGGTTCAAGAGACAAACCCTACACCGATCAGCTTATCTTATGTCTCTGGGCACTGGAAGGTACTGCAGTGGATGGGTGCTGAAGCAGCGCTGCTCCTATTCAGTTACTACTATACAGTGGACGGGGCTGCAACTCTGTGAGTATAATTTAAAGGGGTTGGCCACATTTAAGAGACCAATATTGAGAGACAGATATTATTGTTAGTATAATAAAAAGTTGTACAATTTTCCCATATCATTTCTCTATCAATTCCTCACAGTTTTCTAGATCTCTGCTTGCTGTCATTCATTCTGCTTACTTCCAGTGGATAAAAATCAGACCATGGTCATGTGACATACAGTCCATGGTTATGTGATATACGGTCCTTGGTCATGTGATATACTGTCCATGGTCATGTGATATACGGTCCATGGTCATGTGATATACGGTCCATGGTTATGTGATATACAGTCCATGGTCATGTGATATACAGTCCATGGTCTTGTGATATACAGTCCATGGTCTTGTGATATACAGTACATGGTCATGTGATATACGGTCCATGGTCATGTGATATACGGTCCATGGTTATGTGATATACAGTCCATGGTCATGTGATATACGGTCCATGGTTATGTGATATACGGTCCATGGTCATGTGATATACGGTCCATGGTCATGTGATATACGGTCCATGGTCATGTGATATACGGTCCATGGTCATGTGATATACGGTCCATGGTCATGTGATATACGGTCCATGGTCATGTGATATACGGTCCATGGTCATGTGATATACGGTCCATGGTCATGTGATATACGGTCCATGGTCATGTGATATACGGTCCATGGTCATGTGATATACGGTCCATGGTTATGTGATATACGGTCCATGGTCATGTGATATACGGTCCATGGTCATGTGATATACGATCCATGGTTATGTGATATACGGTCCATGGTCATGTGATATACAGTCCATGGTTATGTGATATACAGTACATGGTCATGTGATATACGGTCCATGGTTATGTGATATACGGTCCATGGTCATGTGATATACAGTCCATGGTTATGTGATATACAGTCCATGGTTATGTGATGTACAGTACATGGTCATGTGATATACGGTCCATGGTTATGTGATATACGGTCCATGGTCATGTGATATACAGTCCATGGTTATGTGATATACAGTACATGGTCATGTGATATACGATCCATGGTTATGTGATATACGGTCCATGGTCATGTGATATACGGTCCATGGTCATGTGATATACAGTCCATGGTTATGTGATATACAGTACATGGTCATGTGATATACGGTCCATGGTTATGTGATATACGGTCCATGGTCATGTGATATACAGTCCATGGTTATGTGATATACAGTCCATGGTTATGGGATGGACACACAGGTGCACTGCTCGTTATAGTCACAGGACAGTAATCAGACATCTATCTGAAAACCGTGAGGAATTGATACAGAAAGTATATTGGACAATTGTACAACTTTTTATTATAAAAATAACATTTGTCTCTCAGTATTGGTCTGTAACTGGACAACCCCTTTAAATAGGAACATAGGTGCTTTCAGTGCCTGATAAAACCACTTGGGGGCCAGAAAACCCCTTTAATTATGAAATTGGTACAGATGTCCGAATTTAGTCTTCCTCTCCTGGTCTCAAGTCCAACTTCTACATTTGTTCCGATACAGGCAGTAAGCTTTCCCCTTTGTTTCAGTGATGTTTCGGCTTGGCTGTCTGGCTCTGTTCACTAGCTAGGCCTTCCCCCTTCTCTGTCTCTTCATCAGCTGTAATGGAGAAGGCGGCTGGTGGGGCGAATATACTGTGCCAGACAGTAGTTATCTCAAGTTCATCTCTGCTTGTGCTGGAACTAATACAGAATTGGAGGTTCCTGTATAAAATGGGGTCTTAAATTGGGTCACCAGTGCTGATAATGAAAGTGTAAGGTTTATTGATTTGATGTGCAAAATTTCCAAATAATATTTCATGACCCTGAACAATCCTTTAAGTTAGTCATAGACTCGTCGTGGACATCTGTGTACCTGGTCTGTGCTTTATGGCACGTCCTGTCAAACCAGATTGTATAGCAGATTTTATAGGGATAGGGAGATTCTCCAGCATCGCAGTCAGTGTTTCGTTTCCACTCCTATCAGTGTGATGAGGAAGACTATCCGCTTATCTTCTTCTCCTGATGCCACTGCTGAGACGTCTTGCCCAATACAATGTTGACTAAATGCTAACCACCACCATGATGTTAAGGTCTTGTAAATTGCATTTTAACTCTTTAATTTAATTTTATTCACATCAAGAGGTGAAATATGTAGAATAGCTGGAAAAGTCACATAAGGAAAGTGCATGCCGCAGTTTTGCATACCCACATCATAAAGTAATATCCTACAAGCTTGCAATTTATAACATTTACAAAAATGAACCTTTTATTTCTTTGTATAATAACTAAATAACTATTAAATGTGTCCATAAATACAGAGGAATGTGGGACATAATAACTGCCCTTACCTGCTGCCAGTCACAGCAATGGCCCCTCTCTGCTTCCTCCTCTTCACCCCTGACCTGGAAGTTGTCACCACCTTCAGTTTGGGTGTTTTCTATCCTTACTTGACTGTAAATTGGGTGACAGACATCAATACAAAGGATCTAAATCTGACTTCCAGGGATAGAGAAGGAAATCCATGACCATATATGGTCATGAGTGACATCATGTGCCCTAAAAGAACATCAGGGAGTGACCATGTACTTTAGTGGAGCAAGTGAATTGTCCTCTGCAATGGAAGCAGCCATTTTATTGTGGACAGACCTGGTAAAGCCATCCTACCAGAAGTTATTCATACTGGCATTCCCAAAACCTCCTGATTGAATAGATGACCACTCCCAGAAACCTCTTCTGCCCATCATGGATGACTACAATCCCCACAATGCCTTTTAGTTTCCTGTGTCACAGGGCAGTACTACAGGAGCTGTGTGTTACTCAGCTGAACTGGCAGGTAATAGCTCTGGATGATATATTACTGGATTTGTTATCTATCATACTTAGCCGTCTATTATTATATCCATAGTAATAACATATGATAATTATTTATCAATAATAAAAATAAATAAATTATAAACTGGTTGCGTGATAAGAAATCCAGTCTTGTCCTTAACAGTATAGGGCTACAGGAAACATTACATAATATTATTCTTCATTTTGTGTTAATAAATTGTATTATTACTTTATAATATATCTTTTACAATCCTTTTTATTGACTATATGGATTTAATATTAATATTATTTACTCGCTTTCACGTTTCAGAGACCCTTTGTGAGTCAGAAATCCTAACTTTGTTGGTTGCTGTTTATTGTTAGCTGCGTCATTTTTTCCTTGCTCTATTTCTTGTACATCCCTCACATTGAGGCATATTTATTAATACTGGCGTACCACCAAATAGAACATCTGAACATACCTGTAGGGTAGCTACACAACTGCTGGAGTCCTACCTCTGGGACCCCCACAATCACAAGGGGCCATGTGTTCCCCTTTTGAATGGAGCAATGTTTGCAGGGGCCCCCAGTGATCTGACACATATAACCTATCCTTTGTATTTATGGCACAACCCATTATATCATGCTGTTATTAACTTTACTATTTTGCAGACAATAACTTCCATGAAGGGCTGTTCCCATATTTAGGGTATTAATGATGGAGAAGGACAAGAGTCTTATGACTGAAAGAATATTAAATCTCACCTTGGAGATCATCTACCTACTAACTGGAGAGGTGAGAAATTCTGGGAGTAATATCATTTGACATCACTTTTATCTTGTAATGGAGATAATAAGGTTTGCTAGAATATTTTACTTACCATATGTAATACTTGTCTTCAATGCATTCATGAACACCTATAGAAACATGCAGCTCAAAAAGACGGAACGTAAAAGAAACTTGTCATGCTGTTTGGGACCAGTAAACTGTCAGTATGCTGCTAAGCAGCTGGGGTTTAGGATTCCAATCCTGTGTGTCCTGCTCTAGGCCAGAATCCTTAGCAGTTAAAGTTGAAGATCCATGCTGTCCGATGAGAAGTGTTCTGAGGGAATCCGGCGTATGCACACTGCATGCAGTGAAGCTGAGGTCAATACACCTTATTTCACTATTCATGCACAGTGAAGCAGGGTGTACTGCCCTCACCTTCACTGGGTGTACCGCCTCACCTTCACTGGGTGTACTGCCCTCACCTTCACAGGGTGTACCGCCCTCACCTTCACAGGGTGTACCGATCTCACCTTCACAGGGTGTACCGATTTCACCTTCACAGGGTGTACCGACCTCACCTTCACGGGGTGTACCGACCTCACCTTCACGGGGTGTACCAACCTCAGCTTCACAGAGTGTAGTGACCTCACCTTCACAAGGTGTACTGATCTCACCTTCACAGGGTGTACTGATCTCACCTTCTCAGGGTGTACTGACCGCACCTTCACAGGGTGTACCGATCTCACCTTCACAGGGTGTACCGATCTCACCTTCACAGGGTGTACCGATCTCACCTTCACAGGGTGTACCGATCTCACCTTCACAGGGTGTACCGATCTCACCTTCACAGGGTGTACCGATCTCTCCTTCACAGGGTGCACTGACCTCACCCTCACAGGGTGTACTGACCTCACTTTCACAGGGTGTACTGACCTCACCTTCACGCTGAGCAGTGAACACATGCCAGAATCCTTCAGCAGACTCATCTCATCAGACACAAGGGATCTTCAACCTTTGACTGGTAATGTTTCTGGCTGTGATATAGATATAGGTTACAGCAGTAGGATGTTGAGGTTTGGGACCCGAAACTCCAGCTGCCTAACTGCATGCTGGTGGTTTAGTGGTCCCAGACAGCCTGATAGGTTCCTTTTAAGCATCAAAACTCAAGTTAGTAAAACCTCCGGGATATCAATCTGTCCAGTTAGGAAGTATAAGAGATTGTGAATCAATTTTACCTGCTTTGGTGTAAATAAAAGTGACAACAGGGGCACTGGAGGGGCAAAAAGAGAATGATTTTACTGGTGATGGCTGCAAACATTTCTTCTCTCCTTGTCCTTTCAAACTGATTCTTCTCTATTTTAGCATATAGTTAGTGTTCTTTATCACTACTGATAGCATGAGGCTGTACCTGCAGCCCATTCAGGTTGCACAGGTAATTCATCTTCCCCAGGATGGCATATCCATATCCATACGTTCCTCCTGTCACGTGAAAGCTTGCTGTGTCTCCCAGCACAGTTTAAATAAAATCGGGCAAACACCAGGGCATGGTCTATTACACAAGGAGTGCAATACACGGTCATAGAAGGGCATCAACCCAAAACAGCAAGATGAGTATCTTTTCTTTTGTGCAAGGAGGAACACTTCCAGAGTCCTACAAAATGACCCCCAGTAGGCTACTGATGTGCTTGTTTCTGACCAAACTATTAGAAACTGCCTATGAGGACCTGATGTCCTGTAGTGTGGGACCTGTGATCACAGTCCAGCACCATGCAGCTCACTTGCCATTCCCAGAGAAAACTAGAATTGTCAGGTCTGCCTTTGGCACCCCATTCTCTTCATGGATGAAGGTTATATAGTTTATACTCTGAAGATGCTGTGGTAAACATTATGCTGCCTGCAACCTCATGACTGACACACTACCAGAATGACTGGTTTGGTAGTGGGTCAGTGATGTCTGGGGAGGCATATCTTTGCAAGGTATGTGATAGCCAAAGGTATTTTGGGTGCAGGGATGAAATCCTTAAAACCATTGTCAGACTTTACACAGGTGAAGTACAGTGAAGGAAATAAGTATTTGATCCCTTGCTGATTTCGTAAGTTTGCCCACTAACAAAGACATGAACAGTCTATAATTTTAAGGGTAGGTTAATTTTTAACAGCGAGAGATAGAATATCAAAAATAAAATCCAGAAAGTCACATTGTATAAATTTTATAAATTTATTTGCATTTTGCAGAGAGAAATAAGTATTTGATCCCTCTGGCAAACAAGACTTAATACTTGGTGGCAAAACCCTTGTTGGTAAGCACAGCAGTCAAACGTTTTTTATAGTTGATGTTGAGGTTTGCGAATTTTGGTCCACTCCTCTTTTGCAGATAATGTTTAAATCATTAAGATTTTGAGGCTGTTGCTTTGCAACTTGGAGCTTCAGCTCCCTCCATAATGTTTCTATGGGATTAAGATCTGGAGACTGGCTAGGCCACTCCATGACCTTAATGTGCTTCTTTTTGAGCCACTCTTTTGTTGCCTTGGCTGTATGTTTTGGGTCATTGTCTTGCTGAAGACCCAGCCACGACCAATTTTTAATGTCCTGGCGGAGGGAGAAGGAGATTGTCACTCAGGATTTTACGGTACATGGCTCCATCCATTCTCCCATTGATGCGGTGAAGTAGTCCTGTGCCCTTAGCAGAGAAACACCCTCAAAATATAATGTTTCCACCTCCATGCTTGACAGTGGGGACGGTGTTCTTTGGGTCATAGGCAGCATTTCTCTTCCTCCAAATATGGCGAGTTGAGTTAATGCCAAAGAGCTCAATTTTTGTCTCATCTGACCACAGCACCTTCTCCCATTCACTCAAAGAATCATCCAGGTGTTCATCGGCAAACTTCAGAGGGGCCTGCACATGGGTCTTCTTGAGCAGAGGGACCTTGCGGGCACTGCAGGTTTTTAATCCATTATGGCGTAATGTGTTACCAATGGTTTTCTTGGTGACTGTGGTCCCAGCTGCCTTGAGATCATTAACAAGTTCCCCCCGTGTAGTTTTAGGCTGATCTCTCACCTTCCTCATGATCAAGGATACCCCACGAGGTGAGATTTTGCATGGAGCCCCAGATCAATGTCGTTTGACAGTCATTTTGTATTTCTTCCATTTTCTTACTATTGCACCAACAGTTGTCTCCTTCTCACCCAGCTTCTTACTTATAGTTTTGTAGCCCATTCCAGCCTTGTGCAGGTCTATGATCTTGTCCCTGATATCCTTAGAAAGCTCTTTGGTCTTGCCCATGTTGTAGAGGTTAGAGTCTGACTGATTCATTGAGTCTGTGGACAGGAGTCTTTTATACAGGTGACAATATAAGAGAGCTGTCTCTTTAATGCAGGTAACGAGTTGATTAGGAGCGTCGAACTGGTCTGTAGAAACCATTTCTCTTAATGGTTGGTAGGGGATCAAATACTTATTTCTCTCTGCAAAATGCAAATATATTTATAAAATTTATACAATGTGATTTTCTGGATTTTATTTTTGATATTCTATCTCTCACTAGTTAAAATTAACCTACCCTTAAAATTATAGACTGTCTTTGTCAGTGGGCAAACTTACAAAATCAGCAAGTGATCAAATATTTATTTCCTTCACTTGTAGGCCCTGGGTTCCTCCTGGTGCAAGACAATGCCCGTCCTCATGTGGCCCAAGTGTGTAATTAGTTTATTTATTTATTATGCTTACTTGTATAGCGCCATCTTATTCCGCAGCGCTTTATAGACATTGAAAGTCATTGTCCCATATAAGGCTCACAATCTATATTCCCTATCAGTACGTCTTTGGAGTGTGGGAGGAAACCAGAGTAAACCCACGCAAACACCGGGAGAACATACAAACAGATGTTCTCCCGGTGTTTGTATGTTCTCCCGGTGTTTGCGTGGGTTTACTTGCAGATGTTGTCCTTGGTGAGATTCGAACCCAGGACTCCAGCGCAGTGCTAACCACTGAGCCACCATCATGGATGATGAAGGCATTGATGCCAATCACTTGCCCTTACATTACCTAGAGCTACATCCAATTGCAAAATGTCTTGGACATTATGAATCACCACATCCTATACCTCCAAGTAGCACCACAGGTTGTCCAGGAGCTCACTGATGCCATGACCCAGGTCTGGGAGGAGATCATCCAGGACACCATTCACCATCTTATCAGGAGCATGCCCGGACATTGTTGGGAGTGCATACAGGCATTTGGGGACCATATACACTGCTGAGTCACATTATGCATTGCCTTGATAAAATGCACACAAATTGCATCTACCCATGATTTCAGTTTCTTTTTCAGGGTGATTTGGAATCCAGCACTTAATTGGTTGACAATTGTTGTTTCCATTGACCACTGATATGTCATTTTGTTCGCCACGATTTACACAATTTATATTCATAAAGATTTGCAAATTGAATCTTTCACTCATTGAGATCTGTAATGTGAGCAGTGTATATGTATTTATGCACTTCAATCAGGATTCTACAGTAGTGAAAAAGTCATCTGGAGAGCCAGTCACCCCAAGCCACTGCCCTCGTGTCTCAGGAGGATGGGGCAGGTCAGGGAGCCCCACCGTGGAGCCCTCATGTCACTCACTGATACATGAGAGAAACAGCAAGAAGAAGATCCTGGACCTGACCAACAAGATCATTGAGCTGCTGACTGGAGAGGTGAGCGAATGCTGTGACATCAGATAGTAACACAAGGGGTACTGGGACAGATTTACTAATACTCTCTAATAGTCTAAAAATGCGCCAGTATATCACAGTGGTTGTTGCTGGATGATGAATCGGACACATCTTTAGACAGACTGTCTACTGTAAGTTTACACCACTTATTATTTGTCTTAGTTTCTGACTAAAATTGCGGCAAATTTTTGGCTCATAAGTGTCACCTCTTAAGGCCGCCCCTTTTCTTCTAAGTCACACACCCTCAAAACAATTAATAAATGTTGGGTAAGGCATGTATACCTGTTTTCATGCAAATTGTGCCAGTTACTATATTTGCCTCAGTGTGTCTGGATGTTGACTGTATCATTGTGTTGTCAGGTTCCTATGAGATGCCAGGATGTCACCGTCCATTTCTCCATGGAGGAGTGGGAGTACATAGAAGGACACAAGGACCTGTACAAGGACATCATTATGGAGAATAACCAGCCCCTTACTGTACCCGGTAAAATATAAGGGTCATCTCGATATACCTTTCTTTTAGTCACCACCTATACTGTAGATCATGTATTAAATCACGGTTTATATGTAATGAATTCACAGAGCTCAGTAAGAGAAATCCACCAAAGAGACGTCCAAATCTTCAGAATTACCCGGATTGTCCAGATAAAAATCACGTTAACCTTCTGGATTGTCAGGTAGATTGAACAGAATTCTTGCCAAATAGCAAAATGAATCTCTTAGCAAAAAAAAAAAAAAACATATTAGAATTTGTGGATTATTAATGTTTATAATTATTGAAAGCATCTTCTGTGGGTTTTCTAGGGTGAAAGTTTGGTTGATATTAAAGTTGAAGTTATTGAAGGGATGGAAGATACTTATGTAAGACAGGATCTGCAGTGGATAAAGAAGGAACCCCCTACAGATTCCAACATGGGTAAGTGAAAAATACCTAGAAATGACATAAAGAAACCTATTCACCAACTTCAGTCACTACAGCGGCTCCTCTGTTAGTACAAGCTATGGTATCAGCCATATTACACTTCTGCCCTGCCCTCCTATGACATTATTTCATGTTCCCAGGCAGGAGAACCTCACTCTGTCCTCACAGGTCTAGCAGTTTATATGGTCAGAGCCAAATCTCCAGCTTTTGCTTATGTATGTGCCCTAAAGTAGTCACCCCAGTGATAGACCTAGCCAAAAATGTTTAATAGTTAAGGGGTCCCACCACGCTGATGTTCAGGAGCTCATGTATTCAGCAGTGTCCCATAAACTGCAACAGAGAGTGTTTGACTGTAACTCAGCAGCGCTCCTTCTGGAAGTCCCTGGAATGTTTCTCTCAGTGGGCACGGATGCCAGTGTACCGCCTGTCCCTGAAGTCACGCTTCTCTTCTCTCTGCCATCTCTGTCTGTGACCGACCAGCCCTTAAGGTCTGTCTTCATCCTTAGGACAAAGATTTGAATGCAATAGTGGAGCAGGGAGCTATCATCTCCGTACTTCATTATTCAGCCTTTGCCTTATGATGTCTGCTGCAGGGAGGCGAGAGGAGCGACAAGCCACAGACTTCATTACAGTTGGAGCTTGCAGAGAACGGGTTAGGAGAGTATAAGTGTTTTTCTTTTGTATGCAGTGCTGGTGACTGAGGGGGCAGGGGGTATTATGCGGGGGCTACTTAAGGGGACATCAAACTATGTGTATGTGGGAAGGGCCCACTAATCTATTAAAATGGTCCTGCCAGCACCTAGGGTTGGTAGAAGAGACTGTAGGTGGAATTGATCACTCACACAAGCTCTCGATAGCACTGACCATTGTCTGTTGCAGCAAAACAGCGTCTATGTCTGTACCTATCTGGATTCCGCTTCTGTGGGCAATTTCATTCACCAGGACTTGATTTCTCATCATCAGCTACCTACCACCCGCCTGGAGAAATCCATGCTGGTGGCCTCTGTTAATGGTCAGCCCCTTCCTGAGCCAATTCAGTTTATCACAGAACCTCTCATACGGCACGTGGGCATTCTGTACTCACAGAATACCTCCCTAGTCATTTTGCCTGACTCCGTCATCTCACTCATCCTAGGTTACAATGACACGCTCCTGCCATCAATTTGGATACTGGAGACATTCTCGGATGGGGGATTTTGCATTTTACTTTAGTTGACTTACTGAAGCCCTGTAGACCTGTCCAGACTTCCACCACAATATGTAACCTTTTACTTATGTCTTCAGTAAGAAAAAGACTGAGACTTTGGCATGTGGATAGGTCATTAGTATCTGATCGTTGGGGGTCTGGCATCCGGACGCTGGACCAATCAGATGAACCAGCTGTGCCCCAGTGCTGGAAGCTAATGCCCAGGATGGGACCGGAAGGAGTTCTGCTCCTATTCAAGTAACAGTTGCAGAGCTGTTGCTCCATTCCCTGTATAGCGGTGGCACTGGGGTACTGCAGCTCTGCGCCTATTACGTGAATAGGAACAGAGCTGCTTCTACCCTAGTTCTGTGCTGTGGATTCTGGGTCTGGGATACAGGCGGATCAGCTGATGTGGGTCCGTATTTGAACCCATACCGATTGGACGCTGATGGCCTATCCTGTAGGCAGGAAAACCCCTTCAATCCTCATGTACACACACATTGTACTACTGATTTATGCAGTTTGTTTTAAGATTAGGTTGTGCTTTAGTTTAGTCATATATCTGGAAATGTTCGCATTGACAAATGTTTATCTCACCACGGCAGGTGGATTGACTATCCAGAATACTTTGGAGGGACATCTAAATTTATCACCAGATTATGAACTAGAAGATATAGACAGCTTCCATATTTCCCCGGGAAATAACATCTCAGTTATTTATCCAGCATTTCACAGCTCAGAGCTGTCATCTGATCCCTTTTTCCCTGGCAAATTGAATATAGTTATACCTGATACATCTCATAGAGATAATCCTATGTTTCCCTGTCCGGAATGTGGCAAATGTTTTAGCAAAAAAGTTAACCTAGTTTCTCATCTGAAGATCCACATGGCGGAGAAACCATATTCATGTTCTGAGTGTGGTAAAAGTTTCGCTCACAAATCGGTGTTGGTCAGACATCAAAAAATTCACTCAGGGGAGAAGCCATTTGTATGTTCTGAATGCTGGAAGTGTTTTGTACAGAAATCTGATCTAGTTTATCATCAGAGACTTCACACAGGAGAGAAGCCCTACCCGTGCCCAGACTGCGGCAAATGCTTCAGTCACAGATCGGTGCTCGTTCGGCATCAAAAAATTCATACGGGGAGAGAAGCCTTATGTTTGTCCTCGCTGCGGGAAGTCCTTCATACAGAAAACTCATCTAAAGAGACATCAGAAAATCCACGCTCGCGAAAAGCCGTATCTGTGCTATGATTATGGGAAAAGCTTCAGTAAAAAACCCAGCCTTATGCCTCAGGACCACGAGGATAACTGTCTGTTCCCTTACTGTGAATGTGAAAAATGTTTCATCCAGCGATCTGAACTTATTTATCACCAGAGACTTCATACAGGTTAAACTTCTGTCCCAGGTTCTTCTTCATCCAGGAAACAGAGACATTATTTAGACAGACATTTGCTTCAAGCTTCATCATTTGGGAAGTGTCCTAAATACAAAGAATTCTTCAACACCAAGCTCGGTGTCCAGGTTTCCCCATGTGAATTGTTACAGAAATAACAGCAGACGTAACATGGCTACTAACAGTTTACATATACCTCATGACTTAGTGGGATTGACCTGTTTCAGAAGATACACTATTCTATGTTATCTCACAGTGAAGCATCAGTGCTCACTGGCCATATATAGACGCTTAGGTCACTGGAACAAACTGAGGTCTCTGTTTAACAGGCTGGTGACAAAGACCATAAGGTGACATCTGTCACCCATAGGCTAATATAGTCTCCAATAAATGAATATCATAAAGTGACATCCATCTCCCATAGGCTAATATAGCCTCTATTAAATGAATACCATAAAGTGACATCCGTCACCCATAGTCTAATATAGCCTCTATTAAATGAATACCATAAAGTGACATCAGTCACCCATAGGCTAATATAGTCTCTATTAAATTAATACCATAAATTGGCATCCATCACCCATAGGCTAATATAGCCTCCATTAAATGACTACCATAAAGTGACATCCGTCACACATAAGCTAATATAGCCTCCATTAAATGAATATCATAAAGTGACATCTGTCTCCCATAGGCTAATACAGCCTCCATTAAATGACTACCATAAAGTGATACCCGTCACACATAAGCTAATATAGCCTCTATTAAATGAATACCATAAAGTGATTTCCATAATGCATAAGCTAATATAGCCTCCATTAAATGAATATATTTTATTGCTGGACCCTGACATACTTTGGCCTCTGTCTAGCAATAGAAGCATATGTACGTGTAAGTTGGAAGCTTTCCTGGTGTACATTCTAAACTCATGCAAAAAAACCTACCAATTTTCATTTTTTTTTTTTTTTTTTAAATGAAAAATGTTGCCGCGTTCACCATAGAGCATACAGTAGATAACATATTCTTATTCTATGGGTCAGTATGATTACGGCCATACCAATTGTATATAGTTTTCTTGGTGTTTTACTCATTTTGCACAATATGTTGCCATATTCTGAGAGCCATAACTTTTTTTTCTTTTTTTTTTTCTTCATCAATGGAGCTGGTTGGGGCTTCCATCTTGCAGGACGAGCTGTAATTTTTATTGTTGCCATTCTGGGGTACATATGACTTTTTGATCAGTTTTTATTACATTTTTTGTGCAGCAACATGACCAAAAAAACAGCATTTCTGTTTTTTTACCTTTATTTTTTATGACATTCACCATGTTGGATAAATAATGTGTTATCTTTATAGAACGGGTTGATACAAATGCGCTGATACTAAACATAGTTTTTTTATTGTTTGTTTAAATAATAAATAATATGGACATGTTTATAGCTGGATTTTGTGATTATTTTAACATTAACAATTTAAAACATTTAAACTTTTTTTTTAGTCCTATTAGGGGACTCCATCATGGGATCTTCTGATCTCTGATAGAACAAAGTATATTCTGGCTGTCAGCACATGGCTGACAGGCAGCCAATCCAATCCTGCCTCGAGCAGAACCTGATGGAGAAGTAAAGATGGAGATGGATGGAAAAGTACCTGAGAAGTACCTCCAGCAGAACCTGATGGAGAAGTAACGACCCGGGAGCCTTGATCAGGCCTGGGTTACCATAGCAGGATATTGGTTCCCTCCAATGAAGCCACAATAGTAGACAACCCCTTAGATGCTGTGCTATTGACTGTGGCATCTAGGGGGTTAAACACCATCGATCAGCGTTATCTCTGATCACGGGTGCCATAGCTGGGTCGCAGTTACTTAAAGTGCCAGCTGAACATTGGATGCACACTCAACTGTATGCATGGGGTCTTACACTTGTCTGGGACCACTGAAAGTGTATTTGTCATTTCAATCATTTTTTTTTATATTGTGTTGAGTGGGGCATTTTTGTAATATATTTTATTAAGTAATTGTGTTTCCTTTACAAAAAATAAAAAAAGACTTTGACACAGATTTTTTAAAACTGTCAAATGCTAAGGCCCCATGTAGCGAGCCGCAGCCAAAAAGCCCTTCGGGAAAACCACGGCAGAAACGCATTGAGGTTTTTCCTGCAGTGCTTTTCACAGAAAGTCCACAGAGTTTTCCTCTGCAGACTTTCTGCTCCAATTATACCTACAGTGCCTTGCAAAAGTATTCGGCCCCCTTGAACTTTTCAACCTTTTGCCACGTTTCAGGCTTCAAACATAAGGATATAAAATTTTAATTTTTTGGTGAAGAATCAACAACAAGTGGGACACAATCGTGAAGTGAAACGAAATTTATTGGATATTTTAAACTTTTGTAAAAAATAAAAAACTGAAAAGTGGGGCGTGCCAAATTATTCGTCCCCCTTAAGTTAATACTTTGTAGCGCCACCTTTTGCTGCAATTACAGCTGCAAGTCGCTTGGGGTATGTCTCTATCAGTTTTGTATATCACAAGGCATTATGGGAAAGGAGCTGGGGAGCTCATGCGCCCTCTATTGGATGTAACAGATCCTCAATTTGCTTTTGACTCACCGAGCCTTGAGACAGCAAAAGGGATCTTAGCCAAGCCAATTTCACTTATCTGCATACAGCGCTGTTTCCGGATTGTTGTCCTTCATCAGTACAGAGCAAAGTGAATTGGCTGGCTTAGTGGGAGGCAATGAGTGGGTTAGGGACAAGAATCTCTCACATTGAGGAGAGCACCAGTGAAGGTGTGTAGAGATTTTAATTGCCTTTCGCCCTCTACTTAGCATCTACATATCACAAGGCATTATGGGAAAGGAGCTGGGGAGCTCATGCGCCCTCTATTGGATGTAACAGATCCTCAATTTGCTTTTGACTCACCGAGCCTTGAGACAGCAAAAGGGATCTTAGCCAAGCCAATTTCACTTATCTGCATACAGCGCTGTTTCCGGATTGTTGTCCTTCATCAGTACAGAGCAAAGTGAATTGGCTGGCTTAGTGGGAGGCAATGAGTGGGTTAGGGACAAGAATCTCTCACATTGAGGAGAGCACCAGTGAAGGTGTGTAGAGATTTTAATTGCCTTTCGCCCTCTACTTAGCATCTACATATCACAAGGCAGGCTCGGTGAGTCAAAAGCAAATTGAGGATCTGTTACATCCAATAGAGGGCGCATGAGCTCCCCAGCTCCTTTCCCATAATGCCTTGTGATATGTAGATGCTAAGTAGAGGGCGAAAGGCAATTAAAATCTCTACACACCTTCACTGGTGCTCTCCTCAGTGTGAGAGATTCTTGTCCCTAACCCACTCATTGCCTCCCACTAAGCCAGCCAATTCACTTTGCTCTGTACTGATGAAGGACAACAATCCGGAAACAGCGCTGTATGCAGATAAGTGAAATTGGCTTGGCTAAGATCCCTTTTGCTGTCTCAAGGCTCGGTGAGTCAAAAGCAAATTGAGGATCTGTTACATCCAATAGAGGGCGCATGAGCTCCCCAGCTCCTTTCCCATAATGCCTTGTGATATGTAGATGCTAAGTAGAGGGCGAAAGGCAATTAAAATCTCTACACACCTTCACTGGTGCTCTCCTCAATGTGAGAGATTCTTGTCCCTAACCCACTCATTGCCTCCCACTAAGCCAGCCAATTCACTTTGCTCTGTACTGATGAAGGACAACAATCCGGAAACAGCGCTGTATGCAGATAAGTGAAATTGGCTTGGCTAAGATCCCTTTTGCTGTCTCAAGGCTCGGTGAGTCAAAAGCAAATTGAGGATCTGTTACATCCAATAGAGGGCGCATGAGCTCCCCAGCTCCTTTCCCATAATGCCTTGTGATATGTAGATGCTAAGTAGAGGGCGAAAGGCAATTAAAATCTCTACACACCTTCACTGGTGCTCTCCTCAATGTGAGAGATTCTTGCCTCTATCAGTTTTGCACATCGAGAGACTGAAATTCTTGTCCATTCTTCCTTGGAAAACAGCTGGAGCTCAGTGAGGTTGGATGGAGAGCGTTTGTGAACAGCAGTTTTCAGCTCTTTCCACAGATTCTCGATTGGATTCAGGTCTGGACTTTGACTTGGCCATTCTAATGAGATAAAAGGACCGTTCCCAAAAGGGATAAGGATCAGCGCTTGCTCCAATTCAGTCAAACGAATTCCTTTATTAGATACCAATAAAGGAATTCGTTTGACTGAATTGGAGCAAGCGCTGATCCTTATCCCTTTTGGGAACGGTCCTTTTATCTCATTTGCATCTCGCTAACATTGGCGTGGATCCAGCTGCTGTTTCTATCCAATATATCTGATAATTTAGGAGTTGTGACCTACTCTTTCACAACTTCTTAAGGTGAGCGGCCGTTTTTGAATATAACTTTTGGTATTTACGTGTTTAAACGGTATAACACGAGGTTTTTGCTCGGTGTCGTATATTTTTTCTGCACTTGGTCATTCTGACACCTGGATACGTTTATTTGTGAACCATTCCATTGTAGATTTTGCTTTATGTTTGGGATCATTGTCTTGTTGGAAGATAAATCTCCGTCCCAGTCTCAGGTCTTTTGCAGACTCCAACAGGTTTTCTTCCAGAATGGTCCTGTATTTGGCTCCATCCATCTTCCCATCAATTTTAACCATCTTCCCTGTCCCTGCTGAAGAAAAGCAGGCCCAAACCATGATGCTGCTGCCACCATGTTTGACAGTGGGGATGGTGTGTTCAGGGTGATGAGCTGTGTTGCTTTTACGCCAAACATATCGTTTTGCATTGTGGCCAAAAAGTTCGATTTTGGTTTCATCTGACCAGAGCACCTTCTTCCACATGTTTGGTGTGTCTCCCAGGTGGCTTGTGACAAACTTTAAAAGAGACTTTTTATGGATATCTTTGAGAAATGGCTTTCTTCTTGCCACTCTTCCATAAAGGCCAGATTTGTGCAGTGTACGACTGATTGTTGTCCTATGGACAGATTCTCCCATCTCAGCTGTAGTTCTCTGCAGTTCATCCAGAGTGATCATGGGCCTCTTGGCTGCATCTCTGCTCAGTCTTCTCCTTGTTTGAGATGAAAGTTTAGAGGGACGTCCGGGTCTTGGTAGATTTACAGTGGTCTGATACTCCTTCCATTTCAATATGATCGCTTGCACAGTGCTCCTTGGGATGCTTAAAGTATCACGGACCTGCCTGGTGTGTTCCTTGGTCTTCATGATGCTCTCTGCGCTTTAAACAGAACCCTGAGACTATCACAGAGCAGGTACATTTATACGGAGACTTGATTACACACAGGTGGATTATATTTATCATCATCAGTCATTTAGGACAGCATTGTATCATTCAGAGATCCTCACTGAACTTCTGGAGTGAGTTTGCTGCACTGAAAGTAAAGGGGCCAAATAATATTGCACGCCCCACTTTTCAGTTTTTTACAAAAATTTAAAATAACCAATAAATTTCGTTCCACTTCACAATTGTGTCCCACTTGTTGTTGATTCTTCACCAAAAAAATTTAAATTTTATATCCTTATGTTTGAAGCCTGAAACGTGGCAAAAGGTTGAAAAGTTCAAGGGGGCCGAATACTTTCGCAAGGCACTGTATATGGAAAACTCCAGTAGATATTTTTTCTGCAATGTGTGGATGGGATTAGCCAGAATCCTATCCACCTTGCAGGTACTGTAAATCGCAGCGTTTACGCTATGTGGGGCTCCGGCCTAAAAGAAACACTGCCTTAGTTGTCCACAGTAGCCAATCACAGCACAGTTTATTTTGTGTTCTGCTCCAGAAAAATTAAAGCTGCATTTGGCTGGTATCAACTAAGACAGTGTTTCTTCCGGGGCCCCACATAGCGTAAACGCAGCGATTTACAGTACCTGCAAAGTGGATATTCAGATCACGTTTTTACATCCATTTAACAGATGCAAAAAAAGGGATGCAAAAATGGAAGCAAATGGATGGCTATCTGTTTACATAGACGTCAATGTTAAAAAAAAACCGGTTCCATTGCTGTCCGTTTTTTGGATGGACGCAAAAGTATGGTATACTGACTGAATTTAGGACAGAACCTACATTTTTGGAGCGCATCTGCGTGGGTGACAGTCTCCTGCGCCATTCCCTCTCAGTCATCTACAAGCTTCTGATTGATCCTCCTCATGGGTCTGTTCCCTCCTTTATGTTGAAATGGGAAGCGGATCTGTCTCTCTCTCCCAGGAACAAAGAGAACGTATTTTCCAACTCACGCATGGGGCATCTGTCAGCTCCCGCTACCAGGAGGCCAGTTTTAAGATCTTGTCCCAATGGTATAGGGTCCCCATAAAGCTACATACGGTTTTCCCGCAGGTCTCCCTGATGTGCTGGAGGTGTGGGCAGGAAGAGGGCGACATGCTTCACGTCTTCTGGTCCTGTTCAGCTATTTCCTCGTTTTGGGATGGTGTTAAACGGATCATTTAGCAAATTACTGAAACGTCTCATCAGTTGGGCCCTGCTCTGTTTCTACTTCACCACTACGAGTCTCCGGTGCGTGTCTACAGGCGCTCGCTACTCCGTTTTTTGGTCCTCGAGGCCCGAGCTTGCATTCTGCAATTCTGGAAGCGAGTGGAACCTCCTCCTCTCTTCCTCTGGATTCTGAAGGTCAATGAGATTATGCGCATGGAAAACCTCACTTCCTTCCTGCATGACACAGGTGAAGCCTTTAACAAAACTTGGTTTTACTGGTTGGAATTCCAACGTACTACAGAGTATCAGACGCTTCTGGGCTCCGGGCCCCCTTCCCGGGCTTGAATGCTGGACTCTGAGCTCTGAGCATAGTCTTCCACTGTTAGAATTTGTCCTACCATTGTATTTGCTTCTACATCTGACCTTACATAGTGAACTTCAGGTCCGTCTACTGTGACCCTGACATGTGTTGTCCTCAAGGCCCACACATGGTATGTTACCCTGTTCACTCCCCCATTACCTTCCCTGCCTGACCAATCCCCCCCCCCTTTTTTTCTTCTTCTTCTTTCTTTCCTCCTCTTCCTCTTTCTCTCTCTGCTTCCCTTCCCTCCCCTTTCCACTCTTTTTCATCTTCTAATTAATGTTTATGTTGTCTTGCTGATTGTGGCCGTCTTGGGGTCCCCCTTGGTGGCTCCGGTTCCGCATTGTTTGTATTGCTGTTATGTTGTTTATTTGTGAAAATTCAATAAAATATTTGAATTAAAAAAAAAAAGTATGGTGTACTACTTTTTTGTGTCCTTCAAGCAAAACAGGCAGCAACAAACCCTTTTTTTTTTTTTTTTTTAACACTGATGTCTATATAAAGGGATGACCATCTGTTTGGGTCATTTTTTTTCATCCGTAAAAAACATGATCTGAATAGAGCCTAAGACAGTTTAATTACGGTAAATCTGCTCCTCTTACTCACTCGCAGATTAAGGATACAGCCCAAAAGTGCATTAAGGACCAGGCCTCATTTTTCAAAACTGACATGTGTTACTTTATATGGCAATAACTTTGAGACGCTTTAATTTACACAAGTAATTTTGAAACTGTTTTTTCCTGATGCATTGTACTTCATGTTAGTGGTAAACACTAATCCATATTTTTGTATTTATTTATAAAAAAATACGAAATTTGATGGAAATTTGGGGAAAAAAATAAATAAAAAAAATCGCAATTTTCAAAATGTGAAATGGTCTGCTTTTCAAACAGATAGTCATACCACCCAAATACATGAATAAATATTATCTACCATATCTCTGCTTTATATCGGAATCATCTTTTAATTGTACTTTAACAGCGATTTTCCAGATTTACAAGAAAATTTCCCAAACTAATTTTTTAGGGACCACTTCAGTTCTGAAGGGGATTATAAAGACCTATATATTAGAAATCTCCATGAATCACCCCATTTTCAAAACAGCATTTGGGATGTTTGTTAACCCTTTAAGCATTTCACGGAAATTAAAACAACATGGAGGTGAAATTTAAACATTTCATTTTTTTTTCAATAATACATTCATTTAACCCTAAAATTAACACACTCACAAAAGGTTAAAGGAGAAAATGCATCTCACAGTTTGTTATGTAATTTCTCCAGAGCACAGAAATACCTCACATGTGGGTGTAAACTGAAGTTTGGGCGAACGGCAGTGCACAGAAGGGAAGGAGCGACACTGGATGTTTGAAAAGCAGATTTTGCTGGAATAGTTTTCGGTGCCATGTCTCATTTGCAAAGCCCCTAGAGTACCAATACAAAGGAAGCCCCCAAAAAGTGACCCCATTTTGAAAACTACACCCCTCTCAGAATTTATCAAGGCGTATAGTGAGCATTTTGACCCAACAGCCTTTTCACAGATTTTATTAACATTGGGATGTGTAAATGAAAAATTACTAAAATGTCACTTTATCCCCAAAATTTTCATTTTCACAAGGAGTTAAAGGAGAAAAAGCACCCCACAATTTGTTAAACAATTGCTCCTGAACACGGCAATACCCCATATGTGTTCATAATCTCCTGTATGGGTACATGGTGGGGCTTGGAATGGAAAGAGCGCTATTTGGCTTTTGGAGGGCAGATTTTGCTGCATTAGATTTCGGGTACCATGTCGCATTTGCAGAGCAGATATAGTACCAATACAATGGAAACCCCAAAAAGTACTACCCCCCCCCAAAGATCATATGAAGGGATATAGTGAGCTGTTTGACCCTACAGCTGTTTCACAGATTTTAGTAACATTGGGATGTAAAAATGAAAAATTACTTTTTTTTTTCAATAAACTGTCAATTTAGTCCCAAATTTTTTATTTTCACAAGAAGATAAAGGAGAAAAAGCTCCCCAAAGTTTGTTACACAATTTCTCCTAAACACGGCAATACCCCATATGTGGTCATAATCTGCTGTATGGGTACGTGGCGGGGCTCGCAATGGAAAGAGTGCTATTTGGCTTTTGGAGGGCAGATTTTGCTGCATTAGATTTCGGGTACCATGTCGCATTTACAGAGCCCCTAGTGTACCAATACAATGGAAATCCGCAGACATGTGACCCCATTTTGGAAAATACACCCCTCACAGAACTTATCAAGGGATACAATGAGAAGTTTGACTCTACAGCTGTTTCACAGATTTTATAAATATTGGGACATGAAAATGAAAGATTACTTAATTACTTAACCGTTAATTTATTCCCAATTGTTTTATTTCACAAGAGGATAAAGGAGAAAAAGCTCCCCAAAGTTTGTTGCACAATTTCTCCTGAACACGTCAATACCCCATATGTGGTCATAATCTGCTGTATGGGTATATGGTCGGGCTTGGAATGAAAAGAGCACCATTTGGCTTTTGAAGGGCAGATTTTGCTGGAATAGTTTTGGGGTGCCATGTCGCATTTGCAGAGCCCCTAAAGTATCAATACAATGGGAACCCCCCAAAAAGTGACCCCATTTTAGAAACTATACCTCTCAAGGAATTTATCAAGGGGTTTTATCATTTTGAGCCCAAGAGTGCTTCCCGAAAATAATGTACAAAGTGAAAATTTTAATTTTTAAAGAAATATGCTATTTCGGTGCTCAATATGTTACGCCCAGATTGTGTCATCAGAGACATGCACTTCTAAAACTATTAAGTGGGCTTTCCCAGATAGAAAGAAGTTGTATACGAGGGTGTAAACTGCTGCTTGGGCACACAGCAGGGCTCAGAAGGGAAGGAACACTGCGCTTTTTAGCTTTTGAAGTACAGATTTAGAGGGATTTTCTGGATGCTGTGTTGCTTTTGCAGTGCCCTGGAGGTTCCAGTAAATTGGAATTCCCCAAGAAATGATCCCATTTTGTAGGGGCATTTTTAGAGTCTCTACAAATGTTGTCCAAAAGCCAACTATCTAAATCTTTACTCCAAAACACATAGCGCTCCTTGACATCTGCACCCTCTTGTGTGCCCAAACGGCAGTTTATACCCACATGTATGACACTGTTGTAACCAGGATAATGTACTTAACAACGCCGTATGTGGGTATAAACTGCTGCTTTAGGAACAGCCAGGCACAGAAGGGAAGGAGCGCTATTTTGGTTTTGGAGCACAGTTTGGTTTTTGGACGTCATACTACTTTTGCAGAGCCCCTGAATTGGCAGTAAAGTGGAACCTGCAGATACATAACCCCACTTTGGAAACTACACCCCTAAAAGGATTTATTAAGTGGGGTAGCGAGCATTTTTAACCCTTGAGCGTTGCATTCATTTAATTTCCAGAAAGGAATGCGCAGCTGATAATGAAAAGTGAAAATTGCAATTTTTCCAGAGATACGCCATTTCAGGCCCAATATCCTGTACCCAACTTGTGTCAGCGAAGACACACACTCCAAAAACTGGTAAGCGGGTATCCCGAGCACAACAGCTTTTGGAGCATTTGTCTCTGATACAAGCCGGGCACAACATATTACACACTGAAATGACGTATTCCTGGAAAAATTGTCATTTTCACCTTTTACCAACAGCTGCATATTCATTTCTGGAAAATTAATTAAAAATGCTCACTGTAACCCTTGATAAAATCGTTCAGGGGTGTAGTTTCCAAAATCGGGTCACGTGTCAGGGGATTCCACTTTACCGGCATTTCAGGGTTCTGCAAAAGTGTAATGGCGTCCAAAAACCAAACCATCTAAATCTGTGCTCCAAAAACCAAAATAGCGCTCCTTCCCTTCTGTGCCTGGCTGTGCCCAGACAACAGTTTATACCACATATGACATTAAGTACATTATCCTGGGTATATCAGTGTCATACATGTGGGCACACAGTAGAGCGCAGAAGGGAAGGAGCTCTATTTGGCTTTTGAAGTATACAGTGGGGAAAAAAGTATTTAGTCAGCCACCAATTGTGCAAGTTCTCCCACTTAAAAAGATGAGGCCGGCCTGTAATTGTCATCATAGGTAGACCTCAACTATGAGAGACAAAATGAGAAAACAAATCCAGAAAATCACATTGTCTGATTTTTTAAGAATTTTTTTGCAAATGATGGTGGAAAATTATTTGATCAATAACAAAAGTTCATCTCAATACTTTGTTATATATCCTTTGTTGGCAATGACAGAGGTCAAACGTTTTCTGTAAGTCTTCACAAGGTTGGCACACACTGTTGCTGGTATGTTGGCCCATTCCTCCATGCAGATCTCCTCTAGAGCAGTGATGTTTTGGGGCTGTCGCTGGGCAACACGGACTTTCAACTCCCTCCAAAGGTTTTCTATGGGGTTGAGATCTGGAGACTGGCTAGGCCACTCCAGGACCTTGAAATGCTTCTTATGAAGCCACTGCTTCATTGTCCTGGCGGTGTGCTTGGGATCATTGTCATACTGAAAGACCCTTCATCTTCAATGCCCTTGCTGATGGAAGGAGATTTGCACTCAAAATCTCACGATACATGGCCCCATTCATTCTTTCATGTACATGGATCAGTCATCCTGGTCCCTTTGCAGAGAAACAGCCCCAAAGCATGATGTTGCCACCCCCATGCTTCACAGTAGGTATGGTGTTCTTTGGATGCAACTCAGCATTCACTCTCCTCCAAACACGACGAGTTGTGTTTCTACCAAACAGTTCTACTTTGGTTTCATCTGACCATATGACATTCTCCCAATACTCTTCTGGAACATCCAAATGCTCTCTAGCAAACTTTAGATGGGCCCGGATATGTACTGGCTTAAGCAGGGGGACACGTCTGGCACTGCAGGATCTGAGTCCCTGGCGGCGTAGTGTGTTACTGACGGTAGCCTTTGTTACGTTAGTCCCAGCTTTCTGCAGGTCATTCACTAGGTCCCCCCATGTGGTTCTGGGATTTTTGCTCACCGTTCTTGTGATCATTTTGACCCCACAGGGTGAGATCTTGCGTGGAACCCCAGATGGAGGGAGATTATCAGTGGTCTTGTATGTCTTCCATTTTCTAATTATTGCTCCCACAGTTGATTTCTTCTCACCAAGCTGCTTGCCTATTGCAGATTCAGTCTTCCCAGCCTGATGCAGGTCTACAATTTTGTTTCTGGTGTCCTTCCACAGCTCTTTGATCTTCACCATAGTGGAGTTTGGAGTGTGACTGTTTGAGGTTGTCTTTTATACTGATAACAATGTCAAACAGGAGCCATTACTACAGGTAATGAGTGGAGGACAGAGGAGCCTCTTAAAGAAGAAGTTACAGGTCTGTGAGAGCCAGAAATCTTGCTTGTTTGTAGGTGACCAAATACTTATTTTCCACCATCATTTGCAAATAAATTCTTAAAAAATCAGACAATGTGATTTTCTGGATTTGTTTTCTCATTTTATCTCTCATAGTTGAGGTCTACCTATGATGTCAATTACAGGCCTCTCTCATCTTTTTAAGTGGGAGAACTTGCACAATTGGTGGCTGACTAAATACTTTTTTCCCCGCTGTATATTTAGATGTTTGGTATCTGGACGCCATGTCATGTTTGCAGAGCCTCTAAAGTACCACTAAAGTGGAATCCCCTAGGGAATGACCCCATTTTGAAAACTGCACCCTTCAAAGAATTTATCAAGGGGTGTAGTGAGCATTAGTATCCTAGACGTGAATACACAGCGGATGGTGAACAGTGAATATGTAAGCTGTGCGGAGTACATTGGGAACACCAAATTCCCTACTATATCCCCAATAGCTCCTATCATTGGGGGCTCACTCTGTGGGTCACTTCTGGTGTCTTTTCCCTTGTAAGCTCTAAATATGGTTTGTCCCCTGATATACGCTCGCACAGCTTATACATTCTCTTCCTGCCGCAGACAGTTTTGTTCTAATGATTTGGCGATTTTGGGGGTTTTTGTCTTGACATTGTACAAGCTATATTTTTTTATTTTTCTGGTGATGTAGCCATATGAGGGCTTGTTGTTTGCAGGGTGAGATGTATTTTGTAATGACAACATTTTTGGGTACCTATAACTTATAGAATAAATTTTATTAACTCTTTCTTGGTGGATTAAAATAAACCCCAGCAATTCTGGTATTGCTTTTTACCTTTTAATTTTTTTTCTGTGCAGAGTACAGCATAAGTAACATGTTACCTTTATTCTGCGTGTCGGTACGATTATGGTGATACCTCATTTATATTTTTTTTATGCGTTACTATTTTTGTAGACCAAAAACCCATTTGGGAAAGAAATCAATTATTCTTGCATCGCCATCTTTTGAGATGTGTAGCAATTTTTTTTTTTTCAGTTGACAGAGTTGGTTGACCTGTCCTTTTTATTGGTACTGTTTTGGGGTACGTGACTTTTTGATCATTTTTTATAGCATTATTTTTAAGGCAAGATGGCACAAAAATCATTATTTCCTTGCTTTATTAATTAATTATTTTTTTTTTTCATACAGTTCACTTTTTTTACCAACTTTTTTTTAACTTTTTAGTGATGTCCCACTAGGACACCTGAACCAGCAAGGCTCTGATCGCTGATTCAGCACTATAGACTATAATACACGTCATTTACAGCTAACACCCACTCCCGATGCCGCCCGCAAATTATACTTTCACTTAGAAACACCTAAGATACCGCGGGATTGGTGTTATCAAAGTCCCCGCTGTTGCAGCAGGAGCCTGGCTATCAGATACAGCTGGGCTCCCGTGGTGATCGCACGGGCTCTGCTTCTGATCCCGCTCGATCACCGTCACATACCTGTACATTGGGATGTGGTAACTAACAACATTCCCTGACGTACATTACCGTTCAAAAGTTTGGGGTCACCCAGACAATTTTGTGTTTTCCATGAAAACTCACCCTTTTATTTATCAAATGAGTTGCAAAATGAATAGAAAATATAGTCAAGACATTGACAAGGTTAGAAATAATGATTTTTATTTGAAATAATAATTTTCTCCTTCAAACTTTGCTTTCGTCAAAGAATGCTCCATTTGCAGCAATTCCAGCATTGCAGACCTTTGGCATTCTAGCTGTTAATTTGCTGAGGTAATCTGGAGAAATTTCCCCCCATGCTTCCAGAAGCCCCTCCCACAAGTTGGATTGGCTTGATGGGCAGTTTTTGCGTGCCATACGGTCAAGCTGCTCCCACAACAGCTCAATGGGGTTGAGATCTGGTGACTGCGCTGGCCACTCCATTACAGAAAGAATACCAGCTGCCGGCTTCTTCCCTAAATAGTTCTTGCATAATTTGGAGGTATGCTTTGGGTCATTGTCCTGTTCTAGGATAAAATTGGCTCCAATCAAGCGCTGTACACTGGTCTGGCATGGCGTTGCAAAATGGAGTGATAGCCTTCCTTATTCAAAATCCCTTTTACCTTGTACAAATCTCCCACTGTACCAGCACCAAAGCAACCCCAGACCATCACATTACCTCCACCATGCTTGACAGATGGTGTCAGGCACTCTTCCAGCATCTTTTCAGTTGTTCTGCGTCTCACAAATGTTCTTCTGTGTGATCCAAACACCTCAAACTTCAATTCGTCTGTCCATAACACTTTTTTCCAATCTTCCTCTGTCCAACGTCTGTGTTCTTTTGCCCATATTAATCTTTTCCTTTTATTAGCCAGTCTCAGATATGGCTTTTTCTTGGCCACTCTGCCCTGAAGGCCAGCATCCCTGAGTCGCCTCTTCACTGTAGACGTTGACACTGGCATTTTGCGGGTACTATTTAATGAAGCTGCCAGTTGAAGACCTGTGAGGCATCAATTTCTCAAACTAGAGACTCTAATGTACTTGTCTTGTTGCTCAGTTGTGCTGCAGGGCTTCCCACTTCTCTTTTTACTCTGGTTAGAGCCTGTTTGTGCTGTCCTTTGAAGGGAGTAGTACACACCATTGTAGGAAATCTTCAGTTTCTTGGCAATTTCTCACATGGAATAGCCTTCATTTCTAAGAACAAGAATAGACTGTCGAGTTTCACATGAAAGTTCTCTTTTTCTGGCCATTTAGAGAGTTTAATCGAAACAACAAATGTAATGCTCCAGATTCTCAACTAGCTCAAAGGAAGGTTAGTTTTATAACTTCTGTAACCAGCAAAACTGTTTTCAGCTGTGCTAACATACTTGCACAAGGGTTTTCAAGGGTTTTCTAAACATCCATTAGCCTTCTTACACAGTTAGCAAACACAATGTACCATTAGAACACTGGAGTGATGGTTGCTGGAAAAGTGGCTGCTGTATGTGGAGGGCATACAGTGACCCAGCGGAAGCGGCTTGAGGAGGACATACAGTGAACCAAGGGCAGCGGCATGAGAAGGGCATACAGTGACCCGGTGGCAGCGGCATGAGGAGGACACAGAGTAGCAAGGTGACATAATGTGGAGTTGGCAGCAGCATGAGGAGGACATAGAGTGACCCAGTGGCAGCAGAATGAGTAGGCCACAGAGTGGCAAGGCGACATAATGTGGAGTTGGCAGTGGCTTGAGGGAGGGCATACAGTGACCCAGCAGTGGCAGCAGCATGAGGAGGCATTACAGTGACCCAGCAGCGGCAGCAGCATGAGGAGGGCATACAGAGACCCAGTGGCAGCAGCATGAGGAGGGCATACAGTGAACCAGTGGCAGCGGCATGAGGTGGCCATACAGTGACCAGGCAGTGGCAGCAGAATGAGGAGGGCATACAGTGACCCAGAGGCAGCAGAATGAGTAGGCCACAAAGTGGCAAGGCAAAATAATGTGGAGATGGCAGCAGCATGAGGAGGCCATAGAGTGACAAGGCGATATAATGTGGAGGTGGCAGTGGCAGCAGCATCAGGCATCAGTCATCAGGCATTGATGGTTGGAAATCCTGGCTGATCCATGCCTGATTCATCTTGACAAAGGTCAGTCGCTCCACATTTTGGGTGGACAGGCGAGTTCTCCTTGGGACAACTATGGCCCCCGCCGCACTAAACACCCGCTCTAAACCATTCACTTCGCTGCACATTGCTTGTGCTCCAATGTCCGCCTCCTCCTCCTCCAGTTCAGCCCCCACAGGGCTCATGTGGCGTGAGATGTAGGCGCCACGTCTCCAGTCCCCTGACCAGCAAGATTTACAAGCATCTTTTCCAGGATATGAATCAATGGCATGACGTTCATCCTGTAGTCCTGGTGACTGACTAATACAGTGGCCTCCTCAAAGGAAACAAGCAAACGGCAGGTGTCACGCATGAGCTGCCATTGGCTAACATTGATGTTACAGGCCTCCACACAGTAATTACCCCCTTTACTGCCCCTCCCCACAGTATATTGCCGCTTTATAGGCCCCCATACAGTAATGGCCCCCTTTAAAGGCCCCCACAGAATCACGTTGCCTTGCATGGTACATCCTGATGCTGAACAGTGTCACGACATCGATGGCGCAACATCTGGGTGTTGTTTAGTGTCAGGGCCACCACACAGTATTATAAGCTCCTCAGTGGGACCCCACACAGTATTATACGCACCACAGTGGCCCCCACACAGTATTATATGCACCACAGTGCGCCCACACAGTATTATATGCCCACAGTGGTCCCCATACAGTATTATACACTCCACAGTAGCCCTCACACCATATTATATACACCACAGTGGCCCTCACACAGTATTATATGCTTCACAGTGGCCCCCACACAGTATTATATGTTCCACAATGGCCCTCACACAGTATTATATGCTCCACAGTGGCCCCTACACAGTATTATATACTCCACAGTGGCCCCTACACAGTATTATCTACTCCACAGTGGCCCACACACAGTATTATATGCTCCCAAGAGCCCTTCCCCCTCCTAGAGCCAGTGCTATTATTATACTCTGGGGTCACAAATTATTTATAAGTATTATATAGTGCGTCCATATTACAAGTTATAGTACTCCCTTATTATGTATAGTGCCTCTATATTACAAGTTATAGTGCCCCCTTATTACATATAATGCCTTTTATTAGTTAATACCCCATATTACTTATTATGTATAGTGCCTCTATATTAGTTATAACCCCATTATTACATATAGTGCCCCCTGTTACTTATAGCGTTCCCTCTATTCTAGTTCTATAGAAAACAACAAATGTTATACTCACCTTATACTTACCCGGATCCGCTGCCAAGTAGAGCTACAAACCCTACTTCTGAAGTCAGATGTCCGACACAGGTGGCAGGATGCGATGATGTCATCACGTTGCCTGCGCCCGGACGGTTAATGTAATATTCCTGTGGTCTACAGTATGACAGAGGATAAAGACTATACCTCCCTTCTCTGTCATACAGGTTGGTTTCAACTGTATTGGAGTCCTGAGAACTCCGATTCACTTGAAATGGGCGCTGCCCTGATCAGAGGCACCAGATGAAAAGTCTGGTGCCCCAAATCCCTTGGGGGCCCCTTTGGGGATTGGGGCCCTGGGCAATTGCCCAGTTTGCCCCCCACCTCTAATTCCGGCCCTGATCCTGATGAGATTGTTAAAGTATTTCAGGCCTACTACACTAAACTTAACAATTTTCCCCTGCAGGCCCGGTCCGTTTCTCCCCCACTTCTCAATATCTGAGCACTTATCTTAATTTTTGTCCTCTCCCCTCCTTACCATCCTTGGCTTTTGACTCCCTTAATACCCTCATTACAGATGAGCTTTTTGATACCTTGAAAAGCCTCCCTAAAGGTAAAGCTCCTGGCCCGGATGGCTTCACCTATCTGTATTATAAGACCTTTCAGTCCGAGCTCTTACCCCATCTGCGTAATCTTTTCAACTCTTTATTAGATGGCACCCCTATCCCTCAGTTGATGCTACTTTCCCATATTATCCTGGTTCCTAAACTTAATAATGATCTTCAGGAGTGCTCTAACAACCGTCTGATAGTCCTCCTGAACTCTGACCTCAAACTTTTTACGAAAATTCTGGCAAATAAGCTGAACGTATGGCTCCCTTCTCTTATTCATAAGGACCAGGTGGGTTTCGTCCCCTGTTGACAGGGTGGAGAGAACACCAGAAGGGCTGTGGATTTGATAGATGTAGCCAACCGTTCTGCTACACCAACCCTCCTACTGAGTCTGGACACTGAGAAGGCCTTTGACCATCTCAATTGTTTTTTTTTATGCTATTCGTAACTAGGACTAGGAAGGTTGCTCCCTGTGATGATTCTGCTTAAGTGTGGCTGTGGCTCAGAGCTGTATTTTGGTCTCTGGGTAGCGTATTTCTCTCTAGTTCCATTTATTCATACTGTGCGCAGCCATAATCCTAGGTGTATATTGGCAGTAGTGGCCAGGCTGGAACAATAGGGCTTTGTATCCATCACAGCAGGTCTCCATTGTATTCCTATACAGCCTGAGTGATCAAAGAAACAATAGTGCATTGTTCAAGCCTGGGCTGTTGATCAGACCTGCCTGATAACATTGTATCCTTTCACTTGGATCGGCCATATACAAAAGATCTGGACTTGATTGCATTAACTCATCAGACTTGCTGTTGCCGGTGACCTCATTCTGGGAGGTGGCATAAAGGGTATAAAAGATGAGGTAAGAGGTCTGTGGGGGGAGATTATGCTATGGAGACTGTGCTGAGATTATGCTATGGAGATGATGCTATGGAGTTGAGACAGACCATCACAGACTACAAGAGAACACCATGAGGAGATTTTTTGTGATGAGACTACTGGACTAATGCTGAGAGACTTTTATGAGAGCATGCAGGTGGGATTATTCTATTGATGCCACATGCTAGGAAGCTGAGAAGCCTCCACTGGTGACTCACACATGCCATGTGTGAGTGTTGGACTATAGAACCACATCAAGGACATGTGTGGTAAAGTAATTACTTCACCTTTAATCCCTTTTATTTTATTTGTACTGTATCTTGTAACTAGTAACTGTTAATGCTTGCATATATCTGCATATCTGTTCTGAACTGTATATGTTAGATGTTAATACCGACCCATTTAGGGGTTAATAAATATATAAAATTTAGAAAGCTTGTCTTGTATTTATCTGGTGAACCCGACATTCACTGGCGGTGAGTGTGGTTTTATATGAAAGAAGACTCAGGTGGGGCCACAGCGGTGTTGGCGCACTGAGGATCTTTCACATTGGTGGCAGCGTGGTGGGATCTTAGGATAAACGGCGTGTGTTGGTGACCTATATCACTCACATGCTGGGGATTATGGTAATCCTATAAGACAAGCTAGGTATTAAAGCAAGCATTAAGATACAGTGAAAGTTTGATACAGTGCTGTTCCCCTCCCTTATTCTTTGTATTCTATCCTATCTTTTATTTGGCAAATACCAGTGGATGGCTAGTGGGCTCAGAAGCAGAGCCCCAGAACTGCTGAACCAGGCTTTTGGAGATCCTGAGCGTATGGCTGAAATGGAGGCAGCCACAGCCATGCAGAGAATCGAGCAGAGTCCGGATTTTGGGACTAGGCCAGGAAGTGCGGCAAGCAGCCTGGTCCCAAGGATTACTTCACCAGGAGGAACCAGTAGCCCCATCGTTGTCGGGGGAATGGCTTTATACTGGCAAATGGCCCTGCAGCAAATAGGCACCAGTGACCCTAACCTATACCTGCAGGTGATGTGCCGTTTTCAGGAAGTTGTAGAACGAGAACGTGAGGCAGCAACACGGCAGGCTGATCGTGAGGCAGCAGAACGAGAATGGCAGGCAGCAGAACGGCAGACAGTTCGTGAAGCTGCAGAACGAGAACGGCAGTTTCAGCTTGAGTTCAAAAGGATGGAGCTCTCCCAGCGGGCACAAACCGCCCATGCGCAAACTCCAACAACCCTGCAGAGACTCTCAAGTTGGAAGGAGAAGCCAGGCCGGAGTTCACCACAGCCGTCTGTCGCTAGGTCGGGTGAGACCAACTATGCCCCGGGTGGTCCCTCCCCTGTCCCAAGAACTCTGGGCACCCTAGTGACCTGCCCCAAACCCCAAGGGGAGGTGCGGCGGGGCCATGCCTGTAACCAGACAGGACATTTCAAGGAGGAATGCCCCAACCGCCCTGAGAACTTCCCTGCTTCCCAAGCCACAGCAGGTGGCCCATCTGTGTATCTGGACGGGGGTGCAGGAAAAGGAATGCGGACTGTGGGACTATTGACTAATTTGCCTGCTAAGGTACTGTTGGGAACTGATTTAGGACCTATGATGTCCCAATATGGGGTGGGGAGCAACCCAATTTACTGTGATAAACTGTCTATGACTAATGTTGATAATGTGTCTGTCATATCTGCAGAGAGGGCCCGTAACCCCCTCTCTGAGATACTTCCCATGGCAGTCAATGTAAATGCTAATGAGTTGCCTTCAGCTGAGAGCAGGGAAGATGCCAATGAACTTCCTGCAACCCAGCTCAGCAAAAATGTTATTGATGCTTGGTTCACCCCCGTGCTAGGAGCCAATGAGTCTCTGTCTGTAGACACACCCACATCTGCGGGGGCATCTCCCTCCCAGCTTGTTAACGTGTCTACTGTAGATCTCATTTAGGCCCGGTGTGAATTAACAATTGCTAATGAAGGTACTGTCAATTTAATTGCCAATGCTTGTTGTGAAAGTGTACAGGGTAGCTCTTCTGAGTCACTGGAAGCGACTTCTACTATTTCGCCCAGTGCATCCGATAAGCACCCAACTGCTGACCATGTGCCAGGTGGTCAGGTAGGCTATGGGGATCTTATGACTGATCCAGGTGAGGGACGGACTGCGGGTAGTGCAGTGTTAGCCCGCAGCCAGAGTGCTACAAGGGTGGAGGGCATTCCGACCCTTCAACCGTTGCCTACACCACCTGGAGTCGGTGCTGAGACCGCCACGACTAGCCTCACTCCCTTGAAGCCGGAGGAGTCCGGCTGGTATGAGACATACACATCTCTTCTGTCCAGTTCTATTCCAGGAGCGCCCATGGCCCAAGTGCAGAGGGCATGGGGTACTGGAGGTGAGATCCCAGAAGGGGGTATGTCAACTGTATTACCTGTCAATTTATTGTGGGGGGATGGTTTGGGGAAGCCTGATCTCAGTCATTTGCCCAAGGTATCACCATCACCCACCCAAGTACAGGAGGAACAGGATGTAGGTTTGGAAGCAAAGGGGGAGGTGCAGAACCCCCTAGAACTCTCCCAACTAGCTGCTAGTGTGAGGAAGACCCTGAGAGAGCAGGCCAAGGGTGGCCAGGAGAGCAGAGATTGCCGGGATGTGTGAGTGTTGGACTATAGAACCACATCAAGGACATGTGTGGTAAAGTAATCATTTCACCTTTAATCCCTTTTATTTTATTTGTACTGTATCTTGTAACTAGTAACTGTTAATGCTTGCATATATCTGCATATCTGTTCTGAACTGTATATGTTAGATGTTAATACCGACCCATTTAGGGGTTAATAAATATATAAAATTTAGAAAGATTGTCTTGTATTTATCTGGTGAACCCGACATTCACTGGCGGTGAGTGTGGTTTTATATGAAAGAAGACTCAGGTGGGGCCACAGCGGTGTTGGCGCACTGAGGATCTTTCACACTCCCTCTCTCCCCTTATTTTCGCCCTCTGTATCAAACCCTTGACCGCTAGGATACGTTCACACCCTGATATCAGGGGAGTTCCTGTACAGGACCGGGACTTTAAGATCAGCCTCTTTGCTGATGACGTCCTCTTGACCCTTACCAACCCTCATATCTCCCTACCGCTCCTCCTATCCGCACTAAGGGAATATGGTCACTTCTCTGATTATGAAGACAATCCCTCTAAGACTGAGGTTCTCCCGTTAAATATTCCAGGCCCTGCCCTGCAGCTCCTTCGCCATAATTATGACTTCCACTGGAGAGACCGCTCCCTCCGTTACCTGGGTATCTAGCTATCCTCTTCCTACTCCACCATATACTCCGTTAACTATCCCCATCTTTTTCAGGAACTCCGTTCTCTCCTAGATAAATGGCGCCCCCTCCATATATCTCTCATAGGTCGTATCACGGCAGTTAAAATGAAACTTCTTCCTAAGCTCTTATACTTTTTCGAAAACCCTCCCTATCGCAGTCCCTCGCTCCGAGTTACGCTCCCTACAGAAGGTTCTCTTTCAATTCATCTGGAATGGGAAGCGCCACCACATCCCACGCTCCGTTATTTTGGCTGATAAGGCGGAGTGGGATCTGGCGGTGCCACATCTCCTTCACTATTATTGGGCGGCCCACCTGTGATGTATTCCTTTCTGGGCAGCGTCTCAGGTCTACATTAAGTGGGTCAAATTGAAAAGTTTTGGCTGGCTCTAGTTCACCCTAATGGTTTTTTGTGGCTCCACTCGCCCTCCCCCTCCCCGCCTGCCACCCCTTTTCTAGGACCCACTGGATTCACAAAACTCTTCTATGGTTTCCTTTCTCTTTAACCCTCTCCTCTCGGGGGTACTGATGGCTGCGATGGTTCGCCAATGGAGCAGACTTGGTCTGTTTAATATCGCTGATTTGATTGACCCATTGACCTTGGAGCTCAGGCCCTTTTACTACTTTACCTCTACCCTGCACTTATCCCCTATGGAGTGGTTCCATTACCAGTAGATAGCCCATTTTATGACCACCCTGTTTGGGGCTACGCGCTCACCGTTTTTGAGAGGATATGCCGAGCTGATACCTTTCCTATCCGGAGAGGCGAACTCCCTCGACCCACAGATATATGGTTAGATGGACTGAGGCGTTGGGCAGGCAGATCTCACCTGCTCAATGGCAGCTTATACAGTCCCGTGTGCCTAAGTCTTCTGCCTAGAATAACATTCCACGAGACCCAGTATAAAATCCTGATGCACTGGTATCATACACTGGTCCTCTTGTACACCCTCAACACGACCGTCTCCCCCACCTGGTGGAGATGCCTCTCTGCTCTGGGTACACCATTTCATATTTTCTGGGTGTGATGATGAGACCCTCAAGTTATGTATCTTTCTTGGACATGGATAATTCCTCATTCGTATCAGTCACATATATGTAGGAATGTAGAGCTGTATTTACATTGGTGGTCAATTCCCTCCAATGGTTTTATGTGCATACCATGGAGAGAGGGCCTGTCTGGCCCGTCAGTGTGATATCCCAGATGTCCAAAGGGGGGAGGGTGGGCTAATGACCTGCAACTAACCCAGGCACCCATCTTTCCTTCTAACCGGCATAGATTCCTCTTTTCGTGAGGAGAGGGCTGGCTAGGGGGGTGAAGAGTGGAGCTGGACAAGGGTCTTCACACTGGCTGGGGTGAGGTCTTTTTTCTTTTGTGGGGAAGCTGAAAGAGAGACAGCTAAGAGCAGAGCTGTGCTCAGGTATCATTCTATATTTTATTTTCCCTTTTTGTTTTTGTATTGTATCATCGCACTTTTGCTTGTATGTTTATGCTTGATCATATTAATATTGTATATTTCTGTATATGCTATTAATTAGTACCGACCCACTTGGGTTATTAAATATATAAAATTTATACAGCTTGTTTCATTCTATCCTATGACCCGGTCTACTCACGGTGTGTGAGTGGGAGGTTAAGAAAGAAGGTTGATTGCAGGTACGCCAAGAGGCTTGGCAAGGCGATATTCTTCACACTGGGGTTGTCCGTTAATTCTCCCCTTTTGGAGGGAAGTTGAGGCCCTCACTAATGCACTCTTCCGCCAGGGTGACACGCTAGATCCACTAACTTAGCTGCTTAATTTACCACCCAGACACTTTTGAAGGAAGACATCCAAATTTTTCCTGTACCTTTGCACAGCTGCTAAAACGCTTGTGGCCCTCCACTGGAAGAGTGTGCACCCTCCCATGGGCCCTGCCCTTGTTGCTTGAATTAAGGATGTCCGCAGCCTGGAGTACCTCACTGCCACTCAATAATACAATGGAGGCCTTCCAGTCGATATGGTCCCTGTGGATACCTACTGTATCCTTCATAGTCTCAGACCCCTCCCAACCGCTCTCACTGCTGTTCTTACTTCTTGTCTCCCTCTTGTCCATTGTGTTTTATGTTACATGTACTTGTTTATCTGTTTATATGAAGGTTCCTGTTTGCCAGCCATCGTGTTACATTGCACCACTAATAGTGCTGTTTATCCCTGTTTATCATTTTAACCTTGTTTCTTGTTATTTTGTTGACTTGTATAAAACTCAATAAAAACTACAGTTGAAAAAAAAAAAAAGATGTACATAGTGAGTACCCCCTAATGGTGACAGAAAGACCAGACATAATCCAAGGATTCATCCACACCAAACTTATAGGGGGTTCATATATTTATAGATTGATGTCTGATTCTATGTTATGTCTCCAATAGTGAGGAAGATGAAGAGGAGAACGAGGAGAAGAAAGATGAGGAGATGCAGATGTAAGTGGTGGGGTAGAAGAAGGGGATGACACTAGAGATGATACAACATCACAGACGTCTCATCTCTAAACTTTGGGGATGGGAAGTCTGACCACTGGGGGTGCCAGAGAGCAGCAGATTGTACTGTACATGGACATTATGAGGGGACAGGACATGAGTTAGGGGGCTCTCAGTGATTTGACGGCTTCACAGGGCCACAGGTAGTGGAGAGCACTCCACTATTCTAATGTGATACCAGCAGTGACTTGTACTGGGGAGAAGAGAGGAGACATGGCAGCCATTGTTCTACTTCTCCATGTTCTCCTATGTAGTATGGAGCAGAGGGCGGAGGATGATGGGAAGGTTCCCCCTCTATAGTCTTACCCCGACAAGTCGGATGATGGGGTATTTGGGGTCCACACTACAATACTGGATGTGACATTCTCCCCAGATTTATGTCTATACCATAAGATACAAAAGAAAATTATCCTGGAAGTGTATGTACAGAGCGGTGGGGTAGTCCTGGAGGCCAATACATTACACCGAGGGGACAACCACCATCTTTACTGTATGAGAATAGATACATTGTAACAACACATGAATCCTGCTTCTGTGGTACACTAAACGCATGGAGGGACCACATTTTGGAGGGCAGTAGGCGTTATTCTTAGGACTTAGTATATCTCTTTAAGACTTATTCTCATTCGAATGGAGGGTTCTGTAAGTCCATGTATAAGTGTGGGGGAGATGAGTTATTACAGGGAATAAAGGGTTAATGATGGTAACTTGAGGAGGCTTTTTCTATTGCAGATCAAACAGGCATTTCCCAAAAGTTTCAAGAAAACCGGACCTTGAAACACTTCTGTAAGTCTATGGCATGGGTGGTGGAAGACAGGTAGGTTGTTATAGAGGGGTTTCCAAAACTTAAACATCAAAATTCAAGAAATAGCAGTGTGAAAGATCCTCAGTGCGCCAACACCGCGTTGGCCCACACCTGAGACTTCTTTCATATAAAACCACACTCACCGCCAGTGAGTGCTGGGTCCACAAGATAAATACAAGACAAGCTTTCTAAATTTTGTATATTTATTAACCCCTAAATGGGTCGGTATTAAAATCTAACACATGCAGTTCAGAACAGATATGCAGATGTATGCAAGCATTAACAGTTAATAGTTACAAGATACAGTACAATAAAATAAAAGGGAATAAAGGTGAAATGATTACTTTACCACACATCTCCTTGATGTGGTTCTGTAGTCCAACACTCACACATGCTCTGGTATGTGTGAATAACCAGTGGAGACTTCTAGCAGCAGCATTCCAGCCTGTATGCTCATCGCAGTATATTCCAATAGTCTCTCTGTAGTCTCATCAAAGTCTTCTCCTTGTAGTCTCAGCCCAATCTCCTCCCACTGACCTCTTACCTCATCTTTTATACCCTTGATTACACCACCCAGAATGAGGTCACCGGCGACGGCAAGGCTGATTGATTAATGCACTCAAGTCCAGATTCTTTGTGAGGAGCTGAGACCAAGTGAAATGATACAATGTTATCAACCATATCTGATCTAACAGCCCAGGCTGAACAATGCATGTTTATTTGATCACTCAGGGCTGTGTATGAATTCAATAGAGCCATTCTGGGATGGATACAAAGCCCTATTGTCACAATGTTGCCACTACTGGCCATACACCTAGGATTATAGTTGCGCACATTATGAATAAATGGAACTAAGAGGGAAATACGCTACCCAGAGATCAAAATACAGCTTTAAGTTATAGCTATATTTAAGTGGAATCATCACAAGCAGTGTGGTACAGGATCGGCCAAGGGGGATTAATCTTAGATATGGATTCCATTTGTGGCTGATTGATGTCACACCTTTACCCCTCAGACCCTCGCAGACTTGATGTCTGCAGACAACCCCCCTCACCTCATGCATACAAGTGTAAACTTCGTTATCTCAGCAGGGAAGATCCTGGAGAGATGTGTATTCAAACTAGGAGACAGGATGTCCCCAGCAGAATATCAAGGGAAATATAGTAAAATTATGATATTTTCCGAGGGGAGCATCCTACAGTCACACCGAAAAATTCCTCAGATTACAACAATGTTAAAATTCATGAAGAACAAGGCCCAGCGAGCCTGCCTAGGAGACAGTCGCTTAGCCCCATCTAAATACAATAAATTCTTATGATCGGTAATAACTGTGACTTTATGCTTAGCCCCCTCAAGGAAGTGTCTCCATTCTTCGAACGTCCATTTAATAGCTAAGAGTTCATGATTACCCATGTCATAGTTGCGCTCTGTAGGGTAGAACTTCCTCAAGGAAAAGGCCACAGGTCGCAAATGTGTGAGGGTCTCTGGGCCCTAAGACAAAACTGCACCAACCCCTACTTCTGAAGCATCAACCTCCACAACAAATGGTTGATCCAAGTCTAGTGGCACTAAGACAGGAGCTTCAACAAAACATGTCTTAAGTTGCTCAAATGCCTGTACAGCCTCAAGAGTCCAGTTGGTCAAATCTTCTTAGTGAGATCTGTCAATGGTTTAGCTATGATAGAGAAATTTTTGATAAATTTCTGATAATAATTGGAAAAGCCCAGGAAGCGTTGCAGCGCCTTAAAACTAGAAGGGCATTCCCATTTTTTAATAGCCGTGACCTTGAGTGGATCCATACAAAAAGATTTGGGGGTTATGACATAACCCAGGAAACTGACTCTTAGGACTCTGAAAAGGCATTTGGACAGTTTGGCAAAAAGATTATTTTGGCGTAACAGGAGCAAAACATTCCTAACATGTTCATCATGTGTAGCCCAATCAGGAGAGAAAACCAGGATATCATTCAGATAGACAACCGCATAACGACCCAGCAGGTCTCTGTATACATCATTGATAAAATGTTGGAAAACTGCTGGTGCATTACACAACCCGAAGGGCATAACCAGATACTCAAAGTGACCCTCGGGTGTTAAATGCAGTTTTCTACTCATCTCCCTCCCTGATCCGGATCAGATTGTAGGCCCCCCGGAGATCAAACTTGGAAAAACAGCGGGCACCCACTATCTGATTGAAGAGATCAGGAATCAGTGGAAGAGGGTACTGGTTCCTGACAGAAATCTTATTTAATTCACTGTAATCAATGCATGAGGATCACAGAAGTAGGTTCCTACGACTAGTATCGTAGGAACCTACTTCTGTGATCCTAATATTTCCCTTTGGGTATTCCTTTCACCATGTAATGAATGCATGACCGCAAACCCCCATCTTTTTTATCAACAAAAAAGAAACCAGCTTCCATGGGAGAATTAGATGGCCGGATATGCCCTTTCGAGAGACTGCCATGGATATACTCCCGCATAGCCTTACGTTCAGGAGCTGAGAGATTGAAGATCCTTCCCTTGGGATATTTGGAATCAGGAAGGAGATCAATACCACAGTCATAAGGTCTATGCGGGCTTTCTAAATTTTATATATTTATTAACCCCTAAATGGGTCGGTATTAACATCTAACACATACAGTTCAGAACAGATATGCAGATATATGCAAGCATTAACAGTTACTAGTTACAAGATACAGTACAAATAAAATAAAAGGCATAAAGGTGAAATAATTACTTTACCACACATGTCCTTGATGTGGTTCTGTAGTCCAACACTCACACATGGCATGTGTGAGTCACCAGTGGAGGCTTCTTGGCATGTGGCATTAACTCCTAGCATGTGGCATCACAGTACAATAATCCAGCCTGCATGCTCTTTACAGTGGTCTCTCAGCATTAGTCCAATAGTCTCATCACAAAAATCTCCTCATGGTGTTCTCTTGTAGTCTGTGATGGTCTAGCTCCACTCCATAGCATAATCCCTATAGCATCATCTCCATAGCATAATCTCAGCACAGTCTCCATAGTATCATCTCCATAGCATCAACTCCATAGCATAATCTCCCTAGCATAATCTCCATAGCATAATCTCCTCCCACAGACCTCTTACCTCATCTTTTATACCCTTTATGCCACCTCCCAGAATGAGGTCATCGGCGGCAGCAAGTCTGATTGAATAATCCACTCAAATCCAGACCCTTTGTATGTAGATGAGACCAAGTGACATGATACAATGTTTTCAGCCATATCTGGTCAACCAGTGCAGCTGGACAATGCATGTTTGTTTGATCACTCAGAGCTGTGTAGGAATACAATGGGTCCCTGCTGTGATGGATACAAAGCCCTATTGTTCCAGCCCGGCCACTACTGCCAATATACCTATGAGTAGGCTGTGCACATTATGAATGAGTGCAAGCAAGAAGGGAGACCCTATACCCAGAGACCAAAATACAACTTTGAGTTACGGCCATATTTCAGCAGAATCATCACACCTCCCCCTTTAGATGGGGCTTGTAGGAAGTAGGGGCCTACGCCCCTCTTCTGAAAGCACCTCTGCAGCTTCACCGCGTCGGGATAGGCCGTCTGCATTGCCATGGGCCCGGCCAGGCTTCTGGCGAATGTCGAAATTGTATTGCTGGAGCACCAGGCTCCAGCGCAACAATCGCCCATTCTGACCTGTGATACGCTTTATCCAGATCAGAGGGTTGTGGTCCGTCACCACAGTGAAGTGGCGCCCATACAGGTAAGGCTCCAGATGCTGCAGGGCCCAAACAATTGCCAGGCATTCCTTCTCCACTGTGGCGTAGGCCACCTCCCGCGGCAGAAGCTTTCTACTGAGGTACTGCACTGGGTGCTCTTGCCCCGCTGAGTCAATCTGGCTCAGCACGGCACCGAGACCGTAGGTGCTGGCGTCGGTCTGTAATACAAGTGGACGAGATTCATCGTACGCTTGAAGTACAGGACCGCTTGCCAGGGCTGCCTTCAGGGCCTGGAAGGAGTGCTCACAGGTATCCGTCCATTGGATGGTTTGCGGCAACTTCTTCTTGGTGAGGTCTGTCAGAGGAGAAGCAAGGGCACTATAGTTTGGGACGAATTTCCTGTAGTACCCTGCTGTGCCCAGGAAAGACATCACCTGTCGCTTGGTCCGGGGGGTTGGCCATGTGGTGATTGCCTCCAGCTTCTCAGGCTCTGGCCTCAAGGTTCCCCCACCCACCCGGTGTCCCAGGTACTGGACCTCACGCATGCCCAGCTGACACTTCTCTGGTTTGATGGTCAAGCCCGCGTGGTGAACCCGCCTCAACACCTGCGCCAGGTGTTGTAGGTGTTCTTCCCAAGTGGAGCTGAAGACGGCGATATCATCTAGGTATGCAGCTGCAAACCCTTCACATCCCGACAGCAGGGAATTGACCATCCTTTGAAAAGTGGCAGGGGCATTTTTCATGCCGAACGGCATGACAGTGAACTCATACAGTCCGAAGGGAGTGGTAAAGGCCGACCGTTCCCGTGCCTCTGGGGATAGGGGAATTTGCCAGTATCCCCGGCTCAAGTCCATGATGGACAGATACTGGGCCTTACCTAACGAGTCTAATAAATCGTCGATGCGTGGCATGGGATACGCATCATCAACTGTAACCGCATTGAGCTCCCTGTAGTCCACACAGAACCGGGTGGTCCGATCTTTTTTAGGTACCAGGACTACAGGCGAGGCCCATGCACTGTGGGAGGGCTGAATCACCCCAATTTCCAGCATCTCGCCGATCACCTTATGTATTTGGGCCCGTACTTCTGAGGAGACGCGATATGGCGGTCGCCGGATAGGGGCATGATTCCCAGTATCCACGTGGTGGATGGCCCGGTCAGTTCTCCCTGGCTTTCCGGAAAACAGCCCGGGGAGGGCACACCGAACACTGTTAAGTTGTGACCTCTGGGTCTCAGTCAGTAGGGGGTTTAACTGCGCTTCCTGGGGTGACCTTCCCTCCCCCAACTGAGTGAGCATGTCCACAAGGCCCTCCTCTTCGCCCTCCTCTAGCAGACTACATACGGGAAAGGCAGTGGCTTCCCTGTCATGATGATCTTTCATCAATGTTAACATGGAAGACCTTGTGCCTGTTCCGGCCTGGGTCAATGGTAACCAGGTAGTTGACGCAGTTGACCTGCCGGTGCACGACGTATGGACCAGACCATTTGGCCTGAAGCTTATCCTTGGGCTCAGGGACTAGAACCCATACCTTCTGCCCCGGCTGGTATATCCTCTCGCGAGCATTCTGATCATACCAGCGTTTTTGGTCGGCCTGAACCTGGACCATGTTGTCATGCACCAGCTGCGCCATCATCTGCATTCGGTCACGGAATCGCAGGACATACTCCACTACTGGCACACCCTGGATAGCGGCGTCTCCTTCCCAGGATTCCTTCACTAGAGCTAGGGGCCCACGGACACGTCTCCCATACAAGAGCTTGAAGGGGGAGAACCCAGTCGAGGCTTGAGGCACCTCCCGGTAAGCAAACATCAAGTGCGGGAGATAAGGCTCCCAGTCGCTCCCATGGGACTCGACTAACATCCGAAGCATCTGCTTCAGAGTGCCATTGAACCGTTCACACAGGCCATTGGTCTGCGGGTGATACGGGCTGGACACCAGATGTTGCACCTCGGTTATCTTACACAGGCCTTGCATCAGGGCAGACATGAACTGGGTACCTTGGTCTGTGAGCATCTCTCTGGGAAACCCAACACGGGAGAAGATGCCTACCAGAGCCTTGGCTACTACATCAGCCTGGGTAGAGGACAGTGCGACGGCTTCTGGGTATCGAGTAGCGTAGTCTACTACCGTTAAGATGAAGCGTTTACCGGAGCGGCTGCGGATGGACAGGGTCCAATAAGGTCCACAGCCACTCGCTGGAAAGGTTCGACTATGATGGGCATAGGCACCAGCGGAGCTTTGGAGCTTTGCCCCGCCTTGCCCATCCTTTGACACGCGTCACATGAACGGCAGTATCTAGCTACGTCCTTCCCTATATTAGGCCAGTAGAATAAGTGGCTAAGGCGAGACTTGGTCTTGGCAATCCCTAAGTGACCGGCCAATGGAATGTCATGAGCGATCCGCAACAACTCTCTCAGGTAAGGTTGGGGTACCACTAACTGTCTCTCATTTAGCTGACCTTCCTCCCCCTGGGTGGGTATCGGTTCCCAATATAGCCTCCCTTGATCCCAGTAGACTCGGGCCTTGTCAGACTCCGAGGGTGGTTGAGCGGCACGCTCCCTCAATATGGCCAGACTAGGGTCAGCTTGGACAGCTTCTCTGAACTCTTGGCTGGAGTGAGACAAAAGAGAGGTGCATGTTACATAGCTGCCGGACCCTTCCGGCTCTAGGGTGGGGGAGTTTCTCAAGGCGGTCTCAGTAATACGTCCGAGCGACGGAGGGACCGGTGCAGAGGCTGGAAGGCTTTCCACCCCTTTTGCACTTTGACTGCGGGTAACTACCGCAATACCAGCAGTCCGTCCTACATCCGGACCGTCACTGAGAGCCCAGAGAGACACCGAACCACCTGGTACAACATCCACAGTTTCATGGCAGACATTTGCAATATCATTAACAGCATTGGTTCTATCACACTGAGCTGAAGGGAGGACTGGCAGGCATAGAGACACAGACTGGGGGGGGTGAGGCCCCCGCAGATGTGGGCGGGTCTACCGCCCAGTCCTCATTCAGCTCCTTTACACCTACATTAATCCCAGATACATTAGAATTAGCATTTTCACAGAATGTATGAGGAAACATTTCAGGGGGAGGGTTACCAGCCCCCTCTGCAGGTATTCCCACAGGTACAATAAAATTAGCATCTTAACAAACTGTATGAGGAGACATTTCAGAGGGAGGGTTATTAGCCCCCCGCTGCATATTGGCACACCATAGGCCCCAAATCTGTCCCCAACAGTACATTTGCAGGCAACTCAGACATCACTCCCACATCCCGCATTCCTTTCCCTGCACCCCAGTCTAAATGAACACAAGCCATGGGTACAGTAAAACGTTCCAATCCAATACCCCGTAGGGTCAGAGTTTTCCCGGGAATAATACTGTCTGGGGGGACCAAATCTGGTTGTACCAGCGTGACATCTGCCCCAGTGTCCCGGAATCCCATCACCACTTTGTCCCCCACAGTGACCTGTTGACGGTTAGCATTAAGCTGGGGCCCCTCCCTCGCAACCAGATACACAGATGGGCCGGCCGCTGTAGTTTGGGGAGCAGGGGGGTTCCTAGGGCGGTTGGGGCAGTCTCGTTGAAAATGTCCCGTTTGATTACAGGCGTGGCACCGCCTGATCTCTCCCTGGGGTATGAGAGAGGTCGCCGGTGAGCTCAGAGCTCGAGGGGCAGGGGACGTATAGGAACCACCCGGGAAAGAGTTTGGCCTACCCCACCTGGAAGCAGAGGGCTGTGGCGACCTCCAGCTTGGGTCAGGATTCCGGGACAGATTGTGTCTTACCCCTCCTCCAGCCGTCGCTGGCAGGTTTCCATGGCAACTGGTTGGCAACATAACGATCCGCCATTGCTGCGGCTGTTTCAAGGTCCTTGGGCTCTCGGTCCAAGAAGTATTTTTGCACTTCCTCGGTACAGATGTTCAAGAACTGCTCTTGAAGCATGAGGTCTGCAAGGCTTTCTTGCGATGAGACGGACTTGCCCTCCGTCCACTCCCGGAACCACACGTGCAGCTGGGCCGCTGTATCCTCATAGCTCTCTGAAGGCTTTTTCTGCAGTCCTCGGAACCTTCGACGGTATAGCTCCGGCGTGAGTTGGTACCTTCGGATCAGCGCTGCTTTAACGGACTCATAGTCCTGGTCAACTGGCAAATTGGCGTAAGTGTCCAGGGCTTTTCCCCTCAACCAGGGAGCCAGGTAACGGACCCAATCCGTCTGTGGTAGCTGATACTGCTTACACACTTTCTCAAAGGCCCGCAAGAACGAGTCTAAATCCCCGTTTGTTTCAAGGATTGGAAAGTCCTCGGATCGGAGCCTTGGTACTTGGGCTTCTGGAGTGTGTGCAGTGACAGACAGTGCCTGCTGGGAGAGCTCCATTCTTTTGATCTCAAGCTAATACTGCCGCTCAGCCTGCCGTTCTCGTTCTGCAGCTTCACGATTGGCCTGCCGTTCTGCTGCCTCACGATCGGCCTGCCGTTCTCGTTCTGCTGCCTCACGATCAGCCTGCCGTTCTCGCTCTCCTGCCTCACGATCAGCCTGCCGTTCTGCGGCCTGCCGTTCTCGCTCTGCTGCCTCACGATCAGCCTGCCGTTCTGCGGCTCATCACCTGCAGGTATGTGTTAGGGTCACTAGTGCCTACTTGCTGTAGGGCCATTTGCCAGTATGAAACCATTCCCCCTACAAGGCTGGGGTTACTTGCCTCTCCTGGTGAAGTAATCCTTGGGACCGGGCTGCTTGCTGCACTTCCTGGCCTAGCCCCAAAATCAGGACTCTGCTCGATTCTCTGCATAGCTGTGGCTGCCTCCATTTCAGCCATACGCTCAGGATCTCCAAAAGCCTGGTTCAGCAGTTCTGGAGATCTGCTTCTGAGCCCACTAGCCATCCACTGATATTTGCCAAATAAAAGATAGGATAGAATAAAAAGAGTAAGGGAGGGAACAGCACTGTATCAAACTTTCACTGTATCTTAATGCTTGCTTTAATACCGAGCTTGTCTTATAGGATTACCATAATCCCCAGCATGTGAGTGATAAAGGTCACCAACACACACCGTTTATCCTAAGATCCCACCACGCTGCCACCAATGTGAAAGATCCTCAGTGCGCCAACACCGTTTTGGCCACACCTGAGTCCTCTTTCATATAAAAACCACACTCACCGCCAGTGAATGTCAGGTTCACCAGATAAATACAAGACAAGCTTTCTATTTTATATATTTATTAACCCCTAAATGGGTCGGTATTAACATCTAACACATACAGTTCTGAACAGATATACAGATATATGCAAGCATTAACAGTTACTAGTTACAAGATACAGTACAAATAAAATAAAAGGGATAAAGGTGAAATAATTACTTTACCACACATGTCCTTGATGTGGTTCTGTAGTCCAACACTCACACATGGCATGTGTGAGTCACCACTGGAGGCTTCTTGGCATGTGGCATTAACTCCTAGCATGTGGCATCACAGTACAATAATCCAGCCTGCATGCTCTTTACAGTGGTCTCTCAGCATTAGTCCAATAGTCTCATCACAAAAATCTCCTCATGGTGTTCTCTTGTAGTCTGTGATGGTCTAGCTCCACTCCATAGCATAATCCCTATAGCATCATCTCCATAGCATAATCTCAGCACAGTCTCCATAGTATCATCTCCATAGCATCAACTCCATAGCATAATCTCCCTAGCATAATCTCCATAGCATAATCTCCTCCCACAGACCTCTTACCTCATCTTTTATACCCTTTATGCCACCTCCCAGAATGAGGTCATCGGCGGCAGCAAGTCTGATTGAATAATCCACTCAAGTCCAGACCCTTTGTATGTAGATGAGACCAAGTGACATGATACAATGTTTTCAGCCATATCTGGTCAACCAGTGCAGCTGGACAATGCATGTTTGTTTGATCACTCAGAGCTGTGTAGGAATACAATGGGTCCCTGCTGTGATGGATACAAAGCCCTATTGTTCCAGCCCGGCCACTACTGCCAATATACCTATGAGTAGGCTGTGCACATTATGAATGAGTGCAAGCAAGAAGGGAGACCCTATACCCAGAGACCAAAATACAACTTTTAGTTACAGCCATATTTCAGCAGAATCATCACACGGGGGTAAACTGCCAGCAGATATTTGATCAAACACATCCGAAAAATCAGACAGGAAGTCAGGTAAGAGCATCTTCTCAGTGACACAATCCGATATACGCAAGGCTATAAAATGGGAAGAACAATGGTCTCCCCATTTCACCAACTCATTCCTAGACCAATCAAAAATGGGGTTATGGAGGACTAATCAGGAAAGGCCCAAAATTATATCTGAAGCCAGACCCTCCATAACAAGAAAACTTATGACATCTCAATGAATAGAGTCCACTTGAAGACTGATTAGGGTTGTCCTGTATCGGACTCCACCCCTGGCCAATGGGGTAGAATCTGCTCCAGTAACTGACAATGGAGTGTCTAACAATAACAGATCTAAACCCAAGACAGAAATAAATGACAAATTAACAAAATTAGCCCCAGTTCCCAAATCTACAAGAGCCTGGCCAGATACAGACTTGTCCTCATAGGACAGAGATACTGGTAGCATCACCTTATGGTAAATTTCAGAAGGTACCTGATTGCCTGACTGGGTCTTCCGAATACCACTCAGGCACTGAAGTTTTTCCACCAGTGTACTGGGTTTTAAGGAGCAGTCTTGGATGAAATGACCCAGTTTACCACAATACACGCAGAGGATATTCTGAAGAGGGTATTTTCGTGTAGCCTTGGCATCCAGCGCTCCCAGCTACATAGATTCATCACCGGTGATGGCAGAAGGGAAGACATACTTCATATGAGAGAGAGAAGGACAGACAGAGAATTGAGAGGAATCAGGTCCTACTCTCTCCTTGCGTCTGTCCCGGCGTCTCCAGTCAATGCGAACACCTAAGGCCATGGCCTGCTCTAAGGTAGGAGGATTTGGGTGACCCACCCAAACACCCTTCCCTGAATCATTAAGACCCTGTTTAAAAAGAGCCATCAAAGCTGACTCACACCAACCTGTCATTATATTTACGAAATTCAGAGTAATAAGTCTCAGCAAAGCGTTTGCCCTGCCGAATAGCAAAGAGTTGTGACTCGGCAAGTCCAATATGGTCAGGCTGCACATAAATAGTCTTGAAAATCTTTTTAAATCTGTCCACTCCTCTGCCCCAGGGTGAAGTTTAAGGGATAACAATAAATAGGAAGGAAGAATCCGCCCCAGATTTGATAGGACGAAAGGCTGTCAATCACACAGGTAAGGCTAAAATTTACTATTAGATGAGCAGAGGGAAACCAAGGTGAAGGAGATGGGTGAGGTGGAAAATCAATTAAGGAGGTGAGGGAATAGGACAGTGTTCAGACATTACAAAAATAACTCAAAGGAAAGAATCACATCCGTACCCGCCTCCTGCGCTGCAGCATGCAGCCGGGTGGTGCAGAAGTTCGAACGGGTGCGGATGTAACAACTGTATTGATTATTTTTACCTGTATTTGCTTGAACATCCACTGATGTATATTCTGTATGCTTTAGTGGCTAGTACCGACCCATTCGGGTTAATAAATATATAAAATTTATAAAGCTCGTTTAATGTTATCCTACTAACCCTGAAACTCACGGGTGGTGAGTGGAAGTTAAGAGGGGTGATGCTGTAATAACAGGCACTGCTGTTCTAAACTAAATTCCATTTCTTTTTTTTTTTAATTCTGGGTGCTGTTGTCCTGCTGCCATAGTAACACGTGAGTACACAAGATCTACACCTCACATTCCTTCCTAGTCAGGGTATACAGCATACATTGTGCCACCTCTATGTCCCCACATCTTACTGCCACTGTCACAATCATCTCCGACCAGAATTCTGATCTATTAGATTTTCTACATCAATCCCTCCACATTTTCCACAACTCCGCTTTCTTTAAGAGACTGAACCATTCAGCATACCTCCCAACTTTTAGAGCACAGAAAGAGGGACGAAATGTGCAGTGTGCTATGCACGCTGCCACAAATTTAGCTCCACCCACTTCTAAATTGACTCCGCCTATTCCCATCCATTTCTCTTTGTGTCCCCCTCCAGTTGCCCCCAGTTTAATGTCCTCCTTTAGTTGCCCCCAGTTCAATGTCCCCCTCTATTTCCCCCCAGTTTAATGTCTTCCTCCAGTTGTTCCCATTTTAATGTCCTCCTCCAGCTACCTTGTGCAAGGACTGTGACCCCTGTTTTATAGCGACCATGTGATTTAATTACATTCTGTTCACTTCTACACGACGAGGCTCTAATAACATTATACAGTCGCTATAATACAGATGGTGTATGATGGAAATAGTGCAGGGGTCACAGCTCTCACAAAGGCTTAGGATAGGTCATCAATAAAATCACGCCGCTCATCTCTGCTGCCTGGAAAGTCCAGCACAGGGACCTCTACAGGCAGAAGAGATGAGTGACAATCTCTACTGCCGATGGTGTATTGTCTTTACAAGGGACCACACCTGATAATGCTACCGATGTCTGCGCCTGATGCCTCTGACTACACACCTTTAACGATAACACCGCCACCTCTGCCTAATAATGCTGCCATTAGATAACGCCACCAATGCCTGCTCCTGATACCATCACCACCTCTACCTAATAAAGCTTCTGCCTGATAACAACACCGATGCCTACGCTTGATACCAACTTGAGTTGAGCGAATCGAAGCTGACGAAGTGGAATTCGATCCGAATTTCAGGAAATATTCGATTTGCATCGAATCCAGATTTCCTCACACTTCGTGGTAATGAATCGCACAGCTCCGGTTGGGGGTTTTAACCCCTTGGATACCGTGGTCAAACATGACTGCGGCATCCAAGGGGTTCCGCCATGCTACATATCCCCCTCGGCACCCCCCCGCGGAGATTAAAAATAAAAAAATACTGATACTCACCTGTCCTGGGCTCAGCATCCACTCCAGAGACTGAGGTGCAGCTCCCCAGGCCTCACTGCTGGGGCCTGTGATTTTCCCAATCACAGGCCCCAGCAGTGACGTCTGGGGAACAGGACCTCAATCGTGAGGAAGAAGACAGCCGGATTCCCAGTAGAGGTGAGGTAAGGTGAGTATAAGTGTTTGTTATTTTAATCACTTCCCCTGTGCCTCTGATTACTGTATTGCAGTGTGTTGCATATATTATATACCTCACTTAATAGACGTATATACAGTTACAAGCCTGAGAGCCTTGGATAGACTTCTGGTTGTCATGATAATGGATCGCTACTGGGGGGGGGTAGAGATCGCTCCAATATGGAGGTACTCATAAGTTGCAGTGACTCAGAGGCCATGGTCATGAGTAATTAAAAGCTGCAAGTGGGTCTGACAGTGATTGTAGCTAGTAGTGATGGGTGCCTGCTGTATAATACTACCAACTTGTGCTGTGTATGGAGCCTTCTCCATACCCCCTGGGTACTTAAAACATGATGTATTAAATCATGTGTTGGGAAAGGGTTAACAAAATATTACAAAGTTTCCTATTATCGCCTGAATTAATTTATGAAATATTAAAAAAATATATATATATATCTGCTTTTGGTTCTATTCAGGATGTTGGAAGTGGCCCCAATCAGCTGATCTGTTGGGCCCCCCGCCCGATCAGATATTTATGGCCTATCCCATGCATAGGCCATAAAAGGGAAAATCCTGGCCAACCCCTTTAAGGGTGGGGAAGACAAAGGCAATCTCTTTCTAACCACTGAGATGCCATGGTCAGCATTAAAAGTACTAGAATTGGTATTGCCATGTAAATAACATCCCGAACTACAAAATGATCATGTTATTTAACTCTCACATAAATTCATAAATAGACAATGCAAGAGGTGCTGCACTTTGTCATCCTGCTGCCCATAACGGTAGCAATGAAAACATTAACCCGTCCTGCAAAACACAAGCCTTCACACAAATCTGTCAATGAAAAAATAAAAAAAAGTTATTACTCTAAGAATAAGAACATAAAAACTATTGATTTATTTCATTTTATAGTGACAAAGTCTTAAAACATGGCAAAAATATAAATTTAGAGAAAAAATGTAGAGGTTCTTCAATACATTATACATACCCCCCAAAAATTACAATTTGTCCAGCAAAAAAAAAGCCTTTATAAGGCTATGTTGACAGAGAAATAAAAAAGAAGACTATTAGGGACGAGGATGAAAAAAACACTGTTAAAAAGACCAAAATTGATAACAGGAGGGGCTTAATAGGATATGTGAAGCTTTTACTGTTGGAATTCAAAAGTAAAATATATATAGAGCTAAGATAGAGAGATATGAGGTGGATATTGAGATAAGTATGAGGTGATGGATAGAGAGTTATGAGAGAGAGGGAGAGATAGAAGAAAGATAGATATTGGGAGAGAGAGGTGAGATGGATAGAAAGGGATAAGTCAGTCAGTCTTTGAAGGAAGTGGGTAGGGAGGTTGTTTCCGCCATCTTGGAGAACTAAGCACAGATCTTCTGTGGATGTAGACTTGCTCCAATCTTTCTGTCTCTTTATGTCATCCCAGACAAACTGGATGATGTTGAGATGGGAACCCAGACCAGGACTTATGCTTTATACTTAAAGGGGTTGTCCGGGGAGTAGAAATATACCTACCTGGTCCCAGGGATAATACCAAGTACATGTTATTTACCTAAACTCCATGTCACTATAACACCTGACAACATAGATCCTTATCTAGATTCCAGGGTCTCCTGTTCTTATCTGATATGTGGGACAGATAAGTGGACACATGCATCAGTATACAGATATAGGTAGGTATGTATGGGGCTCCAGAGACCAGAAATTGTTATTTATGTGGAGTGTATTCATGTGTATTATCCAGATATTAAAATAAACTATTCACATTTATCTGTAATTTTGTTATTTGTGTGGGGCAGCTCCCAGATGCCATGTTGTGTGTAGGGAGGAGTGTAGAAAATGGTAGCATGTGCCATCAGGCCATAGAAACACTGATACTCTGTATGGACTTCCACATAGTAAGATCATTTTCCTCCAGGACCAGAAATGAGACATGTGAAAGCTGGAGACACACTGGTCTGGATTTACTAATAGTTAGACGGTGCAAACCTAGACAGGCAGTCTGATACTACACCAGATTTATCACAGTGACTGATGCTGGAAGATATATCTGGTGTATCTTTACTCTGTCTAGTCTACATTTATTCTACCATGTAGTTGGATTACTTTGAGACAGATTTTTAGGATCCAATCTTGGCACACTGTCTTGAAAAATTTTAGCCCAAACTAGATGCACCATCTTTACCCCAGTGTCTAGCCATACCCACAATAGTAAATCTGGACTGTTGAGCTTTTCTTTTTTTTGGTGCAGATTTTGCTTCTGTTTTTAAGCTAAAGCCTGGAGTGGATTCAGCAGAAATGGGAAATATCAAGGACGCTCCTATACTTCCGCTTCCTGCTGTATCAACTCTTGGTTTTGGCTCAAAAAACTGCAGCAAAATCTGCACCAAAAAAGCAAGAAAAACTCCACGTTTGTCTCCAACCTTAAAGGGATTGTCCAGGAGAAAATGAATGAAAAGTTTATCTTTTAAATCAGCCAGGGGCAGTGAAAAAAATAAAAAAGAATCATACTTACCTTTCCAGGGTGTTCGGTACCTATCAGCGAGGTCTGGTCCTCTCGGTACGTTGTTATCTTCCGGAGGAAATCCCTGCCACACGTGATGGGGATCCGGGACGTCACAGCCAGTGAGCAGTTTCACGTTGAGAAGACGCCAGAGCAGCAGGACCGGACCACGCTGGGAGGACTTCGAAGTAACGGGACAGGTGAGTATGATTTATTTTTATTTTTTCACCTCCCTTGGCCTATTTAAAATATAAAAAATGTGCCTGGACAACCTCTTTAAGGTCAGGATGACTATCTTATGTGCATGAAGGACTCCCAATCACCCATCTTTAGTCAACACGGTCCTCTTGACATCCAAAAAGATGGAGCCTTTCTTGGTCAACTTCCTAAGGGCCCCACCTGCTATGAAAAATTTGGACAGCAAACATTACAGAAAATGGAGCCACTCCCACGTTTTTCACGATTTACTGAGTAAAAAATTGTGGCATGCTCCATATTTTATATTCTATAGTCTATGTGGCTATTGCAGCATCCCAGAGTGTCACTGCTTTCATTGTATTTATTTATGTGCCTCTGGTTATGTTATGTGTATGTATTGTATATGTGTTTTATGTATTTTATTGTTTTGCAGCTTCCCTCATGTGTTTTCCCCTTGGCTTACCCCACTGTTTGGTTTACCCTTCACTTAGTTCAGCCTTGGCCAATCACAGGCCACTGGGTGGGGTTTTGGGAGACAAAAGTCTCCAGAGAACCATTAGGGCCTGAGTAGTCTGTGTCATCAAGCAGTGAGTGTTGGCGCTATGACACTGTGCCCTGTGGTTTTCTAACAGCCCCTGAGGGATAGAGGAATAACAGTCCAAGCTCTGAGACTTTGTGCCAGGAGGAGTGAAGGAGTCCCATCTGCCAGGAACTGCTTTCTGGGACCTACCTCACAAAGTATCTGGGCCCAAGGGACTTCCTTGCTACCAGCCTGTGAACCGAGAGCAAGGCGGGTGGTTTGGTCTCCGCAACCAGAAATGAACGCACACGCGGTAGTTCAAGAAAAGAATATATATTTACTATAAGTTAATAAAGGCTATTTGAAGGTAAAATGACAGGGATAAAGACAAGCAAAATATACAATATAGCATGAACAATTTCAAGGCAAATTCTGCAATGGTTTCTACTTTTACTCTGTCCAATTCTGCAGTATGGACACTGAATGAACAATATACTCAAAACTATCCCTAACTGACCCTGACATCACATTTGGGTGCACCCCCTTTTCCCCAGTGGTCCAGGTGGACCGCTTACAGTCTGTAGAAGCGCGCGGTGGGGCCCAAAGTCGTTCCTTTCTTTTATAGCGAAACATCCTCTCCTCACGGTTATCAGGATCTTGGGAGAAATGAAGTCCTCTTTAACAGGGAAACCCAATGAATGCAATGTAATCCAACAGCAGATTCCACTCAGCACACTGACAGTCCTGCCGAATCCATACACTGAGCTGGGATGTAAGCCGGGGTTTAGCAGGTGCTGTCCAGTACATCAACAGCACTGCGAGTCTCTATCTGTGGTATCCATATACACAGTCACAATGTCAGTCTCACTGATCAGCCACTGAGCACAGTTCCTTTCACGTGGACTCACTAGTCCTGTTGTCTCTTTACACTCTGTTTGTCTCTGGACCAAGATACAGCTTAGCTGTACAGAAAAATCTCCACACCAGTTCAATACAACACTTCCTAAGATGGCTGCTGCTCTCTGTCTCGTCACTTCCTGCTTCTCTGCTCACATTCTGTCTGCAGAACAGGCAAGCTGACATAAAAGGGGGGGGGAAGTCACTCCAGCATCATGTCACAATTACAATGGCTGCTGTCTTAAAGGAACAGAATCACAGAAATACATTCAACATTAACAGTTTATACAGACAAATAAAGCTTAGGACAACATTGGCTGTCTCTTACATATTCCCCCCCCACTTTAAGATTGGCAGTCCCTGCCTATGACTGTATATCCAGAGGGTTGTACTTTTATGCACAGGGTGGTAGTATACCGATGTATGGCAGGCCAAACAAACTCATCCTGCGCATACCGAACAGGGGGGAATACCAGCATTTGGCCTAGTGGTCCGTCTGAGGACCGGTGGTATATTATGGGGTGCTGCAGCTATGGGCTGAGAAGGACCAGCAGATTCCGCACCAGAGGGGGCACAGGCCGGAGATACAGTAGTCACAGGTGGAACATCCCCAGGAGCAGGGATCGGCCAACAATCATCCTCCTCGTCTGAGGCCCATTCCGCACCTCCATTCTCTGACTGTGGGAGCTCATTCACATTGGCAAGCCCATCATGATTTGTCCCTTCAGAATGACACAGGCGCAACATATTTCGGTGAAGTACTCGAACACAATCAGTTCCTTCTTTCTGGACCTGGTACACTGGCCCATTCGCATACTTGCGGCCAACAACACGATACGGCAAAGCCTCCCATCGGCTTTCCAATTTCCCTTGGGGTTTCTTGACACGAACTAGCACCAGGTCGCCTGGTTGCAATGGTGCTTCTTGCACTGGGGTCTTATCAGGATGGGGATGTTCTTGCAGGCGCTGCCGCACCAATCGATGGATCGTCTCAAGTCTCTGCCGGTGCGCCCGCACCCAAGAGGTTGGATCCCTCGGAGGGAACCCATCCACATCATCCAACTGTAATTCTCCTACACTTCGCCCAGACCGCCCAAAGAGAAGTGTATAAGGAGAGTACCCCGTTGTAGAATGGACCTGATTGTTATAGGCCCACACCATTTCAGACAAGAACTGAGGCCACTGTAACTTCTTGTCTTCCTCCAGAGTCCGCAGCATCTGTAGCAGAGTTCTGTTGAATCTTTCACAGGCCCCATTTCCCTGAGGGTGGTATGGAGTCGTGTGCGACTTCTTTATCCCGTAGATACGTTGAACTTCTTTCATTACGTGTCCCTCAAAGCAGGCACCCTGGTCGGAGTGGATGCGTTTAGGGCACCCATATACTCGAATGAAATCTTGGCACAGAGCACGAGCTGCTGACTCAGCTGTCTGGTCCTTGGTGGCGGTTACCACCGCAAATTTGGTGAAGTGATCCACCATTACGAGGCAATACTGGTGTCCGCTATTGGATGGGCCCACCATTAGATAGTCTATCATGACGATTTCTAAAGGTTCCTGGGTCACGATGGTTTGCAGGGGAGCTCTCTGTTCTATTGCCTTATGGATCTCACAAGTTCGACAGCTGCAGCATACTTCTTCGACCATTTGACGAAGACCAGGGCAGTAAATCAGTCGCTGTAACCAACGAAAGGTCTTCTCATGACCAAAATGTCCATTCTTATTATGAGCCTCAACTGTCAACGAGCGAGCCAGTTCACTAGGCACCACAATTTGGTATCGAATGTCGATCTCAGAAGGTAAATAGACCTTTCGGCATAGCACTCCATTTTTCATCTCCAACTTTTCCCACTGACTCAGAACAGATAATATCTCACGTGTCAGTCGTTCTCTTTTCTCTCTACAGGGCTTCTGGCCTTTCTCAACACACTTGATCATCTGTGCCAGCCCCTCATGGGTCTGTTGTATCTGTGCCCATTCCTGTCGTGAGGGACCAAAGAAAGGAGCCATTTCAGTCCCCTCCATCTCAAACTGATTAGTGGCGGTCAAGGCCTGTGAAAATCTGCTGAAGTCGGGCACCTCCACATGCTCCAACTCATGATCCACGTCTACTGTGGGGGTCTGGGCGGTTACCCTAGAAAGCCCGTCAGCATTCTGGTTCTCTGTCTTGGACCGATACTTAATGCGGTAATTGAACTTAGTCATTCGGGCTATCCACCTCTGCTCTAACGCCCCGAGCTTGGCATTTTCCAGGTGAGCTAGTGGGTTGTTGTCAGTCAGTACTAAAACTTCAGCACCGGTCAAATATTCAGAGAATTTCTCGGTCATGGCCCATACCAGTGCCAACAGCTCCAACTTAAATGAACTATAATTCTCGGGGTTTCTTTCAGAATCTCTCAAAGACCGGCTGCCGTACGCTATGACCCTCTCCTGGCCATCCTGAAGCTGGGAAAGCACTGCTCCAAGACCATACAGGCTTGCATCCGTATACAGCTGGAACGGCAAGTGGTAATCAGCATATGCCAAGATTGGGGCTGTTGTCAGTGCATCCTTTAATGCCTGGAAGGCTTGTTCCTGTTCAGGTCCCCACTTCACGGACCGGTTCTTTGGACCACCGGATGTGCCTCGTAGGAGAGCATTAAGTGGTGCTGCTACCTTGGCGAAATCCTTAATAAACCGTCGATAGTAACCGGCTACTCCAAGGAACGCCCTCACTTCTCGCAGGGTAGTCGGTATTGGCCAATCTTGAACAGCCGCTATCTTGTCTCTTGATGGTCTCACCCCTTCTCCTGATACGCGGTGACCCAAGTAATCAATTTCAGATTGGAACAACCGACATTTACTGGGTTTCAATTTGAGCCCATGTTCCCGCAATCTTCGAAATACTTGCCCCAACTGGTGGAGATGGTCTTCAAAGGTCGCAGAATACACTATAATGTCATCCAAGTAGATGAGAGTGAACTCAAAGTTGAAGTCACCGAGACATTTCTCCATCAACCGCTGAAACGTTCCGGGTGCATTTGTCAACCCGAAGGGCATCCGGTTAAATTCGTATAGTCCCATGGGCAAGATGAATGCCGTCTTCTCCTTGTCTTTTGTGGCCATCGGCACCTGCCAATACCCACTAGCCAGATCTAGTGAGGAGAAGTACCGGGCTCTCCCCAGCGCTGAGAGGGACTCCTCAATCCGTGGCAAGGGGTAGGAATCTCGTACGGTGCAAGCGTTTAACTTCCGATAGTCTACGCAAAATCGGATGGACCCATCTTTTTTTCTTACTAACACCACAGGAGCTGCCCAGGGACTCTGGTTTTCTTGGATGATCCCACCCTGTAGCATCTTAGCTAACAGTTCTTTTACTTCCTGATACAACTGTGGAGGAATTTGTCGGTAGCGCTCTCTAATTGGAGGGGTGTCTCCTGTGGGAATCTCATGGTAGATCCCTGTGGTACATCCAAAATCTTCAGCATACCGTGAAAAGGTGGCTCGGTTCTCCCACAACAGTTCATCTACCTTCTGCACACATTCCAGAGAACATGAACTTGCATCCATCTTCATCTGTTCTCGAATTGCACGGCCATTCCATTCAGAGGTGGGTTCCTCATCTTCTCCCATGGACACAGTTACGGTCCACTCATCCCTTTCAGTCGGCTTCAGCTGCATTGGAGTTACTTTCCTTACTTCCTCCGGAGTCACATAGATGTTAGCCAGCTGCCTCCCTGGGGTCAGGTCCACACTCTGGTCCTGAGTGTTTACACATCGAAGTGGTACTCTTCCATTGCGAACTATTGCCAAGGAACGGGCCACTAGCGGATCAACACCTCCTTCGGCTGCCTGCAGTGGTTCTACCAACACAGCTATGCCCTCTAGTTTCCGACAGGTGCCTACGGGCATAGACACTATTGTCTCCCGACTGGGTGGCAGTGTAACTTTTGTATGCAAAGGAACTGAAATTCGAGCCAGAGGACGCTGCGCATCCGAACTTTTCTGTAAGCCACATGTCCGGATCAGCCGCTGGAAAGCTGTTTGAGTAGGCCGATGGGTGGTGGTTTCTTTCCAATAACCGTGACCTTTCTTTTCAAAGAGGATCTGATCTAATTCTTTTAACACATTCATCCCCAAAATGACAGGGACCTTTACTTCATGTGACTCCTGTACCACCACAATGCCTTTCCTACCCAGATCTTGGCCACATACCCGGACATTCATCCAGGCCACTCCCACGACTGGAACTGGTAACTGGTTAGCTGCGACCACTCGTACGAATGTATGGGGATCATATTTCACATGTTGCTGGAAGTACCGTTCATAACAGTCTCTACTCAAGGTCGTTACTTGGGAACCTGTGTCAATCATCCCGGTAACCGGAATACCCTCCATTTCCACCTGTATAACAGGACTTGCAGCGATCAGGTCATCATTAGGGCATTCTCCCCACATAGTCTCCTTGTCAGTCTCCCCTACTACACGCCCTACAGCAGCAGGGGACTTCAGTTTAACGGCGGTCTCTCATAAGTTTTCGCTGCTCTGGACATCTAGCAGCAACGTGGCCCATCCGTCCACACTCCCAGCAGCGTATCTCCCGTCGTTCTGGCCATCTGTTTGGGCCCCTTCGGTAAGCCCCTTCGATTTCTCCTGAGCACTGCATTAACTGATTTGGACCCCTTCGGTAGGTCCTATCCTCATCCCTCCAGCGGGGTGGTGGGTGATTCTGATTTTCTGGGTATGGACGGCTCACCCTTTCACCTCCAGTTTTCTGGAAGTCTGCAATTTTCATAGAATGTTCATCACAACGGGTGTGCAAGTGTTCCATTTGCTCTTGCAGTTTCTGCATTACTGTGAGAATTTCTTTAACCGTCCCCTTTTCTACTGTCTCTGAGCCAGAACTAGCCCCCTGTGACAAAGTAACTCCAACTGCGGTCTGGGGCTTCGGGAACATACTATTGGCACGGGAGATGGCCTCTACCTGTACATCATGGAATTTAGCATCAGTCTCTCGTCGTATAAAATCCTGCATAGTCACAGTTAAACTGCCGTCACGTATCCCCAGGACAAACTGGTCACGGAGAGTCCGATCAGGGTTACAGAAGGCTGGCGAGCCCCCTCTTTCCTTCACTTGAATATCTCGGAGCAGTTCTTGTAGGGCATTTGCATATTGGGGAAGGCTTTCATTCTCCTGTTGTACCCTCTGGAAGAACCGAGCCTGCAGAGACCCCAGCAATGCAGTTTCTCCATAAATGGTTTCTAGAATCTGGACTACTTGCTCAAATGTCTGCCTTTGTTCAAATGGCCTCAATATCACCGTGGTCTTAGCATCCCCTTGTAATGTCAATATTGCTAGCTCTACTAGTACTTCTGGTGCGGTTTGGTACATTCGCTGTATCATTCGTATCTGTTCCACCCACATACTCACTGACATATTATTGCCATCAAATTTAGCTAACTGACTCATTATAGCCCCTGCTGGCATTCTTCCTCCAGCACCATTCTCCCGAACGGGTGCGTCACCGTCCATTCTGGTAAGCGGATCCTGCCGACTACGCCAATTTGTGAACCGAGAGCAAGGCGGGTGGTTTGGTCTCCGCAACCAGAAATGAACGCACACGCGGTAGTTCAAGAAAAGAATATATATTTACTATAAGTTAATAAAGGCTATTTGAAGGTAAAATGACAGGGATAAAGACAAGCAAAATATACAATATAGCATGAACAATTTCAAGGCAAATTCTGCAATGGTTTCTACTTTTACTCTGTCCAATTCTGCAGTATGGACACTGAATGAACAATATACTCAAAACTATCCCTAACTGACCCTGACATCACATTTGGGTGCACCCCCTTTTCCCCAGTGGTCCAGGTGGACCGCTTACAGTCTGTAGAAGCGCGCGGTGGGGCCCAAAGTCGTTCCTTTCTTTTATAGCGAAACGTCCTCTCCTCACGGTTATCAGGATCTTGGGAGAAATGAAGTCCTCTTTAACAGGGAAACCCAATGAATGCAATGTAATCCAACAGCAGATTCCACTCAGCACACTGACAGTCCTGCCGAATCCATACACTGAGCTGGGATGTAAGCCGGGGTTTAGCAGGTGCTGTCCAGTACATCAACAGCACTGCGAGTCTCTATCTGTGGTATCCATATACACAGTCACAATGTCAGTCTCACTGATCAGCCACTGAGCACAGTTCCTTTCACGTGGACTCACTAGTCCTGTTGTCTCTTTACACTCTGTTTGTCTCTGGACCAAGATACAGCTTAGCTGTACAGAAAAATCTCCACACCAGTTCAATACAACACTTCCTAAGATGGCTGCTGCTCTCTGTCTCGTCACTTCCTGCTTCTCTGCTCACATTCTGTCTGCAGAACAGGCAAGCTGACATAAAAGGGGGGGGAAGTCACTCCAGCATCATGTCACAATTACAATAGCTGCTGTCTTAAAGGAACAGAATCACAGAAATACATTCAACATTAACAGTTTATACAGACAAATAAAGCTTAGGACAACATTGGCTGTCTCTTACAAGCCTTTGGACCCATCTATTGGCTGAGGTTAGGCTTACTGTTAAGCCGTTGAAGTGAAGAACAAGGCACTTATTTATCCCTTATCCCCAAGCTTGGGAGAACATAACAGTTGGGAGACTACTACCCCCTTCGGGAAGCTGCATTGGTTCACAGTTTACAGTTGCCACAGCAAACGTCTTCTGTTTTACTACATCATTGGTTCCTAAATTGTTCCTGCTATCACCATCAGGGACCTTCTGAACACCATCACACCTGCTCAAGGTAAGAGAGGTCCCCTCTCCAACTGGAAGTTCCCCGGGGGAACTACTACTACAGATGAGCGAATCAAAGCTGACGAAGTGGAATTTGATCTGAATTTCAGGAAATCTTCGATTTGCCTCAATTCCGGATTTCCTCGCGCTTTGATGTATCGAATCGCATTTTTTAATAAAATGGCTGCTGCACATGTTAGGACAAGGGGCAAAGGACTCTGGGAATCTGGGATCACCCACAATGCCATGTGTGCAGCTAATCAGCGGCCAGCCGGTCCTGTGATGTCACAGCCCTATAAAAACTTTTCAGCCATTTTAGTTCAGTCATTTCACATCGAACTTAGTGTAGAGAGAGATGTCAGCAGGCGCTAGGGAACATGGTAGAAAACAATTCAAAACTGCTAGAAGTTCAGGGAAAGAGCCTTAGAACTGTAGGGAAAGGATAGGGAGGAATTTACAGAAGAATATTGAAGCAGAACAGGATTCATTTGGGGTGGTTCCAGCGTCAGTAATAGCAACAATCGCAGCACTGCGCACTCACTACCATTATACTGCTGCTCATTGCAGGTTTGCAATAGATCATACCTGAGTGTTCAAGGTAGAACATTAAAAGCCTTTTGCAGTACAGTAGTGGCAAAAAAACTGAATTCTTATACAGTAATCTGTGCATTAATCTGTTATAACGTCTTTTCAAGGCGTTTATTATTGGGGAAAATAATAAAGGGGCTTAATCGCCATTGTGTTGAAGGTAGAAAATTACAGGCCTTTTGCCGTGAACTAATGGCAAAAAAACATAATTCTTATACAGTAAGCTGTGCATTAATCTATTATAACGCCTTATTCAAGGCGTTTATTATTGGGGAAAATATTAAAGGGGCTTATTCGCCATTGTCTTGAATGTATAAAATTACAGGCCTTTTTCGATGAACTATTGGCAAAAAAACATAATTCTTATCCATTAATCTGTTATAACGCCTTTTCAAGGCATTTATTATTGTGTTGTAGGTAGAAAATTAGAGACCTTTTTGCCTTTTCATTTACTTATTTGATATAACAGTATGTCAGACAGAGAAGCAACAGGCCCTGCACAGGGAAAGGGCACAGGCCTAAATGTTTCTGGCGCAGGCACAGGTTGCAGCGTGGCAGCAGGGGTCACTTACAGAGGTCTGAGCTCCCAGTGTCAGCTAGCAGTTGTGTCTTGACCAGCAACCCAACGATGGTAGAATGGTTGACTCGGTCATCCACTTCATTCCAAGTCACATCAGACACCCCCAGCCAAGAGTCGGTGGGTTTGTCAGTCACAACCCTTAGGTGGCATGGCCCAGTAGCAGGCCCTGTGCCTTCACATGTCCTCAACCTGCCTCTGTCCTTTTCTGTTCCCTCAGCCAGAGAAGTACTCTATGCTGTGAGCTCAGATCCACTATACAGTGAGGAGGATCTACTAGAGGACAGACAGCAGCTAGTGCCCAGCCAAGATGTGGAGGAGACATCCTCCGCTTTCTCCGGTAGGCGGGCAAATAATGATGAGGAGAGTGGTGTGGGAGCTGGTGTTGCAAGCGGTCAGGCTCCTGGCTCAGAGACCGTTGAGGAGGACATCAGTGACCTGCAGACAGTAGTGGATGATGATGTAGCCGATCGCAATTGGGAGCCGGATGACAAAGGGGCTTAATCATCATCCAGAGAAGAGGGTGGCCTTCAACAATGTTCACCTCATCCTCCACTGTGTCCTCAGCCTCCACTGCAGGGACAATTCACAGTGCTCCTCCAGCATACTATATGTGCAGGGTACGGCGGTGTCATGCTGTTCTACACCTCATTTGCCTGGGCGAACAAAGTCACACAGGGGAGGAACTGCTCTGTGTCCTCAATCAAGAAATCGAATCCTGGCTTTCTCAAAGACAACTTAAAATCGGAACCATGGTGACTGACAACGGGAAGAACATGGTGTTGGCGCTGCGTCAAGGAGGGTTGATCCAAGTGGGATGTTGCACGTGTTCAATCTGGTTGTCAAGCGTTTCCTTAAGTGTTCCACCCATTTGCAAGACATCCTAAAAATGGCAAGAAAACTTTGCATGCACTTCAGCCACTCGTTCACCGCCAAGCACACCCTCCTTGAGCTGCAGCGGCAGAACAGCCTCCCACAACATAGGCTGATATGCGATGTTTCCACCCGTTGGAATTCAACCCTCCATATGTTGGACCAACTGTACGAACAGAGAAAGGCCATAAACAATTTCTTGATGATCCAAGCGGACAGATGTACTCCCCTATGTAACTTCAATGTTAGCCAGTGGCTACTCATGAGTGGCACCTGCCGTTTGCTCGTTCCCTTTGAGGAGGCCGCTTTATTAGTCAGTCGCCAGGACTGCGGGATGAACAACGTCATTCCACTGATTCATATCCTGGAAAAGATGCTTGTAAATCTTGCTGGTCAGGGGACTGGAGACGTTGCACCTACATCTCATGGCCACATGAGCCCTGTGGGGGCTGAACTGGAGGAGGAGGATGCGGACATTGGAGCACAAGCAATGTGTAGCGAAATGGGTGGTTTTTCCACACGGGTGACAGGAGAGGAGGAGCAGGAGCAGCCGGAAGAGCAAGAGGGAAATGAGGAAGACGAGGCAGATGACCCAGACACACCGTGGCAGTATGCAGTGAAGATGGATGCAGGAAGTCCCTCTAAGTCACTTGCACATATGGCCCTATGCATACTCGCTTGCGTAGTGACAGCCTGTGAAAGATCCTCAGTGCGCCAACACAGCGTTGGCCCACACCTGAGTCTTCTTTCATAAAAAACCACACTCACCGCCAGTGAGTGCCGGGTTCACAGGATAAATACAAGACAAGCTTTCTAAATTTTATATATTTATTAACCCCTAAATGAGTCGGTATTAACAGCTAACACATGCAGTTCAGAACAGATATGTAGATATATACAAGCATTAACAGTTACTAGTTACAAGATACAGTGCAATGAAATAAAAGGGAATAAAAGTGAAATAATTACTTTACCACACATCTCCTTGATGTGGTTCTGTAGTCCAACATTCACACATGCTCTGGTATGTGGGAATAACCAGTGGAGGCTTCTTAGCATGTAGCATCAATACAACAATCCAGCCTGCATGCTCTTCACAGTGGTCTCTCACAGTGGAAGTCTGTCTGTAATCTCCTGTAGTCTGTCTGTAAAAAACTCCCCCACTGGCCTCTTACCTCATCTTTTATACCCTTGATGACACCACCCAGAATGAGGTAATCAACAACAGCAAGTCTGATTGATTAACGCACTCAAGTCACGATTCTTTGTATGGATATGAGACCAAGTGAAATGATACAATGTTATCAACCATGTCTGATCTACCAGCCCAGACTGATCAATGCATGTTTCTTTGATCACTCAGGGCTGTGTAGGAATTCAATGGAGCCCTGCTGGGATGGATACAAAGCCCTATTGTTCCAGTTTGGCCACTATTGGCAATATACCTATGAGTAGGCTGTGCACATTATGAATGAATGGAAGAAAGCGGTAGATATGATACCCAGAGATCAAAATACATCTCTGAGTTATAGCCATATTTAAGCGGAATCATCACACCTCCCCCTTTAGATGGGGCTTGTAGGAAGTAGAGGCCTGTGTCCCTCTTCTGAGAGCACCTCTGCCGCTTCAGCTCCTCAGGCTCTGGCCCCAAGGCTTCACAATCCCCCCCTCCCAGGGTCCCAGCAGACTCGGGCCTTGTCAGACTCCGAGAGTGGTTGGGCGGCACGCGCCTTCAATATGTCCAGACTAGGGTCAGCTTGGACAGCATCTCTGAACTCTTGGCTGGAGTGAGACAAAAGAGAGGTGCATGTTACATAGCTGCCGGACCCTTCTGGCTCTCTAGTCTGACTAGGGACGCTTCTAAGGCCCAGGCTCTGAGCTACGTACATTTGGCTACCTCCTGCCTGTTCTGGGTCCGCTTTCTGAGTGCGGGCATCCCGTAGCTTTACACTCATGACCTCAGGCCCTTGGGATACCATTCCAGAGATCCCATCCCGGCAATCTCTGCTCTCCTGGCTACCCTTGGCCTGCTCTCTCAGGGTCTTCCCCACACTAGCCGCTAGTTGGGAGAGTTCTAGGGGGTTCTGCACCTCCCCCTTTGCTTCCAAACCTAGGAGCACCTCTGGTTCTGGCACAGGTATGTTTGGACCCTGTCCTCCCTCCCAGACGCCTTGCCCCTTTGGGCCTACACCCTGTTCCTCCTGTACTTGGGTGGGTGATGGTGATACCTTGGGCAAATGACTGAGATCATGCTTCCCCAAACCATCCCCTGACAATACATTGACAGGTAATACAGTTGACATACCCCCTTCTTGGATCACACCTCCAGTACCCCATGCCATCTGCACGTGGGCCATGGGCACTCCTGGAATAGAACTGGACAGAAGAGACGTGTATGTCTCATACCGGCCGGACTCCTCCGGCTTCAAGGGAGTGAGGCTAGTCATGGCGGTCTCAGCACCGACTCCAGGTGGTGTAGGCAACGGTTCAAGGGTCGGAACGCCCTCCACCCTTGTAGCACTCTGGGTGCACAGCAGTCCGTCCCTCACCTAGATCGGCCATGAGATCCACATAGCCTACCTGACTACCTGGCACATGGTCAGCAGTTGGGTGCTCATCGGATGCACTAGGCGAAATAGTAGAAGTCGCTTCCAGTGACTCAGAAGAGCTACCCTGTACACTTTCACAACAAGCATTGGCAATTACATTGACAGTACATTCATTAGCAATTGTTAATTCACACCGGGTCTCAGTAATGCGTCCGAGCGACGGAGGGACCGGTGCAGAGGCTGGAAGGCTTTCCACCCCTTTGGCACTTTGACTGCGGGTAACCACCGCAATACCAGCAGTCCGTCCTACATCTGGACCGTCACTGAGAGCCCAGAGAGACACCGAACCACCTGGTACAACATCCACAGTTTCATGGCAGACATTTGCAATATCATTAACAGCATTGGTTTTATCACACTGAGCTGGAGGGAAGACTGGCAGACATAGAGACACAGACTGGGGGGGGTGAGGCCCCCGCAGATGTGGGCGGGTCTACAGTCCAGTCCTCACTCAGCTCCTTTACACCTACATTAATCCCAGATACATTAGAATTAGCATTTCCACAAACTGTATGAGGAGACATTTCAGAGGGAGGGTTATCAGCCCCCACTGCATATTGGCACACCATAGGCCCCAAATCTGTCCCCAACAGTACATTGGCAGGCAACTTAGACATCACTCCCACATCCCGCATTCCTTTCCCTGCACCCCAGTCTAAATGAACACAAGCCATGGGTACAGTAAAACGTTCCAATCCAATACCCCGTAGGGTCAGAGTTTTCCCGGGAATAATACTGTCTGGGGGGACCAAATCTGGTTGTACCAGCGTAACATCTGCCCCAGTGTCCCGGAATCCCATCACCACTTTGTCCCCCACAGTGACCTGTTGACGGTTAGCAGTAAGCTGGGGCCCCTCCCTCGCAACCAGATACACAGATGGGCCGGCCGCTGTAGTTTGGGGAACAGGGGGGCTCCTAGGGCGGTTGGGGCAGTCTCGTTGTAAATGTGCCGTTTGGTTACAGGCGTGGCACCGCCTGATCTCTCCTTGGAGTATGAGAGAGGTTGCCGGGGAGCTCAGAGATCGAGGGGCAGGGGACGTATAGGAACCACCCAGGACAGAGTTTGGCCTACCCCACCTGGAAGCAGAGGGCTGTGGTGACCTCCATCTTGGTTCAGGATTCCCCGGGACAGATTGTGTCCTACCCCTCCTCCAGCCGTCGCTGGCAGGTTTCCACGGCAACTGGTTGGCAACATAACGATCCGCCATTGCTGCGGCTGTTTCAAGGTCCTTGGGCTCTCGGTCCAAGAGGTATTTTTGCACTTCCTCGGTACAAATGTTCAAGAACTGCTCTTGAAGCATGAGGTCTGCAAGGCTTTCTTGCGAGGTGACGGACTTGCCCTCCGTCCACCCCCCGGAACCACACGCGCAGCTGGGCCGCTGTATCCTCATGGCTCTCTGAAGGCTTTTTCTGCAGTCCTCGGAACCTTCAACGGTATAGCTCCGGCGTGAGTTGGTACCTCCGGATCAGCGCTGCTTTAACGGACTCATAGTCCTGGTCAACTGGCAAATTGGCGTAAGTGTCCAGGGCTTTTCCCCTCAACCGGGGAGCCAGGTAACGGACCCAATTCGTCTGTGGTAGCTGATACTGCTTACACACTTTCTCAAAGGCCCGCAAGAACGAGTCCAAATCCCCGTTTGTTTCAAGGATTGGAAAGTCCTCGGATCAGAGCCTTGGTACTTGGGCTTCTGGAGTGTGTGCAGTGACAGACGGTGCCTGCTGGGAGAGCTCCATTCTTTTGAGCTCAAGCTGATATTGCCACTCTCGTTCTGCAGCTTCACGATTGGCCTGCCGTTCTCGTTCTGCTGCCTCATGATCGGCCTGCTGTTCTGCAGCTTCCTGAAAGTGGCACAACACCTGCAGGTATGTGTTAGGGTCACTGGTGCCTACTTGCTGCAGGACCATTTGCCAGTGTGAAGCCATTCCTCCCACAAGGCTGGGGCTACTGGCCTCTCCTGGTGAAGTAATCCTTGGGACCGGGCTGCTTGCTGCTCTTCCTGTCCTAGCCCCAAAATCAGGACTCTGCATAGCTGTGGCTGCTCCATTTCAGCCATACGCTCAGGATCTCCAAAAGCCTGGTTCAGCAGTTCTGGAGATCTGCTTCTGAGCCCACTAGCCATCCACTGGTATTTGCCAAATAAAAGATAGGATAGAATACAGAGAGTAAGGGAGGGGAACAGCACTGTATCAAACTTTCACTGTATCTTAATGCTTGCTTTAATACCGAGCTTGTCTCATAGGATTACTACAATCCCCAGCGTCTGAGTGATAAAGGTCACCAACACACGCTGTTTATCCTAAGATCCCACTACGCTGCCACCAATGTGAAAGATCCTCAGTGCGCCGACACCGCGCTGGCCCACACCTGAGTCTTCTTTCATAAAAAACCACACTCACCGCCAGTGAGTGCCGGGTTCACAAGATAAATACAAGACAAGCTTTCTAAATTTTATATATTTATTAACCCCTAAATGTGTCGGTATTAACATCTAACACATGCAGTTCAGAACAGATATGTAGATATATACAAGCATTAACAGTTACTAGTTACAAGATACAGTGCAATGAAATAAAAGGGACTAAAATTGAAATAATTACTTTACCACACATGTCCTTGATGTGGTTCTGTAGTCCAACACTCACACATGTTCTGTCATGTGTGAATAACCCAGTGGAGGCTTCTTGGCATGTGGCATTACAGTATATTCCAGCCTGCATGTTCTCATCACAGTCTCTTAGTAAACTCTTGTAGTCTCAGCCCAAATCTCCATAGCATAATCTCCTCCCACAGACCTCTTACCTCATCTTTTATATTCTTTATGCCACCTCCCAGAATGAGGTCATCGGCGGCAGCAAGTCTGATTGAATAATGCACTCAAGTCCAGATTCTTTGTATTGAGCAGAGACCAAGTGGAATGATACAATGTTATCAACCATATCTAATCTACCAGGGCAGACTGGACAATGCATGTTTTTGTTTGATCACGAAGGGCTGTGTAGGAATACAATGGAGCCCTGCTGGGATGGATACAAAGCCCTATTGTTACAATGCTGCTACTACTGCCAATATACACCTAGGCTTATAGCTGCGCACATTATGAATAAATGCAGGTACGCTACCCAGAGACCAAAACACAGCTTTGAGTTATAGCCATATTTAAGCAGAATCATCACACAGCCGCTGTGCCTTTTCTTTGCCAGGGCAGAGCCCTATAAGCCAGCCGCCAGGCCTCTATCTGGGCCAGGGTAGAGCCTCGGAAGCCAGCCACTGTGCCTCTTTCTGGGCCTGGGTAGAGCTCAGTGAGCCAGCCGCTGTGCCTGAGGACATTTTAGGGCATGGTGTAGCTCCATGAGCCAGCCACTATGTCCCTGTCTGGGCTAGGGTAGAGCCCCATTAGCCAGCGGATGAGCATCTTTCTGGGCCAGGGAAGAGCCTCGTGACCCAGCCACTGTGCCTCTTTCTGGGCCAGGGTAGAGCCTCGTGAGCCAGCCACTGTGCCTCTTCCCGGGCGAGGGTAGAGCCCCGTAAGCCAGCCGCTGTGCCTCTTTATGGGCCAGGGTAGAGCCTCGTGAGAAAGCCACTGTGCCTCTTTCTGGGCTGGGGTAAAGCCCCGTGAGCCAGCCGCTGTGCCTCAGGACATTTTATGCCATGGTGTAGCTCCATGAGCCAGCCACTGTGCCCCTGTCTGGGCTAGGGTAGAGCGCCATTAGCCAGCCGATGCGCATCTTTCTGGGCCAGGATAGAGCCTCGTGAGCCAGCCACTGTGCCTCTTCCGAGGAAAGGGTAGAGCCCCGTAAACCAGCCGCTGTGCCTCTTTCTGGGCCAGGGTAGAGCCTCATGAGCCAGCCACTGTGCCTCTTCATGGGCCAGGGTAGAGCCCCGTAAGCCAGCCGCTGCGCCTCTTTCTAGGGCCAGGGTAGAGCTTCATGAGCCAGCCACAGTGCCTATTCCTGGACTAGGGTAGAGCCCCGTAAGCCAGCCGCTGCGCCTCTTTCTGGGCCAGGGTAGAGCCTCGTGAGCCAGCCACTGTGCCTCTTTCTGGGCCAGGGTAAAGCCCCGTAAGCCAGACACTGTGCCTCTTTCTGGGCCAGGGTAGAGCCTCGTGAGCTAGCCACTGTGCCCCTGTCTGGGCCAGGGGAGAACCCCATTAGCCAGCCGATGTGCATCTTTCTGGGCCAGGGTAGAGCCTCGTGAGCCAGCCACTGTGCCTCTTCCGGGAGAGGGTGGAGCGCCGTAAGCCAGCCGCTGTGCCTTTTCTTTGCCAGGGCAGAGCCCTATAAGCCAGCCGCCAGGCCTCTATCTGGGCCAGAGTAGAGCCTCGTGAGCCAGCCACTGTGCCTCTGTCTGGGCCAGGGGAGAACTCCATTAGCCAGCCGATGCGCATCTTTCTGGGCCAGGGTAGAGCCCTGTAAGCCAGCCACTGTGCCTCTTTCTGGGCCAGGGTAGAGCCCCGTAAGCCAGCCGCTGTGCCTCTTTCTGGGCCAGGGTAGAGCCTCGTGAGCCAGCCACTGTGCCTCTTCCCGGGCGAGGGTAGAGCCCCGTAAGCCAGCCGCTGTGCCTCTTTATGGGCCAGGGTAGAGCCTCGTGAGAAAGCCACTGTGCCTCTTTCTGGGCTGGGGTAGAACCCCGTGAGCCAGCCGCTGTGCCTCAGGACATTTTATGCCATGGTGTAGCTCCATGAGCCAGCCACTGTGCCCCTGTCTGGGCTAGGGTAGAGCGCCATTAGCCAGCCGATGCGCATCTTTCTGGGCCAGGATAGAGCCTCGTGAGCCAGCCACTGTGCCTCTTCCGAGGAAAGGGTAGAGCCCCGTAAACCAGCCGCTGTGCCTCTTTCTGGGCCAGGGTAGAGCCTCATGAGCCAGCCACTGTGCCTCTTCATGGGCCAGGGTAGAGCCCCGTAAGCCAGCCGCTGCGCCTCTTTCTAGGGCCAGGGTAGAGCTTCATGAGCCAGCCATAGTGCCTATTCCTGGACTAGGGTAGAGCCCCGTAAGCCAGCCGCTGCGCCTCTTTCTGGGCCAGGGTAGAGCCTCGTGAGCCTGCCACTGTGCCTCTTTCTGGGCCAGGGTAAATCCCCGTAAGCCAGACACTGTGCCTCTTTCTGGGCCAGGGTAGAGCCTCGTGAGCTAACCACTGTGCCCCTGTCTGGGCCAGGGGAGAACCCCATTAGCCAGCCGATGCGCATCTTTCTGGGCCAGGGTAGAGCCTCGTGAGCCAGCCACTGTGCCTCTGTCTGGGCCAGGGGAGAACTCCATTAGCCAGCCGATGCGCATCTTTCTGGGCCAGGGTAGAGCCCTGTAAGACAGCCACTGTGCCTCTTTCTAGGCCAGGGTAGAGCCTCGTCAGCCAGCCACTGTGCCTCTTCCTGGGCCAGGGTAGAGCCCCGTAAGCCAGCCGCTGTGCCTCTTTCTGGGCCAGGGTAGAGCCTCGTGAGCCAGCCACTGTGCCTCTTTCTGTGCCAGGGTTGAGCCCCGTAAGCCAGTCGCTGTGCCTCAGGACAATTTATGCCATGGTGTAGCTCCATGAGCAAGCCACTGTGCCCCTGTCTGGGCTAGGGTAGAGCGCCATTAGCCAGCCGATGCGCATCTTTCTGGGCCAAGGTAGAGCCTCGTGAGCCAGCCACTGTGCCTCGTTCTGGGCCAGGGTAGAGCCCCGTGAGCCAGCCACTGTGCTTCAGGACATTTTATGCCATGGTGTAGCTCCATGAGCCAGCCACTGTTCCCCTGTCTGAGCTATGGTAGAGCGCCATTAGCCAGCCGATGTGCATCTTTCTGGGCCAGGGTAGAGCCTCGTGAGCCAGCCATTGTGCTTCATCCTGGGCCAGGGTACAGCCCAGTGAGCCAGCCGCTGTGCTTCAGGACATTTTAGGCCATGGTGTAGCCCCATGAGCCAGCCACTGTGCCCCTGTCTGGGCTAGGGTAGAACCCCATTAGCCAGACCATTCGCATCTTTCTGGGCCAGGGTAAAGCCTCGTGAGCCAGCCACTGAGCCTCTTCCTGGGCCAGGGTAGAGCCCCGTAAGCCAGCCGCTGTGCCTCTTTCTGGGCCAGGGTAGAGCCTCGTGAGCCAGCCACTGTGCCTCTTTCTGGGCCAGGGTAGAGCCCCGTGAGCCAGCCGCTGTGCCTCAGGACATTTTAGGCCATGGTGTAGCTCCATCAGCCAGCCACTGTGCCCCTGTCTGGGCTAGGGTAGAGCGCCATTAGCCAGCCGATGCGCATCTTTCTGGGCCAGGGTAGAGCACCGTAAGCCAGCCGATGCGCATCTTTCTGGGCCAGGGTAGAGCCTCGTGAGCCAGCCACTGTGCCCCTTTCTGGGCCAGAGTAGAGCCTCGTGAGCCAGCCACTGTGCCTCTTTCTGGGCCAGGGTAGAGCCCCGTTAGCCAGCCACTGTGCCTCTTTCTGGGCCACGGTAGAGCCCCGTGAGCCAGCCGCTGTTGCTCAGGACATTTTAGGCCATGGTGTAGCTCCATGAGCCAGCCACTGTGCCCCTGTCTGGGCTAGGGTAGAGCGCCATTAGCCAGCCGATGCGCATCTTTCTGGGCCAGGGTAGAGCTTTGTGAGCCAGCCACTGTGCCTCTTCCGAGGCAAGGGTAGAGCCCCGTAAACCAGCCGCTGTGCCTCTTTCTAGGCCAGGGTAGAGCCTCAAGAGCCAGCCACTGTGCCTCTTCCTGGGCCAGGGTAGAGCCCTGTAAGCCATCCGCTGCGCCTCTTTCTGGGCCAGGGTAGAGCCTCGTGAGCCAGCCACTGTGCCCCTGTCTAGGCCAGGGGAGAACCCCATTAGCCAGCCGATGCGCATCTTTGTGGGCCAGGGTAGAGTCTCGTGAGCCAGCCACTGTGCCTCTTTCTGGGCCAGGGTAGAGCCTCGTGAGCCAGCCACTGTGCCTCTTTCTGGGCCAGGGTAGAGCCTCGTAAGCCAGCCACTGTGCCTCTTTCTGGGCCAGGGTAGAGCCTCGTGAGCCAGCCACTGTGCCTCTTTCTGGGCCAGGGTAGAGCCTCGTAAGCCAGCCACTGTGCCTCTTTCTGGGCCAGGGTAGAGCCTCGTGAGCCAGCCACTGTGCCTCTTCCTGGGCCAGGGTAGAGCCCTGTAAGCCAGCCGCTGTACCTCCTTCTGGGCCAGGTTAGAGCATCTTGAGCCAGCCACTGTGCCTCTTTGTGGGCCAGGGAAAAGTCGTGTAAGCCAGCCACTGTGACTCTTTCTGGGCCAGGGTAGAGCCCCGTAAGCCGGCCGCTGTGCCTCTTTCTGGGCCAGGGTAGAACCTCATGAGTCAGCCACTGTGCCTCTTTCTGGGCCAAGGTAGAACTTCATGTGCCAGCCACTGTGCCTCTTTCTGGGCCACGGTAGAGCCCCGTGAGCCAGCCGCTGTTGCTCAGGACATTTTAGGCCATGGTGTAGCTCCATGAGCCAGCCACTGTGCCCCTGTCTGGGCTAGGGTAGAGCGCCATTAGCCAGCCGATGCGCATCTTTCTGGGCCAGGGTAGAGCTTTGTGAGCCAGCCACTGTGCCTCTTCCGAGGCAAGGGTAGAGCCCCGTAAACCAGCCGCTGTGCCTCTTTCTAGGCCAGGGTAGAGCCTCAAGAGCCAGCCACTGTGCCTCTTCCTGGGCCAGGGTAGAGCCCTGTAAGCCATCCGCTGCGCCTCTTTCTGGGCCAGAGTAGAGCCTCGTGAGCCAGCCACTGTGCCCCTGTCTAGGCCAGGGGAGAACCCCATTAGCCAGCCGATGCGCATCTTTGTGGGCCAGGGTAGAGTCTCGTGAGCCAGCCACTGTGCCTCTTTCTGGGCCAGGGTAGAGCCTCGTGAGCCAGCCACTGTGCCTCTTTCTGGGCCAGGGTAGAGCCTCGTAAGCCAGCCACTGTGCCTCTTTCTGGGCCAGGGTAGAGCCTCGTGAGCCAGCCACTGTGCCTCTTTCTGGGCCAGGGTAGAGCCTCGTAAGCCAGCCACTGTGCCTCTTTCTGGGCCAGGGTAGAGCCTCGTGAGCCAGCCACTGTGCCTCTTCCTGGGCCAGGGTAGAGCCCTGTAAGCCAGCCGCTGTACCTCCTTCTGGGCCAGGTTAGAGCATCTTGAGCCAGCCACTGTGCCTCTTTGTGGGCCAGGGAAAAGTCGTGTAAGCCAGCCACTGTGACTCTTTCTGGGCCAGGGTAGAGCCCCGTAAGCCGGCCGCTGTGCCTCTTTCTGGGCCAGGGTAGAACCTCATGAGTCAGCCACTGTGCCTCTTTCTGGGCCAAGGTAGAACTTCATGTGCCAGCCACTGTGCCTCTTTCTGGGCCAGGGTAGAGCCGCGTGAGCCAGCTACTGTGCCTCTTTCTGGGCCAGGGTAGAGCCTCGTGAGCCAGCCACTGTGCCTCTTCCTGGGCCAGGGTAGAGCCCTGTAAGCCAGCCGCTGTACCTCCTTCTGGGCCAGGTTAGAGCATCTTGAGCCAGCCACTGTGCCTCTTTGTGGGCCAGGGAAAAGTCGTGTAAGCCAGCCACTGTGACTCTTTCTGGGCCAGGGTAGAGCCCCGTAAGCCAGCCGCTGTGCCTCTTTCTGGGCCAGGGTAGAACCTCATGAGTCAGCCACTGTGCCTCTTTCTGGGCCAAGGTAGAACTTCATGTGCCAGCCACTGTGCCTCTTTCTGGGCCAGGGTAGAGCCGCGTGAGCCAGCCACTGTGCCTCTTTCTGGGACAGGGTAGAGCCCCGTAAGCCAGCCGCTGTGCCTCTTTCTGGGCCAGGGTAGAGCCTCGTGAGACAGCCATTGTGCATCTTTCTGGGCCAGGGTGGAGCCTCATGAGCCAGCCACTGTGCCTCTTCCTGGGCCAGGGTAGAGCCCTGTAAGCCAGCCGCTGTGCCTCCTTCTGGGCCAGGGTAAAGCCTCTTGAGCCAGCCACTGTGCCTCTTTGTGGGCCAGGGTAAAGTCCCGCAAGCCAGCCACTGTGCCTCTTTCTGGGCCAGGGTAGAGCTCCGTAGGCCAGCCGCTGTGCCTCTTTCTCTGCTAGGATACAGCCTCGCAAGCCAGCCGCTGTGCCTCTATATGTGCCTCTATCTGTGCCAGGGCAGAGCACCATAAGCCAGCCGCTAGGCCTCTTTCTGAGCCAGGGTAGAGTCCCGAAAGCCATCCGCTGTGACTCTCTCTGGGCCAGGGTAGAGCCTCGTGATCCAGCCACTGTGCCTCTTTCTCGGCCAGGGTAGAGCCTCGTGAGCCAGCCGCTGTGCATCTTTCTGGGCCACGGTAGAGTCTCGTGAGCCAGCCACTGTGCCTCAGGACATTTTAGGCCATGGTGTAGCCCCATGAGCCAGCCACTTTGCCCCTGTCTGGGCTAGGGTAGAGCTCCATTAGCCAGGTGATGTGTATTATTCTGGGCCAGGGTAGAGCCTCGTGAGCCAGCCACTGTGCCTCTTTCTGGGCCAGGATAGAGCCCCGTGAGCCAGCCGCTGTGCCTCTTTCTGTGCTAGGATAGAGACTCGCAAGCCAGCCACTGTGCCTCTTCTTGGGTCAGGGTAGAGCAATATAAGCCAGCCGCTAGGCCTCTTTCTGGGCCGAGGTAGAGCTTCGTGAGCCAGCCACTGTGCCTCTTTCTGGGCCAGGGTAGATCCCCGTAAGCCAGCCGCTGTGCCTCTTTCTGTGCTAGGATAGAGCCTCGCAAGCCAGCCACTGTGCCGCTTCTTGGGTCAGGTAATAGCCCCGTAATCCAGCCGCTGTGCCTCTATCTGTGCCAGGGCAGAG